>JARQOC010000004.1:404961611-405561611 GCA_033576535.1 Allobates femoralis | reverse complement strand
AAAGGCAGGTAGGCATAGCGCATAGCATTAACGGCAGGTAACGCTGTGCGCCGCCTGCCTGTGCCTTGCTATGGGTACCTTATGAATCACGTAGCTGCTTGCTCCACTGATAAGGGCCGGATATACGCTTTTAAGCAGCACACAGGAAAACGCTGCAAGTAGCATTTCCTGTGCGCTGTTGAAAAGCACATATCTGGCTCTGCTAAGTTGTGCCGGTGGCTGTGTGATTCATAAGGTACCCATAGCAAGGCACAGGCAGGCGGCGTATAGTGTTACCTGCCGTTAATGCTATGCACTGTGCCTGCCTGCCTCTCAGCTTTTCAGGGGTCTGTCAGCTGCAAGGGCTGACGCAAATGTGACCCTAGCCTAACTTACATTCTCCTATGAAAATAACCATGATGTCGTTAATACTGTAGACACTGGGGGCATTTTATAAGACTCCACGTCCCCTGTCGCTCCATAGTAATCACGCCCCAGTGGAAGTGATAATTAATCCAGAAGCGAACTCCCGAGTTTGAAATCTGTGGATCTTCTTTCAGGTATGCGGTCACGTCATTTCTGGTCATGTGCAGTGTCGGAAATTATTGGTTGTACTCAGTGGCTCCGGAGCATGCACAGTGTGCATTTGGAAGCCACGGAGTGCACCCGATAATTCCCCACAATGCGCCAAGCCACAAATGATGCATGGCCGATGCATCATACCTGGTAGAAGACCACAGATTTCAAACTCTGGAGCGTGCTTTTGCATGAATTATCATTCACACCGGGTCATGATTGCAACGGAGCAACAGGAAACATGGAGCTTTTCAGAATGCCCCAGTGTCTATAGTATTGACTACACCCTGTTTATTCCCATAGGAGAATGTTAGTTATAAAAGCACTTTTCACAGCCATTACAACACACATTTAGGTCAGACAGAGATGGTTAGAGATGTAATAGGAAGTTGCAGTGACAGGTAGTGATAGCTTTAGGGTGGAAACACACTATCTGACTCAGATGCGAGTCTCTCGGACGAGACTTGGATCAGTGACCCTGAACGGCCTCCCCTCACTGGACAGGAGTGTCAGATGCTTGAGTTTTTATGCAGCATCACACTCTGTCCTAACAGGGGGACGCCGTTCAGGGTCACTGATCCGAGTCTCGTCGGAGAGACTCGCATGTGAGTCGGATAGTGTGTTTACAGCCTTGGGGGTATAAAGTAGGTGACATGTTCCTTTTAAGGTCATGTGCAGACGTTTAGTGTTTGGTGAGGTTTTTTTTACCTCAATATTTGTAAGCTAAAACCAGCAGTAGAACAATCAGAGGAAAAGTGTAATAAACACATCACCACTTCTGTGTTTTTTACTCTCCTGATTTTGGCTACAAATATTGAGGTAAAAAACTCACCAAGTACTCAACATGTCAACGTGGCCGAAAATTTAAAAAACAAAGCTGTATCTTTGATGGTAATTGTATATACTCTACTCCTTTATAATATGTCCGTAATAAAATACAAAAAAAATTTTGAAAAAAACATTGAAATATATTAAGAGAACATAATAACATAAATAAAATTCAGTAAGACAGCAGTTGCGGTAATGAGATTTTAGAATAAGGCAATATGAAATACTGACCTTATTCTAGCACATTGGAATTGGCAGGTCCATATTGAATACATAGGAAGAGAACGCTGTTAGGAAAAGGAAGATTGTTTCACGTCCCGTCGTCAAACTGTCAACAGAAATGATAGTTCTAAGAATTGGGGAGATTCTCTTTGCTGCTCTGCTGTGGAATCTCTTGACATGAATGTCAACAAAAATCCTGTCACATCAGTCAGATTTTTCATTTTACAGTTTATTTTGTTGTATGTTTGCTACAGTGTAACCTTGTCGCGCTTGAAAGATAGCTGAACTATTGCAAAAATATCCTGCACTGTGTAATGACTTGTTCAGTATGTCAGTATTCTAGTTTTATAAAAGTGCAGCACGATCTGGATGACGTTTCTTTTGTCACCTTAGCTAGTAGAGAGAAGTACACACATATTTTTCAGTTTAATATCATGTTTATTCTTAACTATTATGTACATTAAAATCAATAATTTTCATATTTGTTCAAAATCCCTCATAAGCTGCTAAAATAAGAGATTGATCACTCACTCTCTTCAATATATTCTTCATAATGTGCTTTGGAGGAAAAATAAGAACTCCCTATTGGCCATGTTATAGTCTTTAAACGTACATCTAAAGAAAAGGGTGATTCATTTGCTATTTTAAACAGAGGAAAAATTGTAGTAACATCTAAAAGAGAGGATCAATCACACTAATATTTGGACTGTACATACTTGGGTTCATGAGAATCTGATGTCTTAAAGCAGGTGTTAAAAATGGCCACTGTTTGCATCCAGGGATGCCTGCACATGCGATTCCATATTCTTGAATGTATTCCACAGGATGGTTTGTGTCATAGCCTGAATTTCTCACTGTATATTTTCTCAGAGTGCTTGTAATATTCGTGTCTTGTTATTATATACCCAACTTTAAAAATGGCCCCAAAGGAAAAAATCTGGCGGTGTTAAATCAAGTAATCTTGGTGGCCACTGTCTCTCAGAGATTACTTTGCTATCAAAGAAGGCTTCAGGCCCCTTTCACATCTCTGCGTTTGCTGCGTTTTGCTGTGTTTTGCTTCATTTGCGTTTTTTCCGCGTTTTTACCGCAAAAAACGCATGAAAACGCATGCGTTTTTGTCCCCATTGATTTTAATGGGAACACATGAAAAACGCATGCAAAAACGCATGTCAAAACGCATATGCGTTTGCAAAAACGCAAAACGCATGCGTTTTTGCAAGTGCAGCTCAAAACGTGGCAAACAACGTTTTGGGCTGCGTTTGCAAAAACGCATGCGTTATGCGTTTTTGCAAACGCACATGCATTTTGACATGCGTTTTCATGCGTTTTTTGCGGTAAAAACGCGGAAAAAACGCAAATGAAGCAAAACGCAGCAAAACGCAGCAAACGCAGAGATGTGAAAGGGGCCTCAATCTCTGCCATGCCGACAACCGAGTGACAAGATGCACTATAATGTTCGAAGTAGTCCATTCTAAGTTCCTCATCGTTCAGCTGATTGCCAAAGCTTTGGTCAATTTCCGTGTACATTGTCACTGTTGCTTCAAAAATATGGGGCTAATTATGCTCCACCTGGAAATTGCACACCAAACACCAACCTTTTGTAGATGAAGTGGAAACTCATAAAGCAAGTGCAGGTAGCTGCCCTAATGCATGTGTTGTGTAAATTGACATAGTTGAAACTAGCCTTTGTCGATGTACCGTGCACAGGCAAGTTTTCTTTTTCAACAATAAAGGTCTTAATCCACTGATGAGAATAATGAATTCCTTTCTCTTGATTGTGAAGTTTCAATTACTCAACGAAAGTGACTCTGTATGGGTTAATACGACCTTTCTTAGCCAATTGTTAACAGGTGGGATACGATATGCCTATCTCGTGGAAAAGCCTGTGCAACGATTTACATGGAGATGCCAGACTGTTTCACATCTTAAAGGGATCCTGTCACCCCCAAATCGCCTCCTAAGCTATTAAAACATGTCCCTGCAGCCTCCCATCAGTAATCCTACACTCCTTTTTGCTAATAAATGCATCCAGTGAAAGTGAAGAAAAACGTTATATCACTTACTCATTAGTGATGATAATGAGTATAGTGGCTATTCTTTAGTCACTCAGGCGGGCCCATGTCGTCATGATAGCACGCCTTAATAGGCGTGATCTGCAAGGCATAATGTTTTCAGCGCCTTCCAGCGCTCCTCAGCACTGGCAAGGCTGTAATGGGGCTCTAATGACGCGAATCACGTCATTTCCAGCAGCGGGTGACGTCAGTACATCCGCACCGCTCTGTAGGCTTCAAGCCCCGCACTGCGCATGCGGCGTGGGTGTACTGACGTCACCCGACACCGGAAATGACGCGATTCGCGTCATTAGAGCCCTATTACAGCCTCGCCAGCACTGAGGAGCTCTGGGAGGCGCTGAAAACATTATGCTTTGCAGATCACATCTATTAAGGCGTGCTATCATGACGACATGGGCCCGCCTGGGTGACTAAAGAATAGCCACTATACTCATTATCATCACTAATGAGTAAGTGCTATAACGTTTTTCTTCACTTTCACTGGATGTATTTATTAGCAAAAAGGAGTGTGGGATTACTGATGGGAGGCTGCAGGGACATGTTTTAATAGCTTAGGAGGCAATTTGGGGTGACAGGATCCCTTTAAATTGTTTCCTCAGACATTTTAGGATGCCCTCCATCATGCCTATCCAGTAATGTTCCTGTACATTCCAGCATATTCACCAATAACAGAATAGATGGTTTGGACAGCAAATTTGAACCTCCAAACTTCTTTGGAACTTCACTGAAACTCACTTTGGCTCCTTTTTGAGGATTTGGCTTTCTAACAAGTTTTCAGAATGAGAACATTCTCCTCCAAACTGTATCTGTACATTGTTACTAAATGAAGAAGGAATTTGGCAGGAGTGAAATGCAAGCATCACACATAAACTACCACTGAGCAGAAAGACATGTAGCAAGTCTTTTTCACAGTGAAAACAACCAGAAAGTCGACAAGTCAGCAAGACCACTCAGCACAAGAATATTTCTGGTCACTAATAACTACTGAGGTTCTTTGAACTCTCACTTCGCATGAACCAAAGTATGTACAGAGCAAATTTTAGTATGATCTTTTTAGAAGCAATTTTTCTGGGTAAAGAGTGATTCACCCTGTTCATGTGCTATGCATATTCTCAATAATAAGACTTAAATGTTTTATTGGTCATCATTGCCTTTCCAAAGATTAACTGAAATATTTAATATCTTTAGCTTGTAGCCACTATTCAAAATATAATCTGTGCACGCAGCCGTGACTAAAAGCCAGTGGCTGCCAGGAGGAAATAAGTTTAATTTGTCCCAGTAGCTGCACTTTCAGTAGAGCAGTCAGGCATCATTGGCATTCTACTTATTTGCTTATTAATCCTATATCTGCAGGTAAATAGCTTTTTTAAAGGTGTCCGCTTCTATTTAAATTCATGTATTTTTGGGCTAATAATTATTTTTGCAATTGAGTTTCATGAAAAATTTGCAGTGTTAGGCTGGCTTCACACCACGGCGCAGTCCGGTCCGGGGCTGTCAGGCATGAACCTGACAGCCCCGGACCGGATCAGCACACAGAACCGGAGGGCCAAATGTGCCCTCCGATCCTGTGTGCAGCTGGACGCAGCTGCAGCTGCTAATGATTCAGGACCGCGGCTCGCAAGGAGCGAGCCGCGGTCCTGAAATCACAGCGGCGTGCAGCCGCCAGTGTCTGGTTTCCGGATCCTCCCGGACCGGGGCCATCCGGCCCCATAGGCTCCAATGTCTGGGAGAATTCGGGCGAATCCAGGATACAGGTTTTTGGGGAGATTTTTCTCCCCGGACACAAAAACGTTGCATGCAACGTTTTTGTATCCGGTGAGAATAATCCGAATTCTCCCGGATACATCCGGAGAGATGGAAACCGGATGTCAGAGAGCTGCCATCCGGCTCCATAGGCTACTATGGGGCCAAAAGTCGGTCCAGGGCTGTCTGGTTTACATCGGACAGCCCCGGACCAGACTGCGCCGTGGTGTGAAGCCAGCCTTAGTCTTCTGTAGCTTCTGTGCTGCACTGTCTATTGTGGGCTACAGAATGAGTTATAACAATCCAGAAGTCAGCTTGTTTCGCTTGGGAGTTTCTAACTGTTTTATCTGTCTTATGATGAACTTCCCTGTACTGATTTATGA
Source organism: Allobates femoralis (assembly GCA_033576535.1). Taxonomy (NCBI): domain Eukaryota; kingdom Metazoa; phylum Chordata; class Amphibia; order Anura; family Aromobatidae; genus Allobates; species Allobates femoralis. The sequence goes on along the minus strand of JARQOC010000004.1, from coordinate 405,555,808 downwards.
CCACATACCAAATCAAAGCTGATGTGAACCTTGTGATGATAAATCAGATTAGGGGAACTCAGTAAAAAAGACACTAAAGAGAGTTTCAAATTCCTCATTAGTCTGACTTCACACAAGCAAATAAAAAAATAGTTAGATTTTGATCCAGAAGAAAACGTATGATTTTACATCTGTAATGACATGTGTATGTTACCTGTATGAAAGCCATTTTTATATCAGTAGTTAGCAACATTTATTACAACAAATGCATTTTCCTATGATCAGATACCATGTGGTTGATCCATATGGATTTTTTTTGCATATATATAGACTTGAAAAGTGGATTGTCATACAAAAAATGCAGCTGACTAGTGCATGCCATGATTTTTTTCATGCAGACCTTTGGTCCATTATTAAAAAAAATGGTCAGTTGAAAAGCCATATTAAGAAACATGAAAAACATTGGTCTGAGTAATGTCATTTTTTCACAAACAGCAACTGGACTGAAAATACAATCATGTGAATGTAACCTCAAAATAATAAGTTCACGGATGGATTTTCAGATACTCATTCTTTAATATATATAGTATATACATATGTATACACTGGTGTGAAAAAGTGTTTGCTCTCTTCCTGATTTCTTATTGTTTTGCATGTTTGTCACACTTAAAAGTATCAGATCACCAACTACATTTAAATATTAGACAAAAGTAATATAAGTAAACACAAAACACAGTTTATAATCGAAGGCCTTTATTATTAAGAGGAAAAAAGAAACCCAAACCTACAGAGCACTGTGTGAAAAAATGATTGCCCCTAAGCCTAATAACTGGTTAAGCCATTCTTAGCAGCAACAACTACAGTCAAGAGTTTGTTATAACTGGTCATCATGAGTCTTTTGCAACACTCTAGAGGAATGATGTCTCACTCATTTTTGCAGAATTGTTATAATTTAGCCACATTGGAGGGTTTTCAAGTGTGAACTGCCTTTTTAAGGTCATGCACCTCAATTGGATTAAGGTCAGGATATTGACTAGGCCACTCCAAAGACTTAATTTTGTTTTCTTAAACCATTCAGAGGTGGGCATGCTGGTGTGTTTTGGATCACTGTCCTGCTGCATAACTCAAGTGCGCTTCAGCTGGAGGTGACAAGCAGATGGCCGGACATTCTCCTTCAGGATTTTTTGGTGGACAGCCGAATTCATGGTTCCATAAACCACAGCAAGTCTTCCAGGTCCTGAAACAGTAAAAATGCCCCAGACCATCACACTACCACCACCATATTTTACTGTTGGTATGATTTTTTTTTCACAAATGCTGTGCTTCTTCTACTCCAAATGTAATGGGATCTACACCTTTCAAAAAGCTCAACTTTTGTATTGTCAGTCCACAAAGTATTCGCTCAAAAGTCTCAACAGTGGTTTTAATTTTGGAATTGCGATGGAGGCCATTTTTGTCCAGTCTCTTTCTTATGGTGAATTCATGAACACTGACTTTAACTGAGGCCAGTAAGGGCTGCAGATCTTTGGATGTTGCTGTGGGGTCTTTTGTGGCCTCTTGGATGAGTCGCACTGTGCTCTTGGGGTAATTTTGGTCAGCTGACCACTCATAGGAAGGTTTACCACTGTTCCATGTTTTTACCATTTGTGCATAATGGCTCTCAGGCGGCCGTCACACGCTACGATATCTTGAAAGATATCGCTTGAACGCGCCAGATTAAACATCGCGTGAACGATGTCTGTGCGTGTGACGGCAAGATACGACCAACGAGAAATGTTAAAATCGCAAAATCGAGATCTGAGCTCCGGACCTCACATCTTGCGATGAACGATTTTACAAACAGCTTCATCGTGGTGTATAACACCACGATGAACGATCTCCCAGCGGCAGAGCCTATGCTGGGAGATGGTAACTATGGTACACGTCGGGTTACTAAGCGATGCGCGGCGCCTAGTAACCCGATGTGTACCATAGTTACCAGCGATCTCGCTGCTCCACATCGCTGGTGAGTCTGTCTGTGTGACATCTCACCAGTGATGTGAGCGATATTGTAAGCGATCGCGCGTGCACGTGATCGCTTACAATATCGCTAGCGAGATCGTAGCGTGTGACGGCCGCCTCATTGTGCTTTTTTGGAGTCTAAAAGCTGTAGAAATGGCTTTATAACCTTCTCCAGACTGAGAGATCTCAATTACTTTACTTATCATTTGTTGATGAATTTCTTTGGATCATAGTATGATATGTAGCTTTTAGGGCCACGTCACACACAGAGATATCTGTGCAGATATTGTTCGCAGATCTCTGGTTGCAGTGAAATCATGGACACATTGCTCTATTTGTACACAGCCACAAAATGGAACCATGTGTCCATGATTTCACTGCAACCAGAGATCTGTGAACAATATCTGCACAGATATCTGTGTGTGTGACGTGGCCCTTAAGGATATTTTGGTCTGCTTTTATGGTGGGTTTACACACACCAATCATTGTATCCAATCTCTGAACCAATCTCTGGTTGCAGTGAAATCATGGACACATAGTTCCATTTTGTGGCTGTGTACAACATAGAGCAATCTGTCCATGATTTCACTGCAACCAGAGATTGGTTCAGAGATTGGATACAATGATTGGTGTGTGTAAACCCACCATCAGTTTGTCAGACAGGTCCTATTTAAGTGGTTTCTTGATTGAGAACAAATATGGCAGTAATGAGGCTTGGCCTGTGTGTGGCTAGGGAAATTGAACTCCTCTTCTCAGGGCCACTTTACACACACCAACTTATCTGTCCAACGTCTGACCAACTTGCTGGTTGCAGTGAAATCATGGACACATTGCTCCATTTTGTGACTGTGTACAATGGAACAATGTGTCCATGATTTCACTGCAACCAGCAAGTTGGTCAGAAGTTGGACAGATAAGTTGGTGTGTGTAAAGTGGCCTTCAAAGATTTGATAAACCAGAGTTAATTTATGTTTTAAGATGGGGAGGGGGGTCACTTTTTTACCAAAGACCCTATAGGTTTGGTTTTCTTTTTCCCTTAATAATAAATACCTTCATTTAAAAGCTGCATTTTGTGTTTATTTTTTTTGTTATCTGAAACATTTAAGTTTGACAAACATGCAAAAGAATAAGAAATCAGGACAAGGTCGAACACTTTTTCATACATATATATATATATTTTTCATTATGTATAACTAGATGGTGGCCCAATTCTAACGCAATCGGGTACTCTAGAATATGTATGTAGTTAACATGCTGTGACTGACAGAACTTGTTCAGTAAACATGAGTGAACTACATATATATATATATATATAGCAGCGCTATGGTATATGGTGGTACATTACATCACATGTATAGCAGCGCTATGGTATATGGCGGTACATTACAGTACATGTATAGCAGCACTATAGTATATGGCGGTACATTACAGTACATGTATAGCAGCGCTATGGTATATGGCGGTACATTACAGTACATGTATAGCAGCGCTATGGTATATGGCGGTACATTACAGTACATGTATAGCAGCACTATGGTACAAGGTGATACTCCGCTCCCCGCGGCCCCCCGCTCCTCCACAGTAAAAGTAAAAAAATCCTCAGTGAGGATACTCACCTGTCTGCCGGCTCGCTCCACCTCCGTCTTCTAGGTCCTACAGGCCTTTAGGACCTGTCGTTGCCTGGGAAACCAATCAGCTGATCGGTCACATGACCGCTAACTGCCGGGGGGCAGGATGGAGCAGGGGGGCAGGATGGTGACGGGGGGAGGTTAGGATTGTGTCGGGGGCAGGATGGAGCCGGGGGGCCGGATGGAGGCAGGTGGCAGGATGGAGTTGGGGGGCGGGGCAGGATGGAGTCGGGGGGCTGGGCAGGGTGGAGGCGGAGGGAGGGGCAGGATGGAGGCAGAGGGGGGCAGGATGGAGGCAGAGGGGGGGTAGGATGGAGGCGGGGGAGCAAGAACAGCGGGGCGCAGGATGGAGCCGGAGGAGCAGGATTGTGGTGGGGGGGGGGATGGGGTATGGTTGGATGCTGGCGAGCGGGGCAGGATGGAGCCGGAGCAGCAGGATGGTGGCAGGATGGTGGCGAGCGGGGCAGGATGGAGCGAGTAGGGCAGGATGGTGGCAAGAGGGCAGGATGGAGCAAGCAGGGCAGGATGGAGAGAGCGGGGCAGGATGGTGGTGAGCGGGGCAGGATGGAGCGAGCGAGGCAGGATGGTGGTGGGGGGGCAGGATGGTGGGAGCGGGGCAGTATGGAGTGAACGGGGCAGGATGGTGGCGGGGGGGCAGGATGGTGGCAGGGGGCAGGATGGAGCCGGCGGGGCAGGATGGAGCCAGCAGGGCAGGATGGAACGAGCGGGGCAGGATGGAGCCGGAGCAGCAGTGTGGAGCCGGAGGAGCAGGATGGTGGCTGGGGGGGCAGGATGGTGGCTGGGGGGGCAGGATGGTGGCGAGCGGGGCAGGATGGAGCGAGTGGGGCAGGATTGAGCGAGCGGGGCAGGATGGAGCGAGCAGGGCAGGATGGTGGCAGGGGGGCAGGATGGAGCTGGAGGAGCAGGATGGTGGCGGGGGGGAAGGCTGGATGGTGGCGAGTGGGGCAGGATGGAGCCGGAGGAGCAGGATGGAGCCAGAGGTGCAGGATGGTGGCGAGTGGGGCAGGATGGAGCGAGCAGGGCAGGATGGAGCGAGAAGGGCAGGATGGTGGTGGCGGGGCAGGATGGAGACGGAGGAGCAGGATGGAGGCGGAGGAGCAGGATGGCGGCGGGGGGAGGTGGCAGGATGGAGCGAGCAGGGCAGGATGGAGCGAGTGGGGCAGGATGAGTGGTGGGGGGCAGGATGGAGCGAGCGGGGCAGGATGGTGGCAAGCGGGGCAGGATGGAGCAAGCGGGGCAGGATGGTGGCGGGGGGTCAGGATGGTGGCGGGGGGTCAGGATGGTGGCAGGGGGGCAGGATGGTGGCGGGGGTCAGGATGGAGCGAGCGGGCAGAATGGACCCGGTGGAGCAGGATCATGGCGGGGGAGCAGGATGGTGGCGGGGGAGTAGGATTGTGGCGAGCGGAGCAGGATGGAGCCGGTGGGGGCAGAATGGAGCCGGCGGGGGCAGGATGGAGCGAGCGAGGCAGGATGGAGCCCGAGGGCAGGATGGAGCTGGCGGGGACAGAATGGAGCCAGCAGGGGCAGAATGGAGCTGGCGGGGCAGGATGGAGCCGGCGGGGCAGGATGGTGGCGGGGGGGCAGGATGGAGCCGGCGGGGCAGGATGGAGCGAGCGGGGCAGGATCGAGCCGGTGGGAGGATATAATATATAGCAGCGCTATGGTATATGGTGGTACATTACATCACATGCATAGCAGCGCTATGGTATATGGCGGTATATTACAGTATATGTATAGCAGCGCTACGGTATATGGAGGTACATTACAGTACATGTATAGCAGCACTATAGTATATGGCGGTACATTACAGTACATGTATAGCAGCGCTATGGTATATGGCGGTACATTACAGTACATGTATAGCAGCGCTATGGTATATGGCGGTACATTACAGTACATGTATAGCAGCACTATGGTACAAGGTGATACTCCGTTCCCCGCGGCCCCCCGCTCCTCCACAGTAAAAGTAAAAAAATCCTCAGTGAGGATACTCACCTGGCCGCCAGCTCGCTCCACCTTCGTCTTCTAGGTCCTACAGGCCTTTAGGACCTGTCGTTGCCTGGGAAACCAATCAGCTGATCGGTCACATGACCGCTAACTGCCGGGGGGCAGGATGGAGCAGGGGGGCAGGATGGTGACGGGGAGAGGTTAGGATTGTGTCGGGGGCAGGATGGAGCCGGGGGGCCGGATGGAGGCAGGTGGGCAGGATGGAGTTGGGGGGCGGACAGGATGGAGTCGGGGGGCTGGGCAGGGTGGAGGCGGAGGGGGGGCAGGATGGAGGCAGAGGGGGGCAGGATGGAGGCAGAGGGGGGGCAGGATGGAGGCGGGGGAGCAAGAACAGCGGAACGCAGGATGGAGCCGGAAGAGCAGGATTGTGGTGGGGGGGGATGGGGTAGGGTTGGATGGTGGCGAGCGGGGCAGGATGGAGCCGGAGAAGCAGGATGGTGGCAGGATGGTGGCGAGCGGGGCAGGATGGAGCGAGCAGGGCAGGATGGTGGCAAGAGGGCAGGATGGAGCAAGCAGGGCAGGATGGAGAGAGCGGGCAGGATGGTGGTGAGCGGGGCAGGATGGAGCGAGCGAGGCAGGATGTGTGGGGGGGCAGGATGGTGGCAGGGGCAGGATGGAGCCGGCGGGGCAGGATGGAGCCAGCAGGGCAGGATGGAGCCAGCAGGGCAGGATGGAACGAGCGGGGCAGGATGGAGCCGGAGGAGCAGGATGGTGGCGGGGAAAGGCTGGATGGTGGCGAGTGGGGCAGGATGGAGCCGGAGGAGCAGGATGGAGCCAGAGGTGCAGGATGGTGGTGAGCGGGGCAGGATGGAGTGAGCAGGGCAGGATGGAGCGAGAAGGGCAGGATGGTGGTGGCGGGGCAGGATGGAGACGGTGGGGCAGGATGGTGGGAACAGGGCAGGATGGAGTCAGAGGAGCAGGATGGAGGCGGAGGAGCAGGATGGCGGCGGGGGGGAGGTGGCAGGATGGAGCGAGCAGGGCAGGATGGAGCGAGTGGGGCAGGATGATGGTGGGGGCAGGATGGAGCGAGCGGGGCAGGATGGTGGCAAGCAGGGCAGGATGGAGCGAGCGGGGCAGGATGGTGGTGGGGGGTCAGGATGGTGGCAGGGGGGCAGGATGGTGGCGGGGGTCAGGATGGAGCGAGCGGGGCAGAATGGACCCGGTGGAGCAGGATTACGGCGGGGAAGCAGGATGGTGGCGGGGGAGCAGGATGGTGGCGGGGGAGTAGGATTGTGGCGAGCGGAGCAGAATGGAGCTGGCGGGGGCAGGATGGAGCAAGCGAGGCAGGATGGAGCCGGAGGGGCAGGATGGAGCTGGCGGGGACAGAATGGAGCTGGCAGGGGCAGAATGGAGCTGGCGGGGTAGGATGGAGCCGGCGGGGGCAGGATGGTGGCGGGGGGGCAGGATGGAGTTGGCGGGGCAGGATGGAGCGAGCGGGGCAGGATCGAGCCAGTGGGGAGGATATATATATATAGCAGCGCTATGGTATATGGTGGTACATTACATCACATGCATAGCAGCGCTATGGTATATGGCGGTATATTACAGTACATGTATAGCAGCGCTATGGTATATGGCGGTACATTACAGTACATATATAGCAGCACTATAGTATATGGCGGTACATTACAGTACATGTATAGCAGCGCTATGGTTTATGGCGGTACATTACAGTACATGCATAGCAGCGCTATGGTATATGGCGTACATTACAGTACATGTATAGCAGCACTATGGTACAAGGTGATACTCCGCTCCCCTCGGCCCCCCGCTCCTCCACAGTAAAAGTAAAAAAAATCCTCAGTGAGGATACTCACCTGTCCGCCGGCTCGCTCCACCACATGACCGCTAACTGCCGGGGGCAGGATGGAGCAGGGGGGCAGGATGGTGACGGGGGAGGTCAGGATTGTGTTGGGGCAGGATGGAGCCGGGGGGCAGGATGGAGGCAGGTGGGCAGGATGGAGTTGGGGGGCGGGGCAGGATGGAGTCGGCGGGCTGGGCAGGGTGGAGGCGGGGGGGGGGCAGGATGGAGGCAGAGGGGGGCAGGATGGAGGCAGAGGGGGGCAGGATGGAGGCGGGGGAGCAAGAACAGCGGGGGCAGGATGGAGGCGGGGGCAGGATGGAGGGAGCAGGACAGGATGGAGGCGGTGGAGCAGGGTGGAGGCGGAGGAGCAGGATGGAGCCAGAGGAGCAGGATGATGGCTGGTGGGGGGGGGGGCAGGATGGTGGGTGGGGCAGGATTGTGGCTGGGGGGGCAGGATGGTGGCGATCGGGGAAGGATGGAGCGAGCGGGGCAGGATGGAGCGAGTGGGGCAGGATGGTGGCGGCGGGGTAGGATGGTGGGAACAGCGCAGGATGGAGCCGGAGGAGCAGGATTGTGGTGGGGGGGATGGGGTAGGGTTGGATGGTGGCGAGCGGGGCAGAATGGAGCCGGAGCAGCAGGATGGTGGCAGGATGGTGGCGAGCGGGGCAGGATGGAGCGAGCAGGGCAGGATGGTGGCAAGAGGGCAGGATGGAGCAAGCAGGGCAGGATGGAGAGAGCGGGGCAGGATGGTGGTGAGCGGGGCAGGATGGAGCGAGCGAGGCAGGATGGTGGTGGGGGGGCAGGATGGTGGGAGCGGGGCAGTATGGAGCGAACGGGGCAGGATGGTGGTGGGGGGGCAGGATGGTGGCAGGGGGCAGGATGGAGCCGGCGGGGCAGGATGGAGCCAACAGGGCAGGATGGAACGAGCGGGGCAGGATCGAGCCGGAGGAGCAGGGTGGAGCCGGAGGAGCAGGATGGTGGCTGGGGGGGCAGGATGGTGGCGGGGGGGGCAGGATGGTGGCTGGGGGGGCAGGATGGAGCGAGCGGGGCAGGATGGAGCGAGCGGGGCAGGATGGAGCGAGCAGGGCAGGATGGTGGCAGGGGGGCAGGATGGAGCTGGAGGAGCAGGATGGTGGGACGGGGGGGAAGGCTGGATGGTGGCGAGTAAGGCAGGATGGAGCCGGAGGAGCCGGATGGAGCCAGAGGTGCAGGATGGTGGCGAGCGGGGCAGGATGGAGCGAGCAGGGCAGGATGGAGCAAGAAGGGCAGGATGGTGGTGGCGGGACAGGATGGAGACGGCGGGGCAGGATGGTGGGAGCGGGGCAGGATGGAGTCGGAGGATCAGGATGGAGGCGGAGGAGCAGGATGGCGGCGGGGCGGAGGTGGCAGGATGGAGCGAGCAGGGCAGGATGAAGCGAGTGGGGCAGGATGCTGGTGGGGGGCAGGATGGAGCGAGCGGGGCAGGATGGTGGCAAGCGGGGCAGGATGGAGCAAGCGAGGCAGGATGGTGGCGGGGGCAGGATGGTGGCGGGGGTCAGGATAGTGGCAGGAGGGCAGGATGGTGGCGGGGGTCAGGATGGAGCGAGCGGGGCAGAATGGACCCGGGGGAGCAGGATCATGGCGGGGAGCAGGATGGTGGCAGGGGAGCAGGATGGTGGCGGGGGAGTAGGATTGTGGCGAGCGGAGCAGGATGGAGCCGGTGGGGGCAGAATGGAGCCGGCGGGGGCAGTATGGAGCGAGCGAGGCAGGATGGAGCCGGAGGGGCAGGATGGAGCTGGCGGGGACAGAATGGAGCCGGCAGGAGCAGAATGGAGCTGGCGGGGGCAGGATGGTAGCGGGGGGGCAGGATGGAGCCGGCGGGGCAGGATAGAGCGAGCGGGGCAGGATCGAGCCGTGGGGAGGATGGTTGCGGGGGGGGGGGGGGCAGGATGGTGGCGGGGGGGGCAGGATTGTGGCAGGGGGTCGGGGGGGAAAGATGGTGGCGAGCAGGGCTGGATGGAGTCGGCAGGGGGGCAGGATGGAGCGAGCGGGGCAGGATCAAGCCGGTGGGGCTGGATGGTGCGGGGGCAGGATAGTGGTGGGGGGGCAGGATGGTGGCGGGGGGTGGGGGGGCAAGATGGTGGCGAGTGGGGCAGGATGGAGCCGGCGATGGGGCAGGATGGAGCGAGCGGCGCAGGATCGAGCCGGTGGGGAAGGATGGTTGTGGGAGGGGCAGGATGGTGGGGTGGGAGGGCAGGATGGTGGCGGGGGTGGGGGGGGCAAGATGGTGGCGAGCAGGGCAGGATGGAGCCGGCGGGGGGGGGCAGGATGTAGCTGGCGGGGGGGCAGGATGGAGCCGCGGGGGGGGCAGGATGGAGCCGCAGGGGGGCAGGATGGAGCTGGCGGGGGGGGCAGGATGGAGCCAGCAGGGGGGGCAGGATGGAGCCGGAGGGGGGGCAGGATGGTGGCGGCAGGGGGGCAGGATGTGTGTATACTCACCCGTCCACCTCCGTCTTGAAACTCCCATGGCAGGACATGTCATTGCCGCGAGGGGTGGAGGGGGGCAGGAAGAGCAGGGGTGCCGCGAGGAGGGGGGCAGGAGGAGCGGAGGGGGGCAGGAGATGCAGGAGGAGTGGAGGGGGGCAGGAAGAGCGGGGGTGCTGTGGGGAGCGGGGGCAGGAGGAGTGGGGGGGGCTGTGGGCAGAGCCTCCGCTGCAGCTACAGTGTATCCCGGCGTCAGCCGGGCTGCAAATAGGCGCAAAATTCAAACTTTGAATTCTCGCGCCTATTTGCATAGTCTGCGCTCATTGGCACCTGCCTCCGGCGGGCACCAATGAGCGGCCTCTGTCTGGCGCGCAATTTCGGCGAAAACACACTCAAAAAACCCTTAGACAATTATATAATAGACAAAATAATATTTATTCACCTATATAGCACCATTAATTTCACAGCACTATACATCCATCAGCAACACTGTACCCATTGAGGCTTGGGTTCACAATCTAAATTCCCTTTCAGTATGTGTTTTGAGCATATAGTGTGTGTGTATATTATATGTATATATATATATATATAATATATATATAATAGAGAGAGAGACAGAACGAGAGAGCGGTGAATTAAATATTGACCTCATCACCAATTTTCTGTTTAATAGTTAAATACATAACTTCTATTCATGCTATTGATGTGATTTCTCACCAAATGTCGGTAACAGCCCGTGCAATCTACACAGTCAAAGAAATCAAACTATAAATGACCATAATTTAAATTATATGTCAAAATGAGAAATGATACAGAAAAACGTATTGACATGCTTTCTGAAATGTAATGAATACTTCGTATAAAAATCTCTGATGGTGATGCCAGCTTCAAAACACCTTCTATATGGAAAATCTAGTCGCATACATTGTTCAGGTGTGCTTTTGGTCAATTCTTTCTATGAACCCTGAGCTTAAAAAAAAAGTGCTTACAAAAAAGGTTTTGGTGCATTTTCACTGCTTTTTGTTGCTTTTTTGTTGCATTATTTGGTGCAGATTATATGTTTCATGTTCCATTTTTCTAAAGTTTGTTGAATTTAGCACTATCATAGTAAAAATGCAGCAAAATGCATTGTTGCATTTTTGCAGCATTTTGTGCACTTACTCATCACTTTCTATGGTGAAAAAGGGCTAAAAGTATTGACATGCTGCAATTTTCATAAACTGCAGTTTTCCAATTCAGTCAAGAAAAATAACAATAAGCAAGTGTGTGCATGAGATTTCTGAGATCTCATATCTTTTGCTACTACTGTAAATAGCAATTTTTAATTTGCACAAAAATATGCAGCAAAAACAAAAGATATGAACATAGCCTTATAGAGGAAAACAGCTCTGATGGGTGTAATTGCGAATGTCAGGGTTGTGCTGGGTTTTTGTCTCCCCAGTCCTTTGGTAAAGTGATTCTAGGCATGGGCGTAACTACCACAGGTGCAGGGGTTGCGATCGCACCCGGGCCCTGCAGCCTAGGGGGCCCCAAAAGTCCCTTTGGCCTTTAGAACAAGACTAATACTATTAAAGATTTGCACTAATTGGGGGCCCCGTTGGAGCCTTCGCATCAGGGCCCCTGGGCCTGAAGTTACGCCACTGATTCTAGGTACCTTATCTTATTTTTCTATGTAAGTAGTGGCAGTGTGGCTGCCTCCATTGTATACACAGCACTTGTTGTGGCAGTGTGGCTGCCTCCATTGTATACACAGCACTTGTTGTGGCAGTGTGGCTGCCTCCATTGTATACACAGCACTTGTTGTGGCAGTGTGGCTGCCTCCATTGTATACACAGCACTTGTTGTGGCAGTGTGGCTGCCTCCATTGTATACACAGCACTTGTTGTGGCAGTGTGGCTGCCTCCATTGTATACACAGCACTTGTTGTGGCAGTGTGGATGCCTCCATTGTATACACAGCACTTGTTGTGGCAGTGTGGCTGCCTCCATTGTATACACAGCACTTGTTGTGGCAGTGTGGCTGCCTCCATTGTATACACAGCACTTGTTGTGGCAGTGTGGCTGCCTCCATTGTATACACAGCACTTGTTGTGGCAGTGTGGCTGCCTCCATTGTATACACAGCACTTGTTGTGGCAGTGTGGCTGCCTCCATTGTATACACAGCACTTGTTGTGGCAGTGTGGCTGCCTCCATTGTATACACAGCACTTGTTGTGGCAGTGTGGATGCCTCCATTGTATACACAGCACTTGTTGTGGCAGTGTGGCTGCCTCCATTGTATACACAGCACTTGTTGTGGCAGTGTGGCTGCCTCCATTGTATACACAGCACTTGCTGTGGCAGTGTGGCTGCCTCCATTGTATACACAGCACTTGTTGATGCTTGGCTGTCTCTCATAACCAGATACCCAAACAATGGTTGCACGCTCACGTATATGTGGCTGTTATTGTCGAGTATGGTAAAAACACAATATCCCAGAATAAAGCCCATTGATGCCCACCATTAACATCATGGTTAATCTTTAAAGGGTTAATGCTGTTAAATTGAAACTTGGCCATTGTGTAGCTATAGACATTAAACATGAATGTTGTGAGAATATCTTGGTATATACACGTCAGAGATCATACATGGTATGTATCTAGCCACAAATATTGAGCAAACTATGTTAAAGGGTTAAATGCTACATAAAAGCAATATAATTTTGTTTTACTATACCCTCGAAAGAAAAGATTTTTTTCCTTATTTTCTGATTTTCACACTTGACAAGCCAGGTCTTTCCAACTCCTATCAATAAATGTGATTTGATGTGACAAGAGGTATTCCTGTCATTATCAAATGACCATGGTCCATTCTCCTTGCAGGAGAACAGAACAGCAAGGACTGCATTACAGGAATTAAGACCGGGAAATAAGAATGACTGAAGGAGATTACATTATGACCAGAGGTGGATAGGATCACCTACACATTTAGGGAGGTGTCCATCTAAATTTAGCAAAAGGGATAAAAAAGTAACGAATTGATGTATTGGACAAATGAATTCATTTTTATGAAATTGCTTTTAAATGAAGGTTTCTGCCACATTCGGATGTATCAGATCTTACCTATTAGACATGTTGTCTGGGAATTAAAACTAGTTTTACGTAACTAAATAATCCCTTGATTTAAGTGTCTTGCCGTCACATTACATTTGTGTGAGAGAGATTAATAGTGTGATACATTTTCTAAATAGAGGATGGCAATTCCGGCTGTAAATGAACAGAAAGTGCTTGAGTTGGATGTGTAATGCACATTCTGTCCTTGCCTGTCATTGTCCATCTAGCTAAGTTCGGACCACTTAGCAACCGTTCCACAGTTAACTCTCACTGCTTAAAGAGCTTGTTGTGGGAGTTTGTATGTCATGTATTGCATTCATTGCATGCTTCAACAGAAATGGAATTGATCGATCTGCATAGCCATTGACCTTCTATACTGACAGGATGATAGCTACAAGTCCCCTGCTGGTCACCACTACCCCCACACCTACCCTCGTGCACTGTCATGTCATAGCTCCATGTGGACAAGCAGCTAGGAGAAAATAGCTGTTGACAACACTATTCCTAATCATAGGAAACAGAGCACTTGCCAAGTAGCAGATGCTCTGTTTTTTCAGAGACAATTCCTATCAGAAGCTGAAGTCATAGTGGATGGGATAATTGAACTGCTGGACTGACTGGACACCAAGGATTATCATTTCTGATCAAAAAACAGTTTACTTTCTAAGGCTAGGGTCACACTTGGCTGCATTTTTTAAGGTTGTTTTTGACAGGCTAGGGTCAAACTTGCGTTGTGGATGAGTTTTTCCCATTAGTTACACTTGTATTTTGTGAAAAATGCTTGCAAAAACTCATCCATATGCCCCAATACAAAAAACGCATGCTTCAATGCCAAAAAAGCATGGCTAAAGTGGCATGACTTTTTTCCATGAGTTTTTGGCTCAGCACCAAAAAATGCATCATGATGAGTTTTTTGGTGGTTTTTCAAAAACGCATGCATTTTTATGGGGCCCTATGGGAATTGCATGTGAATCCGCACGGCACTAAATGGTACCATGAGTTTTCGCATGAGTTTCTTAAGACTGCTTCAGACCTAACAGCAAAAACGCAAGCCAAAAGCCATTTAGTGCCATGCGGATTCGCATGTGATTCCCATAGGGCCCCATGTTAACAGTTTTTTTTACTGCACCCACTGCAGTCACACCATTGCAGTCACACTTGAGTGCATCATCAGTTTTTGGCATCAGGTTTTGGTCTTAGAAAAAAAAGTGCACAAAATTATGCAAAAATCTGATCCAATGCTCAAGTGTGACCCTAGCCTAATTAAAGAATTAGGCTAGGGTTACAATTTAAAGTAGACTTGCGTTCACCGCATCCAGATCCGGATACCGTGAACGCAATTGCGGTCCCACACATTTTTTAACAAAAATTGTGGAGGGAACTGGATTGCTCAGGATGTGTAATCCTGAGCAATCCGGTTACCGTACAGTTTGCTCATCCCTGCTGCTGCAGGGATGAGCAAAGTGTTATCAGTGTTGTAAAAGATAAAATTTTATTAATAAATGTGGCTATAATGTCTCTAGGGGGTGCCCACTCCCCCTAGACACATACCACCCACTCAGGTATTGCGGATGCCAGAACCGCTCTGATAACTGCAGCCTGCATGATTTTTCACGTAGGTTGCAGAGTGGTTTTTATAATGGGCTTCTATGGGGAGCGTTTCCTGATCCGGTTTTGAGCTTTTTAAAAGCTCAAAACCGGATAAGGTTTTAAAAAAAACAAAAACCTGAAGTGTGACCCTAGCCTTATTCATATTCCTATCCTGTAGCTGCATCACTGAAGTGCAGTCACCCCTCAATGTTTCTCAAGGGTTGGGAGCAGCACTGTGATGGAGAAAAGGTAAAGGGATGCATGGTCCACCCATTCTACACGTTAAAGGGATTACCCGGTCTTAATCTTTAAATCACTCTATATTCCAGTGGGTGGAATATGGTAAGGCATTGATAGTATGCACTATCAAAATGCAATGTTTGGAAAAACACTTTAAGAGACTACATCAAAGACTAAGATTGGCTACGGTCAGATTTCCGTTTTGACCCTAGCCTGCCGGATTCTGGTTTTAACTTAGAACTTTTTCCAGCACCGCATAGCGTTACCGCTATGCGGTGCTGGAAAACGCAGTCCCTAGTTACCCTATGTTTACCTTAACTACCTGTCACACAGGCAGCTGCTTGGAGTGCGCTTTACAGCGCCGCACAGGAAACGCTGTCTGCAACGTGCTGTTAAAATCGTGTAAAATAGTGTAAAACCTCTGTGTAGCCATAGTGACAACACACCTTGCAGTGCAGGGGTTAATTCCTTTATTTTACTGATCAATTGTCGGCTTATTTTACATTACTGACAAGCCACGCTCCTTTTCCACTGAGCTGACCGTGGTCCTGAAACTTAAGTGTGATATTACTGTAATATCACGCTGAAGCTTCAGGACCCCGGACAGCTCAGTGCAGGAGGAGATGAGCGGCTTCACAGTAATCTAAAATGTCCCGACAATTGCCAGGATCAGTAAAATAAAGGAATTAACACCTGCACTGTCAGGGTGTGTTGTCACTATGTCTACACAGAGTGTACACACTCTGTGTAAACATGATGGCAGCACACTAACTGCATTTTTATCCTTCTGACAACGGCTTTTATTAGCCGCATCTGCAGGCTCTATGCCGACATGTAGCGCAGTGCCTGCAGAGGGGGTTAAAATGATTAATAATACACAGCACTTTATTATTTTGTTTTCTTACTGAGTTTATTACACAATAATGTTTCAGCACTGCTGTGTCAGCGCTGGAACATTATTGATTACTGATCTGGCAAAGCCATAAATTGAAACTCACGGGCTTTGACAGCTGGCGAGTTTAAAGTCACCGCAAATGCTGTCAGCGGTCCTTCAGGACCACGGACAGCATCACACTCACACGTAGCACACACACACTCACATCTCACACTCGCAGCACACTCACATGAATACAGGCAGGCACTCTCACCACACGCACCACACACACACAACAACACGCATATCACTCGCATCACTGTCGTGCATCAAACACGCTCTGTGTTTGATGCACGACAGTGTGCCTTCAGCCGTATTGGTGTTTTGTGATTTTATTGTGCGACAAAAAAAATATATGTGCAAATTAATTACTACAACAATTGTGTAAGCAAGATTGAATTGCACAGAAAAACAGACTGAACACTTGAGGTAAAGGATTATTATTATTATTATTATTTATTTATATAGCGCCATTGGTTCCATGGCGCTTTGCATAAAAAGTGGGGGGAACAAGGATAAATACAGTACATATGAACATATGAACAATTGAGGCTTGCTGATACACGATGGGAGAGGACCCTGTCCACGAGGGCTCACAGTCTACAGGGGTGGGAAAGGATACAATAGGAGGGGAAGCGCCAAGCGTGTGGTGGAGCGGCTCTGGGTCTCATCACAGGTTGTAGGCTTGTTGGAATAGATGAGTTTTCAGGTTCTTTTTGAAACTCCCAAGTGTAGGTAAATGTTGATGTGCTGGGGGAGAGAGTTCCAGAGTATTTCCGAGGCGCGGGAGAAGTCTTGTGTGCGGTTGTGGGAGGATGAGATAACGGTGGAGGAGAGGAGGAGCTCTTGGGAGGAGCGCAGGTTGCGTGCGGGTAGGTATCGGGAGACCATGTGGGAGATGTAAGGGGGGACAGGTTGTGGACGGCTTTGTATTTCAGGGTTAGGACTTTAAATCGAAGTCTCTGGGGGGTGGGGAGCCAGTGAAGGGCTTGGCGGAGGGGGGAGACAAAGGGAGTAGTGAGGGGGCAGGTGGATTAGATGGGCAGCGGAGTTTAGGATAGAGTGGAGGTGTGCAAAGGAGGAAGCCGGAAGACCGGTGAGCAGTAGGTTGCAGTAGTCGAGTCGGGAGATGATGAGGGAGTGGACAAGAGTTTTGGCAGTGTCGTGATTAAAGAAGGAGTGGATCCGGGAAATGTTCCTGAGCTGGAGTCGACAGGAGGTGGTGAGGGCTTGGATGTGGGTCTTGAAGGAGAGGGAGGAGTCGAGAGTAACCCCAAGGCACTTGGCATGGGGACTGGGGAGAGAGAGCAGTCATTGACTAGGATGGACAGGTCTGGCAGAGGGGGAGGGCGGCTGGGGGGGAAAGATGATGAACTCTGTTTTGTCCATGTTCAGTTTGAGGAAGCGAGCAAAGAAGAAAGACGAGATGGCGGACAGGCATTGGGGGATTTTAGACAGAAGGGAGGTGATATCGGGCCCAGAGAGGTAGATCTGGGTGTCGTCGGCGTAGAGATGGTACTGAAGGCCATAGGACTCAATGAGTTGACCTAGGCTGAGGGTGTAGATGGAGAAGAGTAGTGATCCCAGAACCGATCCCTGGGGGACGCCGACAGTAAGGGGGTAGGACGAGGAAGAGGTGTGGGAGTGGGTGACACTGAAGGTGCGGTCCGTAAGGTATGAGGAGATCCAGGAGAGGGCGAGGTCAGTGATACCAAGGGATTCTAGGATTTGAAGTAGGAGAGCGTGGTCGACAGTGTCATAGGCGGCAGAAAGGTCAAGGAGGAGGAGGACGGAGTAGTGTTGTTTACTCTTCGCAGTCTGTTTCAGTGGAGTGATGAGGTCGGAAACCAGATTGTAGGTGGTCAAAGAGGGAGCAGGAGGAGAGATGAGAGGACAGTTCAGAATGGACGTGTTGTTCAAGTAGTTTGGATGCGAAAGGGCGAAGAGATAAGGGGAGGTGGTTGCAGACAGTTGATGGGTCGAGGGAGGGTTTCTTGAGGATGGGTGAGATCAAGGCATGTTTGAAGGATGAGGGAAAGATGCGGTAGTGAGTGATAGGTTGAAGAGGTGGGTTAGAGCAGGGATGAGGACTGTGGTGAGGTTTGGGATGAGGTGGGAGAGGAGTGGGTCAAGGGCGCAAGTGGTGAGGTGAGACCGTGACAGGAGGGAGGAGAGCTGATCTTCAATCATGCTGGAGAAGCTTCCTTTGGTCAAAGGGGGTTGGGCGGTGATGAGGGTGGGTCGGGTGGACACTGGGCAAAAGCTTTCTATAATTATGTCGATCTTTTGTTTGAAGAAGGTGGCGAAGTCGTCGGCGGAGATGAGGGGGGAAGGAGTAGGTGTCGGGGGACAGAGTAGGGAGTTGAAGGTTTTGAATAGTTGCTTGGGGTTTCGGGATAGTGTGTTAATTAAAAGAGAAATAGGTTTGCTTTGCAGCGGCGAGTGCGTCCTTGAAGATGGAGAGGGATTGTTTATACGTGGTGAGGTGGGCCGTGGAGTGGGATTTATTCCATCTCCGTTCGGCTACCCTGGATGCTCAACGTAGTTCTTTTGTGAGAGAGGTGAGCCAGGGTTGCCTATGTGTGCGGGTCTTGGTGTGTGTGAGGGCGGCGGCCTGGTTGAGAGCCACAGTTAATGTGGAGTTATAGAGGGTGGTAGCAGCATTGACGTCGGGTGAGGAGACGAGGTCTGTGAGAGGCAGGAGGGAGTGGGAGAGTGAGTTGAAATCGATACATTCAAGGTTTCTGCGGGAGTGACTGACTTTCCGGAGAGGGGGGGTGAGGTAGGGGGAAAGAGGGAGGAGAAAGTGAACAGATTTTGGTCAGATAGGAAGAGGGGCGAGTTTGAGAAGTCGGTGAGGGAACAGAGGCAGGTGAAGATAAGTGTGTTGAAGTGGTCAAGAAAGGAGGCATTGGGTCCCGGAGGGTGGTAGATGACAGCGAGTTGGAGGTTGCAGGGGGAGAAAATGCGGACTGAGTGCAATTCGAAGGAGGGGAAGGAGATGGAGGAAGGCGGTGTAGTTGGAGTGAAGGAGCAGCTGTCGGACAGGAGTATACCCACACCTACGCCACTGGTGTTACTTGGGCAGGGTGTGTGGGAAAGAATCAGTCCGCCGTAGGCGAGTGCAGCAGGGGAGGCTGTGTCGGTGGGGGTAAGCCAAGTTTCGGTGATGCAGAGGAATTTGAGTTTGTTGGTGATGAAGAGGTCATGGGTGAAAGAGAGTTTATTGCATACCGTGCGGGCATTCCACAGTGCTCCAGGCAGGGGGACTGGGGTTGGGTGAATGGGTATAAGGTTGTGGGGGTTGCGAACGTTTGTGATGGGGGATGGGTACGTGTTGGAGGCGGGTGGCGGGATGTGGTGGGGAGGACCAGGATTGGGGGATATGTCGCCTGCGAGTAGGAGAAGCAGCGACAGGGTTAGAAGGTGGGAGCAGGAGAGTTTGCGTGGTGGCCGCGCGTACGTGGAGAAGAGAGACTGGGTGTGGAGGAACAGTTCGGAGAATGGGGTGAGATGGATGGGTAGGAAGGAGGGAGAGATCATTATAGACTTGGTGGGTGGAGGGATTTTTGGGGTTAGAAGGAAGTGAAGTAGTATGGGGTGAGGGTGAAGAGGAGGGGAAACATTGTGCGAGGGAGTTGAGTGAAGTTGCCGGGGGTCGGGTGACGGAGAGTGAGGATGGGGGATCGTAGATAGGGAAGCGGCGCAGACAGGGCTGGGGAGTGGTCGAAGATGGGGTACAGTCAAGGGTGGAACACGGTTCAGGATATGATGCGGCCAGGAGTAGGGTGCGATCAGGGGTGGGGTATAGCCTTGGATGGGATGTAGTCGTGGATTTGATGGGGCGTGGCTGGGGGTGGAAGACAGCTAGGGAAGTGGTGCAGCCAGGGACACAGAAAAGCCAGGGACAAGATGGAGCCAGGGGCAAGATGGAGCCAGGGGCAAGATGGAGCCAGAGGCAAGATGGAGCCAGGGGCGATATGGAGCCAGGGACGAGGTGTAACCAGTGGCGAGGTGCAACCAGGGTTGGGATGCAACCAGGGTTGGGATGCAACCAGGGGTGGAATGCAACCAGGGGTGGGGTGCAACCAGGGGTAAGATGCAGCCGGGGGTTGAGATGTAGCCAAGGGTGAGATGCAGCCAGGGGTGAGATGAAGCCAGGGGGAGAAGCAACCAGAGGCTAGAAGCAGCCGGGGATGAGGTGTAGCAGGGGTGAGATGCAGTCACTGATGAGATGAGATGTAGTCACGGAAGAGGTGAGTTGCAGCCACGAATGAGATGGGATGTGGCACAGGATGAGATGAGATGCGGCACAGGGTGAGATGAGATGCGGCACAGAATGAGATGAAGATGTGGTCACGGGTGAGATGAAGATGCAGATGCAGCCACGGGTGAGATGAGATGCAGCCACAGGTGAGATGAGATGCAGCCACGGGTGGGATGAGATGCAGCCATGGGTGGGATGAGATGCAGCCATGGGTGAGATGAGATGCAGCCACGGGTGGGGTGAGATGCAGCCGCGGGTGAGGTGAGGTGCAGCCGTGGGTGGGCTGAGATGCAGCCACGGGTGAGATGAGATGCAGCCACGGATGAGATGAGATGCAGCCACGGGTGAGGTGCAACCGTGGCTGAGATGAGATACAACCACAGGTGAGATGAGATGTAGCCGCTGGTGGGATGCAGGCAGGGATGTGATGCAGCTGTGGGAGAGAAGCAGCCAGGAGGGTGATGCAGCCAGAGATGCAGTGCAGGCATGGGTCAGGGGCACCGTGAGGTTGGTGGCAGCTCCGTGCGGGCAGGACGGAGGAGGCTGGTGGTCTAGGAGATGGGGGTCCTGGTCAGAAATGAGAAGCTTCATTGGTGCAGCACCAGGATCAGCAGATGGATATGCCCCGTCCCTCAGTGTAATCTTATGGCCAGGGAGGATATGAAGCGAGGAGGGGGCAGAAGTGCCTGGGTCGCACAGTAAGCCCTGGAGTCAGTCGGGAACCGGGCACCGTAGGAGGTTCAGGGCAGGCAATTGATGGTGAACAGGGGAGCAGCAGAGGGGGGGGGGGGGTGGAGGGGAGATGCCCAGCCCTCACCGCAGGCACCCGATTAGTTTGCAGTGGTCAGAGTCTTTTTCTGCGTCTCAAGGTCCCCGCCGCTGGTGTAGGCAGCGGTGCGAGCCAGGGTCCGTCTCCGGCAGGGGGCGGGGGGCCTCACCTCTGAACTCAGGCCACGCCTATGGCCTGAGCACTGGGTCCCACAGTACCGGCACACACACGCTCCCAGGGCTGGGTCGTCACCTGGATCGGGTTCAGCGTGGACAAGCTGTGCTCCTCCTGCGCTCAGTTAGGAGGAGCGGTGTAGTCCCGTGAGTACGAGAGGCCTGAAAACTCGGGGCTGTGCCCTGCCAGTCCCCACGCTCTGGCAGCGGGGGACAGCGAGCCGGATGAGTCTCACCTCACGAAGGTGGGGAGGGAGAGCTCTGGCTGGTTGTTGAAGGGGCTAGTGCCAAGGCTGGGCTGGATGCTGAGGGCCGGTGCTAGGGCCAAGTCCAGGGCGCACCCGGAAAGCCCGGTGAACGGTCAGGTGCGGGGGAGCAGCAGCCGGTAGAGTGGGGTGTGGGACGCAGCTCAGTGGGCCAGCCGGTGCTCCAGATGGCGTTGGATGGTGAGGAGTGCATAGCAGCACGTCCTCACTGCACGGCGGCCATCTTGATACTGAGGATAAAAGGATAACAATACTATTATTACCAAAGTGACCAGGTTGTGATTCAGTGATGTATACCCCAATGCTAGTGCAAAAACCAAAGCACATATAAAAGAGGAGAAGTTAAACCAAAACAGCAGAACAATATCAACATAGTAAGTGGAGGAAGAAAGATAGAGAGTCAGAAACAGGGAAAAAATAAAAAAGGGAAAAAAGGGGAGCACAATGGCCCAACAATCACAAGTTCAAATGTCAGTGCAGGATGCACCAAATTACCACCAATGCCACTACCAGGTGATTATGCCATATAAGATAATAAATGCTATTAAAATTATTCAAAATTAACATCATGTTTATTAGCGAAAAAACTGAAAAAATAGAAAAAAGAAAAAAAATGAACAGAATAAAGAAATTTTTTTTGTGTAAAACTAGATCAACCATCTCTCAATCATCTCTCTCAAATATGTAAAAATATATAGTAAATTTTAACTTTTATAAAACTTGGAAAGGGCAACCACATAAAATTTCTAAAAGAGGCCATACCATGATAATGAAAACAGAAACAATAATGGAGACTATATATTATGACTTGTATATGATGTATTGCAATTTGTTGGCTCTCTGAGGAAGGAGTCGGGATATGACTCCGAAACACATCGGATGAAATAAAAGCCACCTTTATACTTTCAATTGTTTGACTGTCTCTTCTACTGTATGAGCAGCGCAGATCTAAGGAACACTGTCCATTTGCTTTGCCTTCATCTGATTTCCACGTTTCCAGTGGAGTGTTGGATCCTGCAGCAGCCATCACATGCTCATACCAGTTGCGGGTGACACAACTGGCCCAGGTGAGCAGTGACATTTTCTACTGCATTTTATGTTTTTAAAAAAGATAAGACCCTCTTTCTTTTCCAGTTTCATTGCTACAAAACAGTATCCAGACATATGTTCTTAATATTTTTTTTTTTTTTTATACAATAAAACATAATTATATACAATTATGTATACATAAGAAATATTCTATTTCTGGCAAATACATGATTTGCATGTTGAATTTTAACCAGTTTTCTCTTGTGCTGGTTTATCTGAAATTATCAGTTTTTCCTAAGCAGTGAGTGTAGGCTAGATGCAATGTTTTTTCCTTACATGGTGCACAGAGACGTGGTGAATGCCTGCCTCCTTTCTTTCTGTATGACATGTTCTAAAGCAGCAGCGGTATGGTGAATGCCTCACATGCTACAACCCTACTAAGCAGTGTAGCTGTGAATCTAGCACTAGAGCGGGATATAAAACCTTACAAAGAAACAGAAACACTCATTGTATCTATATCTGATACGAGATTTGTGGGCACATATAACCATGAATGGGGCACTATGCTCTCCATAATCTTGAGGCACTGGTCCATACTTCAGACGGACCCTGAACTACACGGGTGTATTCCGGACAGACCATTGATGACACCCAGGAGGGCGCGGTACCTGAGAGACATTCTCGTGGATAGCCACAACGTACCGCATATAGTGTCCCCTTTTAGCTCTTGTGGACCAACTCCGGACTGTTTTCCATGTGTAAAGGCTCAGGAGGCTTGAAGAGGAAGTGTAAAGGTACCGTCACACGCAGCAATTTTGCTAGTAATTTCACTGGCAAATTGCTGGTTGCTGTGAAATCATGGACTCATTGTTCCATTTGTACACAGCAACAAAATAGAACAATGTATCCATGATTTCACTACAACCAGCAAATTGCCTGTGAAATTGCTAGCAACATTTTCGCGTGTGACGGTACCTTAATAGATGATGAGTCTCTAATAATGCATAACAAACTTTGATTAAAATATGGTGACAACTTAAAATATGTGTGCATGATGGAAAAGATTTGGAAACATGTATTGAAGGACAAAAGATGGCAGTAAGGCTGGGGTCATACTTGCGTCATGGATCCGCTAAAAGCGAACGTTTTTCATGCTGAAATGTGTGAAAAATGCATGTGTTAATGGATCCATAGACTCCAATGCAAAAAATGCATGGTCAAAAGGCAACACTTTTGACGCTATGCGTTTTTGCATCAGCAATAAAAAAACACTGTTAGCAACATTTTTGGGTGTTTTCGCAAAAACTCATGCGCTTTTTTAACATGGGACCCTATGGGAAATGCATGCGTTAACGCATGGTACATATATGTACCATGCGTTAACGCTAGCAGGTTTTTTTTGGCAACAAAATGGCAACAGAAAAAAACACCAAGCATTAAGGCAGGCTTGCAAAAAAAATCCCTCCAAGTGTGACCCTAGCCTAAGAGACGTCATTCTAGAATTGTTCTGATCTGCAGTAGTAGTCTTATTTTCATATAAAAGCTAATTGCTCAATAAATAGGAAGAGAATTATGTAATTTGTCCTGCATTTTACTACTTTTATTTATATTCATTTTATTTAATGCATTGATATTTCTTATATGATTCTTGTATTTCTGTTCAGTAAGCTCGTTAAAATGCATCCCAATTGATGATAATAAAGCAAGTAGAAGTTAGCAGGAGAGTCCAGGATAAGCAGCTGTCATGTCATGTTCTGCTCTGCACTCATTTGGTGTTTTGCCATCTTCACACTGTGGTATCTGATTAGCTTCTATTTTGCTCAGCTTGGGTTTGTGTGTTGACTGTTTTGTGCTCTGTCTTCCAGGAGTAATGTGCTGGTAATGTGCTGCTGGAGTTTCAGGTTGCCCCTGTCCTATCATCGCCGTCACCACCCTTTAAATATGGTGGAGTACAGTCACTTATGGCAATTTTAGCCTCAGCTTGCTTCAGTCTGTGGTGTGGTGTTCCTGTTTCTGGAAAACAGTGGTAACCTGTTTGGTGTATGGTGGAAACTTCCTTGTATTTTTATCTCCTGCTTGTATTTGTTTTCTCCCAAATCACATATTGTATTCTCCCTGTGTGTGAGTGCTGAGAGCTTGTGTTTTGGCTACTCCTGTCTGCCTTTATCTGTGAGCTTCATTACTTCCCTGCTCTGGGGGCAGGAGAGTAAGAATCAGTGAAGGAGCAGGGCCAGAGTGGAAATTCAGGCTTCTCCACCATCTAGAGTGTTGTGAATTCATTGGAGCTCCTTCCGGAGGTTGTTGCTGGTGATGCAGCTGACTGTGTGGGCTTCACAGGTGATGGTGATGATTGGCAATCTGGTTTTTTAAGCATATAATGGTTTGAAGTGGATCAATCCTTGCCAGTTGGCTTTGGTTCCTGGAGGAGTTCACATCTCTCTGGTTTCTTGTGCTCTGTGGAATTCTTTGCAAGCTAAGTGGATGGTTGTTTGATATTTTGTGGCACACTTTTGTGTGCTTAAGGTTCTGCTTATGTTTTGTCTTATTCTGAGCTGTGGGTTTGCAATTTAGTCTGTATATTTGTTTATCTGCTCTCAGATAGGACGTTTTCTTCCTAGTAATTTTACCATTCACTATTATCTGTTATTTGCAGTTCTGCTGGCATTTGATTTATAGAAGTCTGCAGATATAGAGGGCACCGAGTCTTAGTGACTCAGGGTAATTTTTGTTCTTTATGCTGTTGGTGGTTTTTTGATAGTGTTTTATACTGATTGCAATAGTATTCTACCCTGTCTTTCCTATATAGCTAGTTTGGCCTCTTTTGCTAAACCTTTTACTCTGCCTGTGTTTGTTTTTCCCAGTTAATATCTGTGGGGGCTTGCTATTCTTTTGGGGTTCTGCTCTGAGGCAAGATAGCTTTTCCTACATCCATCTTTAGGAGCAGTTCATTCTCTGGCTGTGCAGAGGTGTCTAGGTCTGGTTAGTTACATCCCACGGCTACTTCTAGTTGCAGTGTGTAGTCAGGGATTGCGATCAGTACAGTCACCAACGACTTATATGGAATCTGAATGTTACTCCTTTGTCATCGGTTCATAACACTGGAGAACCCCTGAGTTAGGGTGAGTTCAGAGCTACCTTGCTTGAGGGGCAGATCAGGTGCCCTGGTTCCCCTTTTACCCTAAGTCATCCTGACAGCAGAATGATTCTTATGACAACTACTCTGCATTTGTGTCGTAATTGTCACATACAGCAGGCTGGGACTCTCCTGTCGTAGGTGCTGCAGCAGCTGTGAAATTTAGCAGGTATAAAAACCCAGTCTTATACTAATCGGCAAAGACTTTTTGTCTGTGAGAGTAAAATGACTAAAATATGAGATCCCCTCATTGACATCATTTATGTCAATGGGTAAGGTTGCCCCAGTGCTCCATTCACGACAGGCCTTAACCATCCTACGCATGTTTGTTTTGACAATACCGTGAAAGTAAAGTGTATAAATTGTGTGATATTCTGCTGCTCATTAAGCGCTCATCATACAGCTTTGTGCTTCCCGGCTGATATAGACGGATATTTCACAGTAATGAGCACACGGCTTTGACTTCTTGCTTAATTAAGAAATATTTTCTTCTGTTTGGGCAGTTCATGGGAGGATTATTGTTCTGCCTCAAACCTCTGTTCTAACCTTGGATAGGGAAAGATATCTATCATGCATTACCTCAGGATAGGAAAAATAAAATGGGAAACTTCAACACGCGACTGACAAGATAGGTTGCTATGGTTACTTGAGATTTTTTTTTTAACTTTTCCATTTGCAGTTGCAAAGCACTTGAAAAGTGTCATATCTGAATGAATATTATATCAAAGTATATTGCTTCTTCCCGTTGAAAAAAAAACAGAATTCCTGATTTACAATATCTACTTATTTATAATTTCCAGGTCAAATACCTCTTTATTGGGGAAACATCTCATTGACAATCCAAAGGTGGAGATATATACATTTCCGTTACCAGTTTTAAAATCCAGCAGCCATAATACTCTGTTACAAAGGCTGCTACAGGGTCATCTATATTGGTACTCATCAAATTTGGCAGATATTGTTATGCAAAAAGGGGTAAATGTTCTTTATGGGTCCAAATACATGACATAGATTTGGCATTCTCTGCTACATTGTGTCTTCCGGCAGCAGAGCGGTCTCTCTTAGTGTATGTGCTCACGATCCGGAGGCACTGAGTCTTGGACGCAGTGACTCCAGACCTGAGGGAGCCTGTGGGTGAGCATAGGGAGACCACAGCCGCCACCCTGTACCCATGATTTGCATTCACCCGCAGGAGATCTTTCCCAACTCCTCAGCATGAAATTAACATGCTGCGGGACTGCGACAACCGACACCGCAGCTGAAATAACACTGAGGTCAGGAGAAGCATAGTAGGCATGGGATTTTTAGAAATCCCATCTACTATGTTGCTACTGTACAACGTAGCATTTTGGACGCAGCAGCAAAACACTGCATTTCCTGATCATGAGTATGCACCTTTACAGGGAACCTATCATCAGATTCATGCTGCTCGAATCATGGACACTATGAATCTGAGCCTGGCTTCGCGATTGCAGACTGACATGTTTTACTCAGAAATGCTGCAGCAGTTGAGGACTATAGTCCCAAATCTTCAAAGCTTTTATGCCAAAAAGTGTCATGAAAGGTTTAGAAAGTAGCCAAATTTTGCAACTTTTTCACACCAGTTTCTCCCAGCTCTGTTGAAATGGATTTAGCTGAGCAAGAACAAGGGCACGGTATGGGTGTGATATCACAGCTTGTCTAGTTCATGATGAGCTGGGACCTTCTGTATGCCAGAAATCTTACTCCAATCCCTGACTGGACAAAGATTTCTGGCATGGTGCACATCTTCAATATTGACACCACCTTGGTCCCTCACCAAGTCCAGGGAGAAAATTGTCAATCTTGGTGAATTGTGGCCTTTGTTCCTCAGATGACAGGTCTGAGGCAGGCCTCCTAAGGCTTCTCCTAGCCCGTATCCATTTGACTGCCCTTTATACACACACACATGGTCAGTTAAACCATTCAGGGTGGGAAAAAGCCTTAGGGATCTGTCTCAGTCGGGTGATACAAATCCAGAATTTCAAAGTAAAATTTCCCTGAAATGACAGAATAAAAGATGCAGAACTGAATCTGATGATAGGTTCTTTTTAAAGCAATGTTCTAAGGGAGAATAACATTTCTGTGCCTCTGTTTAACACTAGGAGCACATATTTTTGCACTGTACACTCATGAAGTCCATGACTGGCATATTATGTATTTGTAGGTGTGCATGAGTTCTATTTATACACTGTTTGCTATGTACATTCAATGCAAGCTAGGAAACGTCCCAACACATATGACATACATATCCATGAGTCCCCAGTCAGGGCCGGCGTCAGCACCCGGCATACCCGGGGAAGTGCCGGGGCCCGACTGTTTGGAGGGGGCCCATCGGGCCCCTGAGGCTAGGGTCACACTTGCATTGTGACCCTAGCCTTATGCAAGTATTGTCTGCTGCAGCGCAGAGCGTTTACCGCTATGCGCTGCCAGCAACTGAGCCCATAGAAACCCGATATTTACATTGACAACCAGTGGTTGTCAAGGTAAACGTCGGATTTCTATGGGCTGCCTCCAGCGCATAGCATTAAACGCTATGCGCTGCAACATACCATACTTGCATAAGGCTAGGGTCACAATGCAAGTGTGACCCTAGCCTCAGGGGCCCCTGAGCACTGCCCCCACAGCCAGAGCCATATCCAGGGGGCAGCTGGGGGGTCATTTTCAGGCTCCTGCTGCCTGCAGCACCGGAGGGTCTCCCTCCTTCCCCCTCCACGGGAGCCGACAGAGCTGCACACTCTGTGCTAGTGTGCTTACAGGACCTGTGATGATGTCAATGGATGGGGAGGAGTCAGGGGTCTCATGACCAGCTCCTCAGTGTATCCAGGACTGTGCTGGCCATCAATGATGCTCAAATAAGGTGAAGTTTGTGTGTGGTCAGGAGGCATTTACAGTGTGAATGTAGCAGAGGTGAGTGTGTACTAGATGTATGGCAATTAGGTGAAGGTTATGTGTGGGGTCAGGAGGGATTTACAGTGTGAATGTAGCAGAGGCGAGTGTGTACTAGGTGCATGGAGCGGAGCCGTGTGTGTACGAGGTGTATGGAGCGGAGCCGAGTGGGTACTAGGTGTACGGAGCAGAGCCATGTGTGTATGAGGTGTACGGAGCAGAGCCATGTCTGTACGAGGTGTACAGAGCAGAGCCGTGTGTGTACGAGGTGTACAGAGCAGAGCCGTGTGTGTACGAGGTGTACGGAGCAGAGCCATGTGTGTACGAGGTGTACGGAGCAGAGCCATGTGTGTACGAGGTGTACGGAGCGGAGCCGCGTGCGTACGAGGTGTACGGAGCGGAGCCGCGTGCGTACGAGGTGTACGGAGCGGAGCCGCGTGCGTGCGTACGAGGTGTACGGAGCGGAGCCGCGTGCGTGCGTACGAGGTGTATGGAGCAGAGCCGCGTGCGTGCGTACGAGGTGTATGGAGCAGAGCCGCGTGCGTGCGTACGAGGTGTATGGAGCAGAGCCGCGTGCGTGCGTACGAGGTGTACGGAGCAGAGCCGCGTGCGTGCGTACGAGGTGTACGGAGCAGAGTCGCGTGCGTGCGTACGAGGTGTACGGAGCAGAGCCGTGTGCGTGCGTACGAGGTGTACGGAGCAGAGCCGCGTGCGTGCGTACGAGGTGTACGGAGCAGAGCCGCGTGCATGCGTACGAGGTGTACGGAGCAGAGCCGCGTGCGTGCGTACGAGGTGTATGGAGCAGAGCCGAGTGTGTACGAGGTATGTGTACCAGTGGTAGCCCCCCGAGGATTCCGCTCCTATAGTCCCAGCCGCCTTTGCCAGCAGCATTCTTCTCCAGAGTCTCTTCTGCCGCTGTCTGCATTCTGCAGCTCAGCATGGAGGGGCACGATGTTGTCATCACTGTGCTGATATGTGCAGAGCGACCGGAGGAGACCGGAGCGGCAAGAAGAAAGGTGAGGAGAAAGAGAGATCCGGACGGCCAGACACTCCGCTTGGCTGCGGTGCCACCATATGGCAGTGCGGCTCCATTGAGCTGCTTGCATTATTTGTGCTCTTCAGGATGCTTGTGTATATACCAAGCATCCTCAGACGCACAAAAATGCAACATTTTGCATTTGAAGGGTATTTTTAAAAAGCGCAAGGGAACGCAATCGCATTTTAGCCCGCCCCTAACAATGTGTAATATACTCACTGTCAGGAACAGCTCTTGCTGGTTTCGGCAGTCACTGTTCCTGTAAGGCTGCCTTCACATGGGAGTTTTTTGAAAAATGTGGCAGTTGCGGTAAAAAAAAACCCCGCATCTGCCGCATTTTCCGTCTAGCGCAGGGGTCTCAAACTCCAGGCCTCGAGGGCCGCACACAGTCCAGGTCTTCATGATTTCCATACTTTGACAGTTGGTCATTTGATTACTAACTGTCAAATACTAGGGAAATCCTGAAAACCTGGACTGTGTGCAGCCCTCGAGGCCTGGAGTTTGAGATCCCTGGTCTAGCGGCTGCACTTGCTGCACGTTTGCGGCAAGCCCCATGCATTGTCTATGGGGCTTGCGGCAAGTGTGCGGCAATATATATATATACATATATATTGCCGCACACTTACCGCAAGCCCCATAGACAATGCATGGGGCTTGCCGCAAACGTGCAGCAAGTGCAGCTGCTAGACGGAAAATGCGGCAGATGCGGGGTTTTTTTTAAGTACATATCGCGGACTAATATATATATATATATATATATATATATATATATATATATATATATATATATATATAGTCCGCGATATGTACTTAAAGGGGGCCCACTGAGACCTTTTCGCCCAGAGCCCACAGAAACCTGGAGCCGGCCCTGTCCCCAGTGACTGATGTATGCCAAAATTGTCGATTTGGCATATGTTGTTTGGAGAATTTGTTGTTTTCCAGTTTCCTGAGAAAATATTCTGCTTGTAAACATTTAACGGGAACCTATTATGTCCACGAATGCTAACACCTTCATATGGAGTCAGTTTGCAGGTTAATAACAGTCTAAAAATGGGCAGCTGCTGCACTGAAAGCATGGCTACCAGGCGGAAATGAACTTTATTCCTCACAGCTGTCAGTCAGAGAGACCCAGTTTCAGTTACTGCTCAGTGCATAGTGAGCAGTAGCTGTAACCACACCCCAGCACTGACTGACATCCAGCTGAGCACTGATAAACTACTGAGCCAGCTGTCAGTCAGTGATGAAGCATTATTAAAGCCACCAATTGCTATGTACTGAGTGGTGATTACCTTTTCATTAGGCACAGTTAGAAATTTGTATTCATATACGAAGTGACTGATATAATTTTTAAGAAAAAGATTTTTGTTGAGAGGGCAGTTTGAGTTACCCAGATGGTTTTTGCTTATAACTTATAATTGCAAGTATTTTCTCTTTCCAACTATTTGCACTGAAACTTAAAAGGGTTTTCCACTGAGCAAAGTTAATTTTAAAGATCATTTTAATCAATAGATCTTGGAATAATAATACTTTCCACAATTTGATGTGTTTAAACAAATGTTCCTGTGCTGACATAATCTTATATATGTGTCCCTGTTATGTATTGTGTAATGGATGTGTCTGACCGTACAGGAGATGTCTGATAATACCACATCTCCTGGCCTGGGATAATCTTATATATGTGTCCCTGCCATTTACTGTGTAATGGTTGTGTCTGACCATGCAAGGACACGGTCTGATCATACCACATCTCCTGTGCTGAGAATCTTATATATGTGTCCCTGCTATGTACTGTGTAAGGGATGTGTCTGACCATACAGGTACAAGGTCTGATCATACCACAGCTCCTGGGCTGAGATATCTTATATATGTGTCCCTGCTATGTACTGTGTAATGGATGTGTCTGACCATACAGGGACATGATCTGATCATACCACAGACCATGTTCCTGTACAGTAGGAAAGATAAAAGGAGACAAACGAGGCGCAATAGTGCCCTATCAATATGCACTGATTGTGAATGCCCTGATGACGGTGCCGAAGTGGCACTAAAACACGTTGGTGGAAATATAGAATGGGGGTCTTTAATTTAAAGACTTTTGACTGATTATTTCAAGCGACGCGGACCGGCTATACACCATCCCTGGATTGGATGTTCCTGTACAGTCAGACACATCGATTACACAGTACATAGCAGGACACATATATAAAATTATTCAGCACAGGAGATGTGGTATGATCAGACCATGTCTCTGTATGGTCAAACACATCCATTACACAGTACATAGCAGGGACACATATATAAGATTATCTCAGCACAGGAGATGTGGTATGATCAGACCATGTCCCTGTACAGTCAGACATGGCCATTACATAGTACATAGCAGGGTCACATATATAAGATTATCTCAGCACAGGAGATGTGGTATGATCAGACCATGTCTCTGTATGGTCAAACACATCCATTACACTACATAGCAGGATACATATATAAGATTATCTCAGCCCAGGAGATGTGGTATAATCAGACCATGTCCCTGTGTGGTCAGACACATCCATTACACAGTACATAGCAGGAACACATATATAAGATTATTTCAGCACAGGAGATGTGGTATAATCAGACACGTCCATTACACAGTACATAGCAGGGGTACATATATAAGATTATTTCAGCACAGGAGATGTGGTATATTCAGACACCTCCATTACACAGTACATAGCAGGGGCACGTATGTAAGATTGTCTCGACAATAGGAAAACATTTTTAAACACTTCCAATTGTGTAAATTATTATTATGCCAAGGTCTATTGATTAAAATGAACTTTGTTCAAGGGAAAGCCCCTTTCATTGACTTATTTGGTCTTAATATAAAATGCACCTAACTGATTGCCCTGTATTTATATCACGTGTGAAAGTGACTGCATTTTAGGATATCACTTTTTTTTTTTTTTAATAACAACTCAACGTATAACAATAAAATGCAATAAAACACATGCACCTATAATATATTTTCATGCATTTAATACAACTACAGTGGACAATGCATACATATACTGTAACTAGGCTGTTAACGTCTTTTAGTTACTTCTCCCCCTCAAGTGATTTTTCCAGACAGGAAAGCTAAGAATTCTCGCACACTGAGTGACCTTTGCAATAGCATTAAGATCTCCCAGAATAATAAAAGAACAGTGGGTTTCGGAGAAGTTAAGCTCTATATGAGATTTTCCGGAAAAAAAAATGTGCTCCTAACTCCCAACTCTAACAGTTAGTTTTATTCAGTACTAAGGTCACGTCAGACTTCTTGTTTTCTTTTCAACACTGACCTGAAGAATTCTGTCTTGTGGAGAATATAATATGTAAATAGTCGTGTTGTATACCAGGCGTAGGAATAGTTATGTTTCTATATATAGCCATGAATAAATAGATATATAGACTAAACAACCATAAAATTAAACCACCTGCCTATACTGGGTATTTTCCCATGATGCTGCCATACATTCATTAAAGGGGTTATCCGGAATTTATAAAGAAAAAAATTGTGCCTAAGCACTAACAGGCAGGTAGCTACCTATCAGAATAGCGCACTGTGCATGCGCGCCACCACTTTGTGTGAAGGAGCCGGTCTCTCTGCTGCAGTGATGAGGGGAATGAGGCCCCGCCTCCTTCCACCCATCAGCCACCGCGTGACATCCGGTTCCGGATCACGTGAGTGAAGGATCAAATGGTTGTATGTGCTCCAATGAGCGTAATTGCGAAAGTATAGGTACTCACAACAGGCATAGCACACCTTCCAACACCGAAGCATGTGACCAGTCTATCACATGACCGTGCGCTTTCATTACAGTGCATTTTTGGATGTACAGGTGTCTTTAATCTTTAATCCACGTTATTAGCAAAACCACACCTCCTGACGAAGTCTATTATAGATGAAACATGCAGCGAGGTCCAGGTGGATCTGAGCTTCTCCTCCTTAAGCCATTGCATAATTGTGCTGGAATGACTCAAGGTAAATGAGCTCTATTTATCAGATGTGCAGTAATTATTAGGCATGGGCAAATATGCAGTTTACCTTTGTGATTTGGTCTAGCATACATTCTGTAACACCTATATTGTTTGTTCACTTCTTGGGGTGCACTTTATTGTCTCTATGAAACTTACTATTTATTGACTATTTTATATAGCTAATACTAGAGTAGTGTAAAGCACGCCAAGGCCGTGGGACACTTGGAACAAGGCTTTAGTGCTTCTGGGGAGTCACAGGGGTCGAGACCCGGCTCTGTGATCCTGGGTTCAGCGTCAAAGAGTTCTTTGGAGAAAATATGGGGATCGAGTGGTTTAAGGGATAAATTGTTTGTGACGACACCAGTGGTTTGCAGCCATGGGTAGCCGCCGCTGCTTCAGGACCTCTGGGGACAATGGACGGGCAGCTGGGATGAAGTGGCTCCCCATAGGTGGAGCGGGTGCCCAGGGCAGTGGATGTTGTGGTGATAGTATTTTACTTGATCAGGCAGGAATTCACTGTCGGTTGCTTTACCGCCAGAATAAAACAGTCTCACACAGTTCTGCAATTTTTTACCTGGCTTTACTCACAAATAGTCTCAACAGGTTATATGATGTTATACAGTCTCTTAGATAAGCTCCGGCCTGTGTGGCCCTTGGAGAACTGGGGCAGCAAGTATGAGATCCTCGGTGGTGTGCCTCTCTCTCTGCCTTTCTCTGGTCCTGTTCCTCAGCGCTTCTGCCTGCATCTCCTTTCAGCGCCTCTGTGTGCAGAACCCCAATACAGCAGCCATGGGTCTTGGTGGGCAACCGGTACCTGTCCCTGACCCTTGTTCGGCTGCCTTCTCGGGGGGTGCTAACCACAGCTCCTGTGAAGCTCATGGCCTCTGGTTCAGTGGTTCGGGGTGCTGGACTCCCATGCCGCGTTAAGGTCCGGTCCCTGTGTCTAGACCAAACCCCTCCGTCTGGTATCACCAGTCCCGGATTTGGGCGCACGAGCCGATCTTGCTCTGCTGGTTCCCCTAGGGTTTCTTTCTTTTTGTTCCCGAGATGAGCCTCCTTTTGCTCAAGTCCCCTGCTTCTTAGTTTCACACCGATTATCTGTCTTTCTTTCTCCTCACTTGACTTGACTTCTCACTCTCCTCCCTCCAACTGTTCTCCTCTTTTTTTTTTACTTCCCACCCACACTTATCTACCCTATTCTCCTCCCTTGGACTGGGTCCTCCCTAGAGCGGGTCCGCCCACGTCCCTAAATGGGGTCTAAATGATTGGGTATTTGGGTGAGGATCCCACACCTACCATCCCCTCTCCCAACCACCTGAACATCACACCCTGGCTTGAATGCAGTACCCCTCGTGGCGTCGAGACCGGTGGACCAGTGCACCTTAATACTAACCTAGTATATGGGGCTGAGGTTGGATGCGGCTCATTTACCATCATCTCTCCTATTTTAGAGTTAACTTTTTGCCACCTTTGTGTATTCTCCCAAAGAATATATATGTATTCACGCTCGTGATTTTCTATATGTAATAGTCTTAATAAAAAGATTGTAATTTTTTATAAGAACTTTATGGATGTCATCTGGTGATTTGGTGCTATCTTCCATAATCATTCTTTTGGAGTTTATTAGCTGCCACCTACCTGGCTGTTGTGCCTCCGACACGGAACGGTCTTAAAATGCTCCTGCTGGCAATTTTGCCACTTCCGCTGATTTCACATCTACAGAAGGGGAAGCTTCTCCCCTATGTAGACAAGTGCATAACCGACGTCACACTGATTGACAGCCAGCTCCCCCAATCAGGTAGCTAGGAGCTGGTTGTCAATTACCGTGACATTAGCTATGCACCCACTTCCACAGAGCAGAGTGGAAAAGTCGCCTCTGTTCTGTGTTTACCCCGCCATGTCCCCAGCATGAGCAGTCTGTGGCGGGCATGAACGGTGGTGACTGGCGCCGGCAACAACAGGCAGGTAGTTGTCAGCTACCTGCCTGTTAGTGCTTAGGCATATTTTT
This sequence comes from Allobates femoralis, assembly GCA_033576535.1. Classification (NCBI taxonomy): domain Eukaryota; kingdom Metazoa; phylum Chordata; class Amphibia; order Anura; family Aromobatidae; genus Allobates; species Allobates femoralis. The sequence continues at coordinate 405,520,460 of JARQOC010000004.1, read as the reverse complement.
TTTTCTATAAAAAAAAAAATCCCAGATCTTGCCTTTAATATTCCTTGGGCAACCATGACCCTATACCCAGTTTACTTTTCAGCCACATTTCTCAGTACTAACCAATGCTTACCAGAATCATCCAATAACACCTGAGAGATTGGAAATTCTCTGATTAGATCCAACCAGTCTACATAGTGCAACAAAGCGGTCATTTTAAACTTGCCGGCTTTAACAGCCGGCGAGTTTAAAGCGTTTTTGCCTGCACACTCGCACTGTGTGCTGTATGGGGGCGAGATTTTCTCGCCTCCATACACTTGCATTGCCCTCACGCGCGTCAGAATCGCGTGCAGTCGGAGCATGCTGCGATTGCACTCGCTTCTGACTCGCAGTGCGAGTTAGGTGCGGGGGACTTACACCAGTGTGCCCTGCCTGATAGGGCAACACTGGTCCCAGTGCAATGCGAGTATCCCTCGCATGGCACTCGTGCGAGTCCCTCGCACCGTGTGCCTCCAGCCTTAGAAAGAATGAGCATGTCAATTCTTTGCTGCACTTTTGCTAAAGTGGAAATACTTGTGGTATTTCCATTTTCTGCAGAGAAAAAAAACTGTGTGTGTATGAAAGCTTTTCCCTGCACACATAGGTTTTGATGGAAACCAAAAATTCAGGATTAGATTAGCATAGATTTACATGAAACCAAGGCAAAACCTGATCTCAAACGCAGCAAAACCTTCCTGTGGGCACATACCCAAAGGGCACCCTCACACCTATCGACGGCCCCGAAGATGTCGGCGGCAACTGGTGCGCACGTTTTTGGTGCCCCGCCAGCATCGCTGTCCCCTATTTACATGGGGCGACACCTCCAGCGGTGGGCCGTCAATCTGACAGGCAGCATCGCCGCCGGGGTGTCTCAAAACCCCAGCGGCGATGCAGCACGATGGGAGCACATCTCCCCAGATCGGCCGCCTGGTTTCATATCAATGATTTGAAACCAGACGACCTCTCGGAGGCGCCGAAATCGCCCCTTTACATTAGGCGACGTAGGGGCGATGTTGCCATCGATAGGCCACGCCCTAAATTGCCTATATAATCGGCGGCTATGTCGCAAGGTGTAATTTCTGATTGAATCACAACTTTTGCACCTTGTAAACTGGAGCCTAAATTAAGGCCCAGACACACATAACGACGCACCAGTGATCCCAATAATGATAACGATGTGCAGAGATCGCTGATGTGTCGTTTTCACATCGCTGGTAAGATGTCAAACAGGTATCTCACCAGTGATGTGAAAAACGACGCACTAGCGATCCAGAATTATACCAAGGTCGTTGGGAATTGTCACTCCATAGAGTAGCATTGAGATTGTTGGTCATTGTCCCTGTCAAACACAACGATGTAGCGCTCCCAGCAGGAGCGCAACAACGTAGAAATGACCCAGAGCAGTGTGTAACGATCAACGATCTCACAGCAGAGGCCAGATCATTGGTGCGTGTCACATAGAACGACATCGCTAACGGGATCGCTGTTGCATGTCAAAATCTGTGACGCAACAGCGATCTCGTTAGCAATCTTGTTATGTGTGACAGGGCCTTTATGCTGGGGTATTCCAGAATTGTGATTTTATTTTTCTCTTTGGGTACATTTTCTTATTTAAAGGCATACCCATCATCACAGTAAAAGTGGAATTTCTTTCCCTAGTCACCATACAGCTGTGACTTGTGTGAGGTAGCAACCGGGGAACCCGCTTGCAAAACGACAAGAACATGTGTTTATAAGGTTAACCAATGTCTACCCGTTTATTTTCACATATTAATCACATAACCCGGGTAGCATGTTTGACACATATCACATTGATTAACAACACTTTACATAAATACACCATACATTTACATTGAACATCACATAACACTTATATTGCACATAACGTTTTATAGTAACCCGGGACCTGTAACCATCTCTGTCCCCATTGGAGCTCTACTAACAGCTCCCATGGTGGCTACGGCCTCCGGCCTACTTACACTATACATAAGTTACAGTACGATGATGACCCTTCCGGGTTCATAACAGGGATTGGCAAACCCTAGTAACCCGTGGGGCTGCGGCCTCCGGCCTAACCACGCGTTACCCTGTACGGGAGCCCTTCTAACCCCTGCTTCTGACCTTCGTTACATACGCCGCAACGGGCCCTGTGGGTCCCAATGGCGGTACCTGCCGCCTGGCTTTAGTCCCCCAGCATGATGATATACATTCACCCGTAGTCAGGAATCCTGCCTGACCGGGACCTTACACACCGTATGTGATCCATCATTCAAACGTCCATGGATCACACACCTGCTCACAGCCCACATCCATGGACTGTGGCCCCTCCATCGCCCATTACAGGGATTGGCAAACCATAGGAGACGGGAACCTCTACATCCGTTACCTACTGGAGCCCTCTTACCCCTGTCTCTGGCACCACAGGCACACTCACCCCATTAGAGGTCGTGTTTGAGGGACGGGTACCCTCTGCAAGCAGCAGGGCAAGCCTCCCTCTCGTCCCAAGGACGGAACGCCTCCAACATCATCCATACTCGCTGGGTCACTGTCTCTCCACATTATTATACATGGGTCTTACATAGGTCATCATCTCTCATTCAGGGCCATTACTTACGCCCTCATACACATAGTTCATCGGGTCCCTTAACTGAGTACTCTGACTCGGACCCAAAGGCGGTCTATGCCCGCCTGGCACACTACATACAATTGCCTCCACGGGCTACATACATTCCGGTTCATCAGGACCTTTAACGGACTCCACTGAGTCGGTCCCAAGGGCGGTCTATACTCGCCTAACATGATTTACGCACACCAGGTGCACAGTTCACACTATCGCTCGGGAACTGCTTTCTTACCGGGCACGGATCCGGGTCTCGCTACCTGGGTCACAGGTTCCACCAGGCATCCCCACAGGCTCCTTTCCCGGGCGTGTTTCACCCCACGCCCGGTCTAGCGTCCACGGGTCAACCATGGCTTCCCCCTCTAGGTGCGGACACGACCACGGACCTCGGCACCGGCATGGAGCTAGCATGCTCCCATCATGTCATGCACACAGAGCCTTGGACTGCTCTGCACTCAGGCTGGTCTCAGCTTCCATCTGAATCATTCTCAGCTTCCAGGATCAGTCTCAGCCTCCAGAATGAATGAATCTCACAATCACTCAGGTGGCCGGCTCTTATCGTGCCAGCCACTCCCACATGGACACACCCCCTCAGCTGCTAATCATCAGCTTCCACACAGCTCAGGTTAACTCCCTGTGTTCCGGGTTGTCAGCACTCACTCATCACATCCTATTCCTCATGGACTCCTCTCACTCTCACTGCCGCTCATTAGGCTCATGAACTCATTGTGTTCAGGTTGGTTCACACAGTATTACCATCACAGGAAAACCGGCCAGTGTGCACAGGATCATCCTCTGATCCTACATGTGATGTACCCCGGCCATGCGGATCATGCCGGCGGTACCTCACACTTGTCATTTATATAACCATAACATCTGCTGATCAAGTCTGACATTCGGCATGACACTGGCTCTTGTTATGAAGTCCCATGGAGAAATGTTTGGTTTTCTTTTGGTAGTAAGAGGATTGAAGATATTCCACCATGGGCTCAGGTGCGGCATAAGTAAGCACCAGGATCCTATTAGGCAGAGAATGAAGGCTGATCCACGTGACTATTATTTTGATGGGGGCTGTTAGTATTAACATAAAGCACATATACATATTAAATGTCAATCCAGTTATTATAAGTACCGTAAGCTTTAAAAATGTATGTGCTGGGTAAGACCGGCTTCACACCGCGATGTGATCAGGTCCGGGGCTGTCCGATGTGATTCGGACAGCACCGGACCCGATTTGCAAACAAAATCAGAGGACAAATATGCCCTCTGGTCCGGTTTGCAGCTGGAGTCCTCAATTGCAGCTGCAGCTGCTGCAATTTCAAGATCGCGGCTAGCTCCCCGCTAGCCGCGGTCCTGAAATCTGTGCTAGGGACATCCAGTGGTGCTGAAGTTTAGCAGCGCTCGCTGCTAAACTTCAGCCGCCGGTGTTCGGTTCCCGGACCTTCCCGGATCTTGGGCAATTGGGCACCATAGACACCCATGTTAGGGAGCGCCGGATTGCCCTGAATCCAGGAGGACCCGGGAGGATCCGATTTGGGCAAATTTTTCACCTCGGGCACAAAAACGTTGCAAGCAACGTTTTTTTGTCCGGGAGGAAAATCTGAATTCTTCCTGATCCTCCCAGCAGATGGAAACTAGATGGCACATAGCTGCTATCTGGGTCCATCCGACCCCATAGGGCTGCATAACAGCAAAATCGTGTCCAGTGCTATCAGGTTTACACTGGACAGCCCCGGCCCTGATTCTACCATGGTGTGAAGCTAGCCTAAGAGCAAGTAGATACTGATCATAAATCATCATTAAATAAATAATTGTCTGTGTTATTTGCAAATCCAGTGATTAGATGTATTTTTATCTACATAGGTGTTTAAGAAGCTTTTATTTGGATTATGCTTTTTCCATGCACTTGTTCAAGAGAGGCGCACGTATGGATCCCTTGGCTGGAACATACCCTATGAATTCAATGACTCAGACTTAAAGATCAGTGCCAAGCAACTCCAGGTAACGTACACCAGCTCTTGATACATATAATTACTGAAAATTGAGAGAGGCTACCGGGCACCTACTGCAGAGGCTAGAGTTAGACCCATGAAAGCAGGCACAGCCCTGCGAAACGGCTGCCGTCGTCTTTGCTCCCCACTCCCTCTCCCCACAGAATATGGGTAGGGTCACATTCCCGTTTTTTTTACAAAATCCTGATCCGGTTTTGAGCTTTCAAAAAGCTCAAAACCGGACCAGGAAACGCTCCTCATAGGAGCCAATACAAAACACCGGATGGCTTCACAAGCCATCCGGTGGCCGTATCCGGCACTGCTGCCTGCGTTAAAAATCATGCAGGCAGCAGTTTTCGCAGCGGTTCCCTGTACCGCTGTGCAGTAACCGGATGGCTCAGGATGTGTAATCCTGAGCCATCCGGTAACTGCATAGGTTGCTGATCCCGGCTATTGCCGGGATCAGCAAACTGTCCTATGAGTATTAAATAGTTAAAATAACTAACCAAAGTAATGTTTCAGGTCTATAGGGGGGTCTTAGACCCCCCTATAGACCGGCCGCCCACTCCGGTGGGCTGCTACTACAATATCCCCGATGGCACGGGCTCCTTGGAGCTCCGTGCAAGTTCCCACAACTCCCGCCCCCCGTATCTGTACAGAGGGGTGCCTGCACCCCTCTGTTAGAATTATCCCTAAATGTGGCATACACAGATTAGTTATAGTAATAAAGGTCGATAGTTACGTCATTCTTCATAGTTTTTCAGCATCCATCTATGGGCGGGGCTTTGTTCTTCTGCCGCCGCCCATGGAATGATGATGGCCGCCTCCTGTGGCCTTCTCCCTGTCTTTTCAGGGCGGTCGCGTCATGAAAGGGGCGGGGCTACGGTCGCGTCATACCGTAGCCCCGCCCCTTTCATGACGCGGCCGCCCTGAAAAGACAGGGAGAAGGCCACAGGAGGCGGCCATCATCATTCCATGGGCGGCGGCAGAAGAACAAAGCCCCGCCCATAGATGGATGCTGAAAAACTATGAAGAATGACGTAACTATCGACCTTTATTACTATAACTAATCTGTGTATGCCACATTTAGGGATAATTCTAACAGAGGGGTGCAGGCACCCCTCTGTACAGATATGGGGGGCGGGAGTTGTGGGAACTTGCACGGAGCTCCAAGGAGCCCGTGCCATCGGGGATATTGTAGTAGCAGCCCACCGGAGTGGGCGGCCGGTCTATAGGGGGGTCTAAGACCCCCCTATAGACCTGAAACATTACTTTGGTTAGTTATTTTAACTATTTAATACTCATAGGACAGTTTGCTGATCCCGGCAATAGCCGGGATCAGCAACCTATGCAGTTACCGGATGGCTCAGGATTACACATCCTGAGCCATCCGGTTACTGCACAGCGGTAATCAGCACACATTTTGGTCAAAAAATGTGTGTGACCGGCATTGCGTTCACCGCATCCGGATCCGGATGTGGTGAATGCAATTCATGTTTGAAATGTGACCCCAGCCTATGTCATGATCCTTAAGTGATGAATAAAGGATCTTTGCAACCTGGTGAGTGCCGCCCTGCTTTTTCTATTTGAATAGACATATAATTACAATAAGCCTTGATGAGCAAAGATATCTTGATCAACTTGATTGATTGCAAGCTTAAAGAAAATGTTTGAAGAATCCCACAATAGACATACAAAAACATAGTCAGGTGATCGGAGTAACGATAATTTTTTTAATTTACATTTACTAGTTGGCAGGTATCAGCAGGGAAGCTTATGCCCTTCCTTTGTCACCCAGTGTTAGGCCGGGGTCACACGAATGTATGGAAAATTGGTCCACTTTTCATCCAGGAGAATAGGACAAGTGAAATCCATTTGATATTCCATTCCCCCTCCCACTGTATCCCCACCAGCCCCTCGTAGACTGTGAGCCTCGCGGACAGGATTTCTCCCCTCTTGTATCTGTATGACCGAATTGTCCACATTTATTGTTACTTGTATTGTTACTGTGTTACTTGTCCTAGTCTGCCCTTTTTAGCATGTAAAGCGCCATGGAATATAATGGCGCTATATAAATAAATAATACTAATAATAATTATATGTTATTGCAAGTGTGCAATTTTGTTCCCACCTAGAATCTGTATGCAATGCTTTATTTCTCAGCAACCATTATTCTACAATAATTTACAGGACCATTTACAGTGTTATATACTACAGAATGGTAAGGTACCTGTAAAAAACAAATATGCATGGTCTGTGTGCTGTAGGCTGTTTTCTCACACCAATAGACTTTCACTGGCAACTCGTCTGACTTAAGTGGACACTCATACACTGTATTTCCTCATCCCAAATACAAGCGAGGACAAAAATTGCAGATCTGCACTGTCTCATTGACTAACATTAGTCCAAGTAAAATGCAAGATTTTCTCATATTGCACTCATCTGATTTGTACGCTCGTGGGAGTGAGACCTTATAATGGGAGTTTGTCTGCAACTTTTACACCCCCCCAAAACATTTACGTCACTTTATACCTTTTTAAGATATAAGGCAATTGACACATTTATGTTCTCAAAATGCTGCTCAGATGGCTAAAATCACATTTTGAAAGACAATGAAAATTAAACCTCCCTCTGTATACTGCCACTAAAGGGGTACTACACCCAGATTAGCGTGTGTGGTATCCCGGTCACCAGAGGAGGATAATGTTAATCTGAGGCCTCATACCTGCATTCATACACTTACGTTAGGGGACCTTTTGGTTAACTCGTTGCTAATGAACCAGTCCCAGTGGGAGCAGCTAAGGTGTAGTGAAAATAGCGAGAGTGACAGGTAGTCAGGAGTAGTCGTCGTGAGGAGAGTGAAGTGCCTGTAAAGGAAGGCAGCCCAGACAAAAGAGGGATCCCTTCAGAAATGGTTATCTGCCGCGACACTACTATTTCATGACAAATGAAAATGAATGAGTGGCACTAGAAACAAGAGGATCAGTGGGTATAATGCATGTGTGTATTGCAGAAACTGCCCTGTGCTAAATATGAAAAACCAGAGATCTTAGTCTCAATAGTGGCCACTAAAGATTAAGCCTGACACCCACCTACAAGGAGCCTCCACTGCCAGGTCCTGACACTATGCCCTAGTGAGATTGTGAGATGTGAGTGGGTTTATATGCCCATGGATGCAATTAAAAACAATGAACAGGTGTGTGTTAGGCTGTCATAATGGTGTCCATGTGTGGCTATCAGACTATGGAAGGGAGAAAAGGGAAAAATTATATAGTGGGAGCTCAGTCAAAAATTAACGATATGTGTATTAGTGTATGGCTGGCATCACCACAAGCGTAGGTGCAGGCAGAAAATAATATACTTACAGAAATGGTTATCTGCCGCGACACTACTATTTCATGAAAAATGAAAATGAATGAGTGGCACTAGAAACAAGAGGATCAGTGGGTATAATGCATGTGTGTATTGCAGAAACTGCCCTGTGCTAAATATGAAAAACCGGAGATCTTAGTCTCAATAGTGGCCACTAAAGATTAAGCCTGACACCCACCTACAAGGAGCCTCCACTGCCAGGTCCTGACACTATGCCCTAGTGAGATTGTGAGATGTGAGTGGGTTTATATGCCCATGGATGCAATTAAAAACAATGAACAGGTGTGTGTTAGGCTGTCATAATGGTGTCCATGTGTGGCTATCAGACTATGGAAGGGAGAAAAGGGAAAAATTATATAGTGGGAGCTCAGTCAAAAATTAACGATATGTGTATTAGTGTATGGCTGGCATCACCACAAGCGTAGGTGCAGGCAGAAAATAATATACTTACAGAAATGGTTATCTGCCGCGACACTACTATTTCATGAAAAATGAAAATGAATGAGTGGCACTAGAAACAAGAGGATCAGTGGGTATAATGCATGTGTGTATTGCAGAAACTGCCCTGTGCTAAATATGAAAAACCGGAGATCTTAATCTTAGTTTCTGTAAGTATATTATTTTCTGCCTGCACCTACGCTTGTGGTGATGCCAGCCATACACTAATACACATATTGTTAATTTTTGACTGAGCTCCCACTATATAATTTTTCCCTTTTCTCCCTTCCATAGTCTGATAGCCACACATGGACACCATTGTGAGAGCCTAACACACACCTGTTCATTGTTTTTAATTGCATCCATGGGCATATAAACCCACTCACATCTCACAATCTCACTAGGGCATAGTGTCAGGACCTGGCAGTGGAGGCTCCTTGTAAGTGGGTGTCAGGCTTAATCTTTAGTGGCCACTATTGAGACTAAGATCTCCGATTTTTCATATTTAGCACAGGGCAGTTTCTGCAATACACACATGCATTATACCCACTGATCCTCTTGTTTCTAGTGCCACTCATTCATTTTCATTTTTCATGAAATAGTAGTGTCGCGGCAGATAACCATTTCTGTAAGTATATTATTTTCTGCCTGCACCTACGCTTGTGGTGATGCCAGCCATACACTAATACACTTGAGAAAGCCCGGGGCCGGACCGTGCTGAAAACCGGTCGGGAGAGAACCTAGTTTAAGATGGAATACTGGCTCCGAGTGCAGTGCAGGAAGGTTTAGCTCTGAGCCGCCAAACCTGGTGGGTCTGAAGGCCTTTCATATAGCCCCGACCTGGTCCACACGCACGTCCCCACCAGGAGTCCAAACTGGTTGAGCCCTTAGAGAGAGAAGGGTAACCTCTATATACCCAGCAGGCCTGGTAGGAAGAGGGCCTCTGTGCAGGGCCGCGCACGGATAGTAAGGAGAGCGCAGTGAAAAGGACAGAGATTGTACCAGAAGGAAAATCGTAGAGGGCCTCAGAGAAACTTTGCATCTTTGGTGACTACCCGGCCAGCTACCCGTGACTGTGTACTTTGAGAACTGCCCTTGCTAGTAAACACCCATGCGGAGCAAGAAGGTTTCCTATTACTTATTAATTAGTCACCTGTGTTCCAGTCTCAAGGAGAAGACTGCACCTCTCTCTCTGTGAAAAAACCATTATCTTTTCTGCACTGCCCTGGGGACTTAACTCCCCGCAGGGAGCGACATCATCGGTTGCCTACCCATTGTCCCCGAGGTCTGCTGGCAGTGCTGGTGCCATCACCAGATACTGCAGGTGGAGTCACGTTAAAAAACTTTTTTATTCTATTTTTACTAAACCCCTTTTTCGTGACCACTAGGGCCACGATTCCGGGCACCAGCCACCAGTGACAGTCCCTTAAATGAGTCCTTCAGCTAGCCTGGGGATGCCAGAGTAACCCTGGCCCTGGGTGAGTGCTCAGTTGATTGACAGTTCTTGGTCTCTGGCAACAATAGAACATGAATATAATAGAGCCAATGAATCTTTCAATTAAATCAGACAGCTGGAGATATTAGACTTGATCAAAGTGTGATTTCTTACAGTTAGAGACTAGATTATTTCACTGTAAAAATACTAACTGTATTGAAACTCCGGAGCTGCGAGCTGCGAAATGATTGGGTAGTTTGAAACATATCAACACTACCACTCAATTTTTGCTGCTTTAAGGTCCTTGGGGGGTTCCGTGCAGTGACCCTCCTTGATTGATAATGTGAAAATAATTGTATTAGAGTAGGACCCAGAAGGTCCTACTCTAGCACAAAGATTTTTTCAATTTGTCAGGCGGTCATCAAGTGATGAAGAGAACATAATTATATTAGTAGTAGTAGTAGTAGTAGTATGTATAGTAGTAGTAGTAAATAGTATTTTAATTGCCTGGCATATGTGAAGACAACTTTTCAAAAAAAGTAGAAATGATTGAACATAGAATTTGTCTCCAAACCCTTACCAGGAGTCTGTCAACTACATGAACAAAGGATCAGGCATCATAAAATCCAAAACATCTTTTTTTGCGTATAACCTTATTAAAGGGATGACTCCAGCATAATACCACCACTCCATTCATTAATAGGACTGATAGAGTATCTCCATTGCTATTGTTATTGCTCACTCGAGTGCCCTTTTCCTGGGATCAGTGAGGGTCCCAGTGGTGAGACTATCAGTGATCAGCCCCTAAGTGAGTTGTGATTGTGGGCACACTCCTTCAGCCCCCATATATACTCAAAAGGCCTCTGATGCTCAGCTCCCACTTGAGACTGGGGCCTCCAATGAGCACAAAAGCCTAGAAGCTAGAGAATGGCTTCTACCAGTAATTGCAGGTATGCAACAGGATTATATTAGAAGGCATGGCACCGCAATTATGGATGCTAGAGAACATGTCCAATAAAAAAAGAATTAAAGGAGACAAAGGTTATATATATATATATATATATGCAATCTATGTAAATGTTTTAAATTTAGTAATCATTATTTGGAGACAAATCTGTGCACACAAAGGAAATGAATTTATAAAACATACAGTCTATCTATCTATCTATCTATCTATCTATTCTATCTATCTATCTATCTATCTATCTATCTATCTATCTATCTATCTATCTTCTTTTTCTTTCAGTCCACATTTGAAATAACTATTTTAAATGAAAACATCTTTAGTTAAACACTGCCACCCAGTGGTGAAAAAAGTAACTGCACTTTGACAAATTAAAGCATAGAAAGTACAGCATATGTACGTACACTCTATGAATGTTATATTACATACTTTTATTTTTGTATCTCATGTGCAGCAGTTACATGTATAGGCCTAATACAGAGCAGCATCTGGTCGCTTCATACTGCATCACAGCCTATTTCCTACCGCTGTATTGCATCAGGACCTTATGTGCACAAGAGAATGTCAGGGCTATCAGCATTCCAATAGTCAGTAGATGGGATATCAGGACCAAATACTGGGGTCAGAGAGGAAATATGATAGTGGAAGCAGGCCATAGAATAAGATGGAGCATCATTGCCTTAGGTGCACATTAGGGAACAGAGCGCTTCTTCAAGGGCACATAACCGGAACTATCACAGGTTTACAGTAAAGTCTTGTCCTCCTCTGAAAATGTTTTCAGCATGTACAAGTTTAGAAACAATCATAGGGGTTTGCATAGAGCCTGTGTAGAAATAGTAGCTGTAGCAATATGTTATATGCAGTATGGCCCCTAGGGTTCATACTTGTATGTGTGCACTACAGTATGTATGCACTTGTTGGTATCCATGTGAGGGTAGGACGAGGGCCCGGGACTTATGAATAGCCTCTGCAATAAGTGCTGAAATATACCCATTGATAGTGATCCATCATAACAGCTGGCAAGATTGTATGACAACACTGGCAGCAATCCTCAGAGTTGTGAGACTAGACTGTACAATATCCCCAACTGTACAGATTCCAGTCATTACTACAATAGATGACTAGATGAAAACCTTCTGAAAATGGATGTCGCTTTGTAATCTATCCAGAATTGAAGACATTGGAAAAGGATTTACTCTTTATGGGATTTGACAAGTGTGCCCCCAGTGATGACACACGTAAGCAAGCTAGTTTTTTACTTAAAGGTTCCTGTCACTTTAAAAGCACAAAATATCATACATGTCCCTGCACTTCCTATTACCATTATAACTATCCTCTCTTGCTAATGCTTGCCTTATGTTTAAAAAATATTTTAAGTATCATTAAGATAATAATGAAATGGGGCTTAACAATAGTTCCTGGACATGGTGGATTGCAACTCCAGATCCTTTATCACGCGCATGGGCATAATCTTGATATTAAATTTCGCGCACCCCGAGCTGGACCCTCCGCCTGCTATCATGCCTTCCGTGTAACTAAGCTGACGCGTCATTTCGAACCGCGGGGCCTTATTGTCAACCCAATATGTACCGTAGCAGCGGTGTCTGCTGCTATGCAGGGTTCTGTGGGGCCCCGCTTAGCAGCGTTATGTGCTGCTAAGGTAAATATCGGGTTGCTATGGGCCCGCGGTTCCAGAAATGACGCATTCAGCATCATTACCACAGGAAGGCTGCATAGCAGAGCGGAGGGAGCCAGGCTGGGGGCGCGAAATTTAATTTCAAGATCACGCCCATGGGGGCGTGATAAAGGATGCTGGAGGTTGCAAACCAACATGTCCAGGGGAACTATTGTATAAAGCCCCCACTTCATTATCATCTTAATGAGTAACTTTAAAAATATTTTTTACAACACTAAAAGCAGGCATTTAGCAGAGAGAGGGATAGTTATAATGGTAATAAGAAGGTGCAGGGACATGTATTGATAGGCTTGGTGGCTTTTCGGAGGTGACAGGTTCCATTTATTTAGGAAAAAGACAGAGAAATAGCTCAGGCCTTACTCCCAGACACAGAAAGCCTCATCCTAGAAAACATTGTGTAGGTATTTGATAAACACTGTGACCTAAAGAAGAATTAGACAGTGGAGAGATTCAAGTTCTTCACAAGACATCAGGAGGATGGCAGAAATGTAGACAGATACTTGACAGAGCTGAAGAACCTTGCTGCAACATGTTGAGACATCAGAGACAGTCTCATCAGAGACAGGATAGTGTGTGGCATCATAGTAACATAGTAACATAGTAACATAGTAACATAGTATTTAAGGTTGCAGGAAGACCCTAAGTCCATCTAGTACAACCCATAGCCTAACATGTCGATCCAGAGGAAGGCAAAAAAAAACATGTGGCAACACTAAGCTCCACATTGGGGGAAAAAATTCTTCCTGACTGCATATACGGCAATCAGACTAGTTCCCTGGGTCAACGCCCTATCAAAAGATATTCACCTCAGATAAAGATTACAGAGAAAGGAAGAGATGATCTTAGAGAAATGCAGGCAAATCTGCAGGGCTGCTTAGCTGACAAACACAGCCTGAAGATGATGGTAGGCACCATTGATGATGATGAGAAGGTACATGAAGTATCTATGAAAAAAAAAATTAGACAAAGTACTCCTATAAGCACTGTTCACTGCAAATATTGTGGTAAAAGACATAAAAAAGACAAAACCAAGTGTCCAGCATATGGGGAAACCTGCATGTGTCAAAAAGAATCATTTCTCAGCTGTGTCCAGGATGGTGACGTGCCCCAGGTCCTTGGGGTACTCTAAACCGGGAGCTATGATGCTTCCGGGGAGTCACAGGGGTCGAGGCCTGGCTCCGTGGCCCTGGGTGTCGGGTTAAAAGTTCTGTGGTGTGGTTAATTAGGGATAGTTGTCCTGACGCCACCTGTGGTATTCGGCTATTAGTGGCCGATGCTGCAGTGCGGGATCTCTGGGGATGATGGGAGGGCAGCTGTGGTGGTTTTGCTCCCCCAGGACAACTAGTAAAGTCTATGGTGGTGGTAGGCCGTTGGGGGTGCAGGATCAAGGGCGCAGAATAATCGACAAACACACAGTACGTAGTCTCTGTTACTTTTACTGGCAGAAGTAGCAGGGTTAGTCCAGGGTACCATCCTTAAGAGATGTTGGGAATCCGGGTGGTCTGGAAGCAAGTTGGGGAATCTCTTCACCCTGTGAGTTCTGAGGCCTCCCTGTTGCACTTTGCTTGGCTGGTCCTGGCTGCCTGTAGCTAGATGCGACCCTCTCTCTTCTTGCGTAAACTCTCATCCATATGGCAGGCAGCTCGAGCCCTTCCCGGGTACAACTCCTCTGGTCACTATCCCTGAGCTCTCTGATGCTGCTTTACCTCCAGGGCTTCATTGTGGCTGGGAGACTTGGAATCTCCTGCCCTCCAGTTTTGGCTGCTGGGTCTGGAATACCCTCACAAGCTCGGACTCAGGTGTCTGCTTCTGGTGCTCTCTGCACTGGCTCCATTCCCCAGGCTGTCTCCACTCCTTCCTTAGATCCTCTCCTACAGGTCCTCACGCTAGAAAGTCTCCGTCCAATGACGAGCCTTACTCTGCTCCAGTCTATGGCACCTCTTCACAGACCTCCTAGGAACTGAACTGCTTAACCCCGCTCCCAGGCCAGAATTTATAAAGAAGCTCCCCTGAACCCAGGTTAGAGCTCCCCTTTCTGGTCTGGAGTCAGGAAAGGTGTTGTGTGCTGTGGGATTACCTGGTGTGGATACTCTCTCTTGCTTTCAAGCACGACATTACCCCCCCGAGGGGAGCAATGCCATTGTGGCAACCGGACTCTGGGGCACCACACTGGGAACAGGCAAACAGCACAGACAGGTCCACACTGTGATATCAGACACTGACAGTGCAGAGGACATTACATGGCTACAGCTGCGGCCCACAACAGAGAATGTCAATGTAGTCAAGCAGCCAATAGTGAATGATGCCAAGCAGCTTTATGCAACCTTCTTGTTGGATGAGAATCCCATTAGATATCAGCTGGATTGTGGAGCAAGCTGCAATGTAATTCCATGTGCTCTGCTGAACAAACAGATTACCGTTGAGCCAACTGACAAGGTACTGGTGATATACAACAAAAGTGTTCTTAAACCTATAGGAACATGTAAGCTCAAAATACGGAACCCATGTAACAGAGTTATAGAGTTGAATTTACTGTGCTTCGTGGTGGTAACCATGTTCCATTATTGGGAGTAAAAGCAGTTGAGGCAATGGACTTAATAAAAGTAGAGTCTCAGAACATTATGTCTGTTGAGGTGTCATAGGATATACAAAATCCCAAACTAAATGCAGAGCGCAGTTTGGATGTTCAGAAAATAAAAATTGAGTATGCTGATTTATTGAAGTTGATGGGTGCTTTGAAGGTAAATATAGGCTAGAAATTGATAAAATTGTGCAGCCTACCAGATTACCTACAAGACGAGTGCCTGTCGTTTTAATGCAACCACTGAAAGTAGAACTGCAGGCTTTAGAGAGAAGAGGTGTGGTAGCACCAGTCCATAAGAGCACAAATTGGATCAGCAGTTTGGTCATAGTGCAGATACCATCAGGCAAGTTAAGAATATGCATTGATCCTAAGCAACTCAACAAGGCGATAAAAAAATTATTACCCAATGTTAAAATAAGATTATGTTCTACCAGATATATCAAAGGCTAAAACATTTTCTGTATGTGATGTAAAAATTGGATTCTGGCATGTGAAACTAGCTGAAGAATTGAGTTTATTGACAACATTTTCTTCTCCATTTGGACACTATAAATAGCTGAGAATGCCAATAAAATCTGCTCCAGAGGTGTTTCAGCAGAAACTGATGCAGGCTTTGGAAGGACTTCCTGGAGTAAAAACAATAGCAGATGATATTTTAATAGTAGGAGAAAGTGCAGATATAGAATCTGCAATCAAGGTTCATGTTTAGAAGATGATACAATTTTAGGACAGATGCAGAATAAAACAAATAAAGCTGAACTCGGACAAAATCAAACTGAAAATGACAGATGTTGTATATGTGGAGCCCACTGGGACGGGGTACTCGGTACCGGACCGGGGTACTGCTGGGGGATGTCATGGCGGTCCTGTTCCGGACCGTGTCCCAGGTTCGCACAAGTAAATGGGGTGTATTTACAGGGGATTTGGTTTGTCATGACGCCACCCACGGCTTGGGGTCAGGGTGACCACCACTGCTGCAGAACTTCCGGGGATGATGTTTTGGCAGCTTAGATGGAATGGCTCTCCGCAGGTAGGGCCTGGTTCCCCGGGGCAGTGATAGTTAAAGTCAGTGATGGTTGTTATAGCTGTTGCAGGGTAAGGGGATGATGTGGAGATGGCTCCTGTCAGGGTCAAATGGAGGACTCACAGTTCTTCATACCTGAAATCAGACACAGACACCATAGCAGGGTTCACCCGGGTTTACTGTTCTTATTTTTCTCTCAAACAGTGCACGGTACAATACAGATCTTTACAGTTTCACTCAGTTGACTACGGTACACTTGAACCCACTGCAGCCAGGTTATCTCTCCTAGACTCCTCAGTCTTTCTAGGTGTCCTTTCAGGCTTATTCTCCACTTTCCCGCTTTAGCTGAATTTGGAGCGGCAGCTCGGTCCCTATTACTATCTTCCCCCTAACTCTCTGGGCGGTAAGTCCTCTTTGTTGCTGCTGTGCTCCCAATCCTCTGGTGGGAATACAGATCTGGAGTCTGTGTTCCCCGTCAGTTTGTCTGGAGCGCTGGGTATATCTTCAGCCCCCCTCAGAGCTGACACTCTGGTTTCAGCCTAACCTCAGGTATCCCTGTATCTCAAGGGATCACCGGGTCCTTTCCTTCCCGTGTAACTTCCCAATATATTCAGGGAGACTCTTCTGTTAGTTAGCTGCTGGCCCTCACATCTTCCCTGGACCTGATGGTGCTGGTCCGGTCTTGGCTGCTTGGCACCCGCCTACTCCTACTCCTTCATCTGTTCCTCTTAGCACCCACTGGCCTACTCTTGGTCTTTTCAGCTCAGCACTTGCCTACTGGCTAACCGCTTCCTGTTGCTCCCTTATAAACTCATCTGTTACCATGACTACGGTCACCCACCCATATCTAGCCCTACTACCCCTTGTCTGCCTACAGTCCCAGACTCCGGGTTAGGTCCCCATGTAGTGGATATGTGTGTTTGTTAAACAAACTGTCTACCCTCCTGCCTGACTGCAGTTTCTCCCTGTGGCCACCCTGGTCGCAGGGGCGCCACATATATATAGGACATCTTCTGACCTCAAATGGTATAAAATTGGATCCTGGAAAGGTGAGAACAATAGAAGATTTGCCCACCCCTACTGATGTTTGTGTAGTACAACAATTTCTGGGCATGGAAAATCATCTATCCAAATTTTGCAGGCATATCTCAGTCATGTTTGAGCCATTGAGACAGCTAACCTTCAAAGATGTGCTCTGGGAATGGATAGAAAGCCAGGAAACTGCTTTCCGGTCAGTAAAGAAGGCTATTTGCAGATGCAGAAACCCTAAAGTATTTTGATTCAGATCGAAAACTGGTGGTACCATATGATGCTTCAGAAAAAGGCCTTGGAGCCACATTAATGCAGGATAAACAGTCGATCACATTTGCAAGTAAAGGCCTAACAACAACAGAGCTGGGATATGCTCAAATTGAGAAGGAACTACTGTGGCGCCCTGCTCACGCAGGTAGCCACAGACTTCTCTAATGCACAGCTGGGTTTCCACAGCTGGTACCTACTACATGCAACACCTTCCACCCCGACAGAGTAGGAGGAGCCCAACTTGCTGCCCTTAGGCGAGATCCCCTATAAATACTGCTGCTGGGGGAGGAGTTAGTCAGAGTGTGCAGACGCTAGGAGAGCTGCGAAGACATCCTGGTGGTCGGTGCCGCGGTTAGGCCCGAACCAGTGACTCGGAGTGGCCCTTCTATGTCCCGCAAGCCTAAGTGGGGACAGAAGGCAAGGAGCAGATAGCCAAGAGGGAGTGAGGAACTTGAAGAGGTTCGCCCAAAGAAGTACCGGATATTGGGGATCCGCACCTGTGGGATACTCTAGGACCACAGAAAACCCCGTCACACCGTGGAGGCTTCAGCCACCCGGTTTTCCCCTGTGGGTCAAGAGAGGGAGCCAGACACAGCTGTGCAGCACCGCAGTGATCAGAGAGGGTAACCCGGAGAGAGAGAAAGACACCAGAGTCAGGAAGAGAGAGGAGGCAAGTCTGGCTGCATGCAGGCTGTGCTTCAATCACTACACAGGAACAAGGGAGGCCTTATACCCACTTGCTGTGGGAACCCACTGTGCAACCTGGTCACCTGTCAGTGCCCTGGACGTCTTTAACTGCGTACCATCAGTAAAAGGTAAAAGAGATTTTGCAGTGTGCGTGTGTCATTCCTCTCCATTCCTGACCCCTTTCATAGACTGTTCCAACACTCTCCATTCTAGCTACAGCTCTGATCCATCTCACTATGCTGCCCGGAGGTCCAGTCCTACCTGTGGAGGACTTTACTACCGTAGCCGCAATGCTATCTATCTCCGTCGGACTGTGGCGGCGCTGATGGCATCTCATCAGACACTACAGGTGGCGTCACGACAAACTTGTATTTAATCCCTTGTATATACTACCCCTTTTTAAAAGATAGGCCCAGGACACGGCGTCAGGCGCGGCCACCACTCCCTGTGACAGCAGGAGCCTTAACTCTTGCAGCCTGACACCCGAGTACCCCAAAGCCTGGGCGCAACACTACTGGCTGTGGTATTTGGGATGGAAACGTTTCACCAGTACTCCTATGGTCAACTGGTAACAGTGCAGTCAGATCACAAGCCTTTGGAGAGCATTACAAAGAAACCACTACTAAATACCCCAAAGAGACTACAACTCATGCTATTATAACTTCTGAAATATGATTTTGATGTCTGCTACTGTCCAGGAAGAGACTTACTGATTGCAGATACTCTAAGTAGAGCTTACCTAACTGTCACAAATGAAGAAAAAGACATTGAAACCATCAGTATGTATGATTACCTTGCAGTGTCAAAGGACAAGTTGAACAAATACAGACATTCACAGAGAAGGATAACATTTTCCATATCTTAAAGACTGTCATCTTGTAGGGCCGACCAAAATACAAACAACATGCTCCAAGGGAAGTTTTTCCATTCTTCCCCATAAAGGTACCGTCACACGAGGCAATTTTGCAAGCAATTTCACTGGCAATTTGCTGGTTGCAGTGAAATCATGGATACATGGTTCTGTTTTGTTGCCGTGTAGAAATGGAACCATGTATCCATGATTTCACTGCAACCAGCAAATTGCCAATGAAATTGCTTGCAAAATTGCCGCGTGTGACGGTACCTTATGAGATGAACTGTCAGTGCAGCAAAGAATCATCTTTAACCCCTTAAGGACCGAGTCACTTTGCACCCTAATGACCGGACCATTTTTTGCAATTCTGACCTCTCTCCCTTTGAGGTAATATCTCTGGAACGCTTCAACGGATCCTAGCGATTCTGAGATTGTTTTTTCGTGACATATTGGGCTTCATGGTAGTATTAAATTTAGGTCGATAATTTTTGCATTTATTTGTGAAAAAATAAAAAATTTGGCAAAAATTTTGAAAATTTAGCAATTTTCACATTTTTAATTTTTATTCTGCTAAACCAGAGAGTTATGTGCCACAAAATAGTTAATAAATAACATGTCCCACATGTCTACTTCACATCAGCACAATTTTGGAAGTAAAAAAAAAATTTGGTAGGACGTTATAAGGGCTCAAAGTTCATCGGCAATTATTCATTTTTCCAGCAAAATTTACAAAACCAATTTTTTAGTGACCACATCACATTTGAAGTCTCTTTGAGGGGTGTACATGACAGAAAACACCCAAAAGTGACACCATTCCAAAAACTGCACCCCTCAAGCTACTCAAAACTATATTGAAGAAGATTATTAACCCTTCAGGTGCTTCACAGGAACTAAAATAAAGTTGAAGGAAAAAATGGACATTTTAATTTTTGTAACAAAAATGTTCTTTTAGCCTCAATTTTTTCATTTTCACAAGGGCAACAGGATAAAATGCATCCTAAAATTTGTTGGGAAATTTCTCCTGAGTACACCGATGCCTCATATGTGGTCATAAACCACTATTTGGGCGCACGGCAGGGCTCAGAAGGGAAGGAGCGCAATTTGAATTTTAGAGCCAATTTTCCGTTCAAAAAGTGAAATGGCGCTCCTTCACTTCTGAGCCCTGCCGTGCGCCCAAACAGTGGTTTATGACCGCATATAAGGTATCGGTGTACTCAGGAGAAATTGCCCAACAAATTTTGGGATGTATTGCATCCCTTTGCCCATGTGAAATTGAAAGAATGTAGGCAAAAATAATTTTTTTGTGAAAAAAAAGTGTTTTTTTAATTTTTATGAATGAATTTGTGAAGCATCTGGGGGTTCAAAGTGCTCACTATGCATCTAGATACCTTCCTTAGGGGGTCTAGTTTCCAAAATGGGGTCATTTGTGGGGGAGCTCCAATGTGGAGACACACAGAGATCCTCCATACGCGACATGGTGTCCGCTAACAATTTGAATGGAAAATTAGCTCAAATTGTTAGCGGACACCATGTCGCGTTTGGAGGGTCCCTGTGTATCTCCACATTGGAGCTCCCCCACAAGTGACCCCATTTTGGAAACTAGACCCCCGAAGGAACGTATCTAGATGCATAGTGAGCACTTTGAACCCCCATATGCTTCAGAAATTCATCCGTAAAAATGAAAAAGCACTTTTTTTTCCTCTAAAAAATTATTTTTTCATTATTACGGATCAATTTGTGAAGCATCTGGGGGTTCAAAGTGCTCACTATGCATCTAGATATGTTCCTTTGGGGGTCTAGTTTCCAAAATAGGGTCACTTGTGGGGGAGCTCCAATGTGGAGACACACAGGGACCCTCCAAACGCGACATGGTGTCCGCTAACAATTTGAGCTCATTTTCCATTCAAATTGTTAGCTGACACCATGTCGCGTTTGGAGGGTCCCTGTATGTCTCCACATTGGAGCTCCCCCACAAGTGACCCCATTTTGGAAACTAGACCCCCAAAGGAACATATCTAGATGCATAGTGAGCACTTTGAACCCCCAGATGCTTCACAAATTGATCCATAATAATGAAAAAATAAATTTTTTGTGGAAAAAAAAGTGCTTTTTCATTTTTACGAATGAATTTCTGAAGCATATGGGGGTTCAAAGTGCTCACTATGCATCTAGATACGTTCCTTAGGGGGTCTAGTTTCCAAAATGGGGTCACTTGTGGGGGAGCTCCAATGTGGAGACACACCGGGACCCTCCAAACGCGACATGGTGTCCGCTAACAATTTGAATGGAAAATGAGCTCAATTTGTTAGCGGACACCATGTCGCGTTTGGTGGGTCCCCGTGTGTCTCCACATTGGAGCTCCCCCACAATTGACCCCATTTTGGAAACTAGACCCCCAAAGGAACGTATCTAGATGCATAGTGAGCACTTTGAACCCACAGGTGCTTCAGAAATTCATCCGTAAAAATGAAAAAGCACTTTTTTTTCCACAAATAATTTATTTTTTCATTATTACGGATCAATTTGTGAAGCATCTGGGGGTTCAAAGTGCTCACTATGCATCTATATATAATCCTTTGGGGGTCTAGTTTCCAAAATGGGGTCACTTGTGGGGGAGCTCCAATGTGGAGACACACAGGGGCTCTCCATACGCAACATGGTGTCCACTAGCAATTGGAATTGTTAGCGGACACCTTGTAGGATATGAAGAGCCCCTATGTGCCTAAACATTGGAGCTCCCCCAAAAGTGACCCCATTTTGGAAACTAGACCACCCAAGGAACGTATCTAGATGCATAGTGAGCACTTTGAACCCCCAGGTGCTTCACAAATTGATCCGTAAAAATGAAAAAAGAAACTTTTTGTGGAAAAAAACGTGCTTTTTCATTTTTATGGATGAATTTGTGAAGCATCTGGGAGTTCAAAGTGATCACTATGCATCTAGATACGTTCCTTCGGGGGTCTAGTTTCCAAAATGGGGTCACTTGTGGGTGAGCTCCAATGTTCAGGCACACAGGGAGGGGCTCTCCATACCCGACATGGTTTCCGCTAACAATTGGAGCTAATTTTCTATTGAAATTGTTAGCGGACACCATGTCGCATTTGAAGAACCCGTGTGCCACCAGCACAAGGGCAACTGGTAGAGTTGGGGTACAGCACCAGAAAATGCCGCCTCTAATGAATGCGCTATTTTCTTGGGTGGCTGTGGGTTGAAATTTGCAGCGTGGGGGACCCACAACATTTGAGTCTCTCCATGCTGAGGATTCCAGTCAGCCAGCTACCAAGTTGTACATGGCTGGCTACAAATACAGCGAAGGCTTTATTTTATTTCTAGAACTAATTCTAGAAAAAAAAAATGATGTGGGGCTCCGCCATATTTTTGGTCCAGCCAGATACAACTTGGCAGCTACAGACTGCCAGCAACCCCCAGCTTCCTCGTTGTACCTGGCTGCAACCAAAAATACAGCGAAGCCCATTTTTTTTTATTTCTAGAACTAATTCTAGAAAAAAAAAATGACGTAGGGCTCCGCCATATTTTTGGTCCAGCCAGGTACAACTTGGCAGCTACAGACTGCCAGCAACCCCCAGCTGCCTCGTTGTACCTGGCTGCAACCAAAAATACAGCGAAGCCCATTTTTTTTTTATTTCTAGAACTAATTCTAGAAAAAAAAATGACGTAGGGCTCCGCCATATTTTTGGCCCAGCCAGGTACAACTAGGCAGCTGGGGGCTGGAATCCTCAGCATGGAAAGGCCCAAGCGTTCTGGGCCCCCCATGCTGCGAATTGCAGCCCGCAGCCGTTCCAGAAAATGGCGCATTCATTGAAGCGCCATTTTCTGGCGCTGTACCCATGCTCTTCCAGTTGCCCTGGTGCCGGTGGCAAACTGGGTAATAAAGGGGTTAATGCCAGCTTTTTATTGGCAGCTGGCACTAAGCCCGAGATTCATAATATAGGGCCAATGTTAGACCCGCCATTAGGAATCTCTGGTAAATAGTCAGAAAATACACACATAGAAAAATCTTTTTATTTGAAAAAAACCACAATCAAAATTCGGACTCCATCTTTATTATAAAGATCCGACGTAGTCCACAACGAAGGTCCCACGACGCTCGATCGCCTCCGACGTAGTCCACAACGAAGGTCCCACGACGCTCGATCGCCTCTGCTCAATCCAGAGACTGCAGCAAGGGATCAAGTGTCCTCTTCCTACAGTCTCAGGGTCAGAGTTATGGTGCACTGTATGACAATGATCAGTTATACAGTGCACCATGACTATGATCCCAGAGATTATAACAAGAGGACACTTGATCCCTTGTTGCACCCATCCATCCACCTATGCACCCATCATCCACGCACGCACATCCACGTATGCACATCCACGTACGCACATCCACGTACGCACATCCACGCATGCACACAACCACGCACGCACATCCACGCATGCACACATCCACGCACGCATGCTGACATCCACGTACATCCACACACACATCCACGTACATCCACATCCACGCACATCCACGTACGCACACATCCATGTACGCACACATCCACGCACGCACATCCACGCACGCACATCCACGTACGCACATCCACGTACGCACATCCACGTACGCACATCCACGCACGCACATCCACGTACGCACATCCACGTATGCACATCCACGTACGCACATCCACGTACGCACATCCACGTACGCACATCCACGTACGCACATCCACGCACGCACATCCACGTACGCACATCCACGTACTGACATCCACGCATGCACACAACCACGCACACACATCCACACACGCACATCCACGCACACACACATCCATCCATCCACCCATCCATCCACCCACCCACCCATCCATCCATCCACCCATCCATCCATCCATCCATTCATTCATTCATTCAATTCATTCATTCATTCTTTCATTCGTTTATTCATTCATTCATTCATTCATACTTACCCAGCGATGAGAAGGCGGAGCCCCTGAGAAGAGGAGGAGCCACACCGGACTGCAGAGGAGGCCCGACGGTGCGGGCGGGTGCACCGAGCGTGCAGCCCGCCGGGATAGGTGTGCGGGGCTGGGGACCGGGGATCGGGGGCTGGGGACGGAGGACCGGGGGCTGGGTGCCAGCAGGAAGGAGGAGGGGGCCCTGCAGCTTCGCCGGTGGGCGCATAAGCCCGCCGGCAGACAAACTATGTCGGGTGGAGGGCGGGGATGGATAGGACACAGGGGGGGGCTGCACAGGGGACGGGGACAGGACACAGGGGGCTCAGGACACAGGGGAGGGCTACAGGACACAGGGGGCTCTGGACACAGGGGCAGGGACAGGACACAGGAGGGGCTGCACAGGGGACGGGGACCGGACACAGGAGGGGCTGCACAGGGGATGGGGACAGGACACAGGAGGGGCTGCACAGGGGACGGGGACAGGACACAGGGGGCTCAGGACACAGGGGGGGGCTACAGGACACAGGGGGAGCTGGACACAGGGGGCGGGGACAGGACACAGGGTGAGCTGGAGCATCAGCTCATGGCCGGCGTGTGCGGTGCAGCCCGCCGGCAGATAAGTGTGATTGGGGAGGGGGGGTGAAGGGGTTAACAGGGGTGCCCACACCTCTTCCCCTAACCCTTGGCTGTCACTGACAGCTTTTAGATTTGAGCTGTCACTGTTCGTTTAGAAGCAGTGACAGTTCAAAGCCATGACGAGTATACTCGTCATGATGCGGGAACTGACATCTTTTCATGACGAGTATACTCGTCATTCGTCGTAAAGGGGTTAAAAGAGGCAGTGCTGTTATACCAGAAGTTCTAAGAAGAGACATACTGGAAACATTGCACTCTTCTCACTTAAACATGGAAGGATGTTTACGTCTCTGGTTTTTGGCCAGGAATGAATGACCACATTAAAAATTATATAGCACAATATGAAATATGTGCATCCTGCAGTGATAAGCAACCAAAGGAGACATTGCAATCTCATGAAATTCCACATAGGTCATGGTCAAAAATAGGAACAGACTTGTTCACATGGCATGAAAAAGAACACATGATTACAGTGGACTATTTTTCTAACTTCTGGTAGGTGAATTTGTCACAGGACACAAGGGTGAGAACATTGATTAAATAACTCAATGCCCATTTTGCCAGATAAGGTATTCTGGATATTGATTTTTCTGACAATGCTGCTCAGTTTATTTTTTAAGAGTTCAAAACCTTCTACAAGAAAAGGGAAATTTGAACACCAGACATCTTCTCCAAGATATGCTCCGAGTAATGGAAAAGCAGAATCAACAGTGAAAATAGCCAAAAGACTCATGCAGAAAGCAAAAGGAGTAGGTATATCTGTCTACACTGGATCATAGAAACACACCCACCCAAGGCCTAGACAGCTAGTCATTTGATAAAGCTAAAATTGGTGGGAAATATCAAAGTTAAACTAAAGAAGAATCATGATAGGCAAGTGTTAAGCCCACAGGGCATGATAATGTAGAGTGGACTCACTAGACCACTGCTGGTGGTGCAGTGGTAGTTGTATACCCAATACTCAAGAGGCAGGAGAGTGACTTTAGAAAAACCAATGATATTTAGTGAGGAACGTTCAACAGAAGAGAAAAGATGCCCGAGGGGAGAACTCTCAGGATCGAGACATTGTACTCTCATAGTGGAGCTGTCACGCTTGAGCAAAGGAACAACCAACTACCGAGTGTGTGCGTGGTGCACAGAGCACCAATGTCCTGCACCCAACAGAACCAGGTTTCCCAGCCGGTCACCAACACCGGCACGAGCCCAGCCACCTCATGCGTAGCTGTCAACAGAACCAGTGTCCCATCCAGTGTGAGTTCGAAACCAACAGCAGCCGGTCTCCCATACTGGTACTAGCCCAGACACTCCCTGCTTAGCTAACACGAGCACTGGGTTCCCAGCCTGCAGATAACTCTACCAGCAGCCAAACATAGTAGTGAGTGCAGCTCTAGAGCACAACACAGGAGGCAAGACCTTCACATCAATACCTCATGCAGCCATTAAAGGAACACAACACATACAGCGGCATCTGGCTATGTCAGCGCAAACTAAGCACGTGACAGGAGCCCCAGCAGAGGTAACCCCTATAAAGGGATACACCAATTACAACGCAAGGAGACCTAAAAGCTGTGAATCCCAGACCAGAGGGGCAACCCGTACATACCAGACAGTAGATATGGAGAGACAGTGGAATACTGCCTCTGTCGATGAGATGAAACCTCGGCGCTTTAGCCGGCTGCCTGCAGTGTTTTCTTGGACTGGTCTCCCTGAGATCAGTGAATGCTTTGTGATGTTGGTCTACTAGGCATTGCTCCCACCTAGCCAGAATCCTACTCCACACTGATGAGGGGCAACACCCCAAACAGCTGTCTGTGGATGGATACCTGGCCTAGGTATTCCCTTGTCATATATTTAAACTCATAAAGAGCTGGATACTGACTGAAAGGGTGACTTAATATGCTGGTTATGGTGTTCTCCGCAAGGAGCCACCCCATGGCTAGGTCCTTCCCTGGAGGGATATCTGGCTAGTTCTGTGTTTGAGACTCCTAAACAAGGTTCCACAGACTCTATTTGCATATGATGAGATGAAACCTGGGCGATCCAATCAATCCCGGAGAGAATGATCCAACTGGTAAAGGAATCCATATGGTTCTGTGCACATCAGGAGAGACCTGGTGAGCCTGAGGAGTCTGTGGAGAAAGAGGTGTTAGTATCATGCAGAGCAAAGAGCAACTGTCTTCCTAGTGCAGAGCTCAGCAGAGTGAGGCCAGGACAACAGCAACGAACACAGAATGAACACGTTGCCCAGGCACCTCCCATAGGGGGATGATGCCTTTTATACTCAGAGCAGCTCAGCACTCAAGCAGAGACCTAATGGAGAACAGGTGTAGTGCTCCTATAAGCGTGTGCAGGATGCCAGGTGTGCATCCTAAGAACATTCCCAGGAGACCTGCCAAGAGGGCACAGGTTCCTAGCAGTGAGTGAGGCAGATGGCCACATGAATCAATAGATAGAGTGAGCAAAACCAGCAAATCTACAGTATGTGGTGGCCGCCAATCTCCCAGCTTAGCAGAGACCAGCCCCACGATCTGTAAAGGAGCTGTAAATCTGTAAAGGATCTCCTTGATCTCCAGAAGAACGACGACATATGACTGCAGCCAAGCAGCAAATATGACAAATACTGGCTAAAGGTAAAGATTGTTCAGAAACTGCGACCTTGGTCCTACGAAATTGTAATAGAGGAAGGAAGAAGACTAAGGAGAAATCGAAGATATCTGAGGAAAACGCAAGAGCGAGATGAGTCATGGCTTTTTATACAGTATCCTGACACCTAAGACAATGAGGCAGCAAGTACAAGCCAAGTACCAACAGTGATTGCTGACCATCATGATGAGCATTCTGACCAGAGACAGCCAATATCAGAAGGCATATTACCAGGATCAGAAGAACTACAAGATATAGACAGTGACAATTCTTATGTTACTAGAGCTGGCAGAATGATCAGAAAGCCTGTGCACCTCAAGGATTATATCTAACTGTACTTATTATAATTGTCTCTAATTTGGTCATGTTAATTATTGTGTTTATTATTTTTAATTGTTTCTCCAGTTAAAAGAGAAAAGATGTAGCAATGTTATATGCAGTAAGGCCTCTCGGGATCTCACTACTTATATGTGTGTGCTATGGTTATATTGCAACTTGTTCAGTTGTTAGGAACGAGGGCAGAGACTTGTGTAATGGCTGTAAAAGCGTCATTCAATAAAGTGCCTGAAGATACCCACTGATTGTGATCCATCACAAGCAACTACTAGCAGAACAGTAATTACCATGTGTGATAATACTATTGGTCTTAAAATAATGAGGTTTTTTTTTCCATTCATTAACAGTATGGTGGTATTTGGTCTGCTCAACTTCTATCTCTATGAGTCTTACTGGACATATCATAAACAGCTCATTTCGATAGTAACATATGACAAAACTGTTAATAATTTCCCTGTTGCTCAAAGTATCTAACAGTTCACTGAACATAAACAGGCATTGTGTAATTAAAATAACTTGTAGACAAATGGATCAATAGGCTGTATATGTACTGACACCGTCTCCTTATAATGATGCTGCTGTCACTTGGGGGCAATAACTTGCGCATTTCTAATTAGACAAATCTCAAGCTAAATAAATAGGTGATGTTAATGTAACCTCACAATGAAAGGCAGATAATAGAATCAGGCAGTTATTTCTAATGAGATTTAAAGGGAACCTGTCAGTACATTTCTATATACTGTATGGGAGTGGTGGTATGAATGTAAAATTGCTTATCCCCCCCATTAAAAACTGTGTGCCAATCATGGGAAATCTAGGGTACAAGTCATATGCAAATGAGACCGAGGTACATTGGGGGGGTGTCTGTACCAAGGTAATAAAAAAAATCTAAGTACACTGACTTGCCTCTAGGGCACTTCCAGCATTATTTGCATATGAGTTGTATGTTAGATTTCTCATGAAATTTCTCATACAGTCAGATTAGAACCTATACTTTACACTGATGAGGGGAAATCGCCCCAAAATGCAGCATCTGCAAGTTGTGGTTTTGATCTGGCATGAATCCTAAGTCATATGACAAGGCTCATTAAAGGGAATCTGTCAGGTCAAAAATCCATATGTAACTGCTATAATTTTCTAATTCCTTTCTCTAAGCTCCCACTATGCATGTATTTCTATTATTGATGCTTCCTTCCTATCCTCTGTAAACTTCAAAATAAAAGATGAATTCCATCTGTCAATCACAGTGAGCTCTTTGCTGTCCACTTCCCAAGGAATGAATATTCATGCATCACTACACATCCCTGCCTTTCTGTGCTTTGTCTGTTGTGTGACTCATCATTGCAGAACAGTAAGGAGGGGGAGGAGGTGTGTGTGCTCTTGGAGATCTTCATTGTGTTATGATACATGTGCAGTGTGTGCAGTCTGAGATATTTCTATGTGATTATAAGAACATTTGATAATTTGCTCAGCAGATACACACATACATGTCTGCAGGAAAACCAACCTTCATATAATAGAAATATTACAGATTGTACAGTGCAGAATAAAACAAAATAAAAATTATTATTAACATTAAAGCTTTTATTACAGTGTTAATTAATAACAGTTTGCTCATCCCAGCGGCAGCAGGGATGAGCAAACTGTATGGTAACCAGATTGCTCCGGATTACACATCCGGAGAAATCCGGTTATTGCAATGCGGTTCCCTCCACACATTTTTCATAAAAACTGTGTGGGAACGCAATTGCATTCACCGCATCAGGATCTGGATGCGGTGAACGCAATTACGCTATTGCGCTAGAAATATTACAGATTGTACAGTGCAGAATAAAACACCTCCCCTCTACAGCAGAGCGCACAGAGGGGAGGGCCAGAACACAATCTTGGGTGGGTGTGGATATTTAAATAACACATGGGCTAGGGTCACACTTGCGTTTTTTTTTTGTTTTTTTTTAAATCCTGATCCGGTTTTGAGCTTTCAAAAAGCTCAAAACCGCATCAGGAACCGCTCCTCATAGGAGCCCATTATAAAAACCGGATTGCATTACATGCAATCCGATTACCGCATCCGACTCTGCAGCCTGCGTGAAAAATTATGCAGGCTGCAGTTTTTGGAGCGGTTCTAAGCCCTGAATTGCGATAACTGGATTGCTCCGGATCTGTAATCCTGAGCAAGGCAGTTACCGTATAGTTTGCTTATCCCGGCTGCCGCCGGGATAAGTAAACTGTTAACAGTTTAAAAAAAGCTTTAATGTTAATAATAATTTTGCCCATCATGTCTCTAGGGGGTGCCCACCGCCCCTAGAGACATGCTACCTACTCAGGTGGGCATGTTATGGGTTAATATTGCTTGTACAGTAAGCCGACTCCTATCGGCTCTGTACAGTTTTGTGAATGAAGCCGCGGCTCCACTGACAGCTGTGCACATACTATACGTAATGTACGTATAGTATGTGCGCTGTCCGAGGTCCTGAAGGCTTTTACAGTAGATCTATGGCGCTGCACAGCCCATAGATCTACTGTGAAAGCCTACAAGACCTCGGACAGCGCACATACTATACGTACATTACGTATAGTATGCGCGCAGCTTACAGGGGAGCTGTGGCTTCAGTCACAAAATTGTACAGAGCCGACAGGAGTCGGGTTACTGTACAAGCAATATTAACTCATAACATGCCCACCTGAGTAGGTAGCATGTCTCTAGAGGGGTGGGCACCCCCCAGAGACATGATGGGGAAAATTATTATTAACATTAAAGCTTTTATTACAGTGTTAACAGTTTGCTCATCCCTGCAGCAGCAGGGATGAGCAAACTGTACGATAACCAGATTGCTCCGGATTACACATCCGGAGAAATCCGGTTATCGCAATGCGGTTCCCTCCACACATTTTTCATAAAAAATGTGTGGGAACACAATTGCATTCACCGAATCAGGATCTGGATGCGGTGAACGCAATTGCGGTATTAAATGTGACCCTAGCTATACAGCAGCCGGACTGTTCGGCTGTGAATATAATGGAGAGGACTAATGTACCATCTCCCTGCAGTGTGGAAAAATGCTTATAGCATGGAAACTAGAAAGTGTACAACAATAATTTTACATGTGTTTAAAAGGTCTGCCCAGGCAATATTCAAGGTTTTGTGGGAATAGCTTTGTCGTAGGATTACGCCACTGTTACAGATACACAAAAACAACTACCAGATCCAACCTAAATTGTATTAAAGAGGCCAAAAAGATTCAGAAACAGATTTTCCTGTATAATCACTTGTATACAAGGCTAAATAAACCAGAGAAAGATAAAAATATTGCTTTTAGCATTTGTTTACACGTACTGTTGTGGCTTTTTTTCACTTTTTAAAATTGGGAGGGCCCTGAATCATACATATTGTAGGTCCCTCTGTCATATATCATTTCTAGTTAGCAATTTCCCTGTACTTTACACGGCCAGCTACAACATGCCCGTAGGTATGTTGATCTTTGACCTCAGAGGCCTCAGGTGGTCCTGTAAGGCCCCCTTCACATCATGTTTTTTTCCTGTCCAAGGGATCCTGTTTTTTGCATGACTACACAAACAGGAATGGATAGGACAAGATTTGTAACTCTGGATGCCATTTCTGTGTTCAGATCTGGGACTTTGAGGGATCCGAACTGACAGAAAGAGCTGAGAGGAGCCAAGCCTACAAAGCACAGGCAAGTGGTGTCGGGGCTGTACTTTCACTTTCGCAATGTATCTATATACATTGCAAAAGCGAAAGAAAGAAATGGTTAAAAATTAAAAAAAGTTCACTTCTCCGCCGAGTGTTCCGTGATGCGAGGCGTCCACGTCCGATGGCTGCACGGACCTGAATCAGCTGACCAGCGGCAAGCGATCAGCTGATGTTTCACATGACAGCTATAGCTTATCGGTTTAAATCGCCTGCCCACTAATCAGTTTTGGCGGGCGATTTAAACCGCTCAGCTGATACTATCATGTGACACAGCTGATCGGTTGCCGCCAGTCACTGATTCAGGTCCCTGCAGCCATCAGACGTGGACGTCTCGCATCCCGGGACACTTTGCGGAGAGGTGAGCATTTTTTATTTTTTTTTAACACATTGCTTTCTTTAATTTCACTTTAGTAGTGTATGTAGATACACTGCTAAAGTGAAATTACAGGAACAGAGCAGTGAATGTTTACAGTTCATGCTCAGTACACTAAAACCAGATCCGGGAAACAATCCTGTTTTTTCCTGGATCTGGCACCATAGACCCCCATGTTATTTGAATCAGACAGCGTCAGAACCGATTCTGTCCAATTGTGTCCGCTTTTTTTAAAGCAGCCAAAATCGTAATAGTCTCTGATTCTGGGTACCGGAAAAAAGCGGACACAATTGGATCCCTGTTAAAACAGGCACACACAGATGGCCATTTAGGATCAATTCGTGCCCATAGGGATACATGAAGGCCAAATTGGATCTGTGGCTATCAGTTTTATAACTGATAGCCACGGATCCCCAAAAAACATGATGTAAAGGGGGCCTTTCATTTGTTTTGGAGGGACTGCTCTTACTTAGACATTTGGGCGATCCCTCCCTCATTGACACTGTCATAGTGGAATAGCATGGGGCCTCAACCACCCTCCTACTCCTCCTCCTCTTCCTCCTCCACCTCCATGACATTTTGTGGTTCTACATTCAAATGTTCAGAGGGCCTGCATTAAGCAGGAAGCCTGAGATTGCTGAGGGCCCAGAGATAGCCCTATAACGTACGTTTTGGAGGGACCACTCTTACTTAGACATTTTGGCAGTCTCTCGTTCATTGACACTGTGATAGTGGAATACATATTCCATAGCAGTTTACAATGTTCCTATTGTAGCGTTGGGCTTCACCCTCCTCCTCAGGATACCTGAGATTGCTGAGGACCCAGAGATGGCACTGTAAAATACGTTTTGGAGGGACTGCTCTTACTTAGACATTTGGGAGGGCCCTTCTCTATACTATTGGAAGGACCCTCCTTTATACATTTGATGCTGAAACGACTGCCTTAAGAGTAACACAGCATAAGCAAAGCCATGATTGCTGGCACTGAAGGTCATCTCATCTGTACATTAGGGAGGGCCGCCTTTATTAATTTGGGAGGGCCCTCTATACATTTGGAAGGAAGCAAGCGTTGATGCACAAGTATTTGAGGACCCATGGTTAGAAGAAAGTCACTTTGAGGAACCTGACTTACTGTCTACAGATGTTTAGAACAATGATGATGACACACAGTTATCATCATGCCAGCCTACAATCTCAATTGTGAAGGAGGATGACATGGAAGATGAGTTGGTTGATGATGAGTTCACTGATCCGACCTGGACTATTGGCTTGCATAGCCAGCACAGCAACACAGAGGAAGATTGATATGTAACACCAACACAGGTGCCAAAGGATAGTGGTTTGGCCAGACTGAGAACTGGGTCAACTTTTTCCAAGAGCACCCCCACTGTGGCCAAAGTCAGGGCAGGGGGCGTTCTTCATGTGAGTGCTTCAGAGAAAAACATTGTAATCTGTAGCATTTGCCATACAAAGGTGAGCAGAGGTCAGGGTAAAGGCAACCTGAGCACCACGAGTATATGTAACCACACGGCAGACAAGCACCCCAGTAGGTGGGCGGTACACCAGGGTACCAAATCTGTGTCGCGGGTCAAACCACTGCCATGTTGTCTGTGCTTTGTCCTTGATAATCTCCTGTCTATCAAGCAGGCGCTCATACCTCCTGCCCACAAGGTGCAGGTGCAAAGAGAAAGCAAACATCAACCTCATCCACTTAGTTGTCCAAGCGAAGCATCAACTTGTCCATATCGGAGAGCTTGGAAAGGAAAAGTAAATAACCAGCCACGTACCCACAGGCACACATGCTAAAATCACACATTGCCATCTGTGGAGATGTTAACATTTAGGCTTATGAGAACAGAATGTTTACGTGATCTCCTGCCTGTGGCTGGCCCACGATACTCAGTTCATAGCTGCCACTATTTTAGCCGGTGTGCTGTCTACGACTTAAATAAGCATGCATGGAACAATATCAACCGTGCTGTCACCAACACTGTAACTAGGAAGGTCGACGTAACAACAGACACATGAAGACGTTGTTGTGGACAGTGAGGGTATGAAACATTTCTGTGACAGCACACTGGGTGACCTTGGTTGAGAGTGGGACAGAGTGACAGCATGGAACGTCACATCACACATCCTACACATGCCAAGTAGTCGGCCCAACTTCCATAATGGTTTCAATCTCCTTGTATGCCAGTTACTATCTCTCCTCCTTATTATCTTCCATGTTATTCTGCAGCACTCAAATCAATTGTTTGCAGGGCCTGCAAACCTGAGTTTGGTGAGGGTCCAGAGGTGGCCCTGTAACATATGTTTGGGAGCTGAAACCACTACCTTAAGAATAACACAGCATAAGCACAGCCATGGTTGCTGGCACTGAAGGTCATATCATCTCTACATTAGGGAGGGCCTTCCTCTTCATTTGGGAGGGCCCTCTATACATTTTGGAGGGCCCTCCTTTATATATTTGGGAGGGACTTCCATTATACATTAGGGAGGGCCCTCCTCTATACTTTGGGAAGGGCCCTTCACAATCTGCTGTCCATGAAGCAGGCGCTCCCACCTTCTGCTCACAAGCTGCAGTTGCACAGACACAGCAACCATCATGAACCATGTCCACTTTTTTTGTCCCAGCGAAGTGTGCTGTTGTCCCAGGTCTTGGAAAGGAAGCATAAATACACCAACACTCACCCTAGGCAAAAACATTAAACGCTCACATTGCCAAATTGCTAGTCGTGCAGAGATTTCCCTTTAGGCTTGTGCAAACAGAGTCTTTCCATGATCTTTTGTCTGTGGCTGCCCCAGGATACTGGTTTCCTAGCCAGTGGCACCACTATTGTATCAATATCAACTGTGCTGTCAGCAACGCTATAACGGGATGGTCCATGTAGCAGCAGACACGTGAAGATGTTGTTGTGGACAGACAAGGACGATAAATTCCTCTGATGGCACACTGGGAGAATGTGGTGGAGGGTGTGGCAGAGTGACAGCCTGGGACATCACACATCCTACCCAAGCCAAGAATAGTCAATGCAACTTCATCATGGTTTCTATCTACAATACTCGTACCCCAGTTTCTGCCTACTCACCTCCTCCTTTTCCTCCTCCTCCATGTCATTCTTCAGCCCTCAAATCAATTGTTCACAGGATTTCAAACCTGAGTTTGGTGAGGGCCCAGAGTTGACCCTGTAACATATGTTTGTGAGGGCTCTCCTCTATTCATTTGGGAGGACCCTCTAAGCATTTTGGAGGGCGCTCCTTTATATATTTGTGCAGGCCCTTCTCTATTCATTTGGGAGGGCCCCCTATACATTTTGGAGGGCCCTCCTTTATACATTGGGAGGGTCCTCCTCTATACTTTGGGAAGGGCATTCCTGCACTCTTTTGGGAGGGCCCACTATACACTTTGGAGAGTCCTCCTGTGTACATTTGTGAAGGTCTTCCTTTATAAAGTTGGGAAGGCCCTCATCAAGTGGACTCCCATTGCTACAGAGGGGACTCCCAACCCGAGCTTGGATGGGCTGGAGAGGAGAATGTGGAGGCTAGGCAGCATGAGGAGAGAATAGGTGACACAGAACCTTTGCCTGTTTGAAGGTTGGCCCACATGGCACAATTCATGTGTGTCTGTTTTAAAACTCTCGCATGATACACATTTTTGCCAACAACCTATACTGGTTAGCCACCTTTCTCGACGGACCTGACATGGAGAAAATTTCTTCTTCCCTTTTGGAGTCACAAAAGGGTTGCACAATGGAATTCTTCAAGAGGTGCCATTGTACATCACTTGATGAAAACATCACCTTCTGACAACGCTGGCGGCAGAGGTTCCAGCTCTTTTAAACAGCAAGGATTAATGAGGAGACCTGCACACCTGCTACAACAGAGGTGGAGGGAAAATTGTGCAAAAACTGTGCCATTTACAATAAAGAAGCACATCAGCAAGGGCTATCTTAGCCTGTCACAATGCCAAGGAGATATACTGTAAATTGAACAGGATGCTAAAGGGATACTTAAATTACCATACCTGTATCATTCATTATGATTCACTTCACTTTAATTATTATGTGTCCAAGCTGAACACTTGGCCTGACCTCTCCTTTTACGCCTTGGAGGTGCTAGCCTGCCCTGCTGCTAGTGTCATGTCAAAGTGTGTTTTCTGTTATGGTGGGTCAATCAATCATGACTGAAAGGCGCACATAACTCTCCATGGAAAATGCAGGCAGACTTACTCTGATTAAATTCAAGAAGGACTAGATGTATACCTAGTTTGTAATCCAATCCCTCCAAATGACAGCAACACAACTTAAATTCCACAAAACAGTAAATTTTTTAAAAGGATGTGAACTACAGATGAACAAGCCTTGTAAAGTTTTTGTTTCGCTTGCTTAACGAACATATGTTCTCCCACTATATCGGCAAAAAGGTCAATGAAATACTGAACCACATTCAAATCAATGTTGGCATGATGCTGGTATGGCCAAAGCAAAGCTTCAACATTAATCAGGAATACAGGGATAAGTAACAGGTGTAGGCATGGTGCTCAGAGAGCCTAGCTAAAATCACCAAACACACAACACACACACCACATGAAATGTCTCCCCATTTGAACAAAGCATGCCCAGATTTCCCAGATTGCACAAAAGCATCAATTCACCCAGAATAAAAAGAGTAATTCAACAACATACCTCTGTTAGCATTCTGAAAATACTGCTGACATACGCAGCACCCAACTCAGTTGCTGGAACTCATACAAACAAAACTGTATGACTGTGAAACCACTGCCACTTCCCCTGTGTTACCTGCTTCCCAATATGTTGTCCAAGAAGCAAGCCCTGATCCCACCTGCACACAACCTGCAGTTGCACACACACAGCAAACATTTAGCATTGGACAGTGGATGTATATCATATATACTTCTGGTGTCACGCAAAATGTGACCCCCAAAACTGACAGGGGGAACATTGAGTAGTGTCTGCCAAACAGCATTACATGGTAGTGGTACGGCTTAGGATTTTACAAGCACTATAGGACTGTATTCATTTGAGACCTTTTGGTGGCACAATCCTACCTAAATGTCAGCAGCAAAACAGCATGGAAAAAGGCCTAGTGCTTGCTTGGTAGCAGTAGCAAATGTGTGGACTACTGCTTTGTGGAGGAAATAACCAGCTTTTTAAGTGTAGTATTGTGGACAGCAGAAGCCAGCCTGTCAACACGAAAATAGCAAGTAAAATGGCCTGCTGCATGCTTAGTAGCAGGCAGTAGCAAACGTTTGGACTACTGCTTTGTGGAGGGCAATAACCGTCTTTTAAGTGGAGTATTGTGGACAGAAGCCAGTCTGTTACCACAAAAACAGCAGGTAACGTGGCCTGGAGTGTCCTTGGTAGCAGGCATTAGCAAATATTTGAGCAACTGCTTCGTGGAGGGCAATCTGCATTTTTAAGTGGAGTATTGTGGATAGCAGTAGCCAGCCTGTCACCCCAAAAACAGCGGGGAAAAACGACTTTATTGTTTTTCTTCAGCTCTGAAAAGAGCTATTTTTGGGGGATATTATGGAGTTACTAAGCAGCTCGTATAAACTGTCCCTGGTTGAGTATCTCTCTCTCCCTGTAGTCTGACCCTGTTTTGTGTCTTCAGCTCTCAAAAGAGCTATTGTTCTGGTAGCATTATGTAGATACTGAACCAGCTCCTTTCAACTATCCCTCCTTCAGTATCTCTCCCTACTGTGAGGTAGCACCCGGGGAACCCGCTTGCATAACGACAACAACACGTGTTTATAAGTTAACCAATGTCTACCTGTTTATTTTCACATATTAATAACATAACCCGGGTAGCATGTTTGACACATTGCACATTGATTATAAACACTTTACATAAATACACCATACATTTACATATAACATTACATAACACTTATTGCACATAACGTCTTATCGTAACCCGGGACCTGTAACCATCTCTCTGTCCCCATTGGAGCTCTACTAACAGCTCCCGTGGTGGCTACGGCCTCCGGCCTATATAGATTTTACACATACATTTATCAGTTCACCATATGTATATTTATCCACGATGATTCCTCTGGGTTCAGAACAGGGATTGAGCAACCTGAGTCACGGGTACGCCATGCCTCGCCAAGGGGCTCCTTCCTGGACGTGTTTCAAACCACGTCCAGGTCAGCGTCCACCTGGTTCAACCACAGTTTCCCCACTCTAGGAGCCCTTCTAACCCCTGCTTCTGACCTTCGCTATATACCCTTCAACGGGCCCTGTGGGTCCCAATGGCGGTACCTGCCGCCTGGCTTTAGTCACCCAGCCTGATGACTCCATATATATCCCGTAGTCAGGATTCCTGCCTGACCGGGACCTTACATACCACATGTGATCCATCATACAATATCCATGGATCCAATGCATCCTTACACCCGCTCACAGCCCATCATAATACATCCATGGACTATGGCTCCTCCATGACCATAACAGGGACCTGGTCAACCGTAGAATCCGGGCTAACCATGCGTCACCATGGCCTACTCACCACGGTACGGGCCACCAGTCGCCACCAAACCTCCATCTCATGGCAGGTCTCCAGGTCGACGACTGTACCCTGCGTCTGAGTAGCACCCTAACGGATCAGCCATGGTTACCCTTCTAGGAGCCTTCGTGACCCCTGTCTCTGGCCACAGGCACACCCACACCATTAGAGGCCGTGGTTGAGGGACAGGTACCCGCTGCAATCAGCAGGCCAAGCCTCCCTCTCGTCCCACAGGGACGGAACGCCTCCAACATCATCCACTCCAGCTGGGGCTCTCCCACAGACTCCGCACATGGCCTTTCTACCTAAGCCATAACATACACATATAGTTAAAACAGGTCCCTCACTGACTATCTAGTCGGACCTCGGGCGTTTCACACACCAGGTGCACAGTTCACACAAGCATTTGAGAACTGCTTTCTTACCGGGCACGGATCCGGGTCTCGCTACCTGTGTCACAGGTTTCACCAGGCATCCCCACGGGCTCCTCTCCCGGGCGTGTTTCACCCCACGCCCGGACCAGTATCCACCAGGTTCAGCCATGGCTTCCCCTTCCAGGTGCTGCCTCGACCCCGGACCTAGGCACCAGCATGGAGCTAGCATGCTCCCATTATTCCAGGCACACAGAGCCTTGCACTGCTCTGCACTCAGGCTGGTCTCAGCATGATCTCCAGTCTCTGAATGAATCTCTCCGCATGATCTCTGGTCTCAGAATGAATCTCTCAATCACTCAGCTGGCAGGCTCTTATCGTGCCTGCCACTCCCACACTGACTCATCCAGCTGGGCTGCTATTCCCCAGGACACACCCACCTGGGCTGTCAGCAATCAACACCCATTCCTTTTCTCAGGGCCTCATCGATCTCCTGCCACTCACAGCCGCTCACTAGTCACATCAAAGTCTCAGCTTTACAGCACACACTATCATATTTACCACCTTGTGTTCCGGGTAGGTTCACACAGTATCATCACAGGAAAACCGGCCAGTGTGAACAGGATCATACCCTGATCCTGCATGTGATGCGCCCCGGCCATGAGGACCATGCCGACGGTGCTTCACACTACCTACTCTATACTGACGAAGTATATACCAGAAGTAGCACTAAGAAGGGCTTTTATGCTATGAAGAGGCCTAAACACTCTCCCTAGCAGTTGAGCGATCTAACCCTATGCTTCTCCAACATTAGCTCTGGATGTAATGTGGGCAAAATGGCGGCGGCAGGGTTTAAACAGACTCTATGATGCTAGCGGCTAGCCAATCACAGTAAAGCCACAACCAAGATGGATGCGGCATTACTGTGATTGGTTAAGAAGCCTAGCGTGTTTAGTGGCTACAAAGGAGGCGCCAAAACTGCAGGCTGGGACATCGAAATATAGCGAGTTGAGTACACAAATACTCGCAGAATAACAAGTATAGAGAATACCGTACTATCCGTGCTAATAGCAAATAGTAATGAATACACTCGCTCATCACTATCAAACACAGCTCCATTTAATCCTTATGGGACTGATGAGCGCTATGCCTGTTCTTTTCTGGAAGCCCCACAAAAGTTGATTGGAATAATAGCCAGATATCCAATCTGTTGCTAAATTTTGTAATGAGATTATAAGCAATGACACAGAAAGAAGAATTAAAATTCCGCTCAAAATGTTATTATCATGGCAAAAACAGGCAACAGTATTTAACTGCCCAGATCACAGAAACTAATGCACTAACTAATACACTTACACTAGTCAATAACCAGCACTAAAGGGACATGTACCGGTTGAAGTTTGTTACGGGCTGTTTAAAGCAAATCTGTTCTCCCTGCAGCGTTTGGTTTTCAACAATCAGGGTAGAGCTGGCGCGGATTAAGTGACTGTGTATTGAGAGTCTAGAGTAGGGGTGAGAATGCGCAAATAGAGTCTTATCCTTAGGAGACAGGTTTAATATGGTGAAATCAAGGAACTGCTCACCAGATAGGGTTGTGTAGCACACAACCGGCGTGATCCCTCAGAACAGTACAGCTGCTTCCAGGACCGTACCGCCACAGGTCACTGTGGTCACGATAAGCGTCTGCAGGACAAAGTACCTCGTGGTCCGAGCTGCTGTGTTCGTATGATACAAAAACCAGATACAGCGGTATGTCTGGGTATAGTGGTAGCTACTTTATTTCCTACGCGTTTCGGAGTCGTAGCCCAAACTCCTTCCTCAGGGAACATATGTTGTAACTGCATTCCCCTCACTGACTGACAGCTGAGTCTAAGAGCAAGCTGTCAGTCAATGTAGGTGGCGCAATTACAGACTTCGCTCTTGTTACACTGAGCATTTACTGAACCCGTGCCAGTGCTACCCCGTCACTGAAGCCCGAACGTTGCTGGGAAGATCAAAGTTCTTTTCCTCCCATCAGAGGAGTTTGAAGTGCAAGTGCCAGGCAGGTTCCAAACACTTAATATGTAGATTAACCCCATATCTGCAGGTTAATAGCATTTTTGATGTGACTTCTAAAAATGTTGGAAAGCCTCCACCACTAAGGAAATGCCCAATGCCTCTAAGCTTAAAGGTGTATATTGACAAAATAATGACTAAAAGTCTAAATTCCATATTAAAGTTATCTTACCTAAAGTTCATCTGTACGCATGTTTTCTGTTTTATATTTGAGTATGATATATGAGAGACATAGTCTTTCCAAATATACCTCAGCAACATGAATTATGACATGGTATATGCCCATGGTAAATGTGTACTGACCTTAATAAACAATTCTTGATTCATTTAATTAAGGTAATGTATGTCATAATGTGCTAAGTAGGGGACGAGATAATTAAGGTGAATATATATCTTGCATCTTGTAGAAGTTCCTCAATGATTATGAAGAAGCCCCTCTCGATGCCATCATTTATCTAACTGGAGAATGCAACTATGGAGGAAGAGTAACAGATGAGCACGACAGGCGTCTTCTTTTAAGCTTACTAGACATATTTCTTTGTGAAGCTGTAATTACTGAAGACCATTATGTGTTTTCTCCCAGTGGAAAATACTTCACTCCAAAGTACGGTACCCATGACAGCTATATGGAATACATAAAAAGCCTACCCCTCAATGCTGATCCAGAGGTATGAGGTCTAAC
Organism: Allobates femoralis; assembly: GCA_033576535.1. Classification (NCBI taxonomy): domain Eukaryota; kingdom Metazoa; phylum Chordata; class Amphibia; order Anura; family Aromobatidae; genus Allobates; species Allobates femoralis. The sequence goes on along the minus strand of JARQOC010000004.1, from coordinate 405,479,194 downwards.
AATAAGCCTTAATAGATGTCAAGAAACGTTGCAGCTTGATAACAGAAGCAATTCTAAATAGTAACAAGCTTGATATTAATAATTAATAATGAATTATACATCCATCTTGGTTACACATATTAAACTAAATATAAAGTGAACCAGTCACATTCAGAAACTCTATTTATCTGCAGGTAAATAGCATATAAGTCCTGTGTAGCCAACGTCCTGGAGCAGCAGCTATAAGGGTAGTACAGGGAGACAATACTATCACCGCAGCTGTAATCACTCCCCAGCACTTCGATTGACAGCCTGCTTTATAGTGCGTGTTTGTGTGTGTGTGTGTGTGTGTGTGTGTGTGTGTGTGTACAGCATGTGTGCAGGTCAGCCTGGCAATCAGAGGAGTGATTACAATACGTCATGTGTAGTAAACAATGCATATAACATCTCCCTGTACTGCCCTATGACTGGAATCTAGTGGCTTCAGGGAGAATATAGATTAATTTCTCCCTGTAGCTGCTGCTCCAGGAAGACTGCCAGAAATGTTACTTACCTGCAGATTACCACTATAGTTACACAAGCAATGATAGATTACCTCAAAATAACTATTCACGATTCAAAGTTGAATATTGAAAAGTCATATTACTAATATTGGTTACAATCTGCACATACACCACCAATATTTTTCAGTTTAGGAATAGGTTTAAAAAAAAGTGACTTTCACTTTTATTGCATTCTTCTAATGACCCTAATAAATAGCAGTAAGAAGAAGACATGATGTTGTGGGTACCGTTTTTACAAGCTGTGTTCCTACAAAGGATAGTCATGTTCTGTCTACAACATATTTTAATTTAGTCTCTAATTAAGACTTGAATTTTTTGTATCATTCTTAATGATCGGCTTGCAGTAATAATGTGCAACAAATTCAGAGGTGCACAACACTTAATTAGTTTGGCACCTCTATGGCCTGCATAAGAAACTACAAGAAGCCACACCCCATCCTGTGAAAGCTCCTCTTAAGCTCCATCCATTTTGTCAAAACTGCATGAAAAGTCCAAAAGTCACACAATTTTTGCACATCTCTGCATTGCATAAAATGTTGGTGACTATTCAAAGTGTTTTATGACAACTTTCTGGTGTAATCATTTTAATGTATCAGCCCATGTGTGTTCTTGTTTCTTGTTCGATAATAGAGCTCATGCTAACTTTACTGATAAATGGATGATCAGTTGAAAGCTGATCTTCAACGTGTTTATTAAATGAATATCTAAGTAGAATGCTACTTTATGCAGGTTTTTGGACTTCATATGAATGGAAATATCACCAGGGAACAGAAGGAGACTGTTGAATTGTTTGATGGAATCCTAACAACTTTACCAAAACAGGTAAAATACACATTTCTGCCAATGTTTTATGACCCAGTCAAAAATCCTAGTTATCTTTAATATTGACTTATTGGCTACAGAATTATAACTGATGGTGATATTATATGTAACAAAAAAAGAAAGACTGCTCCTGTAGACATGAGGTAAGCCTTAAGGCCCAGTTACACACACAGGTAATTGTGCAGATATTGTTCGCAGATCTCTGGTTGCAGTGAAATCATGGACACATTGTTACATTTGTACACAGCCACAAAATGTAACAATAGGTCCTTGATTTCACTTCAGCCAGAGATCTGCTTACAATCTCTGCACAATTATCTGTGTGTGTAACTGGGCATTAAGGCTGCAACACCAGTTGTACAGCACGTGTCAAAACTCAATACAAGTTGATGGGGGTCATAAAAAGTCGGATCAAATAACAAATACAAGTGCAACAAATCCCCTGTCAACTAAAATACAACCAAAAGCAGAATGGCCCACCATCAGAATGGTCATCTACTTATATAATCGGGAGTTGGGAATTCGGGCGCTGTAGCCGAATCCCAGACTCTTTTGCGCTACTGCGAGCGATGACGCTTAGCGTCATCGCGAGCCGCATCCTAGCAACCGTCGGCCCCGCAAAGCAGCTCAGGGACACAGACCCGCGGAGACAGAGGAGCCCCAGACCCGCACCCCTGCACATCCGCCACACAAAGCCAGCCGCTCAGGCACACAGCAGACATGTCTCTATACTGTCTGTAATGTCTCTATACTGTCTGTAATGTGTCTACTCTCTCTAATGTCTGTATACTCTCTCTAATGTCTGTATACTGTGTGTAATGTGTCTATACTGTGTCTAATGTGTCTATACTCTCTCTAATGTCTCTATACTGTGTCTAATGTGTCTATACTCTCTCTAATGTCTCTATACTGTGTGTATACTGTCTGTAATGAGACCCGCATCTCTCCTCACCCCTCCACCACAGACCCCCATCTCTCCTCACCCCTCCACCATAGACCCGCATCTCTCCTCACCCCTCCACCACGCAGCCCCATCTCTCCTCACCCCTCCACCACAGACCCGCATCTCTCCTCACCCCTCCACCACGCAGCCGCTTCTCTCCTCACCCCTCCACCACTGAGCCGCTTCTCTCCTCTCCCCTCCACCACACACCCGCATCTCTCCTCACCCCTCCACCAGTAACCCGCATCCCTCCTCACCCGTCCACCACACAGCCACATCTCTCCTCACCCCTCCACCAGTAACCCGCATCTCTCCTCACCCCTCCACCACAGAACCGCATCTCTCCTCACCCCTCCACCACGCAGCCACATCTCTCCTCACCCCTCCACCACGCAGCCGCATTCTATCCTCACCCCTCCACCACGCAGCCGCATCTCACCTCACCCCTCCACCAGGCAGCCGCTTCTCTCCTCACCCCTCCACCACAGACCCGCATCTCTCCTCACCCCTCCACCACAGACCCGCATCTCTCCTCACCACTCCACCACTCAGCCGCATCTCTCCTCACCCCTCCACCACGCAGCCGCATCTCTCCTCACCCCTCCACCACGCAGCCGCTTCTCTCCTCACCCCTCAGCCGCTTCTCTCCTCACCCCTCCACCACAGACCTGCATCTCTCCTCACCCCTCCACCACAGACCCGCATCTCTCCTCACCACTCCACCACAGACCCGCATCTCTCCTCACCACTCCACCACTGCGCCGCATCTCTCCTCACCCCTCCACCACTGAGCCGCATCTCTTCTCACCCCTCCACCACGCAGCCGCTTCTCTCCTCACCCCTCCACCACTGAGCCGCGTCTCTCCTCACCCCTCCACCACACACCCGCATCTCTCCTCACCCCTTCACCAGTAACCCGCATCTCTCCTCACCCCTCCACCACACAGCCGCATCTCTCCTTACCCCTCCACCAGTAACCCGCATCTCTCCTCACCCCTCCACCAGTAACCCGCATCTCTCCTCACCCCTCCACCAGTAACCCGCATCTCTCCTCACCCCTCCACCACGCAGCCGCATCTCTCCTCACCCCTCCACCACGCAGCCGCATCTCTCCTCACCCTTTCACCACGCAGCCGCATCTCTCCTCACCCCTCGACCACAGACCCGCATCTCTCCTCACCCCTCCACCACAGACCCGCATCTCTCCTCACCACTCCACCACTCAGCCGCATCTCTCCTCACCACTCCACCACTGAGCCGCATCTCTCCTCACCCCTCCACCACGCAGCCGCATCTCTCCTCACCCCTCCACCACGCAGCCGCTTCTCTCCTCACCCCTCCACACTGAGCCGCGTCTCTCCTCACCCCTCCACCAGTAACCCGCATCTCTCCTCACCCCTCCACCACACAGCCGCATCTCTCCTCACCCCTCCACCAGTAACCCGCATCTCTCCTCACCCCTCCACCAGTAACCCGCATCTCTCCTCACCCCTCCACCACGCAGCCGCATCTCTCCTCACCCCTCCACCACGCAGCCGCTTCTCTCCTCACCCCTCCACCACGCAGCCACCTCCGTACTCTGCTACCCACACAGCCGCCTCCGTACTCTGCTACCACACAGCCGCCTCCGTACTCTGCTACCCACACAGCCGCCTCCGTACTCTGCTACCCACACAGCCGCCTCCGTACTCTGCTACCCACACAGCCGCCTCCGTACTCTGCTACCCACACAGCCGCCTCCGTACTCTGCTACCCACACAGCCGCCTCCGTACTCTGCTACCCACACAGCCGCCTCCGTACTCTGCTACCCACACAGCCGCCTCCGTACTCTGCTACCCACACAGCCGCCTCCGTACTCTGCTACCCACACAGCCGCCTCCATACTCTGCTACCCACACAGCCGCCTTCATACTCTGCTACCCACACAGCCGCCTCCATACTCTGCTACCCACACAGCCGCCTCCATACTCTGCTACCCACACAGCCGCCTCCATACTCTGCTACCCACACAGCCGCCTCCATAGTATGCTACCCACACAGCCGCCTCTATACACACAATTCATTTCACCGCGCTCCCGATGCAATTGCATCGGGCCTTTTTACTAGTTTATAATAAACTTTAGTTTCTCCCAGTTTCTCCTTTTCTACTGTAATTCAGCAAGAAACATATGAGGGGGTGATTGTTATTATTTACAGTGGGGGAAATAAGTATTTGGTCCCTTGCTGATTTTGTAAGTTTGCCCACATACAAAGACATGAACAGTCTATTATTTTAAGGAAAGGTTAGTTTTAACAGTGAGAGATAGAATATAAATAAAATCCAGAAAATTACATTGTCTAAATTATACAAAATTATTTGCATTTTGCAAAGGGAAATAAGTATTTGATCCCCTACCGACCATTAGGAGTTCTGGCTCCTACAGACCAGTTAGACGCTCCTAATCAACTCGTTACTTGCATCAAAGACAGCTGTCTTAAATTGTCACCTGTATAAAGACTCCTGTCCACACACTCAGTCAGTCAGACTTCAACCTCTACATGTGCAAGAGCAAGACCAAAGAGCTTTCTAAGGATGTCAGGGAAAAGATCCTAGATCTGCCCAAGGCTGGAATGGGCTACAAAACCATAAGTAAGACACTGAGTGGGAAGGAGATAACTTATGGTACAATAGTAAGAAAATGGAAGGTTTACAAAATGAGTGTCAATCGACATCAATCTGGGGCACCTCATAGTGTAGGTGAAGGATCAGCCTAAAACTAAACGGGGGGAACTTGCTAATGATCTCAAGGCAGCTGGGACCACTGTTACCAAGAAAACCATTGTAAACACATTATGCCGTAATGGATTAAAATCCTGCATTGCCCGCAAAGTCCCATTGCTCAAGAAGGCACAAGTGCAGGCCCGTCTGAAGGGTGCCAATGAACAGTTTGGTGATTGTGAGAGTGATTGGGAGGAGGTGCTGTAGTCAGATGAGACAAAAATTGAGCTCTTTGGCATTAACTCAACTCGCCATGTTTGGAGGAAGAGAAATGCTGACTATGACCCAAAGAACAAAGTCCCCACTGTGAAATATGGTGGCACACACATTATGTTTTGGGGGTATTTCTCTGCTAAGGGCAAATGCTTACTTCACCACATCAATTGGACAATGGATGGAGCCATGTACTATAAAATTCTGAGTGACAACCTCCTTCCCTCTGCCAGGACATTAAAAATGGGTTGTGTCTGGGTCTTCCAGCATGACAATGACCAAAAATATACACCCAAGACAACAAAGAAGATGCTCAAATGCACATTAAGGTCATGGAGTGACCTAGCCAGTCTCCAGACCTTAATCCTATAGAAAAATTATGAAGGGAGCTGAAGCTCTGAGTTGCCAAGTGACAGCCTCTAAATCTTAATGATTTAAACCTGATCTGCAAAGAGGAGTAGACCAGAGGGATCAAATACTTATTTCTCTCTGCAAAATGCAAATAACTTTATATAATTTAGATAATGTGATTTTCTGAATTAAATTTTTGATATTCTCACACTGTTAATATTACCTACCCTTAAAATTATAGACTTCATGTTTTTATTAGCAGGCAAACTTACAAAATCAGCAAGGGATCAAATACTTATTTCCCTCACTGTATTAGTAGATAAAGCCCAATGCGATCGCATCTGGAGTACGGTGACATCACGATGGGGGTGGGCTCTGTAGCGTTGGGCGCAGTGGCTGTCTCTCCTCCCTGTCCACTATCTCCTGCCCATGTGCTGTCTTCTCCTCTCATGTGCTCTCTCACTTGGGATGTCTTTCCCTGTGTGCACTCTCCCTATATGCAGACTCTCTCACTCCTCTGCTCACTTCTCCCCTCTGTGCTCTCTTATTTTGAGCTGTTTCCCCTTGTGAACTCACCCCATGTGCACTCTACCATCCCTCTGTGCACTCATCCCTCCCTCTGTGCACTCTCTCTACCCTGCTTTGTGCTCTTTATGCCCCCCTGTGCACTCTCTCTGACCCTCTGTGCACTTGCCCTTCCCCTGTGCGTTCTCTCTGCCCTCCTGTGCGCTCGCCCCTTGTGCTTGGTCTTTCTGCTTATATGCTCTCTCCCTAATGTGGTGTCCGCAGATGGCGGCCGCCTGAGTAAGTGCACATGCGCACCAGGTATACACATGTGTATTTACTCAGGCTGTGATGTGTCAGCAGCTGCGGGCAGTGGTTTTGGGTGGCAGTGGTTGTGGGCAACTGTGGTACCACTGGTGGTACTGCGTAATGTGCAAGTACCACCATTGGACACCATATTTGCACACCCATTATTCTCTGCTCCCTATGCACTCTCTCTGCCCCCCTGTTCACTCTCTCTGCTCCCCTGTGCTCTCTCTGTCCCCTCTGTGCACTCTCTGCCCCCCCGTGCACTCTTTTTATCCCCTTGTGCACTCTTTTTGCCTCTCTGGTGATCTCTATGCCCCCCGAGCACTCCCTGTGCCCCCTATACGTCTCTGTGCCACTTGTGCGCTCTCTGTTCCCCATGTGTGCTCAGTTTCCCTTTGTGTGATTTCTATGCCTCCTGTGTGCTCTCTGTGTCCCCACTGTGCTCTCTGTACACTCTTTGTGTCTCCCTGTGCACTCTCTCTTTCCCCAGTGCACTTTGCCTCCCAGTGCACTCTCCCTGCCCCCCTGTGCACTCTCTCTTCCTCAGTGAGTTTTCTCTGCCCCCTGTGCTTTCTCTCTACTCACTGTGTGCTCTTTCTACCCCCCCGTGCACTATCTCTGCACTAATATATTGTCTCTTTCCCCCTGAGTGCTCTCTCTTCCCCCCCTGTGCACTCTCTTCCAACTGTGTGCTTCATCTTCGCTCTGTGTGCTCAGTGTGCCCCTTTTGCAGTCTCTGTGCCCCCTGAGTGCTCTCTGTACCCCCTGTGCACTCTCTGTGCCTCATATGCTCTCTGTGCACCCCTGTATACTATATGTGCCCCCCCAGTGCGCTCTCTCTGCCCCCAGTGCATTCTTTCTGCCCTCTGTGCGCTCTTTGTGCCCCATGTGCTCTCTGTGCCCCCTGTGCACTTTCTGTACCCACTGTGCACTCTCTATATGCCCCATGCACTCTCTGTACCCACTGTGAACATTCTCTGTGCCCCCGTGTGCTCTCTGTACCCCTATGCAATCTCTGTGCCCTATGTATGCTTTCTGTGCACCCCTGTGCACTGTATGTGCCCCCCTGTGTGCTCTATGTGCCTCCTATGCACTCTCTGTGCACTCCCTGTGCCCCTGTGCACTCTTTGTGACCCTTTATGCACTCTCTCTGCCCCAGTGTGCTCACTCTGCCTCCCCAGTGTGCTCTCTCTGCCCCAGTGCTTGGTCTCTGCCCCGTGCACTGTCTCTGCCCCTGTGCTCTCTCTGCCCACCTGTGCAATTTCTGTGCAATTTCTGTGCCCACCTGTGCACTCTCTGTGCCTCACTGTGTGCTCTCTGTGCCCCCATGCACTCTCTGTGTCCTTTGTGCATTCTCTGTGCCCCATGTGAGCTTTCTGTGCCCCCTGTGTGCTCTGTGTCCCACTGTACGCTCTCTCTGCCCCCCTGTGCATCTCAACACTGCCATCTTTGGGCACCTGGATGTCCAAAAATGTTGGCAGCATGAGTAAGTGTGCACGCATATACCTGGCTCGCATGCGCAGTTACGCAGGTCAACGCCATCTTTGGACACCAAAGATGGCGGCACCTCGGTAATTGGTCATACGAACGGAATATGCACTTGCAAACATACTGAGGTGGCATTGTGCACATCAGTGAGGAAGCAGGCAGCAGGCAACATGCTGTGGGTGATGGTTACTGGCGTCTGCTGCAGGTGTCATTGGTTGCGGTTTTGGAGGCACCGCTGGCAGTACTGCGTAATGAGCCAGTACTGCCAGCGGGCACCATATTTGCACACCCGTCATTTGGGTGTGCAAATATGACTGCCGCTGGCACGTGACACGAGGACAACCGGCTAGAAGTTGATGACGTTCGGGACAGGGAGATTATAAAGTAAGATTATACCGTAGTGCCATTTACCCCATGGCTCTTTACATGTGAAAAGGGACATACGTAGACAAATACAATAATATTGAACAATACAAGGCATAGACATGTACAGGAGAAGAGAGGACCATCTACAAAGGATGGGTGATGATACAGAAAATGAGGGAAGAGCTGGTCATAGGATGGTACAGTGGACTGAGGGTTACTGCAGGTTGTAGGCTTGACCAAGGGTTTCCCTTTAAATAAACAGCTATAGAAGACTGTTATAGAATGCTACTCACCAGACACTTCAAGAAAATGTTTATTCACAGAAAACCATGAACATTAACACTTTAACCTTTGTCAGGCTGCATAATTTTATATTAAATATCTCGACCCCTTATCTCGGAAGGGGGTGGAGATATTTTATTGAAATTTGGCCAATAAATTCTGGACCAAAACTGCAAAGATGTCACAAAATTTCAGCCCTCTACGGCTTTTCGAAAAAAAAAAAAGTTATTGCAATTTTAAAACGGAATAGTTACAATTGTACCTACTCAGCCGGACGAAGGTTAAACATGCTGACAATTACACACTCTCAAAAAGAGAAGACGCCACCATAGTACATGAGGCTTACGGCTAGTGACACTACTGCAACTTCTGATGATTCCAATTGTCTATGGCCTTTATGCAGGAATTCTTGCAACATCATGTTATATTTTTCCTTATAGTAAAGCAATTAAGTTGCACCATTGTAATAAAGTGTGCAATTAAAGTTAGTTCTTTCGCTTTTTATTGGAAACATGCTGATTCAATACACTGTACATTTAGTGACTGCTTTACTTGAAGAACCTGTCAAATGGTTGAAAAGTTTTATTATTTTTTGTGAACTATTTTGTTTCACACCCACATTGTGCTAGCTGACTATGTTACAAACTGCTATCTTCATGTAACTTTGTAATGTCATCTGTCTTCTGTCTAGACAAGTGGAGGTGGAAAATCAACTTCTGAAGTTGTCCAGGAACTTACAGTTGACATTCTGTCAAAAATACCAGAGGATTTTAATGTAGAAGAAGTCAAGGTACAAGTTATATGTTTCTTAGGCAATATGTTTGAAATAATAGTGTATAGAAATAATATTTCCTGTGTCATTTTTCCAGACTCAGATTTTCTGCCACTAATAAAAATGTATTCGTTCATAATAGAGCACATTTGTGACATTTAAAAACTTCAGCAACAAGAAGTTAGATTACTATATAAATAATCTACTATATAAAAGCCCTACCAGTCTGTGTGTCTGTAAGTTTTTCCCGAAAATCGTGCCACTTAGGACAGGACACATAGGACATCATATACATTATAAACAGCAGATAAACTGGAATGTAAGAGTTTAAACTATGTTTGGTTGATCCGTCAAGTTTAGTTGATCACTCAAAATCTATGCCAAGATAGGCCGTCCCAAAAAGCACACAGATGATATGGAAAGGAAAGCAGCACAACGGAAAAGGCAATGATGCACAAATGAGATTACTAACAAAGAGAGTATCGACTTGACCAAGCCACTACACACAAGCGCATGCATGTCGCACATGACTCTTCCCAGTCTAGACCCATTAGATTGTCACAGGATGCCACTTTGCAGCAACAGCTCCGACAACACGAATCTCCAGTGTCAAAATCAATGAGATACTCACAAGATGCTGCATCACAGCGAACATGCTGCGCACCAAAGTCTCCAATGTAAGTGAAGTGAAGATTTTCCATTGTTCAGATTTAAGACACATTAAAAAGATGCATCATTACATCGCTGGCACTGTGACAATGAATCTCCATAATCCAGATCAATGAGACTGTCACAGGATACAGCATCACACAGGCGCTACCATAATGTCGAATCTACGGAGTACAGATCTATCAAACTATTACATGATGCAGCATCCCACCACCAGTACCATAATGACTAATCTCTAGAGTCCAGACATTATCGTCATATCATGTGCTTATTTTTGTGACTCCACCATGAATAGCACTATTTTCATCTACACAGCTTTCATGATATTTAACATAAGTTTAATGTGAGGCATGCCGTCACTATAGGACGTGGCCATTATGACTCACATGTCCTGTGCTACAATCTGGGTGATTGCTCTGCTTGACCTTGCAGCACACACAGTGTTAAGTGCATGTTGGCTCTGTAGCAGCACACACAGGGTTAACTGCTGCTGGGTCTGAGTGTGAGTTAGGCTGGGTTCACATTTGCGGACCCCTCCGCAGCGTTCTGCGGAGGGGATCCGCAATGTGACCGCAGCGGCCGCCAGCTCCTATGTTTAGAATGGGGACGCACAGTGCTGCGCTTGACTGCGCATGACCGTGCGCACCCATTCACTCCCATATGTGATCTTTGCGCAGGCGCACGCCTGCGCACAAATCACACAGTCTCGTCTGTACCAGGAATGCAACATGTCGCGTCCCTGGTGCGGACGAGACTGTGTGATTTGTGCGCAGGCATACGCCTGCACACAGATCACATATGGGAGTGGATGGGTGCGCACGGTCATGCGCAGTCAAGCGCAGCACCGTGCGTCGCCATTCTAAACATAGGGGCTTGCGCTGGCTGCGCACACATGGCGATTCCCCTCCGCAGAACGCTGCGGAGAGGAACGCCAGTGTTAAGGCAGCCTTATTGGATCACAGCTTCCCAGGTGTTGGTGTGGCAGACAGGATATGAAGCTGCCTTGTGCTGTAAGAGAGGGAGATGGGAGAGACAGAACAGCATGACCCTCTGAGATGTGAGGATGTGTGTCAGAGGTGCCCTGTTCCTTTGGGACGTGGAGGGAAGCTTGTTCTCTCCATGTGAGAGAATCCTGTCCCTCTGACTCGTATGGAACCTGTGGCCAGAACTAGAGGTTGGTAGAGTACCTGAGCATATGGGGATCCTGGCTGAACCTGGAGGGTGCTCACTCAGATGTGTTGGTGCAGCCGTTGGTCATGGAGGTCTGGGCCTGTGATAGCAGACTTGGAGGCAGCTGGCGACCTGAAGAGCACATGGTGAGGAGACCTTGGGGACGCCTTGATTACCCATAGCTCAGGTAGTCTTAAACCTAGTCTGTGCCTTGTAAGGGCTGTAGTCCATGAATATCATATATGCATGGGCCTGGAAAGGCTAAAGTCCATGGATATTGTATGATGGACTGTATATCTGTATGAGTGCCATGGCAAGAGACTGGGTGGGTCTCAAAGGCCAGGCGGTCGTAACCACCATTAGGACTGACTGGAAGGTTACAAAGGTCCCAGTGATGAGTGTGAATCATAATGGTTTATGTAAAAGTGCCATGTATAATGTATAAAAGTGTGGATAATGCCGGGTGGGCATAGCCGCCATTGGGGACAGACTGTGATGTCTATAATGCTCCTGTTGATATGTGAATACGTATTGTATGTAAATGTAAAGAGTAGATAAGGCCAGGTGGCCATCACCACCTAGGAGCTGTAGTTAGTGCTCCTGATGTTCTATGGAGCTGTAGTTAGTGCTGCAGTGTATATAATATATGTAATGTGAACTGTGATGTTGCGTTGAGTAGTGTTACTATGTGAGTTGTGTTACTCTGTGAATAGTGTTCTATGCATATAAGGCTACTTTCACACTACAATTTTTGTTAAATCCGATGCTGTGCGCTGAAAATCAGTCAGCATCGGATCCAAACTGATCCCTGCAATCGGATGCCAAATAGGCATCCGATCCCGACATTTTGCAGGATCAGTTTGGTCTCCTGTCACCTAGCTCCCCCTCCTCTCTGCCTCCTGTCATCTCACTGTCCCCTGCTGTCCCCCTGTTTTGCCCTGCTGTCCCCCTGTTTTGCCCTGCTATCCCCCTGTTCTCCCCCTGCTCTGCCCCTGTTGTCCCCCTGTTGTCCCCCTACTGTCCCCTCTCCTGTCCCCTCTCCTGTCCCCTCTCTTGCCCCCTCTCCTGTCCCCTCTCCTGTCCCCTCTCCTGTCATTCCAACATAACAAATCTTTATTCCCACCTTCCAGCGCTCCCTCGGCGTCTCCATCAGCTTCCGATCGGGTGTACAGGACCTGCGATGATGCCAGAAGCGTCATCGGGTCACATGAGCGGTTACATGTGACCCGATCAGCTGATCGGTTTGTGACATCATCACAGGTCCTGTTACCGAGCGGCTGCAGATGGAGACGCCGAGGGAGCGCTGTAAGGTGAGAATAAAGATTTTTTATTTTAGATACGTGATTTAACTTATATTTAACTTCCGCAATGTATATACATACAAATTAAGCGGCACACAATAGTTTTAGTGTACTGAGCATGTACTGAGCATGCTCAGTACACTAAAATCGGGTCCGAGGAGACATTAGATGTTTCCTGAGACCCTGCTCCATAAGGCCCCATGTTAATAGAATCAGATCTGATTTGGCAGAATTGCCATCCAATTTGCTTCCGATCCTATTCTCTCCGATTTTTTTCAGGAGCCAAAATCGGAGCAGTCTCCGATTTTTGCATCGGAAAGAAATCGGACAAAATCGGATCGGACGCAAATCAGATGCCATGTAGTGCACATCCGATTCGGTCCGATCCCCATAGGGTGACATGGGGCCAAATTCGGATCCGATGCTGTCCGATTTCTATCGGACAGTATCGGATTTCTCAAAATTGTAGTGTGAAACCAGCCTAACATGTATGATGACAAGTGTGTGCAGTTTATGACAGACAAATAAAAAAATACTGTAGTGTGTTACGTTAAAAAACATGGTTGTTAGTGTCATTCCCAAGAGGGTCCCCTAGGCTGGCGCTACCTCACAATACCTACTTTGTTATTTGCATGTTATACAATTCTACTGCTATCACTGAGTTTTAAACACACCAATTTTTTATTTAATTTCGTAACGTAAAACATTAACAACATACAGATGCATCTTAGTAAATTAGAATAGCATCAAAAATATAATTTATTGTAGTAATTTAATACATAAAGTGAAATGCATATATTGAGTCATTACAAACAGAGTAATCTATTTCAAGTGTTTATTTCTGTTAACGTTGATGATTATGGTTTACATCTAATGAAAACCCAAAAATCATTATCTCACAAAATTAGAATAATTAATGCAAAACACCTACTAAGACATACTTAGTGTTTAAAATATTTCCTTAGTCTAGTTCTGTAGGCTACACAATCATGGGGAAGACTGCTGACTTGACAGATGTCAAGAAAGCAGTTATTGACACACTACCCCAGGAGGATAAGCCACAAAAGGTCCCAAAGTCTATAGCAAGAGTGGAGAGGTACCATCCAAGCTACTTGAGGTCTAGTGGGAAGTTTTCACAATCAGTGATGGTTTAGGGAGCCATGTCATCTGCTGATGTAGGTCCATTGTGTTTTAAGGCCCAGTTACACACACAGATAATTGTGCAGAGATTGTTCGTAGATCTCTGGTTGCAGTGAAATCATGGACACATTGTTCCATTTGTACACGGCCACAAAATGGAACAATGTGTCCATGATTTCACTGCAACCAGAGATCTGTGAACAATCTCTGCACAATTATCTGTGTGAGTAACTGGGCCTTTATCAAGACCAAAGTCAGCGATGCCATCTACCAGGAAATTTTAGAGCACTTCATGATTCACTTTGCTGACAAGCTTTTTGGGGATAGAAATTTCATTTTCCAGCAGGACTTGGCACCTGTCCACACTGCCAAAAGTACAAATACCTGGTTTAATAACCACACTGTCACTGTGCTTGATTGGCCAGCAAACTTGCCTGACCTAAACCCCATAATCTATGGACTATTGTAAAGAGGAAGATGAGAGACAACAGACCCAACAATGCAGATGAGCTGAAAGCTGCTATCAAAGCAACCTGGGCTTCCATAACACCTCAGCAGTGTCACAGGCTGATCGCCTCCATGCCACGCTGCATTGATGTAGTAATTCATGCAACAGGAGCCCCAACCGGTTATTGAGTGCATTTACTGCACATACATTTCAATAAGTCAACATTTATGAGTTAAAAATAATTTTTTAAGTTGGTCTTATACAATATTTAAATTTTCTAAAATAATGACTTTTGGGTTTTAATCGGCTATAAGCCATAATCATCAACATTTACAGAAATAAACACTTGAAATAGATCACTTTGTTTGGAATGACTCTGTATAATATATGTGTTTCACTTTATGTATTGAATTATTGAAATAAATGATCTTTTTGATGATATTTTAATTTATTGAGATGCACCTGTAGTTCAACTAATGTATAATTGCACACATTCTAGAATTGCACAAAGCGATAGACTTGGGCCCCCATCTAGCACTATCGTAGTTTCAGAGATATGGAGAAGGCTTTTATAAACATGTTATGTGGCCAATATACAGACACTGTGATTACACTACAATTAATGAACACATTAACACCACTATTGCTGTACATGTTAAAAACGTGAGGTATAGTTACTTTTTTTGTTTAAAAAGTCCAAAAGCCATCCAACCATGACAGGGTGACCTCATATGAATCCCTAACTCTAGTGACAAACCTCTCCACATGCGAAGCCAGGCCTCATCTTAACTGGGGAACTGAATGATACCATTCATAGCTTGTAATTAAAACTTTGCTGGGAAATTTGATGGATAAGTGTGCTTATGGGGCCTCACTGCAAATTATAAAATACAAAAAAAACTTAATGACCCGGGAATCTTTTGTTTTACATTAACCCCTTTACACCATGACCATTTTCTGCTCTTGCATGTTTATTTTTCCCTCTCATTCTTCCAGGAGTCATAACTTTTTAATTCTTTGGTCAATATAGCCATATGAGGATTTGTTTTTTGTGGGGCGAGTTGTACTTTTGAATGACATCTTTTATGTACAGGATAAAAGAAATTCCAAGTGCAGTGAAATTGCATAAAAAGTGCAATTCCACAATTGTTTTTGGGGGATTTTTATTTACCATGTTTACTATATGGTAAAACTATCATGGCAGTATGAGTCTCCAGGTCAGTATGAGTACGTAGATACCAAACATGTTTAGTTTTTTAAAATTTAAATCATGAAAAAAAATCTGAAGTTTGTTAACAGTCGCGCCAATGGAAGCAGGGATTGATGCGCCCCATTGGCGTATTTAACCGGTTAACAGCTACAGTCGGATCGTTTATCAGCGCGCAGCTGTTATAGGCATATGTCGACTAATTATACCAGCCGACATGGGCGGGGAAAGATGCAGGCTCAGCATTGGAGAGAGCATCAATGGCAGGGACACGACATATGTTGTAGATATAAGTCATATGTTGTTAAAGGAATAATGTACAGGTGAACAAATCTGCTTTGTGGCCAATTTACAAACATATAAACACATGGATATATACAGGAGAACGAGCACTTTTTTACAACCATCAGTGTCGTCACTCGGCATTTGAACACTATGGACAGCGGGGCGCTGATACCATACCGGGGTGCTCACTCAATGCTGTAAGCCGCATTCAATAATCAATAATAAAAAAGCAAGAAAAATGAGCTGCAACTCATCGGTCAATATAGTCCAATTTATTGTGCAACTATCAGTACATCGGTGCAGGGAGAGGGTGATGAATCCACTTGTGTAGTGGACAGTCTTGGACTGGGTGGAGCTTCCAATTATACATACATCATAGTTATGAGATGCCTGGATTTTTTGGAAACAAAAAGTATTTATTAAAAGTAGCAAATAAAGAGCAATAATAATGTGGTGTAACTGTGGCGCCCCACATGGTCAGGCGTCACACTGGAGTATTGCACTCGCAAAAGTGGTGTAA
The DNA here is from genome assembly GCA_033576535.1 of Allobates femoralis. Lineage (NCBI taxonomy): Eukaryota > Metazoa > Chordata > Amphibia > Anura > Aromobatidae > Allobates > Allobates femoralis. The sequence continues at coordinate 405,463,103 of JARQOC010000004.1, read as the reverse complement.
TTTTCCCCAACTGCAAGTGGATGCTGGTCTGGTGGGTGGGACCCATTCCTGCACTCCCACACTAGAATAGTGGTGGGAGGTTATTCCTGGGAGGGAGATATAGTCACCTCTAGAGGGAGTCAAAGAGTTAGTCGGAGTTGGAGTCGAGGAGGAGTGTGGAGCGAGTCGGGAGGTCTAAAAGGACAGCTCCAGGCTGATCCTGGGGAAAGATGAAAGGGGATCCCTTGAGAGAGGCTGCCTCACGCGTGAGTCTGGGCCCGAGAGAGAAAGGGGGAACCCCAGCGTGGAGCAACCATACTCCAGGGAATTCCCCTGTCCACCACGGGAACCCCGGACCCGAGGATACGGCCAGAGTCCACCTCTGAAGTCGTCAACCGGCTGCTGAGGTCTGTTCACCGGCTGCGGCACCCTGCCAGACTGAGCGGTCTGCCTGCTTCTTCACTTAGAGGGAGGGGAGCCCCAAGACTACCTTCAAGGAGTAATTGGGTATAGACTCATCCTAGGTGGGGAAGAAAGGACACGGGTTCGTCAACTAAGGCATACCACGGGTACCATCATACCACCTGGCATCCACTTGCAGCCACCCGTAGAGCTACCTGTTTCTTTAACAACTTTTGCTGAACTGTGGACTTGTATACTGATGCCTGTTTACAGTAAAGTACCCAGGAGAGTGACTTTGCCTCCGTGTCTTTGTGCCATTTATCATCAACCTCTTTGCTTACAGCAACGCTGCCCCGGATGCCCAGCTCCACCTGTAGGGAGCTTTGCCATCCTTGCCACGATACCATCGCCCTCCGGAGTACTGTGGCGGCGCTGGTGACCCATCACCAGGTACTACAGGTGGCGTCACGTGACAATAACTCTTTTACCTGTACATAACCCCTCTATTGAAGTGTCATCCAGGCCATGGGCTCAGACACCGCCACCCGTGACATCCCAGCGAACCCCTTCGAGCCTGATACCCAAGTACCCCAGGGCCTGGGGCTCGACATAACCATGATTGAAAACATGACGTGTAACATCCTATTAATAATGAAAACTTTCTGTGTATGATTCAAAGTACAGAAAACATTTTTACCATTTGGTAATCCATTAGAAATCTTTTTCAATAATAATCAAGGTATTCTTCTGCTGAGGCAAGAATAGTTATATACTAAACAAAAAATGCATATCATACAAGGTAGAGTTAATTTGGTATTTTCTAGGATCATAGGTTCAGGATTAAACAATGCATACAATAAGGTATATCCTGTACCTAAGTATGCATAGAATATATTGATTATTGTACAGTTGTGCTTTATGTAGTTTGCATAGTGGATGTTTCGGGCACCTTCAAAGCCTTTCTAAATGACTTGATGTTTTGTGTTCTTCCAGAGAATGTATCCAATTCAGTACACAGAATCTATGAACACTGTGCTGGTTCATGAGTTATTGAGATTTAACCGCTTGACCTCTACCATCCGGATGAGCTTGCAGGATTTAAACAAAGCTATTGCTGGTCTGTCTGTGATGTCCAATGAACTTGATGATTTGTTCAATAGCATGATTGTTGGTAAAGTAAGTCATTTGTGCGCTTTAGTAAGTGTGTCTTAAAATATGCTCACCCATAGGGATTAATATGCAAGTGCTGTCACAGTGTATTAGGATTCTCATTACTCATCTTTCTGTCTCCACATTGCAAAGAATCTTTTTCACACTTGAGCTTCCTCATTGCATATTCCCCCGACACGAGTCATATCTACTTGGTAATTATGTTTTAAACACATATTGTTACCTCTTTCTGTATCAAAGGGCCTGCAGTTTCTTATCTTCACTAATACATGTATGAGAAATATACAGTGGGATCTATTAATCTAAAAGAAATGGAACTTTGCTCACAGTTCAGTCAGAAAGAAAGAATATTTTACTTATACATAAAATATATGTTTTAAAGAGAAGCTACTGGGATGTACTCATGTTTTTATCATTTTGCTTTAGGGAGGAATACTAACTGAGCAGCAAAAAGGGTATTTTATTCTAATTTTGAATAAACCTATCATTTTTTTTTTTAAGTGTTGAATAAAATGAGCAATAAATTGTAAAAATAGCATTTATGTAACATAATAGTAATCCAGGAAATATTCCTGAATGCTATAGAAGGTCCTGCTGGGATAAGCAGAATTAACTTCTAAACAACTAACGGTATGTTGCATATCTTTCTGCAGCAGACAAGCTGTCAAAGGATTCCAGAATGCAGATTCCTAAATCTAGTCTCACCTAGTGACATCTTCAGTGGACAGGTGGCTTTTCATACAATGGTGCTTTTAGGCTATGTGCACATCAGTCGGTTCTGCATTTCTGCAGACCGACCGGGAACCGGAGGACACTGGCAGAAACTGAGTTTTCTGTGCTCAGCAGTGTCCCTCGTTTTTTGCTCGTTTTTTACTCGTTTTCCGCCCGGTTTTACAGCGTTTTGTCGGCGGTTTTTCTGAGCGGTTTTAAAACTGAGTTTTTAGTGCACTTGTTCAGCTGAAACCGGTGGAAAAACGGAGGAAAGAAGTCACTTGCTCTATTTTTGGAAACCGGTGAAAAAACTCAGTTTTGACTGAAAACGACCAGAAGAAAAACGTTGTAATGTAGACAGAGTTTTCTAAAATCCATTGACTAGCATGTTAATCAAACCGGAGGGTAGGATTAACATAAATTAACATAAAACTGAGCGGAAAACGCCAACGGAAAACGTCCAAAAGGAGCCCACAAAACGACTGATGTGCACATACCCTTAGACTTTTACCTTTTTTATTTGCTGCTTGAGGCAAAAGGTGAATTGATAACCCACCACACCCCATAATTGTAACAGAGGCACCTCAAATATGCACTAAACTTTACAATGAAAATGCCTGGAAGGACTTATATAAGGGCTTTAGGTGGAATTTTAGTTGTCTGACCCTGGTTATCAAAGGCCGGCTTTACACCACGGTTTGATCAGGTCAGGGGCTGTCCGATGCGAACCTGACAGCCTCGGACCTGATTTTGACAGTGATTTGCCATCTGGTTTTGTCCCTGTCCGGCAGCATCAGGCTGCATTCGTTTTTTGCCCCGGACACAAAATCGGAGCTTGCAGCATTTTTGTGTCCAGGGCAAAAAATTAATCCAAACCGGATCCTGCCGTATCCTCCCAGGTCCAGTGCGATCCGGCGCTCCCTAACATGGGAGTTTATGGGGTGCCGGATAGCGCTGGACCCGACAGAGAATCTGTCAGGTTCCCAGACTGTGGGTGCTGAAGCTCAGGGCCTGCCGTGCTGAACTGTCCCTTGCATTTCAGCAGGGACAGCTTCTGCAGCTGCGCTCTGCCGAATCCGGCTGCAAACAGGATCGGAGGGCATATTAACCCTCCGGTTCTGTTTGTCCGGAGCTGTCAGGCTGTGTCCGGTGCCTCCTGCAAAGCATCGGACACAGCCTGACAGCCGAAAAAACATGGTGTGAAACCGGCTTAAGGGTTTCTTCACATTGGCATTTTCACTAATTGTTTAGGAATTGTGCTACATATTTATGGAAGAAGAGTGTAGTCAAGATTTTAATGCTTGGCTTCAAAAACACCATAATTTGGCAGAAATCTACTCACATTGAGTTTTAAAGGCAGAAAACTCAAATAGTAGTTTAAAAGAGGAATCCATTTCATAAACCTCTACTTTTTTTATTTTGTTCTTTGATAATGTCTTGTACACACTTCTCACCACGTTTTAATCTTTAATATAATAAAATACAATGCATTTAATAAAATGTATAAAAGATGAAGATAAAATGACAAACAAATGTATAGTTCTAAAACAAAAAGGGAGAAATAACAGACATACCTAAATGTACCCATCTAAAATGTATCTTCTTTTTCCTTGAGGGAAGGAGAAATTAATTATGGATAACAATCTCACTGGTTGACCCACACATGTGAACACCTTCTTATTGCGTTACCTATCTTTTAAGACACTTTGTCCTGGGCTCATATTTCCAGCATTCTATAGAAATGAGACAAATGTGCAATATGGTCTTATCTCTATTATATAGAGGTATATGTATGGCGACAAGGGCCTGCTCACCTGATCTGGTTGTGTAACCCACAACCAGTATGAACGCTTAGTCAGTAGCTACTGCTGGGTCCACACATCCACGGGTCACCGCGGTCAGAAATCAGCATATAAGGACGAAGTGTTGTACGATCCGCGCTGCTACCAAAGGAAGACCCGGACAATGGAATGTCTGGTTGAAGTAGTTCTTTAATCCAACGCGTTTCGGAGCTATCTCCCAGCTCCTTCCTCAGGACATTCTGTCACTGAGAAAGAAACTGGGAGATAGCTCCGAAACGCGTTGGATTAAAGAACTACTTCAACCAGACATTCCATTGTCCTGGTCTTCCTTTGGTAGCAGCGCGGATCATACGACACTTCATCTTTATATGCATATTTCCAGGATGGCATAGATTATGATAATACAATTGCAGGTTTGTAACTGGTCTGTGGGCTAATTTAGAGCAAGTACCTTGTATTTTTAATAGCTTGTGTCTCCAACCACCTCCCTCCATATAGTAACTAGGGATACTCAGCCTGGCTACAAAGGCCATCTTTCCACCCTTTGAAGCATGGCTAACTAAGCCAAGATGTCCCGATTGACACTTCTGTGTAGACAGTCATGTGGATGCAGACTTAACTAAAGTTATTTTACTGATGTTATAATTAATAGTTATGTTAGCATTTCCCTTACAGAGATGTTATTGTTCTTGAAATGTTTATCTTTTTTAAACAATTTTAACATGGTATTTCCACACACTGTTTTGCATCCTTTGCACTTTTAAGTTTGGAGCAAATGAGGAATCCACATCAAAGAAGTGACACATCATCACGTCTTCCTTTCTACAGCATTATTTAAAAAAAAAAGCTTAAAATTAATTGTATAAACATTAAAGTGATTCTTCTATTGAAATCAATAGGAAGAGTTTTCAAAGCATATTTGAAGTCATTTTTTATGTGAATTTTGGTTTGCATAAACTTCAAAATCCTCTACAAAAAACTCTGTGTGAACATACTCTTATTATTAGTCAGTGGAGACTCTCAGGATTTGTACTGATCCTTTTCAAAAAGGAACTTGTCTAGACAATCTGATTAGTGTCATTAATATGTTTAGAGTTTACATTTATGAAAAGTGAAAGAAGTGTTTTATGATAAAATGTAAAATCTTGAATGAACCCTTCATGTATGGAACTGTCACAAATTAAGTGTTCTGATACCCCTACTTAGTCATTTTTTTTTGTAATAACGATTGTTCTTTTAGGTTCCCTCTGTGTGGTTAGCTAGATCATACCCATCGCGGAAGCCCTTAGGAGCTTACATAACGGATCTTTTGCAAAGATTGCATTTTTTTAAGGTGAGATTTAATAATAAAGTAAAGAATCTAATCTCCATGGTCTTCCACTTCTACCCTGCAGAGAAAGGAAACCTATCCAGACATACAGTTGTGGCCAAAAGTATTGACACCCTTGCAATTCTGTCAGATAACACTCAGTTTCTTCCTGAAAATGATTGCAATCACAAATTCTTTGGTATTATTATCTTCATTTAATTTGTCTTCAATGAAAAAACACAAAAAGAATTGTCCTAAAGCCAAATTGGATCTAATTCCACACCAAACATAAAAAGGGGGTGGACAAAAGTATTGGCACTGTTAGAAAAATCATGTGATGCTTCTCTAATTTGTGTAATTAACAGCACCTGTACCTTACCTGTGGCACCTAACAGGTGTTGGCAATAACTAAATCACACTTGCAGCCAGTTGACATGGATTAAAGTTGACTCAAACTCTGTCCTGTGTCCTTGTGTGTACCACATTGAGCATGGAGAAAAGAATGAAGACCAAAGAACTGTCTGAGGACTTGAGAAACCAAATTGTGAGGAAGCATGAGCAATCTCAAGGCTACAAGTCCATCTCCAAAGACCTGAATGTTCCTGTGTCTACCGTGCGCAGTGTCATCAAGAAGTTTAAAGCCCATGGCACTGTGGCTAACCTCCCTAGATGTGGACGGAAAAGAAAAATTGACGAGTGCTTTCAACGCAAGATTGTGCGGTTGGTGGATAAAGAACCTTGACTAACATCCAAACAAGTTCAAGCTGCCCTGCAGGCTGAGGGTACAACAGTGTCAACCCGTACTATCCGTCGGCGTCTGAATGAAAAGAGACTGTATGGTAGGATACCCAGGAAGACCCCACTTCTTACCCCGAGATATAAAAAAGCCAGGCTGGAGATTGCCAAAACTTACCTGAGAAAGCCTAAAACGTTTTGGAAGAATGTTCTCTGGTCAGATGAGACAAAAATAGAGCTTTTTGGGCAAAGGCATAAACATAGAGTTTACAGGAGAAAAAAAGAGGCATTCAAAGAAAAGAACACGGTCCCTGCATTCAAACATGCCGGAGGTTCCCTGATGTTTTGGGGTTGCTTTGCTGCCTCTGGCACTGGACTGTTTGACCGTGTGCATGGCATTATGAAGTCTGAAGACTACCAACAAATTTTGCAGCATAATGTAGGGTCCAGTGTGAGAAAGCTGGGTCTCCCTCAGAGGTCATGGGTCTTCCAGCAGGACAATGACCCAAAACACACTTCAAAAAGCACTAGAAAATGGTTTGAGAGAAAGCACTGGAGACTTCTAAGGTGGCCAGCAATGAGTCCAGACCTGAATCCCATAGAACACCTGTGGAGAGATCTAAAAATGGCAGTTTGGAGAAGGCACCCTTCAAATATCAGGGACCTGGAGCAGTTTACCAAAGAAGAATGGTCTAAAATTCCAGCAGAGCATTGTAAGAAACTCATTGATGGTTACAGGAAGCGGTTGATCACAGTTATTTTGGCTAAAGGTTGTGCAACCAAGTATTAGGCTGAGGGTGCCAATACTTTTGTCCGGCCCATTTTTGGACTTTTGTGTGAAATGATCAATGTTTTACTTTTTGCTTCATTCTCTTTTGTGTTTTTTCATTGAAGACTAATTAAATGAAGATAATAATACCAAAGAATTTGTGATTGCAATCATTTTCAGGAAGAAACTGAGTATTATCTGACAGAATTGCAGGGGTGTCAATACTTTTGGCCACAACTGTACTTCTTCTCCTGCAGTATATTTGCATAGACAGGACACTTTGTGATAGAATACTGTAGAAAATCGTTTTTATGAAAATTCAAGAAGATTCATGACTTCTAGTGTATAAAACCTTCCCTGGGAATTAGGAATCCTTGTAACAACAGTTTAACAGTCCCTCATTTTAGAAGATTTATGCCTCATGCTATTCCTGGGATGGCTAATGTTTGCCGTTAGCTTTTCAGTAGTGAGACATTATTTGGTTTAGGATATCTGAACTGTGTGGGCAATAATTTAATATAGTGTTTACACATCAAGCCTTTCTATAGAAGCCTGCCAAGGGATGGTGAGTGACAGTGAGCTACAATCTTCTCAGGAGCAGTAGTAAATTACAAGTTTACTTTGGTCTGAGTCCTCTAAATCCTTCTTCAAACTGTGTTATGTCTGCCTACCAGGATCTGTTGTAAACCAGATGCTCCCAAACAGCAAGTTAACCATTTCTTGCTGTCACTACTACTCCATAAAAATGATGCTTGTCTTCTTAGGGTACCTTTACACGTCGCAACATTGCATGCAATTTCACTTGCAACTTACTGGTTGCAGTGAAATCATGGAGACATTGTTCCATTTGTACACGACAACAAAATGCAACAATGTGTCCATGATTTCACTGCAACCAGTAAGTTGCAAGTGAAATTGCATGCAAGGTTGCGACGTGTAAAGGTACCCTTCAACATATTACAAGATGTAAACTAATAAAAAAGGAACTAAAAGTTCCCAATAGATGAATACTTATAACTTGCTAACTTTGTAAGAGAACTGCAGCACAGTCCTATTCCGTTGGATAGCGCATTTCTGCACCTCCCTGAATAGTAAGTGGCTGGGTACACAACAATTCAGGGTAAGGATAGACGCACACTATCATATGGCATACAATGAGAGAACATCTGGTACGTTATGCTTATGACCCTCGGCTCAGGCTCTGGTGTGAGCAAGAGCTGAGTGCCATGCAACTATGATCCCGTCCTATGATCGGTTCACAGCTGCAGAGGAGAGGGAGAGATTAATCTCCTTATCTCCTCCATTACTGGTCTCTGCATTTAGGGCCCTTTCACATCAGCAGTTTATGCTGATGTGCGGCAGATACGACAGGTGGCGCCGCATCTGCCGCCAAATGGCCGACTTGCAGCCCGGATCAGACAAGCCCCATGGATTGTCACTGAACTCGCATGTGTCAGGGCAGTGTGATATTTCACTCCCACCCATAGACTTTTATGGGTGAGAGTGATCTGAGACTTGCATACATTCGCAACATGCTGCAATTTTTTCCTCGCTCCATATAGAAGCAAGCAAAAAAAATCACAGGTCTGTTGCGGAAGAGAGAGACTAAACTCCTTATCTCCTCCATTGCCAGCCTCTGCATTTGTCGCAGTTAACTCACATGTGTGTCAGGGCAGTGCGATATTTCACTTGCACCCATAGACTTTTATGGGTGAGAGTGATCTGAGACTCACAGAAATTGTTAGCATACTACGATCTTTTCCTCGCTTCGTATAGAAGCAAGGAAAAAAATCACATGTCTGTGCTGCATAATCGTTTAAAGTTGGTTCGAGTGCAATGCGAGCTTAGTTCGCATTGCACTCGCACAAATTTGATGCAAGTGTGTCTTTACCCTAACAGCCAAAAAGGCTTGTGGTTCTTCGTCCTGTGGTTCAGCGATGGTCCTAGAGGTTGTACCTCAACAATCCTAATGACAGTGGTTTTACCTAACATTTTGTGATGGCAATATCCCTTTGATAAACCCAATCATTTGAATTGCCATGTGAATGGGTCATCAGGCAATTACCTACTTTTTAAATTAGTTTTTTAAGTTTCAATGCATTTACTGTATTTTTTATATTCTTTTCATATTGTTATGGCAATAAATAGTTAATAATTTATATTAGTTTATAGAAGTCATTCAGAAATCTTTCAGGCTAGAGGCCTGTTTGTAGGAAAAAGGCCTTGCTCTTTTCCCCAGTTAGCCCTCTCTCCTTCTTCCCTCCCACCTTCGGGTTTTCTCTGTCTCAGATTTTATATAATGTTTTGACTTAGAGGTAGCAGTATAGAAGTTCTTATCAGCTTGTTCTGAATGTACTGTGCGAATCAAGGCTGAATTGCAATACTAACTCACAGATATAAATGAATGTTTTTTTCAGAATAAAATGTAAATTCAGCATAATATGATGCAATCACCTAGAAATATCCCCTAAGGAATGCCCCTTTAATGATAAGTACCGTATATACTCGTGTATAAGCCGACCCGTGTATAAGCCGACCCCCCTACTTTTGCCCCAAAAATCTGGAAAAACCTATTGACTCGTGTATAAGCCGAGGGTGGACCCAGCACAGGTATACAGCCCCCAGCAGTGTGGTATACAGGCCCCCCCAGTGGTATACAGGCCTCCCAGTGGTAGTATACAGCAGCCCCAGTGGTAGTATATTGCATCCCCAGCAGCCCCAGTGGTACTATATAGCATCCCCAGTGGTAGTATATAGCATCCCCAGCAGCCCCAGTGGTAGTATATAGCATCCCCAGCAGCCCCAGTGGTAGTATATAGCAGCCCCAGCAGCCCCAGTGGTAGTATACAGCAGCCCCAGTGGTAGTATATAGCATCCCAGCAGCCCCAGTGATAGTATACAGCAGCCCAGTGGTGGTATATAGCATCCCAGCAGCCCCAGTGGTAGTATATAGCAGCCCAGCAGCCCCAGTGGTAGTATATAGCATCCCCAGCAGCCCCAGTGGTAGTATACAGCAGCCCAGTGGTAGTATATAGGAGCCCCAGCAGCCCAGTGGTAGTATACAGCAGCCCCAGTGGTAGTATATAGCAGCCCCAGTGGTAGTATATAGGAGCCCAGCAGCCCCAGTGGTAGTATACAGGAGCCCAAGCAGCCCCAGTGGTAGTATACATCAGCCCCAGAGGTATATACAGCCCCAGTGGTAGTATACAGCCCCAGTGGTAGTATACATCAGCCCCAGAGGTATATGCAGCCCAGTGGTAGTATACAGCCCCAGTGGTAGTATCCAGCAGCCCCAGAGGTATATACAGCCCCAGTGGTAGTATACAGCCCCAGTGGTAGTATACATCAGCCCCAGAGGTATATGCAGCCCCAGTGGTAGTATACAGCCCCAGTGGTAGTATACAGGCCCCCCAGAGGTATATACAGCCCCAGTGGTAGTATACAGCCCCAGTGGTAGTATACAGCCCCAGTGGTAGTATACAGGCCCCCCAGAGGTATATACAGCCCCAGTGGTAGTATACAGCCCCAGTGGTAGTATACAGCCCCAGTGGTAGTAAACAGCCCCCCCTCCTTAATATGGTCCCCCAGTATTAATAAACAGCCCCCCCTCCTTATCATGTCCCCCCAGGCTGCGGCAGCTGTCAAAATAACAAACAGTTTATACATCACCTTCCGGCGCAGCTCCTCCCGTCCTCCGCTCCTCCACTCGCCGGCTTCTTCTTCTTCTTGTGCCGACTTCTGTGACCGCGCGCAGGAAATGACGTCATCTCCTGCGCCCGGTCACATGACACCGGCACAAGAAGAAAGAAGAAGCCGGCGAGCGGAGGAGCGGAGGACGGGAGGAGCGGAGGAGCTGCGCCGGAAGGTGATGTATAAACTGTTTGTTATTTTGACAGCTGCCGCAGCCTGGGGGGACATGATAAGGAGGGGGGGGCTGTTTATTAATACTGGGGGACCCATATTAAGGAGGGGGCTGTGTATTGCAATATGCACGGCATCCCCCCGCCGTTGATGGACGGGGGATGCCGTGCATATTCATTGCACTAATGAGGCGGCCCCACGTGACCGCCTGCGGTCACCGCGGCCCCCTCCTGCCTCCTCCAGCTCCCGGTCACAGCCCACCCCACAGCATACCGTATGACCCGTGTATAAGCCGAGGGGGGGACTTTTCAGCCCAATTTTTGGGCTGAAAAACTCGGCTTATACACGAGTATATACGGTAAATAAAACTGCTAATCGCTCCTAAAATAAAGGTCTTTGTCATTAAGCTCTACATTGACTTATGTGTCAGCGTGGTTCTTACGGTGGCGTGCACACTATTAGACAAAGCATCAATTTGGCGGCAGACAATTAAGAGGACAGCCCACCCAAAAGGTGTGGAGGGCATCCATTACAATATTATGATCTGTATTAAAAATAGAAATCTTGCAGTTTTCACACTTCGCCACTGGAGATATTCTAGACTTTTGCTTTATTTATACTTTTTTTCATGAAATCCTCATTTCCATTATTAGCAACAGACTGACTCAGATCCTCCGTTTTGCATTGAGGCATTTAATAAGCATGTGCAAAAATCATTGTGAAGAAAGAAGTAACAGGACCAGTTGTGACATTGCATATTGTGACGGTAGATACTGTGTAAAGAGGTGTTACCTGTCATTTTAATCCTCCTGTGATGATAGTTCTGAAAACTCCTAAAAGAGCAGAATGTATGAGCCTAAAATAGCTACCATTGTCAGGTTGAAACTTTCAACCCCTATTTTTTTAATACAGATTGTGATGTAAAGGAATCCTATCTCTACTGTAAAACTGTAGGTTTCCCTTTCAACAATACATTTACTTTTAATTATATGGATGTCCATCCAGGCCTCCATTCACAATTCTGTGTGCTTCAGAGCTGACGTTTCCCATCATTTTCTGCTGTCTCAGTGTTTTTATAAAACATGTTCTGGTGATTTACCTACTGGAGTATGTATTAATTCATTTTTTTTCTCCAGTAATCTGCGCTACACTAATTTATGAAGGCTATTTATTTTTTCTACATGAAAGATTGTATGAAAGGAGATCAAGATTAACTGTTAAATTTATTTTGTCAGCAGTTTTTTGTGCTATATAATCTGAATGAAACATAACATATGGTAAGAAAACCTGATTCACAGGACCCCTTGGTGCACAGAGAGATTTTCACATCAGGTACCCTACACATGCAACACTTTCCACCCCAGATCTGAAGGGGGAGCTCTACTTGCTGCCTTCAGGCAAGGTCCCCTATAAATTCAGGCCCGGGGGAAGAGTTAGGCAGTTCAGTACGGAGCAGTACTGAGGAAGATATCCTGGTGAACAGAGCCACTCCAGGCCCATACCAGAGGGAAGCCTATCCAGTGCAGGGCGCAAGAGTGAGGGTCGGAGGCAAGGCGAGGAACAAAGTGGGGGCAGAGGAACCATACCGGTTCACCCCAGGAAGCAACCCGGACACCGGAGTCTGAGTCTGCCAGGGACTACTTAGCCCAGCAGAAAACACCGGTCAATCAAGGAGACTTCAGTCTTCTGGGACACTTGTAGAACAGCAACCATGAGAGCCAGGAACCGCAGGAGAGATAGCGGCAACCAACAGAAGGTTCTCACTGCCTGCTATACAAGTGAGAGGCACAGGGGAGGCCAGGCCAGATTCTAGACAGGCCAGGACTTAATCACACACACTAGGACAAGGAGGCCTCACAAACCACCGGGTGTGGAGATCCTGAAGTGCCTCCCAACCACCTGGATTGTACCCTGGATGCTACCTTGCAACAACATCAGTAAAAGGTATGGAAACAACTTTCAGTGTGTGAGCGTCAGTTCTTATGGCCCCTGATCCTGTCCAACACATAGACTGTGTCAGCACCCAACCTGCAGAGCAACCTCCCTGTGCAAAATCCCTATGCTACACCACTGACTCGGGGACTATGCTCCACCTACAGGGAGCATTATCATCTGGCTGCAGCATCAATATCCCCGGAGGTCTGAAAGCAGGAGGAGGGGAGGACCAGGCTGGCTGCAAGCACAGCATAATCAAATAAGCCCCTCAGACCTCTTAACTCTAAATTTTCCAAAGTGTTTTTTGGGGCTATGGGGGGGGACGGTAGATCCTGTTCATGACGCCAGGTTGTGGAACCCACTGGGTCGGGGTACTCGGTGCCGGACCGGGGTGCTGCTGGGGAATGTCACGGCGGTCCTGGTCCGGACCGTGTCTCGGGTTCACACAAGTAAATGGGGTGTATTTACATGGGATTAGGTTTGTTGTGACGCCACCCACAGGTTGTGGTCAGTGAGGGGATCACCGCTGCTGCAGAAACTCCAGGGATGATGTTTGTCAGCTGGGGATGTAATGGCTCTCCACAGGTAGAGCTGGGTTCCCCGGGGCAGTGGTTAGTAATAGTCGATAGATGGTGCTATGGATATTGTAGGATAGGGGTAGTGATGGAGATGATGACAGTTGGTGAGGGAGAGTAGGACTTGAGTGCAAGGATCACACAGACTCACGGTTTTGTAGTTTTCCAAGGCTTTACTGCAGATGATATTTGCAGAGTACTGTCCACGGAGTCTGTTCCAGGGTCGTGTTGCTCTCACCCTGTCCAGGTCCTCAGCTGCCTACTCCTGCGCCTTGTGTGTGCCCTGTTGCTGCTTTAACTGAGCTGCTGGCCCTGTTTCTCCTCACAGGTACCCCCTTTGCTAGGCAACTTAAGCCTGTCCGTGTGCTTCTGGCCCCGCCGTGTTGCTTTGCTGAGGTACAGTGTAGATATACAACCTCCACTATCCTGGTGTTTACTGTGCTGCATGTGTCAGTCACAGTTTCGGATCCGGGATCCGGTCTGTGCGCTCCTCCGGGGCAAGTTAGGGGATAACAGTCTCCCAGATGTGTTCTCCTGTTTCTTTTTCTCCTTCGCTCAGACCCTGGCTAGGTCTGAAAGTGGGTAGCAGGCTGTGGAGAGGCCTAAGGCAGCCCCTTTACACCACCAGTCTTTTCTTCCTCAGTCCTCTCAGGAACTGCACTAACTCCAACTCTAACTCCACTCAACTCCACTGTCTGTCACTACCACTCTGAAGTAAACAACATTAGCTCCTCCCACTCTTGCAGGTGCCACTTAAGCTCCACCCACCACTCTGCTCTTCCCCACTTCCTTTCCCCAGACCAGAATATATATAAGGGAGCTGCTTGAGCTCCCCCTTCTGGCCTAGAGGTGCCAGTGTTGTGTGGTGAGTGAACCCGTGCTGTTTCTGTGGCACATTAACCCCTGGGGTGCCACACATACCCTCCCTGAATGCAGCATACATGCTGTATTCAGTGGTGCTTTCACTTTGGAAAGCACCAGAGGTGTGACAGGTTCTCTTTAATAATTTCTAATACTTTTCCTTTTGCCTCAGCACTCCTGAAGACCGCAATCTTTTTGTGCTTCCTTATAACAACTCTCAAACACACATATATGAATATACACAGTATATATATGTACAGTATATATAATATAGGAAGATTCACAGGGATCAGGAGACTGTATAAAAATTAGGCAAAGTCAATTAAGAGCAGAGTCCATTAAGGGCTTTGATTTGTAGCCCAAAGGCTGCATGCACACCTGTAAAGCCAGCAGGGAAATGACACAGATGGCCATAAACTTGTGAAGGTGAATAATAAAATTAACAAAAAAGAGGCCTTTCTTTTCGAAGAAGTGAACAAAAACTGAAAAAAGTCCTTCTACGTACAAAATGTCAACTAAGTGACTGGTCAGAGAGCCAACAACATGTAATTCCTCCTGGTACTCCACTCCCAGACAGTCTTGTGGGGTCGCAGGGGCTACTCCTCTTGGGGCATTCTCCCCCATCACCTACCACATCCCCTAGGAGAGACAGGAGCAACTTGGGCAACACTAACAGGCCCTTTAAGATTGATGCCTCCTGTGGGTTTGGGTTCAGCTGGCTGGCTAACCAAGACAGGCCTGACCTCCACCCGACACTATATTGTCTCCTGGTCGGCCTCCTGCTGCCACTTCTGAAAGTTGTCGGTGGTGGCAACCTGACTTGCGCCAACTAGGATCCAACCCCTGCTGCCCATTACCTTTATGACCTTCTCCCTGACAAAGATTGTGCAGAGTATTTTGGGAAGACAGTCATACAGCAGGGTGGATTGGTTCACATAGTACTGAAGCCCAGTACCTTGTTCAGCTATGAAGCCAAACTCCCTATCCTGGAATAATGCCACCACCTTGCCTCAGGTACATTGATCATTGAAGTGATTGACCTTAGGCCCATGCAACCACTCTTGGGCAATGGCATCAGCGAGCCGAATCTACTCAACAAAGGAAACAGGGCAGGGTGGTTCATGCCGTACCTGATAGTTACTTGTAGGGGCATGAAGCTTTACATGGCATTCTCCCAGTCAAAAGCCTCTAGAGAGGATGCAACATGTGGCTAGGGCTTTCTGCCTCTTCTACCTCCTCCTCCTCATCCTCCTTTGCTTCCTCATCATGCACATCATGCTCCTGGTCCTGGTGGATTTGCTTATCCAGTAGTTGCAGCATCGGCTGCAGGCGTAATACAGCCAGGCATTCTGCAAGATTCTCTGAAGTCTGACATCTGTTGCTCACAGCTGGCATGAGGAACCTCATGCCTGTGAGCTCCTTAGGTGGTCCTCTGGCATCCAAGCCTAGCACTGGATCCATGCCTCGCTGCACATGAGCCCAATGTGGGTATAGCAGTAGAACTTCAGGTCACATGGTGCAAAAAATTCTACAGCTTAACACAAGTGGGTAGACCCGATGACTGGGAACACTCCTAACCGTCTTCCAGTGAGTGTTTTGGCCCCGAACAATTTTAAATTCAGAAATATTTTTCCTGGACAAAGCTGCATTTGCCGATTTTTGTTTTTTTTTTTTTTTTTTTTTTTTTAGTAAGTTGCTCAGGTTTCCAATCGCGGACCGAATCGTCAATGTTTGTGCCGAATTTGAAATTGCCAAATATGTTTGGGGAAAGTTCTCTCATCTGTTCTCTCTACCTTTATTCTACCACACAGTGTCACCCTATGGGCATTTTTCTAATTATTATATTTTTTTTATTCATGAATGTAATATTTTTATTAATTTGAAATTTAATTATTTTAGGAATGGATTCAAAAGGGAACACCAAAGGTTTTCTGGATCTCTGGGTTCTTCTTCACACAGTCTTTTCTGACAGGAGCACTACAAAATTATGCCAGAAAGTACAAGACCCCTATAGATTTACTGGGACTTCATATTGAGATAACTGATCAGAGTCATGTGGATGAGATTGAGACATCTCCGGTAATTGTTTTCAAAGCTTTTGTCCCGCCGACGGGATGTAAGTGTTTTTAATATGTTCTAATAAAGTCGCTGTCAGTATGGTCCAGTGGCCCTGGAAAATATGAATTATAGCTTAGTTTATGATTCTGTATGTGCCAATTGTAACAATAACACAGAATGTAAGAAGGTAAATTATCTAAATAGTTTAAAGTGTTCCTATAGGTTCAGTTAACTTTAAGAATCTCCAGTTTTCACCTCAACAAACTAAATCTGTAATATATGTTGTCTCTAACCTTATGGCAGGATACCAGCGGCTATGATGTTTTCCAACACTCCACACACAACATGAGGGATATGTTCTCTAGTGTCTACGTATATTTTTAGTACATGTTACAAAGCACAAGCAACATGGAGGACATAATACAGGAGAACTCAGCTGTGTAGCTGTGAATCTTGCTCTGAGGTGAAATACAATACTTAGGCTGGGTTCACACCATGGCACAATCTGATCCGGGGCTGTCCAATGTGAATCGAACAGCTCCGGACCGGATTTCGGCCCCATAGTATGCTATGGGGCCGGATGGAGCCAGATGGCAGCTATCTGCCATCCTGTTTCCATCTGTCCGGGAGGATCCGGGTGTATTCGGATTTTTCTCCCGGACGCTGCTTGCAGCATTTTTGTGTCCGGGGAGAAAAATGTCCCCAAATTGGATCCTCCCAGAGGATCCGGGAACTGGACGCCGGCTGCTGAAGTTCAGCGTGAGCAACGCTGAACTTCAGCACCAGGGAGCTGTCCCCTGTGAAGTGGTTTAGCACCATTTCGCAGGGGACAGCTGAGCACGGCTGCATCCGGCTACAAACTGGACCGGAGGACATATTAGCCCTCTGGTTCTGTTTTCAAATCCGGTCCGGGGCTGTCAGGTTCACCCCTGACAGCCCCGGATCGGATTGTGCCGTGATGTGAACCCGGCCTTACTAGAAAGCAGAGGCACCATACTTGTGTGTCTGTTTCTCTCACACACTTATCTTCTCCACCTCCCCTCTTCTGTAACCTTATTCCTATCCTAACTCGCAGTCATCTTTTTCTTGAGTAAGTTGCTACTGGTACTTTTGATATTTTGCAAAATTTGCTGACATAACAGTGATCATATATTGCTGACAACATACAATTAATAATTAATAAAATAAATGATGATTATTTTTGATTGATCACTCAATCGGTAATTGACTGCTTGGTTTGAATGTCTTTTTTCTTTGCAGGCAGATGGCATTTATATTAATGGTCTCTACATGGAAGGGGCAAGATGGGATTGTGACAGACATGTAATTGGTGAATCTTTCCCTAAGGTGTTGTATGAAAGAATGCCTATCGTATCCTTTCTCGTTATTTATTATAATATACATATTTAATATTTACATATTTAATATGCTATTGCAGTGTTAGTTGTGTGTTCTCAAATAATCCTCAGAAGCAGATGAGTCAAAAATCCAATTACTCAAAATTTAGTCTGGAACAAACTGTTGCCTTGCAGCACTGGGGTCTTGGGTTAAAATCCCACCAAGGACAACATCTGCAAGGAGTTTATATGGTCTCCCTGTGGGTGTTTTGCTTTCCTCCCCCTACTCTGATTTCCTCCCACACTCCAAAGACATACTGATAGGGAATTTAGATTGTCCCCATAGGGACAATGATGTTAATGTCTGTAAATTGGTACAGAATATGAGATGCTATATAAGCAAGCATTATAAATACTAATAAAGTGATAATAAATACTAATAAAGTGAAAAGTTTATGTAAGTATATTTTGTTTCTAAAATAAAAAAAGACCTTGGAATACTCCATGCATTTCATATTATGTCACAAAATATGGTCCAAACCGATACATTTATGCTATATATGACATGATATTAATCTGTTTAGGACTTCTCTTGTTAAAGTGGCCATACACATTAGCTAGAAGTAAATTAATGGTTTAACAACTGCTGAAAGAATAATTGTCTGATAAATGATCATTACACCATACACATCTTAGTCTATCTTGGCTATTACAATAATTTAAAATGTCCATGTATGTTCCGTGACACAAGGAGAAGTACAAGTGATTTTTATGGTAATGTTTAGGGAACAAATACTGTTTATCCAGAAGATAATGGTCTATAACTATCATCGGTTGTTACATTTTACCCCTTTACCATTGTTTTGTTGACAGTGTTCCTTTAGATCACCGTTTCCCAAACTCCAGTCCTCTAGGCCCCCAACAAGTCATTTTTTTCAGGATTTCCTTAGTGTTGCACAGACAAGAGAAAATGTGGCAATTTCTGATGTCTTAATAATGTGCACGTATGCAATGCTAAGGAAATCCTGCAAACCTGAAAATGTGATCTGTAGAGAGCCTTGACGACTACCTTTTGGAAAATACTGATTTAAATAAATTTTAAACTCAAATTCAGTCACCTTCAGTGAGCGGCAATAGATAGAAGTGAGTGGTACTCATAAATTCGAACATGCAACGGCACTGTATGGACCTCCAGTCTTGGTGCATCATTCATACTTTTGCTTTTTTTTGTCATAATTATGTTTATTAAGACATTTTCAAGAAACAGAAGACAAGAAATGCAAGTAACATAACCTCAATTAACCGAAATCTTTCCATTGCGAGTCAGCTACCAAACTTCCAATTAGCTGCCTGCTATATTGCATTTCACATAACAT
This sequence comes from Allobates femoralis, assembly GCA_033576535.1. Classification (NCBI taxonomy): domain Eukaryota; kingdom Metazoa; phylum Chordata; class Amphibia; order Anura; family Aromobatidae; genus Allobates; species Allobates femoralis. Next base: position 405,444,223 of record JARQOC010000004.1, on the reverse strand, counting down.
AATATTTCAAATAAAGAGAGAGGTGAGGGTGGGGAATATAGGAAGGGTTAGCAAGAGGGAGAAGAGGGGAGGTACCTGAGAGGAAGGGAAATTAGAAAAGGGTCAGGGTGGGGGGGGGCGTAGTAGGGCAAGTTGTTAAGAAAGTTGTTAAGGTGGGCGGGTGGACTAACGAGGGGAGAGAGGGGAGAAATGGGCTCGATGTGTGAACACGGGCTAGTAAGGTGCGAGTGGGTTCATACTTTTGCTTTAATTACAATCACTGATACAATCAGGCCTGGTGCCAGCACCCGGCATACCCGGGCAGGTGCCAGGGCCCTGAAGAAATGAGTGGGCCCACTTTCTTTCTGTGAGTGCAAGCAGTGAAGAGACCTTCTCACACACAGCTGCTCTCTCCCTCTCTTCTCTCCTGCTCTGCACTGATCTATGTGATCCATACACAGCAGGAGAGGAAGCTTACCGGGAGATGAAAGGAGGCTGCAGGACCTTCCTGTAATATGACTGATTACATGACTGAAATCAAGGCCCTTGAAGATACTGGTGCTGCCTCCGTGCAACTCCCAGTAGCTCCTCTTTTCAGCTTAAATTCAAGATGTGGTAATGTATAGTGTGTGTGTGTGTGTGTATTTGTATGTATTGTCCATGTAGCAAAGTATCTGTGTATGGTCATGTGTTGTACATGTAGCAGAGCTTGTCATGTAGTGTCCATGTAGGAGACCTGTGTATGTCTGTATGTGCGTGTATTGGGCATGTAGCAGAGCTGTGTGTGTATGTGTATGTTCATGTAGCAGAGCTGTGTGTGTATGTCTATGTTCATGTAGCAGAGCTGTGTGTGTATGTATGTGTATGTTCGTGTAGCAGAGCTGTGTGTGTTTGTTCATGTAGCAGAGCTGTGTGTGTAGTGTGTGTAGTGTGCATATAGCAGAGGTATGTGTCTGGTGTGCATGTGGTAGAGCTGTGTGTGTAGTGTGCATGTAGCAAAACTGTGTGTATGGTGTGCATGTGTCAGAGCTGTGTGTGTAGTGTGCATGTAGCAGAGCTGTAGATGTTTAAATGTTCATGTGGCAGAGCTGTATGTGTCTACATGTGCATGTAGCAGAGCTATTTATGTCTAGGAGAATATAGCAGAGCTATGTATGTCATATATAATTTGCAGAAAGACACCAACTATAGATGTATTTCATCCATATGAAGCACCAAAGGGTTTATGGGATACTCGGTACCAGGACTTAGACTTTGGGATGCTGTCTCGGTGGCTGGTGACCTGGCCCATAGCCCTGGGGGTATCATTAAAACTGGGAAAAGTGAATAAAAGTCTTGTGGCGCCACCTGCAGTTTCTGGTGAGTTCACCAGCGCAATTGTTAGACCACTGGTGACTATGGTAATGCAGCTTAGGTGGTATAGCTCCCTGCAGGTGGAGTTGAGTCCCCAGGGCAGGATCGAGTCGCACTTATTATAGCAATGCTGGATGTTGTCAGCGTAGCTGCTCTGCAGCCTAGTGGAAATGAGACTTTCGAGTCGTACTTGGTGTGCGTGGGTGTTTATTTGTAAAAGTTCACGGTTCAGGTTCACAATTACACAGTCTTTAGCGGATAGCTGGCCGGGTAGTCACTGAGGGGAATAAAGTCTCTTTGAGGCTCCCATAGTGTACCTTCTGCTGTCTTTCTCTTGTCCCGCTGCCTTTACTTGCACCTCCTCACTATCCTTGCATTGCCCTCCACAGCCCGCTTGTCTGCCAGGCTCGTTGGGCGCTATGACTTACCATTCTTCTCTTCTAAGAGGCTAAACCCGGTTGGGTGTCCCTGGTGGGGCTGCACGTTCTGGACGGGGGGGTCGGGGCTGATGGATAGGCCCTCGACCGGCCGGTGTTGACGGCTTAGGGATGAACTCGCCTGTACCGTGTCTCAGAGCTGGTTCTCCGTTGTGGACTAGGATTCCCCCAGAACTGCCGGGTGGTCTGGCACTGGGTTTCCTCTTTCTTTCCTGGGTCGCCGTTCCTTCTAGGCACCCTCACTGGGAGACCCCTCTAGGGCTCACTCCTTGCTTCGCTCCTCAGACTAGACTGCTCCTGTCTGTCTCCTCCGATGTTCTGTCTGGTTTCTTCCCGCTCTCACACTGCTCTAGCCTGAAACACCTCCCACCAGGACTGGGTCTCTTAGCAGAGGATTTAATCCTGTAGTTCCCTGCTCTAGAGTATGTGAATGCTAGGAAAAGAGCCTCAGGTTGACTTTACACTCCCCAATGACAGGAATACTGCACACTCTGTTGTGGGTGCAGTACCCCTACTGTGGCGCACTGACCAGTGGGGCGCCACACATATTCTACATAAGTACATTAAAATTAGAGCTAATTACCCCTCCCTTTTACACCGCCAGGGAAGCCTTAATTGGGAGAATGTTTCTCTGCTTTCAGCTGTCTACACGTGGGTTATGGCTTATGGTTTCGGATGTGCAGCAGTGGTGGGGAAGGGATGGGGGCAGAGTGTTAAAGGAACCCACAGAGACTTTTTCACCTGGAGCCCACAAAAATCTGGAGCCGGCCCAGAATACAATAGTTTTTATAGTTTAATGTCAATTTTACATCCCTGATTTCCTACTACAAAAAAAACATATGAGCTACATTATTATATAAGATTTCTATGGCCATTAAAAGCTGAAGCATATCAGTAACCTAACACCTTAACTATACAGAAGAATCTAGGAGGCAGAATTTGCAGACACATTTAAAAGAATTCACTTGTGCAATAGATAAAAATATAATGTTCAGATGATTTTGCTTCGGCATTTCCTTTACATACTTATTAAAGATATGGCTTATTCCTGAAGAAAAAGTAAGCGTAATGGATTCCTTTTATCAGTGTCCAGGTAAAGTATGCTAATCTATAAGCTATAAGCATAGTTGGACAAAATTGAAGTTACACACAATATATTAAATTAACCACAACAAACGAATACCAAGCTTCCCCAAAGGGGGTACGCCGATACCTTATAGTGACCGCCGATCGCGCCAGGCGTCCATGTGGAGACGGCCAGGCTTCTAGTGTGTGAGCTGCCATGATGACGCGCAGAGACGTCAAATGCGCTGATAGTGAGGCAGCAAGACCGCCAGCTGATACCGGCAGCTTGCGTACCATCATTAGGAAATATGTATTTAGAATGACAGGAACCGGATATAGAAAGTATCATTGCGGCGATCATTAGCCACAGGTGCTCCCACTGAGTAGCGGTGGAAACAACATAAAAGGGACTTGGCCACAGTTAGATTATAAGCCCTGAAGAAGAAAGCTACAACTTTTAAACGTGCGTAGGCGAAAAAGGCAGGTGCGCAGTGACAGGAGGGACCTGGAGTGACTACAAACAGGATTCTGCTCAGGCACTGTTAACCCTTAACTGTCCTGGACTATTGAGATGGAATAGTGCTAACATGGGTGAGATATAGAGAGATGGTAGCATTGTATCCCCTGTTTAGATTTTAAGCACAGGTAGTCTAAAGCAGGAAATTAATGGATGGTATAGAGGTAGTATTATTACATATATAGATACACCTCTTAAAGTGATAGCACCATTTATTGAGTAACATTATCAAAATTGGTGGTTTATCTCTCTTAAAGTGACAGTACCATTAATTGAGTATTATAAGAATCTGATGATTTTGTTTACTTTCCTCTGTGAAAATGTGCAAGGCCTGTGCACATTTTACAGGTTTCCTGACCAAGTGCTTAGGGTGTAAGCCTGCAAACTCCCTGCTTCTTAAAAGGGCAGCACACATACCCCGAAAGTGTCCCCAGCCTCTGGCTAGGAGGAACTTGCTATTGAAGGCACCCTCCCTTGTAAGGTGGTGTCTGTGCAATTTTAGCATGAAGTTTAGTTTCTTTCCAGCTAGTTATAATGTCAGATTCCTGTCAAGTTGTTAGTTTCCTGTTCCAGAATCTGTGTTGTTTACCTGTACTGCACTATACCTGTACTACTCTGTACCTGTACCAGTTCCCTGCTTGAACCTGAACCAGTTCCCTACCTGAACCTGTCCTGCCTGAACCTGAACCTGTCCTGTCTGAACCAGCCATGATCCTGAACCGACTCCGTGACCCTGAAGCAGTCTGTGTAAATGAACCCATCCTGCTACCCTGAACCAGCCTGTGATCCCACACTGGTCCTGTCTGCATCTCATTACTCTTACTGCCTGATACTTTTTGTCCAATTGGGGTTAGCTGCTGCAGTACCAGGGCTCCTACGTGGTACCTGCAGCTCTAGCCTAACCTCACCATCAGACAGGCTCTAGTGAAGATGAGTTAGCTTCTCATGCATGCCTATCCAGGGTAAGCACTGCCCATGGCACAGTGAGTTCACACCTAACACATTGACATATAGTACCTAAAAGTGTCTCATGGTCAAAAAATTAAATTTTAGTTTTATTGTAATGAAAGAAGGTTACAGAGACTTAGGTATGGTGGGGGATCTCTGTTGTGCACTACACTACAATCCATCCTTACACACAAATTAAGAAAAAGTCCAGAAAACAACTGCAAAATGTCCTTCCAGCTTGGTAGTTACATCTAACTATTAACATGCCCATATGTTAAAGGGTTTGAACCAAGTCTATAAGTCGTTACCTATCCAAAATTACTGGCTAGGTAGGAAACCCAGTAGGGTCCCTATAGGCCAATCATTTTATACCTACCCTATGTATAGGTGATAACTTACCAACTTGGTACAAACTAGTTAAGCATTGGTTCATTGCACTTTAAATATTTCTTCCACGTTTACACTAATACCAGTATCTTGTTTAATTTGTAAAATCATTATTTCCATAGTGTACAAGACAAGCGCTCGTCATGGAGAGCTTTCCACAACAGGACACTCTACAAACTACGTCCTCACTATCAATCTGGCAACGGACAAACCTCCGAATCACTGGGTTAACAGAGGGGTGGCTTGCCTCTGTCAGCTGGACTATTAAAAGAAATAAAATGACCGAGTTTTTTTTTCACAACTCTGTATTAGTCCACTGCTTCTGTTATTCTTCAGTGCGAGGTTCACACCTGTACTTGATTCTGTGGAGGCAATGTCTCAGGTTCGGTCACTTTCACTTTAATGTCTTGCATGGTGTGCTGTTTTATTCTACTAAAATGACAGAGAGCTTAACGGAAACCAGTGTGACTTCATTATGGTACATGGGGTTTGCCTTGTGTCGACTGAGTCTTTTCTGAGTCTGTTTTCTGAAAAGCAATTGTGATCAAAATTGTGTTGTTTTTTATTCTGCTATTTTGGGGCTTTAAAGAAAAGTAAAATGAATAATAGCAATTAAAATAAAATATTTAAATAGTCTTGATTTAAAAATATTCCATGTATTTTGCAGTTTCAATACAAATCTGTGTGTCCTTCAGGCAGATTGTTAGGCTAGGGTCAGATTACCGTTTTTAGACGTGCTCCGTGGGGTCACGCTAAAGACATAGACTTTGTCAGCAATAACATGGTGCTAACGCCATGTTAGCACCGCGTTACCGCTGCCAATACTTACCTATGGAGACGAGGCCTGTAGCGAGGCTCTAACGCGGCTATCTGAGTGAAATCTTGCTTTATTTCCTAATGCGAGAAAAGACGCTTGTAACAACGTTTTTTCTCATGATCGGAAATAACGAATGATTTCAATCAGATTACCGCGTTAGAGCCACGCCACGGGCCGCGTCTCCATAGGGTAACATTGGCAGCATTAACGCGGCGCTACCCTGGCAGTAGCACTGCGTTTATGCTGCCAAATCCTATGTTTTTAACACAGGCCACTATTAACGTTAATCTGACCTTAGCCTTACTGAACAGTTTTTGTAGGACAGTGATGTGTTACTCCAGTTGTTGACAACAAAGCAAAAAGATTTAGGGGGTGAAACGTGACTACAACTTTTTTGTCTGTAATCGTAGAAACACTTAAAGGGAATCTATCACCACATTTGACATTTCAAAACTATTAATATGGGTATACAGAGTATAAATTGCTGAAAAAAGTCCTCCCTGTCTGCCTCATATCAAATGACTTGTTGTTGATAAATGAACTTTTATTAATTTATGTAAATGACCTCTCCCAGGCTATAGGGCGGGTGTTGCCTGGAAGATAACACTACCTCCACAGCTTATTATAAATAGAAGGAAGAGATACCAGTGTGATATATGATGGCCACACTCTCTGCTATCCTGATTTTAATATAGAGTTTTGTGTGATTATAACTGACACATCTGCGGTTTCCTCGCAGCTTCCATCTAAGACCTCTTTCACATCAGCATCTTTCACATCAGCGATTCTGTCCGGATCCAGCAAATCTGGCCAGAAAACCACATCTGCCGCAATTGCCGCCTAACGGCGACACGTGCGTTTCACTTGTGGCAAGCCCCATGAATTCTCTATGGGGCTTGTGGCAAATGCAGTATTGCCACGATCCGGCACTTGTGGCAGTTGCGACCGCGAAAAAAAACACGGTGAGCAGGTTTTTTTTCGTGGTCGCAAGTGTCAGATCTGTTGCATCTGGCAGAACCTCACTTGCCGCACCAGACCGCAAGCCCCATTGACAATGGGGTACCACCTACCAGATCGGCCGGACATCAGTGAAAACGCTGATGTGAAAGGCCACTTACAGGAAGACAGGGTTGCAATACAGCAGAGCTGTAAAAAATGTTTTTGCAAGAAGTTGAATTCCAGTTCTCCTGTTCTGCGTCAATTACTTGTGTCAGTTAATAATCTCTGGTGGCGGCGTTACAGTCTATGAGGCCTCAGAGAATGGAAGAGTTCATTTACATAAAGTGATAAAAGATGATTTCTCCACAACAAGGCATTAGATATGATGCTCACAGGTATGATTATTTTTAGCATTCTAAAACCTGTATACCCATAATAATAGTTTAGATAGGTCAAATGTGGTGACAAACTCCCTTTACAGAGATTTTTCATTTTCAGAAAAGTTGTGTCCTCAAGTGCAGTTTGTAGTAAAACAACAAACAAACAAAAAAAAGCTGTGCTGTAATTACCATCCCTGGATCCAGCAACGAGTCTCTGCTTCTGCTCTTGGAGTCACTGAATTCAGCGGATCTGTCCATGTAGATAGCACAAGCTGCTGAACTCACTGATTGACTGCAGTGCTGTTGATATGACCTCAGTGCCGCAGACAACAGACACCAGAATGGCGTGCAGAGTATCTGCACCTGACCCTCGAAGGGTATTTAAAGCACACTTTTTCTTAAAACAAAACTGCACATTGTGATGCATCTTTCCTGAAAATCCCTTTAAGGCCTCTTTCACATCAGCGGTAAGCACTGATCGCGGCAGTTGCGGTGAAAAAAAAAATGCATCTGCCGCAGTTACCGCATAACGGCCGCACTTGCGGTTCACCTGCGGCAAGCCCCATGCAATGTCTATGGGGCTTGCTGCAGGTTCGGCAAGTGTGGTATTGCTGCGGTTTCGGCACTTGCGGCAAATGCAGATGTGAAAAATCGCGGTCAGCCACGTTTTTTTCACGCCCACATCTGCCGCAAGTGCCGAAACCGCACTTGCCACACCTGCCGCACACTTACCGCAAGCCCCATAGACAATGCATGGGGCTTGCCGCAAGTAAACCGCAAGTGCGGCTGTTATGCGGTAACTGCAGCAGATGCGTTTTTTTTACCGCAACTGCCGCGATCAGCGCTTTACCACTGATGTGAAAAGGCCCTAAGTCTGCATGTGAGCTGTATACATTAAACAAAAGGATATTTTAGGGTTCTGTTCACAACTGCATTGTTATTTCTATTCGGTTCCAGATGTGATCCCCAATCTGTGGCTTTACAGCTCTTGCGAAACTACAATCTGACAGCAGCAGATTGATCTGCTGAGCGAAAGTTGAGGATCAAAGCATTCTAGGGACAGAAATATGGTAATACTATTACTGTCCATTGCCTGAAAGCTTGACATCAACCATACCAGGCAAACCCAATTGACCTTAATAGGGTTTGTTTCATTCTCCAGCATTTTTGTATGGATTACAGTTGTAAGTTCCAATGCCAATGTGATCAGAGCCATAGTCCTGATTAATGGTAAAGGTGTGCTTCTATTTAATTTTAGATGCACTGAAATAATACAAATATCGGTGGTAAAACTGTGGAAACCCTCACTGTTATTTTCTGAAGTAACTTTATAGTTAATGTTTAATCTTCTTTTACACTAGTGTTATCCTTTTTGAGCACAGAAATCTGGAGCAGTTTGGCGGCTAATACATCTGTCAGTGGGCTGAAATATATCACATAGCTTATCAATTCAGAGTCCCTGAACGCTGTCTATCACAGAATATTCTGTGACATTTTCCTAAATGAAAAGTGCTATATTTTACTGCAAATGAATGTTTCCATATTCTGCAATTTAATAATCTATTTTTTAAAGCAGGAACAAAATCTGTGACCTCCCTATTACAGCATTTTCATTATTTACTCTCATCAATGGTGACATTTTACTTTTTGTGCTATTATCTTCTGCTAAATCAGTATATACGTGGTATTGTAAAGTGATCTTTATAATTAATAAACTCTATTGGACATCAATTTATGTACGTGCAATGTAGTCAGCAGTATCATTAGCACAAACTGATCTATATGCTGCAATTGATGGAATTTTCACATTTATCAAATAATTGAGTGTTTAGAGTGTTGAATCCTCATGAATGATTATTTGACATGGAAATTATATCACTTGAATTGCCTTTTAAAATACTTGTAGAGAAATGTTACATATTACATTTTATTTCTTATTTTTGAGTTCACTCACACTGGCATATAACTTGGTTGAGTGCAACACAAGAAAAAAAGTGTTGCACCTGTACGAATGTTATTCAATGAGGCAGTGCTGAACTGCAATCTTTTTTTCTCAGCTATATTGCAAAAAAAGGGAAAGAGGAAAAAATTGCAGCATCAGTTTAACCTTCTGGCTACTTCTGGGTTATTTCTGGAATATTTCTACCAACACGCTTAATAAAATTGCACACAGACCTCAACCACAGGCATGCCTCAGATAACACAAATGACCTTATTTTGGAAACTAGATCTCTTAAGGATTTTATCAAGGGGTATAGTGAACATTTTTAACCCACGGCTGCTTTACAGAATTCGATAACACTAGGTCATCATATTGAAAATTTTAATTGCTTTCACAAAAGTATTAGAAGTCCTCAGTGGTTGATACCTTGAGGACCTTGAGGACCTCAGAAATACCTTTTTGAACCAGGGCTACCATTGAAGAGCAATTGAAAACCAGATTACAAGAGCCACCAAAATATCAAGGAATCATCTTCTACATTACAAAACTTGAGAAGAAAACAACAGAGTTCCTCTTGTAGTCACCTACAATCCAAGTCTGGAGGTGCTAAGATGAGCCGCACGGAAATTGCAACCACTCCAACAGAAAGATGCCTGTCTAAAATCAATATTTCCGGATCCTTCACTCTTGTGTTTTAGACAACCTATGAATCTAAAAAACATTGTCAGAAGCACCCTGTCCACTCCAGCAGCTACAGGAACTTTTCCCTACAACCAGAACAGCAATCTGGTGTATTTAATTATATGTACCAAATGTCCAACAGGTGGCATGTACGTAGGGGACACCGGACTACAAGTAGAGATGAGTCACCACCCTAATGTTCGAATTCGATTCGATTTGTCGAATTTGAGATTTGTTTGTTGAATGTTCGTCGAATGTTCGACGCCCAACGCGAAACCCATTGAAATCAATGGCAGGCTACAGAAAACATATAGAAAACACCTTCAAAGGGCTCCAAAAGCTGCCAAACTACTCAGAATGGACAACAAACACCACAAAAAGTGACAACAATTCAAACACAGTATAAATAGTCACAGGCTAAGTGGCTTAAGTTTTCTACATTAAGTAAAAAGAGGTGGAAGAGTAAAAGGAGAATGAGACACAGGTATGGGGATGTCACACTCTTCTTAAATCATGTAAAACATAGCAATGGGACTCCAACAAGAATCCTTACTCCTTTCAAAGGGTCACAAAATTGCAAAAATGCAGCAAAATTGCATCAATTCCCCCAGACCCAAAATTGCTGAATGGCCCAGCTTGCATGCATGGCACAGGGTCTGAAACAGGACCTGGCCTAGCATTTCAAGGTTAAACCATGCTCAGCAACTAAACGTTTTGTGGAGTATTACAGTAAAAACTATAGAGGTAGGTCAGTGACCTGAATAGACCTAGTGGGCCGGATCCCTCGAAGCTCATGCAAGCGCTCCCGTCAATGTTATGCCCCGCCACACACAGGTGGGACCACAATTAGTTTTGTGGAGTACTACATGAATTCACAGAGAGGTAGGTCAGAGACCTGTTTTTGTGCCTAGTAGGCCAGATAAAGTCAAGGCTTGTGCAAGCATTCCCATAAAAGTCATGCCCCGCCACCCGCAGGTGGGACCACAATTAGTTTTGTGGAATACTATAGAAAAAACAGAGAGATACGTCAGAGACCTGTTTAGGCCTAGAAGGCCACATGAAATCAAAGCTAGTGCAAGCATCCCATAAAGTCATGCCCCGCCACACACAGTTGGGACCACCATTAGTTTTGTGGAGTACTACATGAATTCACAGAGAGGTAGGTCAGAGACCTGTTTTTGTGCCTAGTAGGCCGGATAAAGTCAAAGCTTGTGCAAGCATTCCCATAAAAGTCATGCCCCGCCACACACACAGGTGGCACCACCATTAGTTTTGTGGAGCACTATAGAAAAAACAGAGAGATACGTCAGAGACCTATTTGTGCATAGTACGTAAGTCAAAGGGAACCTGTCACTGAATATTAGAGATGATCCACCACCCTAGTGTTCGAATTCGATTCGGTTTGTCAAATTGGGGCTGTGTTTGTTGAATGTTCGTCAAATGTTTGTCAAACACCGTCGAATATCATTGAAAACAATGGCAGTAAAAAACAAACACATACAAACACAGAAAACACATATAAAACAACTTCTAAGGTGTCCAAAAGGTGACAAGCTTCTCAGAAGATACAACAAACACATGGAAAAGTGACAAGTACATATAAAAACAGGGGAAAAAAAGAGATGGACGAGTAAAATGAGGAGGAGACACAGATATAGGCATGGCATGCCCTTCGAAAATCCGTTTTAACTCCAGTATTTGTAAGGCATCATGCAGACGATGAGTATTGCTTGATTTTTACTTCGGTTTATGAAAGGCCTCATGCAGACGATGAGTATTGCTTGATGTTTACATCTGTATCTGTAAGGCCTCGTGCAGACGATGAGTATTGCTTGATTTTTACATCTGTATCTGTTAGGCCACGTTCAGACAATGAGTATTGCTTGATTTTTACTTCGGTTTCTGTAAGGACTCGAGCAGCAGATGAGTATTGCTTGATTTTTACTTCAGTTTCTGTAAGGCCTCGTGCAGACGATGAGTATTTCTTAATTTTTGCTTCTGTATCTGTAAGGCCATGTTCAGACGATGAGTATTGCTTGATTTTTACTTTGGTTTCTGTAAGGCCACGTTCAGACAATGAGTATTGCTTGATTTTTACTTCAGTATCTGTAAGGACACCTTAAGACGATGAGTATTTTGTGATGTTTTTCCTCACTATCTGTAAGGCCAAGTCTCATCAGCATCATCCTCCTGGTGTCCACCAACAGTATGTACTGTTAGGGAATGAGGGTCTGCATAAAGGTCAGAAGCTTCTTCATCTGGGCCTGGGTCTGACTCACAAAGCTTCTGGGCATCAGGGCAGATCATTAACTCGTCTGGACTCACTGCAGCTTTGGTGCAGACCTCTGATTCCCTGGCTATAGTGTGACTGAACAGCTCTGCAGACTCAAACATGTCTGTTACCCCAGACTGAGTAGGGCGGCTGGACACTTGGAAGCTTGGAGGAATCAAGGGTGATTGGTCTGATTCCTCAGATGACTGGAGGTTTTGTGATGTAGAAGTTGAGGTGGAGGAGAGATCCATTCAAGCACCTGCTACTTTTGTGCCTCACTTCCAAGTGGTATCGATGGTCGAGTCCGTAAGGCCATGGAAAGAAGTACACATCTTACTTTGGCTGGAAGATTGTCTTTTTTCAGCAGATGTTAATGTAGCTTTAGCATCTACCCCACGGACACAAACTTTTTTTCCCTTTCCACCACGCCTACTCCCATTTCCACCAGCAGCAGGCCTTTTGCCACTCATTTTGTATGTGAAAAAATTGGGAGCAGTACAGTTATTTTACAGAAAAAAGGTGAATGTCAATCAAGCAGAGGTGACTGAACCAACATTGCTACTAGGCCCAAAGTGAGACCTGGGCAAGGTGCAGTTAAAAATTTGTAGGAAGTACACTGGCGGTGTAGTAGATTGTATTACAAGTGGCCTACACTAATAGTTTTTGGCACGCTGCAACTTGACCAGAAGTCAGATGTGGCCAAGGTGCAGTTGAAAATTAGTAGGAACTACACTGGCGGTGTAGTAGATTGTATTACAAGTGGCGTACAGTAATAGTTTTTGTCATGCTGCGACTTGACTAGAAGTCAGATGTGGCCAAGGTGCAGTTGAAAATTAGTAGGAAGTACACTGGCAGTGTAGTAGATTGTATTACAAGTGGTGTACAGTAATAGGTTTTTGTCACGCTGCGACTTGGCCAGAAGTCAGATGTGGCCAAGGTGCAGTTAAAAATTAGTAAGGAAGTACACTGGCGGTGTAGCTTTTCACAAGTGGGCTACACTACCGTGTAAATCACACTGCTACTAGTCCGAACAAATTGCTGAGACTAGCAGCAGCAAAAAAATGCCTACTTAAGACAGGTGGTGTAGCTTTGTTAACAGCAGTCCTACACTACCTTCCCTAAAGGACTCCCAGAGCTAGATGTGGCCAGATGCTGTGAAAAAGACTTGTACAGCACTCTGGCACACACCTGCCTGGCAAAAAACTAATAGGGACTGCTCTAACCTAGCCCAAAGGGCTGTAATTAAAACTAGTCCCTGCTTCTATGGAGTAGATAGCTGAAAAAGGGCTGTTACAGACCTAGTCAATAGTCCCTACTCCTATGATGCAGCTCTTACAAGAGCTGATTCTGCTAAAATTCTCACCCTCCCCCCAACCCCTACTCCCTAAACCTATCTATCTAACTATGTATTAGCTCTGTAGCTGAATGGGATAGTAGAATTGTGAGTTTTGACTGTATGGTGCCCGCAGCAGCAGCGGTGCCGTCTGACACACAGCTACAGCAATGAGCAAATGGTGGCGATGAAGAAAATGGCTTGGTCTTATAGGGCAAGGACATTTGACATACACAGCCAATGATGCCGGACCTTGCTTGTGCAAAACATGCCCTTTACTGTGTTTCACTGTGATTGGCTCAAAGCCAGCACTGCCCCACTCTACATGTGGTCTGGAGAAAAAAAAAAGAGCTCCATCACTTCAGCAGCACTGATCTGAACCCCGTTCCATCCCCCCCCCCCCACACACACACTATACACTGAAAATGGATATTAAGATTGAAGATCAGTATTAGTGTGAAGAGCCAGGTATGCTTTTGGTGACCGAAGCGTTATTGAACATCACCTAGAACTGCCGAATTTGAAGCTAATTGTTCTAATTCGATGAATGACTCGAACACCGCCCAAAACAGGTCGAATTTGAGATTGGCGAACATTTCGAATCGAGCATCGCTCATCTCTAACTACAATTCAGAACAAGAATGAATACTCATCGCCACACAATAGAAGAAAGGTGCAGCATGGACCTACCTGTAGCCAAGGATTTTTGCAGCTCTGACCACAAGGTAACAGGCATGAGTCTGCTTATTTTAAAAAGTAACTTCAAATCTCAGAAAGAGAGAAGAACTTGGGAATACAAATTGATAATGACCTTTGACACATTCAAAACAGGATTGAATGTCACACATGGATTCATGCGTTTTTTTATCAATTGAAAGGGCATTTGGGAATATCACATATTCGAACAGACCCAAGTTAGAGGAAAATTAACTTTTGACACATTTTTCGTGACCTGTCTCGCATGGATTTAGAGCTTTCTACACTTACTGAGGAATTTTCAGGTCTCCACAGACCACTAATCATAGAACAATAATACAATCTGTTCCTCTTCTGTCTCCTTTCGGAATTTTGATTTTATCTCCCCAGCTCCTCTCCCCCTCCCAAGACTGATTCTGCTTTACGTCACCTGTCGTTTTTACTGCTTCATCCCATCCTGCATATGTATATATGTGTGTGTCTTAAGAATTTGTGTCATTATCAGCCTGATGAAGAGACCATAGTGTCTCGAAAGCTTGCTTTGCTTACATCTTTTCAGTTAGCCATTAAAAGATATCAACCACTGAGGACTCTCAGATTCTAATATTTTTCTACCTACTGGCTAACATGGTATAAACATTTTTTACCTTTCACAAAAGTGTTGCTTTAGCACCAAATGTACAACAGAAAGACACATGAGGTGCTCCTATGTGTACCTGGTGATCTTTAAGAGGAAAGAGCAGAGGGGCAGGTTATAGAAGGTTACTACATGCACAACCACAAATTAAGGCTCCAGCATATACAGCACAACGCATAGGTCTTTGGTGTACCAGCTGATCGGACTACATGGGGTGTGATGTCTCTGCATGTCCTTGAGGACTTTTAGCAAGCCGATATCTGCAGCACCCACTGCTTACCCGAAAGGGAACCAAGGACAGCAGATACAAAAATAATGCGGTATTCTCAGGGCGCAAGATGAAAGCAGGCAAGGGTAGTTATTATTCTGTAATCTTCATTATTAATCAAATGGCTTCACAGCATGTTTTGGCGAATAACACCATCAGGTGACCTGATGAAGGCGTTATTCACTGAAACATGTTGTGAAGCCATTTGATTAATAAAGAAGATTACAGAATAATAACTACCCTTGCCTGCTTTCATCTTGTGCCCTGAGAATACCGCATCTAGGTTTAGCACCAAATGTCTCACTTTTACAAAAGTGCACCCCACAGTTTGTTACCCACTTTCTTATGAGAACGGCGATACCCCATATGTAGTCGAAAATGTTCTGCTTAGACAAACAGCAGAGCTTGGAATAGAAATATTTAGAATTTTGGAAAGCAAATTTTGCTGAAAGGAATTGCATGTACTATGTCACATTTGCAGGGCTCCTAAGGTACCTAAACAGCAGAAACTCCACATAAGTGACCTTATTTTGGAAACTAAACTCTTCAAGGATTTTAATATGGGTATAGTGAGCATTTAAAACCCACATGTACTTCACAGAATTTGATAACAATAGGTCCGTCATATTGGAAATTTTTGTTTTTTTCCACAAAAATGTTGCTTTAGTACCAATTTTCTCACTTTTACAAGAAGTAACAGCAAAAAGTGGACCCCACAGTTTATCCACTTTTTCAAGAGCACGGTGACACTTCACATGTTGTCAAAAAGTTCTGTTTGTATATATGGGACTACATGTAGAGTGTAGTAATGGATGGATTGAATTTGCGCTGCCCACGGACAATTATGGATCGATCAGTCAGTCCAACATTTTAAAGTGCCTTTATTCCAATGTGTTTGGTGTGACCACCACACACTTCTTCAGGGACCACATAGTATCGCCATTATATAGTGGCCGGATATGATGTACAATCATACGTCATCACACAAATTGTTTACAATACTTTGTGGTAGCTGTAAGCTGTACTCATTCCCTGAAGAAGTGTGCTGTGGTCACATGAAATGCGTTGGAATAAAGATACTTTAAAACGTTGGACTGACTGATCGATCCATAATTATCCACGTGCAGCCCGATTTCAATCCATCCATTCCTGCACTCTACACGTGGTCACTTGATACCTCGGGTGGTTCGCTGCAGCCTCGTGTTCTTGAGTGGTTGTGTCTCACACAACCTCATAAGGTGAGTGTACATATTATCACTCTGTTCCCATTTACGTCAGATAAGACCCTATTTTGCGCTTGTTTCTTCACCAGCTCTTTCTTCTTTAGTGTTTGTCTACATGGCAGGTCTGCGCAGGAAGGAGAGCTATTTGACTTTTAGAGCACAGATTTAGCTAGAACAACGGGCAACCTTTGCGGAGACCCTGAGGTGCCAGAACAGAATAAAATCCCCTAAAAGTGACTCCATTCTGGAAATTGCACCTCTCATATAATTTATTAATGGCTGCAGTGACTAACCAAAATGCTTTTGAATACAGGTATGGTCATTTACTTAAAGAAAACTTTTGCAAATACTATCTATTGATCACAACATAGAGTAATTCATTGTTTACAATGCTATAACTTAGTATTTTGTAGCATAACCCCTTGCTTTAATTACTGCACCTTACCGGCGAGGCATTGAAGCCACTAGGATATTCAAGACATGTAAAAGGATCTTGCGCCATTCCATTTACAAATCTGCAAACAATTCATCTCTATTGCTATGAGTACTGGCAACCTGAAGCAACAGGTTGCTACCTGATACCAATAAAGTGAATGGGCAAAAAACTGGATCCTGAAAGGATCAAGTTTTTACAGAAAAACCTGATCTTGCCTGATATGAAAAAAACAGTAGTGTGAAACCAGTTTTATCTCATAAAGTGATACTGGTAAGATTTCTAAAATTTGCCCAGGACATGTAGGTCAAAATCGGCTCATTCCCCAAGGGATTAAGACAGACAGTAGAATCTTGATGATCTATTAAATTCTGTCCTTTGTGATCAAAATGCTCAGCAGAAGCAGAGTGACATCACCTTGTAATAATTTTTGTTAAGGCCCCCGTATACATTAGTTAAGAGTCGGCCAACCCCCCAATTTTGGTTAAGAATGGCCAACTATGTGATGTGTATTGGGCTCTCCTGAGTCTGCCTAAACAGGTAATGTCAGGGAGGGAAGAATCAGGTAATTTGAATCTCAATAGCCAATCCTTTTGTTTTCTGCCAGAGAAGTTCAGAATTTATAGCTAATCATTGGCTGGTGATCCATGGTATAAACAAATTTATGGCATATTAGTATGATTTGATAGGTGAAGATTAAGGGTATGTGCCCACTGGACGGTTCTGCATCTTTGCAGACCGTCAGAAAACCGGTTGAGAATTGCAGAAACTGAGTTTTCTGACCTCAGCAGTGTCCATCGTTTTTTGAGCGTTTTTTGAGCGGTTTTATAGCGTTTGTACAGCGTTTTATCGGCTGTTTTCTGGCGGTTTTTCTTAGCGTTTTAAAGACTGTTTTTTGTGCACTTGTAAGCTGGAACCGCTGGAAAAACGCTCAAAAGAATTCACCTGCTCTATCTTTGAAAACCGGTGGTAAACCGGTGAAGAAAGTGGAAAGGAGACAAAAAAAAACGTTCTAATGTACACAGCGTTTTCTAAAATCCATTGACTGGCATGTTAAGCCAACCGCTGGTTAGGATTAACATAAATTAACATAAAACTCAGCGGAAAACGCCGACGGAAAACGCTAAAAAACAGCCCATAAAACGTCCAATGGGCACATAGCCTAAAGATGAGTGGATAAGGCACAATTAGAATTCACTTGTTTCGTAAATTTTCCTAGAAAATTCAATCCGCCGAGAAGTTATTTTTCTTGAATTGAATGACACTTACTATTTTCTCCAGACCCCAGAGCATAATAAACAGAGAATGGCTGGTTTCACACTGCAGTTTTTTCCCTGATCAGGTTCGATCAGGTTTTTGTGCCAAAGCCAGGAGAGGTGACGCGCACCCAGGGCTCGGGTACTCAGCTCTTGGGCGGTTTCAGTCTCTTGGGATGTCACAGGTGGCTTGACCGAGGCCGTGGCCCTGGTGGTCAACTAAAAAGGGGGGTGTATTTACAGGGATTCTGTACAAAATTGTCGTTGTGACTCCACCTGCAGTGTCTGGTGATGCTCACCAGCGCCGGCACAGTCCTCCGGTGGTCGATGGTATTGCGGCTTAGATGGATTAGTCCCCCGCAGGCGGGGCAGCGATACTGTAAAGAAACAGTTTATAAAGGAAAGGATGCAGCAGAGTCGGAGCTTCACTTCACCGGGTAACTTTACTGAAAACTTCTCCAAAGTCATACAGTTCAGCAATGCAGTAGATGGTATAATGGCAAATGCGATGGATGCTGCAAATGGAACTTCTGGCTGTAGATGGATCCCTTCTTATGTACCTTTCTTGTTCCTTCCTTTCCTTGCCTCCCAGTGGCAGTGAAGTCTGACTCTTAAAGATGATCTAACCTCCTGCTGCTTTTCCTAGTCTCCTCTCCCTTGTACCCGTCGGGTGAACCTTTTACTTGTCCTTCGCAGGATCCAACTGCAGGACTGATACCCTTCTCGTGGGCTCTTTGGGAGTCGGGGCCGTATCTATAATATCCCCGTTCTTCGGATTCTCTGTGAGCCGTGTAGGAACTCACAGTTGCGGGCTCCGGTACCCGGTTACTTCCTTCGGGGCAAACCTTCAGGTTACTCGCTTCCCCTCTTAAAGTGAGCTTGCAATATAGGCTGCCTTTTCTCTCTTTCTTTCTCTCTTCTGGGATCTTTACTTTAGCTTCTCGGGGCCCCTCAGCCGAGGAGGCCCTCCTTGCTCCCTCTCAGGCTGGCTGCCTGCCTCCTACTCCATCTCTACTCCTTCTCCAACTCTCACTAAATGAGCTACTGGTTCCCCCTAGAGGTTACTATCTTCCCTCCCGGGGTCCCTCCCACCTACTACTCTAGTGTGTGGGTGTTAACTCTAGGGTTCCACCTAGTGACCATAGTTCCAACTGCAGTGGGGTGACTACACCGCTTTTCTGGGTGTAGTACCGGTTTTGTGGCACTTACATGGTGGGGCGCCACAGAGGAACCAGGAGAGGAACTTGCAGAGAAAAACTATAATTGAAAGATTGATACCTGTTCTGAGTTTTGGAGACACTCCTGGTTTTGACACACAAACCTGATCGAACCTGATCAGGGAAAAAACTGCAGTGTGAAACCAGCCAATGTAAGAAAAAAAAAACTTATACTAATCTCATCGCTCATTTATCTGAGCCAATTGCTCTTCACTTTCACCCACCACTCCTCTTCCCATCTTCTTATGACCTATGCGAGTGCAGATTTTCAAAGTATCTTCACACTAGGCCAGGACTTCTTTCTTTGATAAAGTGCAAGATGGTAGTCATACTGTCATGACATGCAGAGAATTCTTTGACTGTTAAGAGGCTGAGGGATTCAGTGCTCATGACCATAAGAAGATTCGACAAGGACCAGACGAGAGATGGTGAAGAGTTGAGGCGTCGGAGAGGTGGGTGCTATTTTTTTTACATAACTTTTTAATGACCCTTTACGGTTAAGCAAAAAGGTGGCCAGCAGCTCCATTTTGATAAATGTACACTAAGGCAAAATACAAAAATCCCACAATTCGACTTATTCATCTTTAGTGAAGATCATATGTCTAAGGCCAACACATGTTGGAAAAACACCTTCAATAGTGAATAACTGTATACTTTTATAGTGTATCTCAGATTTTGATCAATATCAGTGCAATGCTGTTTTTGACTTACTAGTTTTTGCTCTGAAAAAAAATCTGCTTTTCTTCTTCAAGAGTGAGACTTCTTTTTTTATTCTCTCCGTTTATCCTTAGCCCACCTATACTAATCACACTGCAGTAATTATACTAGAAAGGCCGATATGGCAAAGCTTTATTTTCCTGAGTGATTTTCTTTCCACCTTCTCAGAGTTCTTGTGCTGCGTTCATGACCACATATTCATGCACAAGAGCTTTTCCGCACTAAAATGGAGCATTGTTGGATGAACATGATAGCTTTTTGATGAGTTTCAGTGAGATATAATAAAAAAAGGAAATGAATTCTTAATTCTTGCCTTGATGCAATTAGTCTAGGCATTATAATTACAGTTTTTTCACTGTTACTAATGAATCTAGTGATTATAAGAACATTTCAGTTTTCATTAATCAAGAAAAATTGAGTCTAAATTATTCAGTTATACTGCATAACCATATTATGGTTATACATCTGCTTACAGTTAAGTGCTATAAATATATATGTTATGCAATTACGATGGCCTTACGATATACTTCTTTGAAAAATCAAACTGCAAATATCTGTGACATATCTACGACCAGGATTTCTTACATTATAGTGAGCAAACAAAAGTAAAATTATTAAAAAAGGGTTTCTAGTTTTATGAATATAAAGTTTAATTACTGTATAATGCAATGACTTCACATTTTCAATATCCCTGCTGGTTTTCATTGAATTGAACAGTTACATATTATTTATGTCATGCTTCCTCCGCTCAATGTGTCGTGGGCGCAATGAGAAACCATTTGCTGCCCTATGGCATCAGGGCTGTGCTGCGCTGCCAGGTTGGTGAGTGACAGCTCAGTCGTCCAATGTAGTGTTTGAGTGTGCTGAGCAGCACATTGGTGGACATCTCAACTGTCCAATCTATGACTGGGAGGTGCTGAGCTTCTTCAGATATTCCCTATTCTCTATGATTGCTCAGCTAGCTAGGTGAGCAGTTAGTCCCGGATCACTGCAAGTCATAGCGATTTGGTCATTGGTGCATGTTGGCTCCATTTATCTGTAACTAGATGGCGGCCCGATTCTAAAGAATCGGGTAGTCTAGAATCCATATATAGTTTATTTACTAATAGTTAGGGGAGTGCGGTGAAATGAATTGTGTGTATACAGGTGGCTCAGTGGGTAGCAGAGTATACGGTGGCTCAGTGGTTAGCACTGCGCGGTGTCTCAGTGGTTAGCACTGCGCAGTGGCTCAGTGGTTAGCACTGCGCAGTGGCTCAGTGGTTAGCACTGCGCGGTGGCTCAGTGGTTAGCACTGCGCGGTGGCTCAGTGGTTAGCAGTGAGTGCGGTGGCTCAGTGGTTAGCAGTGAGTGCGGTGGCTCAGTGGTTAGCAGTGAGTGCAGTGGCTCAGTGGTTAGCAGTGAGTGCGGTGGCTCAGTGGTTAGCAGTGAGTGCGGTGGCTCAGTGGTTAGCAGTGAGTGCGGTGGCTCAGTGGTTAGCAGTGAGTGCGGTGGCTCAGTGGTTAGCAGTGAGTGTGGTGGCTCAGTGGTTAGCTGTGAGTGCGGTGGCTCAATGATTAGCAGTGAGTGCGGTGAGATTGGTCAGCGCAGCGGCATGGGCAGAGTGGTCAGCGCAGTGCCGTGGCAGAGTGGTCAGCGCAGTGCCGTGGGCAGAGTGGTCAGCGCAGCGCCGTGGGCAGAGTGGTCAGCGCAGTGCCGTGGGCAGAGTGGTCAGTGCAGCGCCGTGGGCAGAGTGGTCAGCGCAGCGGCTGGGCAGAGTAGTCAGCGCAGCGGCGTGGGCAGAGTGGTCAGCACACACATACATACATACACACACATACACACACTCTGCTATAGTTACCACCAACCCTGCGTCTTCCCCGCCGCCTGGATCCTGAGTCGATATGTCGCCGCCCCCGGACGACTGGATCCAATATGGCGTCCGGGAAGTTTGGCGAGACTTCTTGGATGCTATATTGGATCCAGTAGTTCGGGGGCGGCGACATGTTGACTGAGGATCCAGGCGGCGGACGCAGGGCCGGTGGTAAGTATAGCGGAGTATGTATGTTGTGTGTACAAAGTGAGGGAAGTGCAGACAAAGTGAGGGAAGTGCGGACAAAGGGAATGAAGTGCAGACAAAGTGACGGAAGTGACTACATACACACATATATACACATACTGTACATTGCATATGGAGGGATGAGGAGAGCGGAGGTGGAGGGGTGAGGAGAGTGGAGGCTGGAGGGGTGAGGAGGGGTGAGGAGAGCGGAGACTAGAGGGGTGAGGAGGGTTGAGGAGAGCGGAGGCTGGAGGGTGAGGAGGGGTGGGGAGAGCGAAGGCTGGAGGGGTGAGGAGGGGTGAAGAGAGGGAGGCTGGAGGGGTGAGGAGGGGTGAGGAGAGGGGAGGCTGGAGGGGTGGGAGAGCGGAGGCTGGAGGGGTGAGGAGGGGTGTAAGAGAGGGAGAGGCTGGAGGGGTGAGGAGGGGTGAGGAGAGGGGAGGCTGGAGGGTGAGGAGAGGGAAGGCTAGAGGGCAGAGGACAGGGGAGTTAGAGGCAGAGGACAGAGGGAGTCTGGAGGGCAGAGGACAGGGGAGGCTGGAGGGCAGAGGACAGGGGAGACTGGAGGGCAGAGGACAGGGGAGGCTGGGAGGGCAGAGGACAGGGGAGGCTGGAGGGCAGGGGGAAGGTGGAGGCTGGGTGAGGGCAGAGAGGGGCAGAGGCTGGAGGGTGGAGGAGGCTGGAGGTGGGTAAGGCTGAGGGAGGGGAGAGGCTGGAGGGAAGGCTGGAAGGGGAGAGGCTGGAGGGGAGAGGCTGGAGGGCAGGAGGGGAGGGAGAGGCTAGGGAGAGGTGGGGGGAGAGGCGGAGGCTGGAGAGGCTGGGGAGAGGCTGGAGGGAAGAGGCTGGAGGGCAGAGGCTGGAGGGGTAGGAGGGGTGGGGAGACGGAGGCTGGAGAGGCTGGGGAGAGGCTGGGGGCAGAGGCTGGAGGGAGAGGCTGGAGGGCAGAGGCTGTGGGGTGAGGAGGGGTGGAGGAGAGGCTGAGGCTGGAGAGGGAGGGAGAGGCTGAGGGCAGAGGCTGGAGGGCAGAGGCTGGAGGTGAGAGGCTGGAGGCAGAGAGGCTGGAGGGCAGAGGCTGGAGGGAGAGGCTGGAGGAGAGGAGAGGGCTGGAGGGCAGAGGCTGGAGGGCAGAGGCTGGAGGGAGAGGCTGGAGGGCAGAGGCTGGAGGGCAGAGGCTGGAGGGCAGAGGCTGGAGCAGGGCTAGCTGGGGATGCTGGGTCGTGGCAGCTCCGCTCCGGCCCTGGGGAATGTGCATGGGTGTGAGGACAGGGATGTGGAGACGATGTAGGAGGGGGGGGTGCTGGCAGAGAGATGTGAGGACTGGGGGGGGTGCAGACTCACCGCGGCGCCGTGTGTCTGCTGTAGGAGGAGAGGAGGGGCGGGCAGAGCTGCAGGACAGGAAGTCCCGTCCTCCCTCCTCTCAGGCCTTGCGGCGGCCGGCTGCCAGCACGGGGCCCCTACGCTACTGGCTGGAGGGCAGAGGCTGGAGGGGAGAGGCTGGAGGGCAGACGGAACTTCCGAGAGGCCATCACGGAAGTAACCTTCGGGTTTTCCGGAAGTGGCCTTCGGGTTTTATATTATAGATCTGTGATTGATCTTTGTTGCCAGACCTTGGACCTCCTCTGACTATCCATTTGTCTTTTCCCTTTGCTTTGATTTGCTCTCCTGGGGACACACATTCAGTTGAAACCAGCAGCAAGCCAAACTGAAAAACCTGGAACGGTAAAATATAAATTTTATTTAAGACAGATAAAATACAACCATATATTTAAAAGGTGGGACTATGACAAGGAAAAATACAGATAATATGGCACAGCTGGCCTTAAGGGGGCTGTCACACACTATGATATATTTAACGATGTCACTAACAATGTCAATATTTGCCCATCATTCGTACGATATGAAAAGTCAATTGTCGTTATGTAACACGCACAGACATCGGTAAGTTACTTCACCGATGGCTCGATTCTGCGCTCGTGTGGCCGACCTAGCGATCGATTTTTAACATTGTTTGTACACTGTACACAGAAGCAAAGTGAATGACTCACTGCTCAATGTGTGCGTAGTTTATGTCCCAGTCTAGCAGATAGGCGTGCTAGATGTTTTGTGTCCGCACCCCTCTCACCATGATTGGTGATCACTACTGCATTGCCAAAGGGTGCCCATCCAGATAGTGCATATTTTTATGCGACGCTCCAGCGTACGGAACATGTCGTAAGTACTACCGAGTCACGGACCCCTGTACAGTGGATAAAACTGAAAGAGGGAATCATTAATATGTGTTTTTGTTTACATACAGACAAAATGCAACATCCAGGTATTGGATAAGAACTGCAAAGTATGTGTGTGGGTATGTGTCTGCACACATATGTCGCCATTTAGTAACACATACGTGTGACATTGCAAAGTCGAGGGTCTTTAAATCTTGATTTGAACCAAAACAGTGTGTGTGACCCACATGTCGGCTTTGCCATACATGCTGACACAGTTGGCCAACGTACCATGCAACGCACCAACTACAATTGCCATCATTGCTAATGACAGACATAAAGACAGGTACAGAAGGTGACCAAGGTCACATTCCACATACGCATGCGGGTGAAAAATGCACACAACATATGTGACAGCACATACTGTATTTGTGTAGTCATCCTATTTTAAATACAAAAATGTGGCTGGTACATTTCCAGGCTTCCTGATAGGCGGACATTACATAGGGTCGCTACAACAATGCTTTTTTTTGGTGCCATACACCGGCAGCCAATCCGAATGCAGGAAGGTCAACGAATCACAACAGGAGAGGCGAGGCACAGATAAACAC
Source organism: Allobates femoralis (assembly GCA_033576535.1). NCBI lineage: Eukaryota > Metazoa > Chordata > Amphibia > Anura > Aromobatidae > Allobates > Allobates femoralis. The sequence continues at coordinate 405,419,876 of JARQOC010000004.1, read as the reverse complement.
CTGGCACGCCTACGTGCTAGATTTTGGCCTCGTTAAATTAAACACTGATTTGCGATATTGACTGTTTAGACACGTTGATGCAGCACATCCAACGACCCAACATCGTCTGATTTGGGGTCCAGTTCTGATATCTGTGATTAACGATCTGACCACTTATCGCTAGTCAGATCAACCTGTCACACTCAACGACGTCGTTGGAGCGACTGAAAATCTGCGACGTTTCAACGATATCTTAACATATATTGTAGCGTGTGACGGCCCCCTAATATGGATCTATCAATGATGTAATAATAAAGTTACTGAAACAATGCACTGCCTCAAAAAGAAAATGCTACTGCCGCCAGCTTTAGAGAATTGAAAGATAAAGCCTTCCAAGGAAAATATCAAGGAATAGTATGTACATTTACAAAAATAATAAGGGAAGACAAAATTTAACAAAAGTGCAAGTGCCAGCAGCTCAAATAAATGAAAATTAATACATTTCAGGGCACATCTATGAATTACATACAGGTAAGATACAAAAATAGTAAGAGCAGCATAAAAAGATATACCTCAAAAAAGTGCAAGTGCTAGTAACTCAAAAAGATAGTACATCATTGTATATAAATGTAGATTCAGGTGCCAGAATATAAAGAGCAACTTGGAATAACAAGTTACAAAAGTGCCGGTATTAGCAGCTCAAGATGAAGGTATCACGTAACAATGGTAACAAAAGTTGTTTACAGATCAAAGAAAGTCCTCAAAAAATCCATAGATTGATATCTCAAATAATAAGGAGCAATCAATAGAAATCATGCATTATATACCAAAACAACGAAGATACAATAAATACATAGATGCTTCTGGGAGGGGATTTATAGTGCGCATGGAGATAGCAAACAATTTACCAATGCAAGTCCAGCCTTTACTCCCCTGACAGTTTCGCTACAGCTTCTTCATAAGGGGCATACAGTTGAAACTAGCAATGTTACCAGTCTGCACTCTTTATGTCCTACTCTGGGGCTCACCAAAGACCTGGGGATTTCCTTGTTTTCTCATCAGGTCAGTCAGATCCTGCTCCTGGCTTCCTATTTGCCAACGGGCAGTTTGCTATTGAAGATTAACAGTTATTGCCAGCAGCATGGTTGAGTTGTAAGCCCAATCCATGTGTTCTCCCATACTGCTTGCAAAGGCAGCAATTGGAGGTGCTCACTAAACCTGCCCATATCCAACAATGTGGCCAGCTTCAGAGGAGCACTTGCAAGCTGTATAGCAAACAGGTAGCAAGGGCAAACTGTGAAATCTGCTTAAAAGTTGTATTGTTCTCATATTTTTTCTCCTAGCCTGAAGAGTAAGCACTGTCAGCCGGAGTGGGAGACATCATCATCATGTATGATCTGTAAGGTTCTGGGCAGCTGACTTAGAGCCTGTCAGTTATACAATGAAATAGCTTTGCTTTGACAAGTCTGATTTACTGTGCTAGAATGGAACTTCTGCCATCCATTATCCAGAAAATTATGAGACCCAAATTTTGTTGAATGGGATCCCACACATTCAAATTCAGTGTTCTGATTCTAACTGAGGCTACCAGAACTCTTACTTTTAATGGGGTTTAGGGGGATTTAAAGAAGGCTGCCTTAGGGTGCTTTCACATCTGCGTTTTTCGTAATTCGCGGCAGATGCGGTGAAAAAACCGCATCTGCCGCGTTTACCGCATAACCGTTCCACTTGCGGCGCGGTTGCGGTTTTTTCTATGCAAAGTATAGGCATACTTGCGGCAGGTGCGGCAAGTGCGGTTTTGCACTTGCGGCAGGTGCGGCCGCAAAAAAAACCGCGGCTTACTGCGGTTTTTTTCGCGGCCGCACCTGCCGCAAGTGCAAAACCGCACTTGCCGCACCTGCCGCAAGTATGCCTATACTTTGCATAGAAAAAACCGCAACCGCGCCGCAAGTGGAACGGTTATGCGGTAAACGCGGCAGATGCGGTTTTTTCACCGCATCTGCCGCGAATTACGAAAAACGCAGATGTGAAAGCACCCTTAGAGAAGAAAATTGTACTAGATGGCAGTTGCCTCACTGGTTGCATGCAGTTGCATGCATAGAAACTAACACTTGCTAAACCAAGTGATTGGGAGCACTGAAACAAAATGGTAGCGCTGGCAAGATAAGTGATTTAAAGGGAACCTGTCACCTTGATTTACCCCCTATCCTACCACTACCTGTCCCTGCACCTTCCAAGCTGATCCCTAACCATCCCTGTCTCACCTAAGAGTGCCCTATGAAGAGTAAGAAAAAGACTCATAGTTACGTGTAGTCTGCAGCCGTAGTCTCTGGTGGATGGGCTCCATTTGTCCCCTCCTGGCTTGTTCTCAGCACGCCCCACTTGGCGTCATTATTCCTTCTTGTGTCCGTCCTCTATTTGAAATTCCCGCCTCTTCTGATGATGCGCCGAGCCGGAATGTGATATCTGGCCCAGTGCATTGTGGGGTCTGATCACGTGGTATGGGCTGACTTCAATATGCGCACCGCGCAAGCGCCGGAGTTGATCTGTACCACATGATCAGCCCCTACAATGCAGCGGGCCGGATATGACATTCCGGCTCGGCACATCATCATCAGAAGAGGCGGAGATTTCAAATAGAGGACGGACACAAGAAGGAATAATGATGCCCAGCGGGGCATGCTGAGAGCAAGCCCGGAGGGGACAGTGGAGCCCCGGAGCCCGCCTAACGCAGACTATGGCTGCAGATTACATGTAACCATATAAGTCTTTTTCTTACTCTTTATAGGGCACTCTTGGTTACACAGGGATGGTTAGGGATCAGCTACGAAGGTGCACGGACAGGTAGTGTTAGGGTAAGTGGGTAAATCGATGTGACAGGTTCCCTTTACAGTGTATAGGCTCACTCACACCAGAGTATAAATCAGACAAGCCAAATCCAATAAAAAATAGGGATTTCACTCGGACCAGTGTTATTCAATGTGAAAGTACAGATCTCAGGTTTTTTTTTCTCAGCCAGTTTCAGTAGGAAAAAAGAAATTGCAACATGTTACAATATGACTTTGAAATCAGCACACTGCAAGAAAAAAATTGGATGCGACATGGACCATGAGTTTCTCTCTAATGACATATGTACCAAGGTTCTGGATACAATGTGCCTTTCTAATGACCCAACCAGCAGGCTAAGTGAATGGAGAGGTCACTGTACTAACTGACATCTTTGTAGTTGCACTTAACAGACCCTATACATGCCCTAAATAATATGATAATATTCTATACACACCGGACAATTCAAATCTGCTCCAGAAATTCTCTATCCAGCATCTTGGGCATCTCTGCTGCTTATTAGGCCTATGCAATGTCATGACATTAAGTGAGAGTGCTAGAGGCTCCCAGGATGCCGACACAGAAGGCAACACTGCTACAGAGGACTGAATTGGACGCTGGACCAGAGTTCGAATCTTTTTTGCCCATCTCTAGTAGTCAAGTCAGTTTTATAGTGTTTTTTTTTTCTCAAATAAACTTGTGGATTGTTTATGGTCTATTGTGGGGGCTTGTTGATAAATACATCTATATACCTTCTCTAGTACCTTAGATTCAAATATATACTGGTGTAGTATAGGGACATTTTTACACTTGTTTCACATGGTGTCTGTGATAAATCGATTTGAATTGTAAAAAAAACTATTCAAACAGATATTTTGTTTTCTTGTTTTGTTTTTTATTGTAGTTTACATGAAATGTAATAGGTGAAGTGTTCAGTACTGTGCAAAAGTTTTAGGCAGGTGCAGTAAAAACTCTTCAAGAAGAATCCTTTCAAACAGAACTTTTAATACTTTGTTCCCTTTTATCAATTATCAAAATACAAAGTGAAGGAACAAAAGAAAAATCTAAATCTAATCAATTTGATGTGATTACCCTTTGCCTTCAAAACAGCATCAAAGCATCTATTCATCAAAGTACCTTGCATACATTTTTTGGCGGCATCGAGGTTGTTCCAAACATCTTGAAAAACCAACTACAGATCTCTATGGATGTAGGCTTGCATAAATTCTTCTTCCTTTTTTTATGCATTACAACACAGACTCAATTCTGCTGAAATATAGGCATATACGTATCTATTATAAAATACCATCAGGGAGGCAGCCAGCTCCTAATGTATCTGGTTGCAGGGAAATGATCCCAGCTTTGTCATTAAAACTATTTTTTTAAGGCAGCCAAAGAGTCCTAATCTCACCATCATTGAGTCTATCTGGGGTTACATAAAGATACAGGAAATTTTCTGCAAGTCTGCGTTTAGATTGTGAGCCCCAATGGGGACAGTATTGCAAATGTATGTAAAGTGCTGTGGAATTAATAGCACTATACAAATGAATATTATTATTATATATAACCTTTCTGTCAAGTTCCTTCAAAAACTTAGAGCAAGTGTATTTAGAAGAAATGATGCTTTGATGCAGTTTAGAATACAAAGGGTGGTTACACCAAATACTACTATGATTTAGATTTCTCTTTTGTTCATTCACGTGAATATTTTACTTGATAAAAATAAACTAACACTTCTGTTTTTAAAGAATTCTTACTTGACAGCATCTTTGCACCCTGCCTAAAAGTTTTGCACAGTACTGAATGTCAAATGAGGAAAACCCTTTGACATGTACAAGTGCATCTCAATGAATTAGAATATCATCAAAAAGTATTTTATTTTCAGTAATGCAATACATAAAGTAAAATACATATATTATATAGAGTCAGTACAGAGTGATCTATTTCAAGTGTTTATTTCTATTAATGTTGATGATTATGGCTTACAGCCAATGAAAACCCAAAGGTCATTATCTCAGAAAATTAAAGTAGGGAGGTTGAAGGATTCAAAAACGCACTGCCATATTCCACAAGACATCAAATGGTTAATGTAATATTAATTTATTAGTCAATGCATTTCAGGGCTCCCAGAAATGCCCTGAAACATGGCAATATGATATTTGTGATGTGAGTCGCTACAGTAATAAGAAATCTCTATGGTGCAGAAAAAGACTGTAATAACGGCAAGTAAATATAATAATATGACTACTTACTGGTAGTAAAGAGCGGTCAAAACAATCTGGGGTCAGGTCCAGGAAATGGCACAGTAACAGCTAGGGATATTCAGAAGCGAAGTCCAATTCAAGCCGAAGTCAGGGAACCAGAGGGACAAAACAGAATACAGAGGAACAAGCAGAAAGAGGAATCAGGTCAAAAGCAGAGAGTCAGGTCCAGGTAAGGTAACTAATCAGGCAGGGTCTGGCTCAGTGCACTGAGAGATCAATCCTACACTTCCAAAGGCAAGTATAAAGTGATCACTTTATTAGTTTAAATCGTATAACAATTCATAAAATATATATAAAACTGCACAAAGGTACCCCATTGATTACCAATAGTTTATAACCGGGTCAAGGACTGTGACCAAACTGTAAATGACTCTATAATAGTTAACAACAATTAGTAACAATTAATAATATACTTTTAGCATTATACAGTACCAGTTACACCAGGTTCACAGGGACAATTACATCTGGGGCACTGCGGCAGCACTGTACACGGGTGACCCAGTCCAGGGAGAAGTAGGGGAAGTGTTACATCATTGGAAGGATCACCTGGTGGTACTTGGGCACATGGTAATATATATCAGAGTCCCATTAGGCGGATAATTAATACAACTATCGATAGTGCAGCCACTTATAGTGTTAAGTAAACCTGAGTAATATGTCCCTGTGAACCTGGTGTAACTGGTACTGTATAATGCTAAAAGTATATTATTAATTGTTACTAATTGTTGTTAACTATTATAGAGTCATTTACAGTTTGGTCACAGTCCTTGACCCGGTTATAAACTATTGGTAATCAATGGGGTACCTTTGTGCAGTTTTATATATATTTTATGAATTGTTATACGATTTAAACTAATAAAGTGATCACTTATTTAAATATATTTTGTACTCATCATTCATCTAAGAGCCCGTTATAGGGAAATTCTGGGTGGTTTTGAAGTAGAAAGTATACAATTGACACAGAATAGGGCAGAGAGCTTCCTAAGGGTGCTTTCACACTGCAGTCAGATCCAGTCCGGGGCTGTCAGGGTTGACATCCCCGGACCGGATTTTGGCCCCATAGTATTCTATGGGGCCGGATGGAGCCGGATGGCAGCTATCTGCCATCCGGCTTCCATCTCGCCGGAAGAATCCTGGAGAAGTGAGATTTTTCTCCCGGATACAAAAATGTTGCTTGCAACGTTTTTGTGTCTGGGGAGGCCAATCTCCCCATAATTGATGTCTCCTGGATTCCACTGGATCCTCCCGGATTCCCCGTGGTCCTGAATCATCACCAGCGGCAGCTGCGCCAGCTGCACACTGGACTGGAGGGCATATTAGCCCTCCGGTTCTGTGTGCTGATCTGGTCCGGGGCTGTCAGGTTCACCCCTGACAGCCCCAGACCAGATCTGACCGTAGTGTGAAGGCACCCTAAGCAGAGTTCTAATAAAGTGAGCTGAAATGCCAGTGATGTGCAGCACCAAGCCAGCTCAAACTGACAATCCCCAGAAAAACCTAGTAAAGGATAAAAGCAGTGTGGAGATCATGTCAATATTGATTTGTCCTCATAAAGGGCTGTTTCTCTCATGGGTCGCCAGAATAAATATAGTCAAGATGACATACCTTCCAAAAATCTTGTATGTGCTTAGGTGCTTACCGCTGATGTTCCCTAAACGTTTGATTGCAACTTTGCAATCGCTTCTGACCTGTTTTATTTGGAGCCACAAACCGCATAGAGTTGTTATGAGGGTGCTTTCTCTTCCCCTGCGACTGGGGGGCATGGGGGTCCCGTGCCTAACATCTTATTACGCGGCCACTCACCTTTCTGTGGCGAGTCTCTGGTGGGCGGACGCGCACCAACCTTTGTGGATGCAAATCGAGAAATATTATGCTCCTCGCAGATCCACTAAACTCTTACTGGAGATGAACCTTCTACAACGGTCGGCAGATTCAAGCCTTCTTGGGGCTATGACAGCTTTATTGAAGGTTTGGCGACAGTATGTACGCTCCTTGTTAGCCTTCCTTTTCCGCGACATCTCGCTCCAGGCGGTGGAAGTGCTGGTGGGATCCCTCTCCCTTATATCTTGGAGAGACGGTGGGGTTCTTTTTGTTCATCAGGTCCTGGACGGTAACACCATGAAATCTTTCACAGAACTTGCAGATAGGTACTCTATCCCCAGGACAGCTTTCTACCAATACCTTCAATTACGACACTTTTTGAATACGGTAACTTGGCCTGTGGTAGACCTAAAAGCTGTTGATGGCGTGGTGCAGAGATACTTTAAATCGGCTTCCTCCGGTGATCATGGTGTCTCTGTTATGCATGGGGCACTAGCTCGGCTGAGAAGCTCTGAAAAATTACCGTACATGGTTAAATGGGAATCTGCTTTGCTTTGCAGCTGTTTAAGCTGGAACAATGGCAGGACGCTGCGCTTCGCAGCTCGGCTTATACAAGCTGTATTAACCACATTGAGCAAATTAAAAAAGTTCAGCTGGAGTGGTACATAACTCCGATCTCTCTGGCCCGCTTCAAGCGTCATGATGCTCCGGAGACCCAGAATTGGTGGAGGGGTTGCTCCGACCGGGGGTCATCCCTTCATATGTGGTGGGATTGCCTGCCCTTGGGCGAGTTCTGGCACTCCGTGGCTCAACTCCTAATTGCATTGACAGGGGTCCAGTTCCAGTTAGGCCCAGCTCTGGCTCTCCTGGGCTTGGGTTTGGAGGACTGCCCCTCCCCTTTATGACCTATTGTAGCAAACACTTTGCTCGGAGCAAGATTATGTATTGCTAGAAGCTGGAGATCTGTGAGATTGCCGACTATTCGTGACCTCACCACAGCACTTAACTTGCATCTGCAACATGAGCTCTTGTTGGCTCACGATGCTGCCCGTCGTGCAAAGGTGCTCTGCTGGTGGGACCCATGGATTCAGTCCACACATAATACAGTCTGATTGCCTACCTGACTATACTACAGTAACTGATAAGCCCAAATGTGACCGATTTTCCTCACCCATATGGTAGCAATACACTCAACTTGCTTGGTTGCCTCATGAAGACTCCCATTCCTATTCCCCTTTTCTTTCTACTTTTTCTCTTTTCTTTCCCTTTTATCCCTTATCTTTACCTGTTCGCAACTTCTCTTCGTCATTTGTTCCCCCTCCTTTCCCCTTCATTCAAAGTTATTTTTGTCCTGGTTAATTGATGTAAATTGATGTAAATAGTAAATGGTAAATGGTCTGATCTAGCATTTATTCTCTACAATAACCTCATCTCGGTAATGTACTCTGAGGTTCGATGATTTCCTCCCTTTATGAGAGTATTTGTGATACCGACATTGGTTTAGATTTCTGTTCTGACTTTATGTAATGTTTTGTCTCCTACTTTATACCCAATAAAAATATTGAAACAAAAAAATATTGATTTGTCCTGAGGAAGGGGTCAGGAAGCAATGAAATGCCTTGACTAATAAATCAATATTATATTTAACCTTTGAAATCTCGTGGAATAAAGCAGTGAGGTTTTTAACCCTTCATCCTCCCTACTCTATATGTCCTGGGGACTGCAGCAGCCGTGATATGCTTTTATAGTGGTTGTGACTCTCGCAACCACACAAGGTGAAGCCTCTGATACCAATTTAGGTATTAATTTATCTCTCAGACCCTTTATCCTCCCTTACTTTAATTTTCTGAAACCTTTGGGTTTTCATTGGCTGTAAACCATAATCATCAACATTAGCCGAAATAAACACTTGAAATAGATCACTTTGTTTGTGATGACTCTATATAATTTATGTGTTTCACTTCATACTTTTTATGATATTTCTAATTCATTGAGATGCACCTGTATTTGTGTATATTTCCATTCTGATGAGTTTTTTCCATTTAGTCCAAAAACTGTTAAAATAATGCTGCTGCCTCTTTCTTATAAGCAGCTGCATGGACAAGCCTATTTAAAAAAAAACTTAGTATAAGCGTGCTGGTATGTACAGCCATCTACAAATACAAGTCTGCACCTGCGGTGACAGCTTTCTGCTCTATAAACTATATCCCTGTTACTTTGAATGTTATGTTATATTTATGTTTTCACTTAATATTTTTTGTAATTCTTAATTTAAAAGCTATTCCACGTCCATAATCTTAGCGTCCTCTCCATTTAATTTCTACATGTACACAACCCAATAACAGATAAGTACTTTGTATGCACATTGGCACTTTTGTGTGCATATTTACACAGTACAAATATTGGGAATCCATCATCAGAGTTTTATTGAAGTTAAAAATCTCACCATAATTATGCATTTCTATTAACCCTCAAAAAAACATTTATATAGTTTATCAGACTCATCATTCTACAAATCATCTTTCTTTCGATTAAGAAAATTTGGAAACTGTTTTCCCCAAAGGTGACTTTATTGTTGAAGTCATTAAGCTCAAGAGCAAAGAAGATAAAAGTTTTTGTTAATAAAGCCACACAAATTTCAATTATCTATTATTTACATATAATAGGCTTCTTAAGTTGCCAATGTTGAATCATAATTGTATTTCCTTTAATTACTTAATTATAATTAAATCAAAGGACACGGGGTTAGCAGTATTATCACTGCAAGCTTTTGATCCTTTAAACGTACACAATTAGCCAATGGAATCAAATGTATCTATGGGGACTGACGCTTTGAAGTCAGAGCGAATAAAGGATGAATGCAAAATAAAAAGATATGTGTAATAATTTAGCTATGCATGGCAAGGTAACCATTGTGATGTATTCTAATGGCAATGATTATTATTTTACAAGATTTCGAGATATAATGGGATTTGAAGACAAAATGTACATATAAATCATAGTAAGACAGTGACCTCATGTGGCAAGTAGGATTTACAGCAACTCCATCTCAAAAATATTTTAAGGTTGAAATTGCACGTGCAGTTTTGGTGCAATTATTGAGTTTTGCAAGCAAAAGCCAAGAATTGATCTAATAGAAAGAATACATGAAGTCTTTCAATTATAGCTCTCATTCATTTTAGATTCACTGTTGATTTTGGTGTAAAAAGTTGCATCAAGGTTTCATGTGTAATGAGGAATTCATTTGTGGCTTATTTTGTTGTAGAATTTTCTATTAAAGGGATCCTTTCATGTTAAAATGGTACCTGATCAGCAGGCAGGACGTAATAGAGCAGGAGGTGCTGATTAGAATCATATAAATTTTGGGGGGGGGACCTTGAGTGAAATTAATACTTTATTCATTGAAATCCCTAGTGTTTGTACATATACGAGTCCGGAGGGTGGTCCTATTCAGCGATTGACAGTTTTCCATCTTTGAATTTACATGCAAAAGTAACTATTCATGAATGAAAAACAATCAAGGCATATACATACTTCTCAGTCCAGATAGAATGAAATCAGGCACAACCAGACTAAAGGTACCATCACACGCTACGATCCAGTGAACGATATCGTTAATGATGTCACGTGACCGCGATCATTTCAACATCGTTAGTGCGTTGTCACACGCATGAATATCGTTAACAATGTTAAATATGGCAACGCGCCAGCTATTTCAAGAAGAATTTAGTGAACGATTTTAGAAAGTAGCAGGAATATGAGAATTATGAATGACATTGTTCAAAAAGGTCTATATCGTTTATGACCAGCACTCAGTGGTGGGAGGTTTTTGGTGCTATGTAGGAAAGGATCTGGTGATCTCTATCATAGTTATAATAGAATCCAAGCACTCATCTGGTTCAGTTTCAAGTGATTTATTGTGAAGCACACATGGATGGTGAGGTGACAGCAGCAATAACGTTTCGGCCCCAATTAGGCCTTTCTCAACACGTCACTAGGATCAGACAAGGAAATATAGTGAAAATATGTACAGTGGAACAGACATAGTATATACAGGCATACATATATACAGTATTTGCAGGATCAATTCATTAAGCCTCATGTTTTTTAGACATATAGTTGAGCAGAGGTAACGATAGTAGATGATGTTGGTAAAACAAGAAACAAATAAAACCAGGACTCTGAAAGGGTTATACTCTAGAAAATGGGTAGGTAGAGTGGACTGGAGTAGCAAAATACCTGCTAATGATGTTAGGGGAGTAAACATCAGGTATGGAGCACTGTATGGTAAGACGAGAGCCCCCTGCACCATGGAACAGTACATCTAGGAAAGAGTAATCGTGTGAGGAGACTTATCACTGGGTATATGTGTCTTTATGAGATCACTAGATTTACCTGTTGCAGGCCTATTAGGCAGTGTATCTGTGCAGGCTTTGTGCTGTACTCATATGTATGTGGAATGTTCCAGAATGCTGGAGAATCGTCTATGAGGGTATAATGGGTTTCAGGTTAGCACAGTGTTATAGGTAGTTCCCCCTGGGTAGATATGGTTATATATGTATATAATGTTCCAAGGTGTCAGTACCTTACTATGTTTCTGATAGCCCCTGATGTGGTAGCTCCCAGTGTGTGACCCCTGGTCTGGGGAAGTACCGTTAGTCTGGGAAATAGAGGGATAAGAATGTGGTGCTTGGATTCTATTGTAACTATTGTTCAAAAAGGTGTCACACTGAACAATGTTGCTTGTTCACAGAACGTTAATTGGACGACGAACGATAGATTTGAGGTCAGGATCTCAAATTTTTGATGAACGATCCAACGATTTGTTGTTTCAAGATCGCATGTTTACACGAAACGACGCACAAACGACATCGTTGAATAATCAAAAAAGCGTGACGTTTCAATGATATCGTTAACGATATAGTGGCGTGTGAAGTAGCCTTAACTACTACTGCCCAAGAAGACATCATGGAATTAGTATCAAGCTGGTTGTGGGCTTCACAACCGAATCAGGTGAGCAGTTTTCACACTGTATGGGATTTGATTTGTATTTAGGATAAGACCCTATGCGCATTCTCATTTTATAGATATCATGGAATTAGTGTTACACGTATTCAGATCAACATGAATATACTTACCGTATATACTCGCGTATAAGCCGAGTTTTTCAGCCCAAAAATTGGGCTGCAAAGTACCCCCCTCGGCTTATACGCGAGTCATATACTGCAGCAGCCTGCTGGCAACCCGCATCAGTATACAGGCCCCCCCCCAGTAGTATCCAGGACCCCCCCCTTGCTCCGGAAACCTGTAAAGTAAAATCATTATACTTATCACTGTCCTGTCGCCGCCGTCCCCGCCTCTGCCATCGCGATCCTCCGGCTTCATCCGTCTTCTTCCGGCTTCCTCTGGTCGGCGCAGGCAATGACGTCATTGTCTGCGCCACAGGAGGAAGCCTGAAGCTTTGGGAAAGGAAGGTGTACCACAGTCCGCGCTGCCAAAATCTTCCGCTTGTAAATAATGCAAGTAGCCGATGTCCAAATCAAACCTCTCTTTTATTTCTCCAACGCGTTTCAACGCCCTCCTGGCGTCTTCTCAGGGATACAGGAGGAAGCCGGAAGACGCTGGATGAAGATGGAGGATCGCGATGGCAGCGGCGGGGACGGCGGCGACAGGACAGTGATAAGTATAATGATTTTACTTTACAGGTTTCCGGAGCAAGGGGGGCCCTGAATACTAATGGGGGGGGCCTGTATACTGATGGGGGTGGCGGGCGGGCTGCTGCAGTATATACCTCTAGGGCTGCTGTACACTACCACTGGGGCTGCTCTATATACCTCTGGGGCTGCTGGGGCTGCTGTATACTACCACTGGAGCTGCTGTATATACCTCTGGGGCTGCTGTATACTACCACTGGGCTGCTCTATATACCTCTGGGGCTGCTGGGGCTGCTGTATACTACCACTGGGGCTGCTGTATACTACCACTGGGGCTGCTGTGTATACCTCTGGGGCTGCTGGGGCTGCTGTATACTACCACTGGGGCTGCTGCTGTATATACCGGGGAGGCTGCTGTAACACTGCTGGGGCCTCTATATACCACTGGGGAGGCTGCTGTATACCACACTGCTGGGGGCTGTATACCACCACTGGGGAGGCCTGTATACCACTGGGGGGGCCTGTATACCACACTGCTGGGGGCTGTATACCTGTGCTGGGGTCCACCCTCGGCTTATACACGAGTCAATAGGTTTTCCCAGATTTTGGGGGCAAAAGTAGGGGGGTCGGCTTATACACGGGTCAGCTTATACACGAGTATATACGGTAGATGGAAATCATAGAAATAGATGGCACTCACCAATCTTCCATTAGTGGGGACTTTATTTATACATGCGGGTTACATCAGTGCAGGGAGGGGGAGCAGAGATTGGAAGATTGGTGAGTGCCGTCTATTTCTTCATTTCCATCTACATATATCCTTCTGCTCATCTTCTCCTTCTCTATAACATGCTATCCACAGATCAGACTGAAGACACAATGCAACAGATGACCTTTTATTGAAAATTGATTCTACTCACCTGATTGGGGCTGTTTTCAGGTAAAGGACACTGTTGCAGTGGACCTGTCACCCCCCTGGTGCTTTGCAAACTAAATGCAGCACTGAAAGCAGCGTGTATCTTGCATTCAGGGAAGGGGTCCCCCATGTCTGTACCTTCCCCCTGTAACCTTTAAAAAACACTTTAGAAATCTGTAAGCTAACAAGTCTGGAGGGAGTTCAATTATCTCGCTCTCCTCGCTGCATACAGGGTCCTCCCCGCTACTGGCTTCTGTGCTACCTCCTGGTCAGCGTCTCTATTCATGCAGGCGAACAACGAGGAATTGTTAGGAGTGGTCCCGGCTGCTGATACCACCCTTTTATGTGACTCAGCACCAGATCCCGCCATGCTGTATCCTTATCAGGGCGGGATCTGGCGCTGACCTCACATAAAAGGGCAGTATCAGCAGCCCGGACCGCTGCTAACTATTCCTCGTTGTGCGTGAATAGAGATGCTGACGCGCAGGTGAGGGTGAGGAGGAGGGGGCCACACACAGGCAGGAGGTAGATCAAAGAGCCAGGAGGCGGCAGAGAGGCCAGAGGTGGGGAGGAGCCTCTATGCAGTGAGGAGAGTGAGATAAGTGAACTCCCTCTGGACTTCTTAACTTACAGATTTCTAAAGTGTTTTTTTAAAGGTTACAGGGGGAATACAGTCATGGGGGACCCTTTTCCTGAATGCAGGATACACGCTGCATTCAGTGCTGCATTCAATATGCAAAGCTCCAGGGGGTGACAGGTCCTCTTTAAGTGAACATGCCCTAAAGATCCATTTACATGGCACAGCAGTATTGTAGTGCACCATATGGGCTGCAACAGGGGCCCAGACAGTAAACTACTGCTTCTACTCACAAAACTGTAACCTCGGGCATGTTGCTTCATTCCCCTTTCCTATCATGGGGAAGACAAGTCACTTAATTTGTCATGTCATTTGGTATAGTTTTTAATTATTTATAATAAAATTTTATTTTATGAGTTGGTCCTGTAATATACTGCCCCTTGCCATATTGGCAGCTGGAAATTGTGAAGGAGAAGTTCAGACAAATTGTATGCAGGGTCATGAAAAGATGCAGAAAGGAGGCAAGGAATGAAAATGGTTCTTGGTAAAAAAAAAAAAAATAGTACCAGAAGGATCTGGACACAAATGTTTAAACATTTACAGCATGTTTCTGTTCTTCTTCCTCCAGAGCCAATGGTCCTTGTCAGACTATGCCCACTCCCTAAAATGAACCACATAAATAAGACAATGGGTACCCAATGATTACACTTCTTCTCCCTATAGATTTCCTGGAAAAGTATTGATAGGTTCCTCAACTTTCTACTGGGCCCATCAAAGATTATGGAGGAAATCTATAAGAATAGGAAATACCAAATATAGAAGACGACATTATATAAAAAGGCCGATGAATACCAACATACAGTATATATTCCCAATAAAATGCATTTATTGAAAATTTCCCAATGTAAAAACAACACAACACATGGACAAGATAAAAAAATAATAATAATAAAAGGGTATAGTGAAAGGGGGACTGTCCAATTACAGGAGAGGAGGAAATTTCAAATATGCAAATGGCGGGACTATATACATATATGAAAAAAAGATTTTATGCACAATGTATGAACAAGCAGCCTTTTCCAGATAGGATAATGCCTGTACGAAAAGAAAAATATAATGGAAGGAAATATATATATAGTGACACCTCGGTTTTCATCAATAATCTGTTAGAAAACTATCACCGAAAACCGAAACAGCCGAAAACCGAGGCAATGATTTCCATAGGAAACAATGTAAATAAATTAATTGGTTCGAGGCACTGCAAAAGACCTACAAAAAAATACATTTTATAGTGAATAAAGATACCGGCTAATACTGGAAACACTCATAAATGACTATAAAATGAATATGAAACACTAATTTAATGATAAAAAAACATTTAATATGAAATTTTATAATTATAAATGCTCTTTTTGGTGTATGGAAGACGTCAAGGAGGGGAGAGAGGGGTGCACATATTATGTTTTGGCATGGGAATCCAAACTATATACCGTATATACTCGTGTATAAGCCGACCCGTGTATAAGCCGACCCCCTACTTTTGCCCCCAAAACCTGGGAAAATCTAAAAACTCGTGTATAAGCCGAGGGTGGACCCCAGCACAGGTATACAGCCCCCAGCAGTGTGGTATACAGCAGCCTCCCCAGTGGTATATACAGGCCCCAGCAGTGTTACAGCAGCAGCCCCAGTGGTATATACAGCAGCAGCCCCAGTGGTAGTATACAGCAGCCCCAGAGGTATATACAGCAGCCCCAGTGGTAGTATACAGCAGCAGCCTCAGTGGTAGTATACACGCAGCCCCAGTAGTATATACAGCCCCAGTGGTAGTATACACGCAGCCCCAGTAGTATATACAGCCCCAGTGGTATATACAGCCCCAGTGGTAATATACACGCAGCCCCAGAGGTATATACAGCAGCCCCAGAGGTATATACAGCCCCAGTGGTAGTATACAGCAGCCCCAGTGGTATATACAGCCCCAGTGGTAGTATACATACAGCCCCAGTAGTATATACAGCCCCAGTGGTAGTATACAGCCCCAGTGGTAGTATACAGCAGCCCCAGTGGTATATACAGCCCCAGTGGTAGTATACAGCCCCAGTGGTAGTATACAGCAGCCCCAGTGGTATATACAGCCCCAGTGGTAGTATACATACAGCCCCAGTAGTAGTATACAGCCCCAGTGGTAGTATACAGCCCCAGTGGTAGTATACAGCAGCCCCAGTGGTATATTCAGCCCCAGTGGTAGTATACAGCCCCAGTGGTAGTATACAGCCCCAGTGGTAGTATACATACAGCCCCAGTAGTAGTATACAGCCCCAGTAGTAGTATACAGCCCCAGTGGTAGTATACAGCCCCAGTGGTAGTATACAGCAGCCCCAGTGGTATATTCAGCCCCAGTGGTAGTATACAGCCCCAGTGGTAGTATCCAGCAGCCCCAGTGGTATATACAGCCCCAGTGGTAGTATACAGGGCCCCAGCAGGGCCCCCCTTATAATTTGGTGCCCCCACCTCACTTGCTGGGCCCCCCCGCATGCAGCGCTGCGCATATACATTACCTGTCTAGCAGCTGTCACCCTCCGATGGCGGATCGTGGCTCCTGGGCTCCGGGCTCCATCTTCCTCTCTGTCTTCCTGCTTTGTGACCGGGGCTCATCGCGATGACGTCATCGCGACGCCGGCCGGTCACCTGAAAAGCAGGAAGACAGAGAGGAAGATGGAAGCCGGAGCCGCGATCCGCCATCGGAGGGTGACAGCTGCTAGACAGGTAATGTATATGCGCAGCGCTGCATGCGGGGGGGCCCAGCAAGTGAGGTGGGGGCGCCAAATTATGAGGGGGGCCGTATTGACTCGCGTATAAGCCGAGGGGGGGACTTTTCAGCCCAATTTTTGGGCTGAAAAACTCGGCTTATACGCGAGTATATACGGTAATATAAAGTTATATATAGCTCCTGACATGAGTGTGCCGCATCCGGCTGAGACCTTTGTGATATCTTGAATTGACTGCCCTGGAGCTCAGGTGGCTCACAACCTGGTCGGGGCCTAGAGGGCTGAAGTCCATTCTGGACTGTGCTTGTGCATGTGGTCTGGGCCTGACAAGGATGACGTCCATGGAAGTCCATGAGGGACTGTGGATGTGTGTGAGTGGGGCCTGTGATGGGTTGGAGCCCACGGAGGCCAGGCGGCTGTAGCCGCTATTGGGACAAACTACTTGGTCATGAAAGGTCTCGGTGATGTGTGCATGTGTATGGCCTGAATAGGCTGCCGTCCATGGATGTGGTATAATGGACAGGAGGTACACATGTGTGATGAGAAATTAACCCCGTGAATAGTGCCAGGCGGCCATAGCTGCCATTGGGTTTGACTGGGTAGTCAGTAAAGGACCCATTGACTGAGTGGAACCGTGAGGTCAGAGGGCTGAGGGTTTGCAGCACCTGTAGGTGGGAAGACTGGCTGAGCCTGGAGGATCTCACGATGGCGTGTCTGGTGCAACCACTGTCCTGGAGGTCTGGGCCTGTGACGGAAGACTTGGAAGTGGCTGGAAACATGGAAGACACGTGCTGAGGAGTCCTCAGGGATGCCTGAATTGCCCTGGAGCTCAGGTGGCTGGACCCAGCTCTGGGCCTTGTTCTGACCGTCGACATGGACAAAGGCAGGTGTGAGAGTTTCTGCCATGGTCTCTGGTGTCCCATAAGGTGGGGATACGTACAATATACGTGTGTCAGGCGGGCATAGCCGCCCTGAATATGTGATGATAAGAATAGCCCTATGGGAGGCAAATATGGGATGTGTTGATGTATAGCCCTATGGGAGGCGTATACGTGTGCCAGGCGGGCATAGCCACCCTGAATGTGTGATATGGTGATGTATAGCCCTACAGGAGGCGAATGTGTGCAAGGTGGGCATAGCCACCATAATGTACAGACATGTGAATTATAAGGGCAAATGTACAACTACCCTGTATGATGTAAAGTGGGTGACGTGACTCATAATGGCTTGTGCAAAAGTGCCATGCATGAAGTATCCACTAGGTAATAGGATGGGGAATGATCTCTGTCAGAAGGCCAGGCAGCCGCAACCGCCATTGGGACCAACTGCTAGTCGTATATGGTCCCGTTGATCCTATCAGGTATATGTGTAATGGGATTTGTGAATCATTACGTGTCCTACAAAAATGTCAGTCTTCATTAATCGCTACACCTAGTGCCCGCGGAAGCTAGTTTTTACCTTGTGACATGGAGCATTGGTTGTATGAGTGACATTACTTCTGCAGACCACGGTATTGAAGTGTTAATGAGGGCAGCTAGGCAACAAGTTTGTGCACACAGTAATATCTTGGCTGATTAATTCTGACTCAGTCCTGGCAATGGAAGAAGCAGGCTCGTAGGACAACCAAACATGTGTCAATCACCGTGGAGTTCAGTGTGTCAGCGCAATATTACTGCAGGCCAAACCTGTCTGCTACACTGTGATTTACCCGCTACCGTGTGCAAGCATTACGCAGTTTGCCGATAGATCACTTGCAATGCCTGATCTCGAGGAGGTAATCTACCTCACCACTCCAGGGGCAGAGGGAGCAGTATGTCCAGGAGGACAACAACATGCACCCATTTGTGACTTGGTGCACAATCCCGCACTGCCCACATTGGGCCTCATCTGCAGCAAGGTGTGGATGCAGTGCAGGGCGCCAATGCCAGAGGAGGACATGAACTCACAGTCATGAGGTGACCAGTTGCTGTTGCCCATGCCCAGCATCACATGTCACACTGCAGAGGACCTTATAGCATGCCTGGCTGTATTCAACCTGCAACCAGTGCCACAGCTACTTGGTCACCAATACCAACAGTACCAGGAATTGATGCAAAGACCAAGTAGGAGAGGCAGAAAATCCAGTTTCTCAGCCATGTGCATCATCCCCGGTAGAGGCCTTCAACTGAAATAATGCCATGTGGGGACCCGTACCCCTCAAAGTAAGTATGTGACACAGCATGAACCACCTCGTCCAACTCTGAATCCTGTCTCTTTTATTGAGGAGATTGGTTTTGCGGATAACATTGCCTGGGAGTGGGCCTAAGGTCAATCACTTCTATGAACATTGTACCCTAGGCAAGGTGGTGGCATTCTTGAAAGATAACTGGTCCATCCTGCTGCATGACCATCTACCGAAAAGAGCGCACCATCTTTGACGGGGAGAAGGTCACCTTCATGAAGGTGTGGGGCAGCAAGGAGTGGTTTGCAGTTGGCATATGTCGGATTGCCCCACTGACCAATTTCAGAAATGGCAGCAGGCCAACCAGCAGAGAATGTGGCTTCAGGTAGAGAACAGGCCTCTGTTGTTTACCCAACCAGCCGTATGCAAACCCACAGTACATGTCTGTGTGCCACAAGTTAATCCTGTCTGGCCTATAGGGCGTGGTCGTCCGCTAGTTCTTCCATTGTCTTCTCCTGCGCTGGCCATGGTGGGGTGTGCTGGGATGCAGGTGGTGGCGGAGAATGCCCCAGCAGGAGTAGCTCTTGCACATCCCCCCCGAGACCGTCCAGCAGCTGAGTACCATAACCAATGCCGACATTCAACCCTGGCAATGCTGAGAATGCTGGCAGACTGTTTTAACACCATGTAGAGTGTACTTTCCTTAAAAAAAAATAAATAAATAATAAAAGGCATCTTGTTTGTTTGATGACCCATCCCTTAGTTGGCATTTTGGCTAGAGAAGGACTTTTTTGAGTTTTATTTTCAGTTCTTCCTTGACCTAGGCCTGTGTTTTTGTTAGTTATATTTCCCTTTCCCACGTTTTGCACCATTTGCGCTTTACCTTTCAGGAAAACTGCCGATGTACATCCTTTGTCTGATGAAGAAGTCTGTGAACCTTGAAACGCGAAGAATAAAAGTCACCTTTATGTCAACTTCTTGAATTTGAATATTATTGCAATGATTGGAGCGGCGATTTAAAAACTCCAACTTTTATATTTTAATGAAAATCATTTTATTAAAGGGGAGACTACAGCAGCCAAAGTAAAAGTATTGACG
The DNA here is from genome assembly GCA_033576535.1 of Allobates femoralis. Lineage (NCBI taxonomy): Eukaryota > Metazoa > Chordata > Amphibia > Anura > Aromobatidae > Allobates > Allobates femoralis. The sequence continues at coordinate 405,399,815 of JARQOC010000004.1, read as the reverse complement.
ATTATAGTGGTTGTGACTTTCACAACCATACCAGGTGAGCATATTCCTTTAAACGGAAATAGTTTAATTTGTGTTGGTAACGCCCTATGGTAGAACCTGGTTTCTTTTTCAGATTTCTGCATATATATATACAATATAGTGAGCTTGTACAGTGTTGGCCAAAAGTACTGACACCCCTGCCATTCTGTCAGATAATACTCAGTTTCTTCCTGAAAATAATTACAATCACAAATTCTTTGGTATTATTATCTTCATTTAATTTGTCTTCAATGAAAAAAACAAAAAAATTGTCCTAAAGTCAAATTGGATTTAATTCCACACCAAACATAAAAAAGGGGGTGGACAAAAGTATTGGCACCCTTAGAAAAATCATGTAATGCTTCTCTAATTTGTGTAATTAACAGCAGTCCATCTCCAAAGACCTGAATGTTCCTGTGTCCTGTGCCCATGGCACTGTGGCTAACCTCCCTAGATATGGACGGAAAAGAAAAATTGACAAGAGATTTCAACGCAAGATTGTGCGGATGGTGGATAAAGAACTTCAACTAACATCCAAACAAGTTCAAGCTGCCCTGCAGTCCGATGGTACAACAGTGTCAACCCGTACTATCCGTCGGCGTCTGAATGAAAAGGGACTGTATGGTAGGAGACCCAGGAAGACCCCACTTCTTACCCCGAGACATAAAAAAGCCAGGCTGGAGTTTGCCAAAACTTACCTGAGAAAGCATAAAACTTTTTGGAAGAATGTTCTTTCTTTTTGGGCAAAGGCATCAACATAGAGTTTACAGGAGAAAAAAAGAGGCATTCAAAGAAAAGAACACGGTCCCTACAGTCAAACATGGCGGAGATTCCCTGATGTTTTGGGGTTGCTTTGCTGCCTCTGGCACTGGCCTGCTTGACCGTGTGCATGTCATTATGAAGTCTGAAGACTACCAACAAATTTTGCAGCATAATGTAGGCCCCAGTGTGAGAAAGCTGGGTCTCCCTCAGAGGTCATGGGTCTTCCACCAGGACAATGACCCAAAACACACTTCACAAAGCACTAGAAAATGGTTTGAGAGAAAGCACTGGAGACTGCTAAGGTGGCCAGCAATGTCCAGACCTGAATCCATAGAACACCTGTGGAGAGATCTAAAAATGGCAGTTTGGAGAAGGCACCTTCAAATATCAGGGACCTGGAGCAGTTTGCCAAAGAAGAATGGTCTAAAATTCCAGCAGAGCATAGTAAGAAACTCACTGATGGTTACCGGAAGCGGTTTTATCGCAGTTATTTTGGCTAAAGGTTGTGCAACCAAGTATTAGGCTGAGGGTGCCAATACTTTTGTCCGGCCCATTTTTGGAGTTTGGTGTGAAATGATCAATGTTTTGCTTTTTGCTTCATTCTCTTTTGTGTTTTTTTATTGAAGACAAATTAAATGAAGATAATAATACCAAAGAATTTGTGATTGCAATCATTTTCAGGAAGAAACTGAGTATTATCCGACAGAATTGTAGGGGTGTCAATACTATTGGCCAACACTGTAGCTCCCCTATACACAGCATAATGCCCCCACAGTTCCATATACACCATAAGATGGGCCCACAGCTCCTTTGTAAACAGTATAACGCCCATACCACTCCATATACACAGTATAATAGACCCACAGCTCCTCTATACACAGTATGATGGGCACACTGCTCCCTATGTACTGTATGGGCTACTTACAGCTAAGTATCCCAATATAATACCCCCCACACACACACACATACAGTGCCTACAAGTAGTATTCAACCCCTGCAGATTTAGGTGGTTTGATAAGATGCAAATAAGTTAGAGCCTTCAAACTGCAAACGAGAGTAGGATTTATTAACAGAAGCATAAATCTTACAAACCAAAAAGTTATGTTGCTCAGTTGAATTTTAATACATTTTAAACATAAAAATGTGGGTCAATTATTATTCAACCCCTATGTTTAATATTTTGTGGAATAACCCTTGTTTGCAATTACAGCTAATAATCGTCTTTTATAAGACCTGATCAGGCCGACACAGGTCTCTGGAGTTATTTTGGCCCACTCCTCCATGCAGATCTTCTCCAAGTTATCTAGGTTCTTTGGGTGTGTCATGTGGACTTTAATCTTGAGCTCCTTCCACAAGTTTTCAATTGGGTTAAGGTCAGGAGACTGACTAGGCCACTCCATCACCTTGATTTTTTCCCTCTTGAACCAGGCCTTGGTTTTCTTGGCTGTGTGCTTTGGGTCGTTGTCTTGTTGGAAGATGAAATTACGACCCATCTTAAGATCCTTGATGGAGGAGCGGAGGTTCTTGGCCAAAATCTCCAGGTAGGCCGTGCTATCCATCTTCCCATGGATGCGGACCAGATGGTCAGGCCCCTTGGCTGACAAACAGCCCCACAGCATGATGCTGCCACCACCATGCTTGACTGTAGGGATGGTATTCTTGGTATTCCTTGCCCCAGGAAGGAATCACTGAAAAGCGGAAGATGAAGAGGGAGATGGAGCCGGCATACAGCACCACACAGGTTTTGGATGAACAGTCAGAAATCCTCTGCAAATCGGTGCGCTGCACGATAGGACTTGTCCATGCAAAGTATGCTACACGGGCGTGTCTTGTACATTGTGATGGAGCCAAGCTGCTATATGTAGAGGTGCAGTGTCACCCGGTGACCTGTAGGCATTAAGTAGTAAGTAGCTCCTGGGGAATCAGCCCTGCCCTCCGCTCTCAGGGTCAGCCTGCCCTTGTAGACTAACTTAAACACTAACTATGTCAGCATCCACCACACGCCAATATAGTTGACAGTATTGTATCTTCAGGTGGACTCATGAAATTGCGGGGCCCAGGGTGACCACCCTCTTTCCCCCATAAGCTATGCTTCTGATAAGGCTGGCTTCACACTGCAGTTTTTCACTGATCAGTGTCCATCAGTGTTTGGGTGCCAAAACCAGGAGTGTCTCCAAAACTCAGAACAGGTGTCAATATTTCAATTATAGTTTTTCTTTGCAAGTTCCTCTCCTGGTTTTGGCACCCAAACACTGATGGACACTGATCAGTGAAAAACTGCAGTGTGAAGCCAGCCTAAGAGATTTATCATCTGGTGGCTGCAGAAGAATTTGGCCTGTCTCATATGCTTCCCATGTATCTTCAAGAAGTCTTTGTTATTGATCACCCTAAGGAGGTTTGACTCAGAATAGTTGTCGGTGAAGCTGTTGGAGAGGAATCTTTGAAGAATATCCAACAGAGAGCATAAACCTTACCATTACAGGAACCAGGTCTGTAATCAATAACAAAGTCAAATTGATTAAGAAAAAGACTCCATTGTGCTTGGTCGGCGACAAACGCTTGTTAGATCTGACAGATTCATGGTTGCAATGGTCAGTTAGAATAGCAATTTGTTGAACTGCTCCCTCTAAATTATGTCTCCAAAGGCAACAATAATAGCAAGAAGCTCCTTTGTTTCCAAAACTTTGGGAAAAATATGCACAAGGATGAAAAATTATTTTACTCCTTTTTATTTTTGATAAAATAGGCCCAACTACACCGTCTGAAGGATCCACTTCCACAATAAAGGTGTGTTCAGGACTGGGATGCCTAACACAGGAGCTGTACTGAACTTCATCTTCAAGCAAGAAAAAGCATCTTGTGCTTGATGAGACCAAACAAATTGTATGCCTTTCTTTGTTACCGTAGTTAGGTGATGTGTGCAAATATTCCTATAAACATTCTTAATGAATCGTCTGGCAAAGTCCACAAATCATTGTACCTCTTTCACAATTTTGGGGGTGGCCAGTCCATTCTAATCTTGCTAGAGTCCATTTGTAGTCTTTGAGTAAATATTACTGTATATAGCCCAAAAACTAGATCGCTGTTTGATGGAATTTACAGTTATCCAGCTTAATACAGACGCTCTTAGACGCTCCAACACAGTCTTCACATGGTCATAATGTTCTGCAGAATTAGAAAAGATTAGTATATCATCCAGATAAATTACCACAAATTGATCACTCTAATAACCTTCCTAAGCCCAATATTGCCATTTTCATGTGTGGTTCTACCATTACTCCCCAGCAGCACGCTTACTGTTTTGGGGATATTTTTGACTCTTAACTCCTTCACTCCCCATATTCAATCACTTGCTCGCTCATGTCACCTATGCCTCAAAAATATTTGTAGAATTCAACCTTTTCTTACCTTATTTATTCTTGTCTGGATTATTTCAATTCTCCACTAATCGGTATACTAAACTCTCCCCTCTCCAATCCATCCTGAATGTAGCAACCAGGAACATATTCCTCTCCAACCGCTTCACCCTGTGTCAGTCATTGCACTGGTTGCCCATCTGCTACAGAGTACAATATAAAGTTATCACTCTCATTGACAAAGCCCACCACAGTTCTGCACTGTCTTTCATCTCCTCCCTCATCTCCGTCTATCTCCCTATATGTGCTCTCCATTCCACAAATGACCTAAGATTGATAGCCTCAATAATCCGAACCTCCAACTCCCATCTCCAAGACTTCTCACGAGCTGCGCCAATTCTCTTGAACGTACTACCAAGAACAATTTGATGAATTCCCAATACTCGTAGTTTTACACGGGCCTTAAAAACACATTGGTTTAGACTAGCCTATCACCTCACCTCACTTATCTAAGTATTCCCAATCTGTTATTTACAGTATCTTCTTTCATATCTGGCCCCTTGTTTCATCTGGTTGCACACCCTCCATGCATTTAAAAGCACTTTAGCTATACTTGTATACAGGGTCGGACTGACCCACCGCAAAATCCTCCGGTGGTCTCCGGGTCCCCATGGCTCTGCCCCCACTGAAGCTTTCACTAGTACTAATCATATCAGCGCAGCGTGCCAATATGATTTGTCTGTGAGCGGCATTCAGAGCAGGGAGACGCGATCTCCCGCTCTATCTCTGCCTCCTGCGGTCTGCAATGCTGTCGGCACATGCGCAGGTGGTCAGAGTCTAGGGGGGATGAAGTAATCGCCCCTGAACTTTGCTTCCTGTTCACGTATCGGCAGCTTTGTGATCCCGCACTGGACTCTCGAGGATCGTCGTGTCGATGAGGTGAGTATGGTGTCCAGGATGGGGACATCTGGTGCCCAGTATCAGGATGGGGGGCGTATGGGGCCCAGGATCAGGATGGGGGACATATGGGGCCCAGGATCAGGATGGGGGGCATATGGGGGCCAGGATGGGGACATATGGGGCCCAGGATGGGGACGTAGATCAGAGGCCCAGGATGGCGATGTATATCAGGGGTCCAGGATGAGTTTATATGGGTCCAGGATGGGTTCATATGGGGCCCAGAATGGTGACATATGGGGCCCAGGATGGGTTCATATAGGGCCCAGGATGGGGACATATATCAGGGGCCCAGGACAGGGGCATGTACCAGGGGCCCAGGATGAGGACATATATCAAGGGCCCAGGATGAGGGACATATACCAGGAAGAAAGGTGCCCAGGATGGGGTACTATGAGAGCCCAGGATGGATGCATATACCAAGAAGAGGGCCAGGATGGGGGACATATATACCAGAAAGTGGCCCAGTATGGAGGACACATATACCAGTATAAGGGACATGAATACCAGGAAGGACTCAGGATGGAAACATATATACCATGATGAGCAACATATTTTTTAGGATGGAGACATATATACCAGAATGTGGACATATACAGAATATACCAGGATATGTGACATATATGCTAGGATAAACCCGGATGGGGGACATATACACCAGGATGGAAGTCATACAATAGATACCAGGATAGGGTACAGTATTTACCAGGGTGGGGACACATAGACCAGAATGGGGACATATAGACCAGGATGGGGGACATATATACATGTAAGGGGCTCAGGATAAGGAACACTTGCACAGTGGTGGCATGATTATTGTGGGGGGCACATTGGTGACATTTTTATGTGGGGGGCACACTGGTGGAATTATTTGTGGAGGCACAGTGGTTATATTACTATGTGGGGGGCACAGTGGTGACATTATTATGTGGGGGCATAGTGATGGCATTGTTATGTGGAGGCACAGTGGTGGCGTTGTTGTGTGGGGACACAGTGGTGGCATTTTGTGTGGGGGCACAGTGGTGGCCTTGTTGTATGGGGCAGTAAGAGGAGCGCTGTTTTTGTGTCACACAGCAGGTGAAGTAATAGGGACACATACGGCAGCAGTGGCTCAGCTTTGGGGCATCAGTAGGATGAGGCGTTTGTCCAGTTTGGGAATAGATGGGGAAGGGTCTGGAAATGTGAGAAGTTAGATGTGTCTTTGTTGTAATCTATCTAGATGGCTGGAGACTTTTTCATGTCAGTCTGGGAACCTAGGATGGAGGAACATAGGGGCCCTGGATGGAGGAACATGGGGAGCTAGGATGGGAGACATTATTGCTATAGAATACAGGAACATAGGGCCCCAGGATGGAGGAACATAGGGACCTTGCACATGATTAAATAAAGGGGCCAGAATGAGGAACATACAGTCTTCTTTCTTTTTTCCATGCTCAATGTGGAACATACAAGGACACAGGACAGAGGTTGAGTCAACTTTAATCCATGTCAACTGGCTGCAAGTGTGATTTAGTTATTGCCAACACCTGTTAGGTGCCACATGTAAGTTACAGGTGCTGTTAATTACACAAATTAGAGAAGCATCACATGATTTTTCTAACAGTGCCAATACTTTTGTCCACCCCCTTTTTTATGTTTGGTGTGGAATTATATCCAATTTGGCTTTAGGACAATTCTTTTTGTGTTTTTTCATTGAAGACAAATTAAATGAATATAATAACACCAAAGAATTTGTGATTGCAATCATTTTCAGGAAGAAACTGAGTATTATCTGACAGAATTGCAGGGGTGTCAATACTTTTGGCCACAACTGTACATATTTGGTTTATGGTGGCAAGTGGAGACATATTTACTGTAGGGGCCAGTAAGGGGACATTACTGCTGTCATATAATTTACTTTTGAGAATACGGTTTTCCATGAGGGGAACAAAAGGGAGGTCTTGTTACTAGGCCGGGCGCACTATGACGCTTTTTTTGTCATCTGATGCAGTGTAGAAATCTTGGAAAAAGTGGGAAATGTGCTCTGGAAGTGATCAGTTATAGATAATTGTGTTACTTTGTGCAGATATGAGTCCTGGCTAGAAGACGTGATATCAGTCTGCGACAGGTGAAGAAGAAAACTGAGGATGAAGGACTTCACTTAGAGACATGACTGGTCAGTATGTGTATTACCTATACACACAAACTAACACTATATACTGAGCTCCTGTGTATAATGCCAATGGTGATCATTTCATTACCTGTACACTGACACTATACATAGCTTCTATGTATAATGTCACTGGTGATAATTATGTAACCTGTACACTATATACAGAGCTCCTATGTGTAATGTGTGAGGTAGCGCCCCGGGGATCTCGCTTGCAGCATTATGACACCAACACGTGCTTATAATATAACAAATGACTACCCATTTATTTCTCACATACATATCATAAACAGGGTAGCACATCTAACATTGACCATAAGCACATCACATAATACGTTACATTACACCAGAGAAACATGTCACATAACACATATTACATATATTATAGAACACATACATTTACCATAACTATCATCACCGGGACCGTGGGTCCCAATGGCGGTTCCAGCCGCCTAACTCTATTTACACAACACTTAATACTAACCCAGACCGCACTCCCAGGATCCGGGTACAGCCCTGTTCACACAGGTCTCATACGGGCTGCTACTCTGTGGACAGCCTTCACACACATTCCTCCAAGATCAACGGGACCATATCACAACCCATGGTCAGTCCCAATAGCGGCTATGACCGCCTGGCCCTTGAGCCGTACTCGGTCTCAACACGCGGTATGTACAGTCCAGCTGACCATACCTCACCCGACTGATCTATCAACAATCCATGGATCAAACTCCTCACAGTCACAGCCGATACCATATCATGGACGCGGCCCTGAGTCCATAACAGGATTGGCAACTGAGTAAGGTAACCAGCTCACCAGGACCCTCACCAATTTCGGCCAACACCGCACAACCTCCTATCTTGCAGTCCCAGTCGACGACTGGCCACGCCTGATTGAGCCCTCAGGATCACCTCGTTCCCACAGGCCTCTCACCCTGGTCTGGCCACAGGTTCACACGCACCATCGGAGACGGTGCCTCCAGCATGCCGACAGCTCCCTCTTGTCCTAACGGGACGGAATGCCTCCGATCTCACACCCACACTGGCTGGTCTCTCTCACAGCTGAACTCAACTCTCACTCTCACACACCTGCAGGTTAGTCCAGCTCGCCACACCCACCTGACACACTCACCTGGGCTGTCAGCAATCAGCACCCTTTACTTTCCTTTGGTCACTCATGGTCTCATCTGCCACTCGCAGCCGTTCATTGGCTCATGAATTAACCCATTATGTACTGGATAGGTTACCGCACTCACACACAGGAAAACAGGCTCATGTGAAGATATAATTTATACATATAGTTCAATGACCACATCTATTTTCGCTCATACAATTATAGTGCACCTCCCAAGCCATTTTATTAACAGGAAACAACAGGATTATATGCAAAATATCAAAGTATTATTTAAATTTCACTAAGATTTTCCAATATAACAACAGTAAAATCAGGGACGATACATTTTAGTGCACAACATTGATACATAAAAGCGAGCTCCAGTATTATAAGAGTCCGACAGGTTGATCACACATTGGTTTTATGTACATGACGAATATAAGGGAGACAGTCGTCTTAAACAGTTTTAATTGATTAGATTGTTTGTCACTATGTAGACTCAGACATATATGTTATTTGGTCAGAACTCGTATTTTCCCTGTATGGGGAATTATTCGTCAACTTTTGTGGTGAATATGTGGTCTCATGGTGAGGCAGTATTTATACCTTGTATGTGGTAGCATTTGTTCACTATGTGGTAGTATTATGTGCTTTGGTCATAGTGTAGCGGTATTTATGCCTTGTATGTGGCATTATTTGGGCATTTTTTAGTGGTAGTATGTGATCTGGTCACGATCAGGTGGTTTTTCTCCCTTCTATGTGGTATTATTGGTCTTGTTAGAGTGGATTGTGGTTGGTCATTTGTTTTATCTGATATCAATAAGGGGAAAATTCTTTATTTCCAATAGATATTAAATACTTGGATGTTTAACCCCTCCCTGTCCTGTGACACAGCAGCAGAGATACAGTTACAGAGGTTTGACAGAGAATGCAAGTTGGCATTTGGTGAGATTTTTCACCTCTGTATTTGTAAGAAAAAAACAGGAGTGAGTGAGAAATGCATAAAAATGATCTCAGATTGCTTCACTCCTGGTTTTGTCTTATAAATACTGAAGTAAAAATCTCACCAAATACTCAAAGTGCCATATTCTTCTGACAGTGTGGATTCCACCAATAAATAAGTGATCATCTTCTTAACCTGCAGATCGCTGATAACTTGTTTTAACCAAAGAATCCCTTTAATGCAAACTACAGTAATTGTACATCACAGTTATGGTGAGAGCTAAGTGATGTGCAAGAGTGTGGTGCCCCTGCGACCAGGGTGGCCACAGGTAGGAACTGCAGTCAGGAGATAGTGACAGTTTGTATATCAAACACCTCTAAAACACACATCCACTGACATAGACCCAACCCGGAGCCTGGGACTCTAGGCAGGCAAGGGGTAGTAGGGCCAGTTATAAGTGGGTGAGGCGTAGTCATGGTAACGGACCAGTATAAAAAGAAGAAACAGGAAGTAGTTAGCGAGTAGGCGAGTGCCGAGCAGCCAAGACAAGTGTGCCAGTGAGAGCTGAGCAGAGAAGACCAAGAGTAGGCTGAGAGGAAAAGACAGAGTGACCAGTAAAGACAGGAATAACAGAAACCGGACTGGTGCCACCGGGTCCGAGGAAGACGGTAGCGCTGACAAATTACTGACAGCACAGGCTCTCCTGAAGTACCTGGGAAGTTACACGGGTAGAAAAGAGCCCGGTGATCCCTTGCAAGACAGGGACACCCAAGGCTAGGCTGGGACCAGAGTGTCGGCTCTGAGGGGGACTGAAGTCTAATAACGGCACCCCAGACAAAAGATTCCAGATCCGTGTTCCCACTACAGGGTTGGGGGCATAGCAGCAACTAGGAGGACCCGGCTTACCACCCATATACTTAGGGGGAAGCTACATTGAGGGACCGAGCTGCCGCGCCGCAATTCACACAGAAGAAGAAGCATAGAGAATCAGTCTGAAAGGACATATAGAAAGAGTGAGGGGTCTCAGAATGACAACCTGGCTGCAGAGGGTTCAAGTGTTACCGGAGTCCATCGTGTAAAGCTGGTAAGAACTGAACTGTACTGTGCACTGTGTGACTTGGAAGAATTGGAAAGTAAACCGGGTGAATCCTGCTTCAGTGTCCGTGTCTGATTCCAGGTATACAAAACTGCTATTGCACCATTTTACCCTGTCAGGAGCTGTCCTGATCCGCGGCGGGTCATCCACCTGGCTGCAGCATCCATCCTCCTGACGAAGTCCACTGCAGCGGTGGTCCCTTCATTGACCACAACCCGTGGGTGGCATCACGACAAACTCCCCTGTAAATATCTCCCCATTTATTGCGGAACCCGAGACACCGTCTGGACCAAGACCGCCGTGACATCCCCAGCAGTACCCCAGTCCGGTACCGAGTACCCTATCCCAGTGGGCTCCACTGCCTCCACTATAATGGGTATAACGGCTAACAGGTATTTGCATATAGGGAGGTGGGCCCCTGGAGTCAATTTCCCTGGTGGGTCCCATGCACCCCAGTCCAGCGCTGCTTGTATACATCCTGGCTGGTGACCCGTTCATGCAGATATTATGTGACTCCCCTAGTTATTTTTTTATTTATTTTATATTGAAGGACAAGCTCTTTTTTACCATTTACCTTTTGTGCCTCCCCTATTTCCTCATAGATTGTAAGCTTGCGAGCAGGGTCCTCACTCCTCTTGGTATCTGTTCAAGTTTTGTCACTCTGTATTGTCTCAAATTGTCTGTACATTGTTTAGAAGATTGTTCAGAATCCCTCCACAGTCTCTTCCTTTGAGGACAGAATCACAGTGATGAGGAGGATTTCCCTTATATATATTTATTCCCACCAGGTCATTGCATTATCCACCCTCATAGGTTAAGATTTCCTCAAAAGTACACACTCCTTCATACTCATTAAACATGTATGACACCCAATGGAGTTCATGTATCACAAAGTTTATTTCAACATCTTTTAAAAATGTTACAAGACTTGGGGATCTCAAAGAGGTGAACCTAAGGAACCTAATATAAGATCCATATACACAGCTGAATACACATACAATGTCCACAACAGTAAGAAGTTATTATAGCCCACAAGGTTTGTATTAGAACTTTGTTATCACATGTGCTTTGATGGTGTATACAATCACCTCTCAACCTCTCTAAACTGGATAAGAGGAAAAGTACCAAACAGATTGGGAGTTAACCGGGTCAGAAGATATTATCCCTAGTGGTATCTATCCCCAACTTCTCCCATCTGCTGTTTCCCTCTTATACCTAGTGCCCTATGGTTATTGGTGAGATTCCCGGTCCCAACATTCCCACTTTAAGGCCAAATAAGTATAATTCTTACCCATATAAAGGGACAGTGTGTCACAGGCAGAGTCAGGGCATCACCCAACACATGCTTTGGTGCAGTACCTTCTTCAAGGGCACCGTGAAGAAGGTGCTGCAACGAAATTTGTGTTGGGCGAGGTCCTGACTGTATGGTAATTTTCCCCTTGCCCAGTTTAGAGAGGTTGAAAAGTGATTGTATACACCATCAAAGCACATGTGACAGCAGAGTTCTATCACAAACCTTATGGGTTATAATAACTACTTACTGTTGTGGACATTGTATGTGTATTCAGCTCTGTATGTTGACCTTATATTAAGTTCCTTATGTTCACCTCTTTGAGATCACCGAGTGAATGGGGACTGTCATGTAACATTTTTAAAAGATGTTGAAATAAACTTTGTTATACATGAACTCCATTGTGTAGTCACACGTGTTTAATGAGTCTCTTCCTTTGGTGAAGTCTGAGGGGATTTGACAGCAGGTCGAAAAGACATCAACAGTTTCCATAATAATAGACAGAGGTCTGTTGTGAATTTTTACCCTGTGTTTATTGGCAAAAGAAATGTCAATAAAATTACTGTTTATTCCTGAATCAACCATGGCAAGGGTGGAAACCCAGTGAGAAGCAACGTGGAACTTAATAGGAATGAAGCAATGAGACTTTGGGTACCGTCACACCAGGGCACCTCGCCGAAGATATCGCCGGCGATGCACAGGAGTGCGCACGTTTTTGGCGCCCCGCCAGCTTTGCCGTTGCATGTTTACACGCGGCGATACCTCTGGCGATGTTACAGGCACCATCGCCGCTGGGGTGTCCACAAACCCCAGCGGCGATCCTGTAACATGGGAGCCTATGGCTCCCATCGCCTGTAACATCGGCGATCGCCATGTTACATGGGGCGATGTGTAAACATCGCCCCAGAGTGCTTGCCTGGTTTCAGAGCAGTGCTGGGAAACCAGGCGACCACTCTAAGGCATCGATATCGTCTCTTTACATTAGGCGACGCACCTGCGATGTCGGCGGTGATAGGCCACGCCCCTGCGTCGCCAATGAAATCACCGCCGATATGGCCAGGTGTGACGGTACCCTTCAAGTTTTCTTTTTTAATGTTGAGCACAAAAGAGATAGAATAGATTATGGCATTTCCTGGATGTGCTGGTTCAGATGAGACTGATTCTTTATCAAAAAAGTTGGGATCCGCTACCAATGCCCCTTTTTTAAGTAGTCAAGAAGGACAATTGATGAGAAAGTGAACAGTCTTGCCACAATAGAGACACTGATTTTCCTGTTCTTTTCTCTCAACACTTTCACGTTTTACTAGGCTGTCTACCTGCATAGGTGCAGCTTCAGATATGTGAGGACATTTCATTACAAAGTCTCTTGGATTGGTAGTTAAAGCAGGTGAATAATGATTATGATACCAGGTGAAACCCCCCTTCTCTAGTCTTTTCGTTGATAACAAGGTGTCAATTTGAATACAATGGTGAATTAAGTTATTAAGGTTTGTAGGGGCATAAGCCTGTGCTAATTCATCTTTAGGTGCACTGAAGAGTCCATTCTTAAAAAAAACATAATTTTCCAGCGTTATTCTATTCACTATCAATCACTCATCATCTGAACTCTGTGGCATATTCTGCAACAAAGTGTTTACCCTGACATAGAGCCTTCAATGTAGCTGACGCTGTTGCATAAAGATTAGGGTCATTAAACACCTGGCCCATAGCATACAGCAAAAGAAATAATTATTTGATCCCTTGCTGATTTTGTAAATTTGCATACTGACAAAGACATGAATAGTCTAGAATTTTAAGGGTAGGTTAATTTTAACAGTCAAACATAGAATATCAAAAATATAATCCAGAAAATCACATTGTCTATATTATATAAAGTTATTTGCATTTTGCAGAGGGGAATAAGTATTTGATTCTCTACTAACCGTTAGGAGTTAATGGGACAATGGGACAATGGAAGGAGACATGTACCGTAAATTCCTGAGTGACTACCTCCTTTCCTTAGGGCACCGTTACACGTAGTGATGTTCCAGTGATCCCACCAACGATCCAAGCTGGCCGGGATCACTGGAACATCGCTGTGTGGTCGCTGGTGAGCTGTCAAACAGGCAGATCACCTCAGCGACCAGCGACCCATGTAACGACCTCGACATCGAGGAAAAGAATATAAACTATTGTTTTCCACGATGTCGAAGTCCCTCTACTGTATTCTGATAGGCTTGGGTAAGCGGGAGAACGCTGGTAACCACGGTAAACATAGGGTTACTAAGCAAAGCACGCTGTGCTTAGTAACCCAATGTGTACCCTGGTTACCAGGGAACACATCGGGTTAGAGGGGCGTCACACACGCCGATGTATGCTGCCCAGCAGGAGACCAAAAAATGGTCCTGGCCATTCCGCAGCGATCAGCGAGCTCATCACTGGTCGCTGTGGCGAGGTCGCTGCAACGTCACAAAACCTGTGATGTTGCAGCGACATCAGTAGCGATGTTGCTGTGTATGAACTACCCCTTAGCCAACAAATGGGTCGTGGCTGGGTCTTCCAGCATGACAATGACCCAAAACATACAGCCAAGACAGCAAAGGAGTGGCTCAAAAAGAAGCACATTAAGGTCATGGAGTGGCCTAGCCAGACGCCAGACGTTAATCCCATAGAAAATGTATAGAGGGAGCTGAAGCTCTGAGTTGCCAAGCGACAGTCTCAAAATCTTAATGATTTAGAGATAATCTGCAAAGAAGAGTGGACCAAAATTCCTCCTGACATGTGTGCAAACCTCATCATCAACTACAAGAAATGCCTGACTGCTGTGCTTGCCAACAAGGGTTTTGCCACCAAGTATTAAGTCTTGTTTGCCAGAAGGGTCAAATACTTATTTATCTCTTTAAAATGCAAATACATTTCTAAAATTTAGACAATGCGATTCTCTGGATTTTATTTTTTATATTCTATCTCTTAGGGTACCTTTACATTCCGCTACAACATGGTAGAAACAACCGGGTAGATGAGAGAAATGTATCTTGCACCGCCAAATCAACCCGAGGTAGCAGCGTGTAAAGACGGTTGTTTCCACCCGTCACTTGCGGCACCTGTTTCAGAGCAGTGCTCTAAAACAGGTTGATTTCAACCCGGTGGTAACGGCATGTAAATACGGTAGGGTAAGGTTTATTCGTCACCTAAATAACTCCCCGGGGCGTGACACAGCCTCCGTGAAACCACCCCTCTTCAGCGATCATTGGAGGAAGCTCCTGCGTTATGATTGGTAGTCGCTGCATAGGGCGGCATATTTAAGGAGCTGACCAGTCACACTACACAATTGCTCGAGCGTCATGTATTAGTCAGCCTCCTGCGCTGGCTGGCCAATCATGATGCTATTGCATTGTCCAATCATCGTACGAGCCTCTCGTAATCCACAATTCTGCCACGCCTATGTGTTGTCCCTGCTGCACCAGGTCCTCCCATATTACCCTCTGTAGTGGCGTGTAAATAAGGTAAGGTGCTTTTCAGAAGGTAACTTTAGGCACCCGGCGGTGCATCCAGAGATAGATTCAACCTTCTGTAAAGCGGCGTGTAAAGGCGGTGCGGGTACCGTTTGTAACTGTTGGTGCGTGCTCGTGCACGTGAAGCACCCGGTTGTTTCTACCATGTTGTAGCGGCGTGTAAAGGTACCCTTACTGTTAAAATTAACCTACCCTTAAAATTATAGACTGTTCATGTCTTTGTCAGTGGGCAAACTTAAAAAATCAGCAATGAGAACCATGACAATACTAGCATTGTCTACATAATGTTACAAACACCCCCGTATCCTAAAACATGATTGATTTTTGGATGTCACAAATTAATGTCCTTCTCCTCTACCCATATATATTGACGAAGAAAATTAGAAATGTGCTTTGGGGTAGCAGGCATCATATTTACCTCTTCTAATATAAGAATTTACTTTTATTGTTCTATAATGTTTTCTGCATCTATGTTAAAACTTATGGGTTTCATTTTTAAAAATTTTTGCACTTTTACAAGCATCCATTTTGTATTATTTCACCATGCCTATTGTATGCCAGCCAATATTATGCAAATATTTAAGGACTTTATAAGCTACTATAGCCAGCATATTTATTGTTTTTATTTGCTGAAATATTTACATTTTATTTGTATATTTGGATTATACCTTCTTGGCTCTAAATATATACAGTACAGACCAAAAGTTTGGACACACCTTCTCATTCAAAGATTTTTCTGTATTTTCATGACTATGAAAATTGTAGATTCACACTGAAGGCATCAAAACTATGAACTAACACATGTGGAATTATATACTGAATAGACTGTTAGAATTTGAATTATGGCAAGAAAAAAGCAGCTAAGTAAAGAAAAACGAGTGGCCATCATTACTTTAAGAAATGAAGGTCAGTCAATTGGGAAAACTTTGAAAGTGTCCCCAAGTGCAGTTGCAAAAACCATGAAGTGCTACAAAGAAACTGGCTCACATGAGGACCGCCCCAGGAAAGGAAGACCAAGAGTCACCTTTGCTGCGGAGGATAAGTTCATCCGAGTCACCAGCCTCAGAAATCGCATGTTAACAGCAGCTCAGATTAGAGACCAGGTCAATGCCACACAGAGTTCTAGCAGCCTTCACATCTCTACAACAACTGTTAAGAGGAGACTTTGTGCAGCAGGCCTTCATGGTAAAATAGCTGCTAGGAAACCACTGCTAAGGAAAGGTGTGTCGCCCCAGGCTATGGGGTACTCGGGTGTCAGGCGGCAGAAGGGGTTAACGGTGTCACGGGGAATGGCGGCCGCGCCTGACCCCATGTCCTGGGGACTATTCTAATGAAAAGGGGGTATTTACAATGGATTATGTACAAGTTTATAGTTTGTCGTGACGCCACCGGCAGTACCTGGTGAGATGTCACCAGCGCTGCCACAGTCCTCCAGAGGTCGGTGGTAATGCGCTTAGATGGTTTAGTCCAGGAAGGACTGGGACCTCTGGGGCAGGAAATCTGTTGAAGGAATGAGTTCATGCAAGGAAAGATGTAGCAGAGTCAAAAGTCACTTCACCGAGTACTTTACTGGAACTTAGCAGAGTTATTACAGTCCTCAGTGCAGTTAGGTGTTAGAATGACAAATGGCTACGGGTGGCTGCAAGCGGATCTCTGGTAGATAGACTGAACCCCCTTTATGTGCCTTTCTTGTTCCTTTTCTTCCCTGCTTCCCAGTAGCAGTGTGAAGCCTGACCTCATATGAGTAAGTCTGACCTCCTGCAGTTTCTTTTTCCTTCCCTTGCTCCCGTCGGGTAACCTTCTGTTGAGCACAGCGGCGCTTTGGGCACTGCGACTCTTTGCACAGTAGTTTGCCAACTGTGTCTGGACCCCTCTAATGGTAACTTGAGAATCAGGGCCGTATCTAGAGATACCCCCGCGTCGCGGATGTTCTGTAGGCCGTAAAGGTTCTTACAGGTGCGGGCTCCAGTACCCGGTTTCTTTCTTTGAGCGAACTCCCTCCGAGCTTCTTGCTCCCTTCTCTCCTCTGTCTGGGATCTGTTCTGCTGTCCTTGGGTCCCTCAGCCGAGGAGACCCTCCTTCATGCCTCAGGCTCCCTGCCTGAACTTATCTTGCTCTCCAACCCAGAGGCAGAGACCTGAAGCATAGGCAGGCTCCAGCCAAAGTCAAAAGACCTCCTTCCTCTCCCTGGGGGTGACTAAATAACATCCCGGGTTCCCTCCCACTGCATGATCTAGTGTGGGATGTGGGTTTAGGGTTCAACCTACTATCCATAAATCCACTTTGCAGCCGGGGTGACTACACCTCTTTTACAGGTGCAGTACCCCTCTGTGGCACCTACATAGTGGGGCACCACAAAGGCAACAAGCAGAAGAGACTTGTTTGGGCTAAAGAACACAAGGAATGGACATTAGACCAGTGGAAATATGTGCTTTGGTTTGATGAGTCCAAGTTTGAGATCTTTGGTTCCAACCACCATGTGTTTGTGCAACACAGAAATGGTGAACGGATGGACTCTACATGCCTGGTTCCCACAGTGAAGCATGGAGGAGGAGCTGTGATGGTGTGGTGGTGCTTTGCTGCTTTGAAGATCATCAAAAGAATGCCAAGAGTGTGCAAAGCAGTAATCAAAGCAAAAGGTGGCTATTTTCAGTTGTGTCACACTTTTTTGTTAAGTATATAATTCCACATGTGTTAATTCATGGTTTTGATGCCTTCAGTGTGAATCTACTATTTTCATAGTCATGTAAATACAGAAAAATCTTTAAATGAGAAGGAGTGTCCAAACTTTTGGTCTGTACTGTATATTAGAACTATCTGTAGCCTAGCTAGTTTTACCTGCAGCAGTGTTAATATTCTGTCACTTTTTGTAATAAGCTTACTATAGTGTGTTTTGATATCCGTGACTACACAGCAGCCTCTGTGTTTTAAAAAATTAATTTCATATTATTAAGTGTTTTTTAATTGAATTTCAATAAAGAGTGTTTTTACTTTGGCTAAATATACTCTTGTGGTCTCATGATATTGTTGTGATACAATTATATGAGTTAGCATCCTTCAAAAAAGATAGTGGGAACGCTGTTGTAACCCATGTCACTGTAGCTAATCTCCCTGGAAGTGGATGGCAGAGCTTAATTGATGAAATGTTGCAACACAGAATAGTTCAGATGGTGGACATGCAGTCCCAATCAAGTTCCCAAGAAATTTAACTTGTCATGCAGGCTCAGAGTGCATCAATGTCAGCACGAACTATCTGTCAACATTTGAATGAATTATAATGCTATGGCAAGAGACCCAGGAGGACCCCACTGTTGAGACAGGGACTTAAAAAAGCTGGACTGTAGCTTGCCAAGATGTACATGAATGAGCCCAAATCATTCTGGGAGAGTACCTGGTGGTCCAAGAGAGAGAGTAAAGCACATCATTCTATTGTTTACCAAAACCAGAATGAGCCCTGCAAAGGAAAGAACACAGTAGGCACTGTCAAATATAGTGGTGGTTCAAAAATATTTTGGTGTTGTTTTGATGCCTCTGGAACTGAGTGCATTTACTGTGTGCACTGCATCATGAAATTTGAAGATTACTAGTGATTAGCGAGTAGTGAAATACTCAGATTCAAGAGATTCATAGCTAGTAGTTTGTAATACTCGTGTATTCGTACCGAATAGCGAGTACTTTGTAAGTCAATAGGAAACGCAAGTAATTTTCTGCTGGACCCAACAAAGAGGAATGGGAGCCTGAGAATAAAGCTGAACTTAATGGGAGGAAAGTGATGAAACTGAATGAGCACAGCCTGGATGCATTTCTGACTCCCTAATGGTTTCTGGGAATAATGTTGCCAGAGCATTACACCACTTTTACGGCTTCACAAGAACATCTACCAAACCAAAGCTAAATTAGATTTTACAGGGAAACATGTTAAGAAACAGTTTTTCCTGCATAATCACTTGTACATAAGGTAAAATAAATTAGAGATAAAAGTATCTCCGCTTTAGTGTATGTTCACATGTAGCGTTTTTGCTATTTTTTTTCTCTTTTACATTTGGAAGGGCTCTGACATACATAATGTTTATTTAGATATTTCATAGCACTTTACAATGCCAGCTACAAACGTACCTGTTGATGACCCGGCCCAGGGCCGGGGGGTGCCCGGTTTTGAGCGTTGATTTACTGGGGGTGTCACAGGACATGTTGCCTGATCCCGTGGCCCTGGTGGTCGCTGAAAAGAGTCAATTAAAAATAAAAGGAAAGGTGATTTGTGACGCCACCTACGGTTCCGGTAATGTTACCAGCGTTGCAGGACAGACCTCCAAAGTGTTGGTGGAGCAGCAGGATGTCAAATATCCATTGCACCTAGCAGGAGGCTGCTGGCTCCACTGGAAGGCAACACAGGTGTCTGGATACCGGTGCTCAATCCCCTGCAACCCAAGCATGGGGGCTGTTGTGGCACCTGCGACCAGCCATGCTAACAAGGAGGAGACTGGTGGTATTTATAGACGCAAGGATACCAACAGGGCGCCAGTCACACAGGTCTATGTGAGGCACAGTGTCAGAGCTCAGCCTATTGGTCACGCCCAGCTATTAGACAAGACAGGCTGCTACACACCAAATACATGCATCACAAGTGACAGACGCCCCCCAGAGGACTCAGCCTCAACTGCAAAGAGATAAAAAGGTACAACAAAACACTATAGATGAAGATGTGAGCTGTTAGTAGATACTTTGGCCAAAATAATGTAAGCTCGTAACCCACCGTCAAGGGCCCTCACGCTTACAAGTCCTAACCATATGTCTTCTGACCATATGTTTGTTTAGTGGGTAAACCACCAAACATTTAGAAAAATCACCGAAGTAGGACATAAAACTTAAAAAAAAACTCAACAAAATATAGCCATGTAAAATATCCATTGCACCTAGCAGAAGGCTGCCAGCTCCACTGGAAGGCTGGTAACCTTGTGTCTTTAAATACCACCAGTCTCCTCCTTGTCAGCATGGCTGGTCACAAGTGCCACAGCCGCCCTCATGTTTGGGTTGCAGGGGATTAAGCACCAGTTATTAAGACACCTGTGTTGCCTTCCAGTGGAGCTGGCAGCTTCCTGCTAGGTGCAATGGATATTTGACATAGCTAAATTTTGGTGAGTTTTTTTTTAAGTTTTATGTCCTACTTTAGTGATTTTTCTAAATGTTTGGTGGACGAATTGCAGCAGTGCCGCAATGAAACGGCAACAGGCTTGGCTTAAACTAAACTGATATCTACTTTACTTGATAAACTGCACACCGCAGTAATGGTGTCCGCAGCCAACGTTAGCAGTCACCTAAATTTGAGGATAATCGTAGAGAAAAAAAGTGGACCTTAGACTGCGCTCCTGCTCCAATAAAACAATGGATCAAATTCAAATTAAATTCATCTGGTGGTTTATTCTACGCATTTCAGGACCTAAAATCCCTTCATCAGGAACATCACTTTTAAAAGGATGTCCTTTTATGTGTGTTATTCCTGATGAAGGTTTAGGCCCTGAAACACTTAAAATAAACCACCAGATATTTGGATCTATTGCATTAGGCTGGAATCACACTGTCTGTGTGATATGCGACTAAGTCGAACGTGTCATGGATGATTTACTTGGAATGGCCTCCCTGTCAGGACGGGAGTGTGGAGCTGCTTAGAAACACAAGCAGCAGACGCTCCAGTCCAGAGAGGGGAGGCCAGTCCAAGTTAATCACTCGTGACACGTCTGACTTAGTCGCAGTGTGATTCCAGCTTTATTGTAGCAGTACCGCAGTCTAAGGTCCACTTTCTTCTCTACGACTATCCTGGAATTACTACATGTAGGAGGACTGCAGCATACCGGATACTATTGATATCTTTGATATCACATGTTTCAATAGTGGTTGTAACGTCTGACAACAAACGCAGGCGAGCCTGTATACCACATTTTGATTATTGCTAATTCTTGGGTAATACACTATTGTGCGCCTTTTCCTTCCAGCATTTTATTCCTACCCACCTAAAATTGGCAGTGGCATTAGCCTTCAACCTGAATTTTTGGAGGGCCTTCAGGTGGCCATTCTTTATACTTTTGTATGATTCCTTACTCACTCATTCACTTGAAAGGACCCTCAGGTGGTTCTGCTGGCCCACGAATGTCCTGGTCACAGTGTTTGGCAATGTCATCATCATCCACAATGTTCTTACAATAACATGCATGAGTCAAGCCAGACTTGAGGCCACTGAATGGACTCAACATTACTCTGAACATGTACATTTGGTGGGCCCTCACTCATTCATGGACTTTGGTGGCAGGTGAGGATGACAAGAATGAGAAAGTGTGTATAAGTAGGTCAGATAGGGGGAGAGAGGAAGTAGTGAAATTACATAGGTAACATAATTGGGTGAAGTGTAATGTATGTCTTTCTGTGTTAGTGGCTGTAGAGGACTGCTGACTAACTCCAAAAGATTAAGTAAGGGGCAAAAGTTTGGAGGCTGCCGACTGGAAGGTGTCAGTAAGGATTTTGAAATCATCCGTGATGATACTGGTAATGTAAACCCAGAAAAGGTTTAGAAGTCAGGTAGAAAATTGGTCAATATATGCAGTGGCCGGGCCCAGAGGTTTGTATAAGATGCCCATTTAGAGATTACAGGGAGAGTTAATAAATACAGCATAATGTAGCTGCCATACAGATGCTTTGAACTTCAATCTCTGGCACACTCCCTGAAACATTGTAGCGCACCACAGTTAATTTTTGCTCCCAGTCTCAAATCTAGCTGCTGTTATAGCAGGTCAAGCCACTATAAGGCTAGTAAAATACTGGGTTGAGGGACCTGTATGACCAATGACAGGAAATTGGATGCTAACAGACACCCAAGGCATTTAAAATACATTTTGAATATGGATCAGGCAAGCAAGGGCCTGTATTGTGGTCAGTCTGTCAGACCTGAAACTCATGACAGGAAAATGCACAATCCTCATTCTGCTTTAGAGCAGCCTCCTCCAGGGAAAGAGAGAGAAGTGTCATAGACCAACCTGCACAAGCCTTTGCACTTCTGGAAAAGCCAACTACCCTACCACCGAGAATTTCTCCCTTGCAGGGCTTTGGAAAACAATGATGTAATTACAGGATACGTCCCAGAAAGAGACAAGATATGTTGAGCATATTAAACAGGTGACAGGCACTGGTAGTTAGCTCAGGTAAAGTGCTGAGCTTGGCAATGCCCCTGTTCCAATATGGTTAAGGTTGCAAACTCAATAGTTCTGTGGAGTGTGATACCCCAGTTTTTTTAGGCCTCGAAGATATGTCCTTAAAATGGACTGTACACCAACCCCAAAATTTGGTTTGTAAATTTTAATTAAATTTAAAAGAAGCAACGATTTAGGGAAAGAGATAGTTTAGGCCTCTGGACAATCCAGGAATATTATTTTGCTCACAACAGACATTGTAAATTGCTACGAAATATATATGCCCTATCTAAGCAACAACGAGGGACTGTGAAATTATACCAGGCTTTAACCCCAGCTCTTTACCGTGTTCCAATATATAGAGTTAGATTGGACGTGTTCCAATATATGTAATATATATACGGCTGTAACCTCACTAGATCTGTGTCCATTCTCTCAGGCCAGCAAGACATGTCCTGAAAACGTACCCTACCTGACCCACAACATTTTTTTTTCCAGTTTATAGAAAATTTAAAGGAAGTGACGGTGTAGGAAAAGAGGCAATAGTCTTATTTAGAACCAAAGATAACTCAGGAATGTTCTTTTGTCATCATGTTTGTCTTAAGAGCTGCATGAGGTATTGGTGTGAAGGTCCTGTGTTGTGCTCCATTCACTATTATGTTCAGCTGCTGGTTGAGGGGTTGATGTGTGACTCACCTGCAATCCCCTACCCCTGGCTTTAAATAGCCTTCCCTCTCCTCTGTCAGATGCTGCTGAGTCTTGGTGCTGTACTGTTGCTTAGCTGATGGGCTGAAGTCTTTCCTTGGGAGTAGCTGTGATCCCGGATCCGTGGGTGGAGGTAGGGGCCCTCAGCCTAGGGCTATTCAGGAGCCAGGCAATAGGGCGGAGACTCAGACCTCCTCACCATCAGAGGTACCTCCGGGAGCAGGGTGAGCTAGGGACCCACAGGGTAAGTGTCAGAGTAGCTCCTCCAGATCCCTTCGCCCATAACAGCTACCTGTTACCCAATTCCTTTACCTCCCAAGCATGACAGATACATGCTGAAAGAGATTAGGCCTCAGAATTATTTTTTTTTTAGTTGGTAGAGATTGAGACTACAACAATAGTTGGACGAGTGCCGAATGTGCATAGTGCTTCCTGGGGCCTGTGTCATACACGCAGGAAAAGACCATTACATTCATATTGGTAGCTGTAGGTCTAATCTGCAAGTGCAGAATGTGCATAGGTTTTTCTAAATGTTAGCCCTGGTGGCTGTTATCCATGCAGGAAGAGACCATGACAAGGACCTCCGTAGAAAACATTACATTCACACTCGTAGCAATAGGACTAGTCTACGTATCCATGAAAAATAGCCAATTTCAGCACTGATTCAATCCGTAAAATCCATTTTATTGTGATATATTAAAATAGGAATTACATTAAAACAGACTAAGTGTTTCAGGTATAGAAAGCCCTTTTTCAAGCAAAATTGAATTCCTGTCTTATCTACTCCTTCTCCTCCTTTTTAAGCCATGCATGCTAGACAAACAAGAAGCGGGATTTTGGGGGTCCCCTCTGTAGCACAGACAAACAAGTCCTGTTACTCCCCTTCCTCATCATTACCCAGTGTGGTCTGAGAATATCGGCTGAGGCTGGGCTGGATAGCATCACCCATTGGAAAATCTTGCTCCATAGGCATGTGCATTCCAAACATCCTTTTTCATATTCTCCAGCGAGCGTTTCAAGAGACAAAGCAGCAGTATGGTTACGCTGATAATAGTGTCATCACTGCTCACAATCTTGGTAAAATTATCACAGTTTTTAAGAAATTCTCAAATGTCAGCAATCTACACCCACTCAAAAGTTATGTGTGGTGGCTAAGTGTCTGTCTGACGGGTATGTTGAAGTTGGTATTCAGCTACTGCCCTATGCTGCTCATTAATCCTTGCAAACATATATGTTGAGTTCCAGCGCGTGGGCAGGTCCCAAATCAGTCGATGATGAGGTAAATTAAAGTGCTGCAGCAGCGCTGCAAAACCTGCGAAAGCAGATGACTTTATGAAATGGGCACTGACACAGCATACTTTGTATACTAGGTACAGCAAGTCAGGGTATGTTTTTAGAAACCGCTGTACAACTAAGTTCAGCACATGAGCCACGCATGAAATGTGTACCAGCTTGCAGAGCTTTAGAGTCGCCATTAGGTTACGCCCATTATCTCACACCTCCGACCTGGTTGTAGGATCAGCGAGGAGAGCCACCGAAAGGTCTGTGCTGCAATCCCTTGCAACAGCTCTGCTAAGGTGTGCGGCTTATGACCTAAACAGATGAGCTTCAGCAGGGTGTGTTGCCGCTTCTCGAGGCAGTGCTGCAGAGCTCCAAACGTGGGAGTGATGGGGAGGATAATTCACCAGAGGATGAGGAGAAAGAGGAGAGGAGACAGGAATAGGCATACGAGAGACAGAAACCCTGGTGAAACTTGGGACTAATATTCTTGGCATGGGTAGGATGTGTGATATCCCAGGCTTTGACTCTGTCCCACACGCCACCAGGTTCATCCAGTGTACTATCAGAGAAATGCAGCTTCCATGTCCACAAGAACTTGACTACAAGAACTTGTCCACGTGTATGTAGTTAGGTGGACCCTCCTGGTTATGGCATTGGTCAGAGCACGGTTGATGTTATTTAGCAAGTGCTTGTGTAATCTGGGGATGACACACTGGTCAAAATAGTGTCGCAAGGGAACCGAGTACTGTGGGGCGTCCACCGCCAAGATACTTCATTCCAACGAGCCAAAATAGCAAATTTTCAAGGTCTGGCAATCTGGCAATGTGGGGTGTTTAGTGTTCGTGCCCGTTGGTGCATGGCTGGGTATTTACACTTCCTTTACAACATCTAAAGGACAACTGAACACTTCACTAGGACATTGAAGTGGACATTATTGCTATTGATTGGTGTGTCTGCACAACTGCAGGTTGTGGACAGGAGATATGAGCGCCTGCTTCCTGGACAGCAGATTGGGAGGGACGTGGTGACAGTAGTTTCATCCTGAGACACAGGTTTTGTAACGAGGTGTTCCACCCACCTACTGGGGTGTTTGGCTACCAGATGATTGAGCAGGCTTCTATTGCCCACTCTGGCATTCTTCTTGCCTCTGCTCAGCTTGGTATGGCACATGCTACAAATTACAGTGGTTTTGTCTGAAGGACAATCAGAAAAAAATGCCATACAGCGGAAGAACGCTCCCTTGGCCTGGGATCTGGCCGCGTGAGGGTGCTCCTGGGAACAGTTGACCTGGTTCTCACTCTGGTCAAACCACTTCCTCTTCCTGCCTATTTTAGGGCTAAGGATCCATCCCCCCTCTGCGCTGCTGGGCTAGCTATGCATGCCACCGATCCTGGTTGGATCAGTGGCCTCATCAAAAGCAAAACCCAACGAAACTTCAAACACTGATTGTAATAAAGTTGTTGTTTTAAACGACTCGTGCAGCTCCTTCCCAGGTGCCCACATACTATAAGCATGTCCACAATAAATTTTATTTATATTTTTGAACAATAACATAGGACATAAGCCCTTTTTCTGAGGTTTGGGTAAATGCTTGTGAGGTGCATGCTCAGGGGGTAAAACAGGTCCGGATGGACGAATCCACCCTGTCAGGATCCGTCCACCATTGAAATACATTATATCTGTGGTCGCATTGAGATGCATCCAGAAGCATCAGAATTTTTCATGAGCCGCAAAATCGCAACATAGTGTGGCTGCAGAGTAGGTCAAAATGATGTAATGGTATGGATCTACCAAAATAATGATGCTAAAGCATGTCCCTGCAGCCCCATTTTAAATATAGGGACACATGCCTGATCAGGATGCTTTGGGATTTGGATGGATTACAACGCATGTCAAAAAATGCAAGTGTGAAACCACCCTTAGGGTACCTTTACACGCCGCTACTGGCGGGAGGATACAACCAGCTACTTCACGTGCACGAGCACGCAGAAACGGTTACAAACGGTAATCGCACCACCTTTACACGCCGCCACAAGGTACGCTACGCTACGTGACATCTATCTCTGGATACACCGCTGGGTGTCTCAAGTAGCCATCTGTAGCTTACCTTACCTCATTTACACACCGCTACAACAAGCTAATATGGGGGGACCTGGTGCAGCAGGGACAGCACATAGGCGTGCCACAATTGTGGATTACGAGACGTCCGTACGCTGATAGGACAAAGCAAGAACATCATGATTGGGCAGGCATCGCAGGAGGCTGTTTAATACATGACGCTCGAGCAATTGTGTAGTGTGACTGGTCAGCTCCTTAAATATGCCTCCCTATGCAGCGACTACCAATCGTAATGCAGGAACTTCCTCCAATGATCGCTGATGGGGCGCGGTAACCCGGAGCCTGTGTCACGCCCCAGCTGCATACCAGGTACATAGCATCGTGTAGAAACAACCCTTCTGTTCCTTCTTTACACGCCGATACAAGTCGCTACAATCGCCTGTGTAGCCACCTGTTTCAGAGCACTGCTCGGAAACAGATGCATCTACTACCGGGTGTCTCCTACCGTCTTCACACGCTGCTACTACGGGCTATATTGACGCTACAAGCTACATTTGTAGCATGTAGCTGGTTGTATCCACCCGCCAGTAGCGGCGTGTAAAGGTACCCTTAGTGAAACAGGTGCATCTTAATGAATTAGAATATCATCAAAAAGTTAATTTCTTTCAGTAATTCAATACATAAAGTGCAATGCATGTATTATATAGAGTCATTACAAACAGAGTGATCTATTACAAGTGTTTATTTATGTAAATATTGATGATTATAGGTTACAGCCAGTGAAAACCCAAAGGTCATTATCTCAGTAAATTAAAGTAGGGAGGATGAAGGGTCTGAAAGATAAAATATTTGCCTAAATAGGTATCAGAGGCTTCGCCTTTGGTGGTTGTGGGAGTCAAGTGTTTATTTCTGTAAATATTGATGATTATAGCTTACAATCAAAACCCAGAGGTGGTTATCTCAGAAAATTAAAGTAGTGAGGATGAGTGGTTGAAAACCGCGCTGCCGTATTCCACCAGACATCAAAGATTGAATATAATATTGATTTATTAGTCAATGCATTTCAGGGCTCCCCGAAATGCGATGAAATATGGTAATATGTCATTAATTTGTCCTGAGGCCAGGGATCCCTGAAACGCATTGACTAATAAAGTAATATTATATTCATCCTTTGATGCCTCGTGGAACACGCCAGCATGGTTTTAAACCCTTCATCCAGGGGCGTAACTAGAACTGGCAGGGCCCCATAGCAAACTTTTGAACGGGGCCCCCTCCAAGACACGCCCCCAATGACACGCCCCCTTCAAGACACACCCCCTTACTGAATCAGTGTTAACAGTCTGACGCCACCCAGTTTACCGTATATACTCGTGTATAAGCCGACCCCCCTACTTTTGCCCCCAAAACCTGGGAAAACCTATTGACTCGTGTATAAACCGAGGGTGGACCCCAGCATAGGTATACAGCCCCCAGCAGTGTGGTATACAGGCCTCCCCAATGGTAGTATACAGCAGCCTCCCCAGTGGTATATACAGGCCCCAGCAGTATATACAGTAGCCCCAGTGGTATACAGCAGCCTCCCCAGTGGTATATACAGGCCCCAGCAGTATATACAGTAGCCCCAGTGGTATACAGCAGCCTCCCCAGTGGTATATACAGCAGCCCCAGTGGTATACAGCAGCCTCCCCAGTGGTATATACAGCAGCCCCAGTGGTATACAGCAACCTCCCCAGTGGTATATACAGCAGCCCCAGTGGTATACAGCAACCTCCCCAGTGGTATATACAGGCCCCAGCAGTATATACAGCAGCCCCAGTGGTATACAGCAACCTCCCCAGTGGTATATACAGGCCCCAGCAGTATATACAGTAGCCCCAGTGGTATACAGCAGCCTCCCCAGTGGTATATACAGGACCCAGCAGTATATACAGCAGCCCCAGTGGTATACAGCAGCCTCCCCAGTGGTATATACAGGCCCCAGCAGTATATACAGCAGCCCCAGTGGTATACAGCAGCCTCCCCAGTGGGTATATACAGGGCCCCAGTGGGTATATACAGGCCCCCAGTGGGTATATACAGGCCCCAGTGGGTATATACAGTCAGGGCCCCAGTGGGATATACAGTCAGGGCCCCAGTGGGTATATACAGTCAGGGCCCCAGTGGGTATATACAGTCAGGGCCCCAGTGGGTATATACAGGCCCCCAGTGGGTATATACAGGCCCCCAGTGGGTATATACAGTCAGGGCCCCAGTGGGTATATACAGGGCCCCAGTGAGTATATATAGGCCCCCAGTGGGTATATACAGGCCCCCAGTGGGTATATACAGGCCCCCAGTGGGTATATACAGTGAGGGCCCCAGTGGGTATATACAGGGCCCCAGTGAGTATATACAGGGCCCCAGTGAGTATATACAGGCCCCCAGTGGGTATATACAGGCCCCCAGTGGGTATATACAGGCCCCAGTGGGTATATACAGGCCCCCAGTGGGAATATACAGGCCCCCAGTGGGAATATACAGGCCCCCAGTGGGAATATACAGGCCCCCAGTGGGTATATACAGTCAGGGCCCCAGTGGGTATAAACAGGGCCCCAGTGAGTATATACAGGCCCCCAGTGGGTATATACAGGCCCCCAGTGGGTATATACAGGCCCCCAGTGGGTATATACAGTCAGGGCCCCAGTGGGTATATACAGGGCCCCAGTGAGTATATACAGGGCCCCAGTGAGTATATACAGGCCCCAGTGGGTATATACAGGCCCCCAGTGGGTATATACAGTCAGGGCCCCAGTGGGTATATACAGGGCCCCAGTGAGTATATACAGGGCCCCAGTGAGTATATACAGGCCCCCAGTGGGTATATACAGGCCCCCAGTTGGTATATACAGGCCCCAGTGGGTATATACAGGCCCCCAGTGGGTATATACAGCCCCCAGTGGGAATATACAGGCCCCCAGTGGGAATATACAGGCCCCCAGTGGGAATATACAGGCCCCCAGTGTGTATATACAGGTCCCCCACTCCTCCTCTGCTGCACACGTCACCTGTAAAGGAATACATCATACTTACTTATCTCTGCCGGCTGCCGCTGTCGCCGCTCTGCACCGCGCTCCGTCTTCATCTGGCTTCTTCCTGGTTGTGACCGCCGGGCGCAGGCAATGACGTCACAACCAGGAAGAAGCCGGATGAAGACGGAGCGCGGTGCAGAGCGGCGGCAGCCGGCAGAGATAAGTAAGTATGATGTATTCCTTTACAGGTGACATGTGCAGCAGAGGAGTGGGGGGCCTGTATATACCTACTGGGGGGGGCCTGTAGCTGACCGGATAGCAGCGTAGCGGCGCTGGGTCCGGGCCCCCCACAAGGGCCGGGCCCCAAAGCGACCGCTACGTCTGCTATGCCGGTAGTTACGCCCCTGCCTTCATCCTCCCTGCTCTATATGCACCAGGCTGGGAACTGCAGCAGTTGTGATATGCTTTTATAGTAGTTGTGACTCTCACAACCACATAAGGTGAAGCCTCTGATACCTATTTAGGCAATATTTTATCTATCAGACCCTTCATCCTCCCTGCTTTCATTTACTGAGATAATGACCTTTGGGTTTTCATTGGCTGTAACCTATAAACATCAATATTTACAGAAATAAACACTTGAAATAGATCACTCTGTAATGACTCTATATACACTGTGTGCAGAATTATTAGGCAAATTAGTATTTTGATCACATGATACTTTTTATACATGTTGTCCTACTCCAAGCTATATAGGCTTGAGAGCCAACTACCAATTCAGTAAATCAGGTGATGTGCATCTCTATAATGAGGAGGGGTGTGGTGTAATGTCATCAACACCCTATATAAGGAGTGCTTAATTATTAGGCAACTTTCTTTCCTTTGGTAAAATAGGTCAGAAGAGAGATTTGACGGGCTCTGAAAAGTCCAAAATTGTAACATGTCTTGCAGAGGGATGCAGCAGTCTTGAAATTGCCAAACCTTTGAAGCGTGATCACCGAACAATCAAGCGTTTCATGGCAAATAGCCAACAGGGTCACAAGAAGCGTGTTGGGCAAAAAAGGCGCAAAATAACTGCCCATGAATTTAGGAAAATAAAGGGTGAAGCTGCCAAGATGCCATTTGCCACCAGTTTTGCCATATTTCAGAGCTGCAACGTTACTGGAGTATCAAAAAGCACAAGGTGTGCAATACTCAGGGACATGGCCAAGGCAAGAAAGGCTGAAAAACATAGGATAAAACGTCAAGACTGGGCCAAGAAATATCTTAAGACTGATTTTCAAAGGTTTTATGGACTGAGGAAATGAGAGTGACTCTTGATGGGCCAGAGGCTGGATCAGTAAAGGGCAGAAAGCTCCACTCAGACGCCACCAACGTGGAGGTGGGGTACTGGTATGGGCTGGCATCATCAAAGATGAACTTGTGGGACCTTTTCGGGTTGAGGATGGAGTGAAGCTCAACTCTCAGACCTACTGCCAGTTTCTGGAAGACAAATTCTTCAAGCAGTGGTACAGGAAGAAGTCGGTATCATTCAAGAAAAACATGATTTTCATGCAGGACTAGGCTCCATCACATGCATCCAACTACTCCACAGCATAGCTGGCCAGTAAAGCTCTAAAATAAGAAAAAATGACATGGCCCCCTTGTTCACCTGATCTGAACCCCATAGAGAACCTGTGGTGCCTCTTAAAATGTGAGATCTACAGGGAGGGAAAACAGTACACCTCTCAGAACAGTGTCTGGGAGGCTGTGGTGGCTGCTGCATGCAATGTTGATCGTAAACAGATCAAGCAACTGACAGAATCTATGGATGGAAGGCTGTTGAGTGTCATCATAAAGAAAGGTGGCTATATTGGTCACTAATTTTTTGGGGATTTTGTTTTTGCATGTCAGAAATGTTTATTCCTAAATTTTGTGCAGTTATATTAGTTTACCTGATGAAAATAAACAAGTGAGATGGGAATATATTTGGTTTTTATTAAGTTGCCTAATAATTCTGCACAGTAATAGTTACCTGCACAAACAGATATCCTCCTAAGATAGTCTTTCTTTCCTGGGTCGCCTTTTCCTCTCAGGTGCCCTCCCTGGGAGACCCCTTTAGGGCGCCCTCCTTGCTTCTTCCCTCAGTACGGACTACATCCAACTGTCTGACATCCTGCTTCTCCTTACTCCTCACACTTCTTCCCCCGGGACCGGTTACCCTGGTAACGGGTTGCCAATTGGTCCCCTAGTCTAGATGTAAGGATGCCGAGATGGGAGCCTCAGGTTGACTTTACACTCCTCAATGACAGGAATACTGCACACTCTGTTGTGGGTGCAGTACCGCTACTGTGATGCACTGACCAGTAGGGCACCACATAAGCGTATAAATTAAATCTGTAAAAATCTATTCAGCTATTACTCTGCGGAAAAAAAGACCAGACGCCACATTGACTTTGCTGGCTGGCCAATATACCATGCGCTTTTGCTGCACATTTTTACAATATGCAGCACAAAATACCCAGCAAAAGCGCCAGCATGGGTGCAGCGGTCATTGGGCCAGGTTACTCGACTCTCCAGGAGTTAACAGTTCAGGGGATGTCACGGTGGCCTTCCCTGGATGTTGTGGCTGCGACCGGTTGTTGAAAAGAGGAATTTAAAGGGAAAAAGTTTATTGTGATGCCATCTGAGAGATCTGGTCAGATTTGACCAGCACTACTTATAGTATCCATGGGATAGGTGTTGTGGCAGCTTAATGGAGCACTCCCCTCAGACGGAGCAGGCCCCTGGGGTGTAGGAAAGGTGGTGATACAGAGGATGGTGGTAATAGTTACAGGTGCAAGAAGGTGGAGGAAGGAGTGGACAGACACAGGAGGTTGCAGTCACCTTTACTTGAAGTCTAGTGCAGAGACAACCCAGCCAGGGTACTGTATTCTGCATGGTTGCAGCTTGGGCAACTCACAAGTAGTCCGGGTCCACTCTGCTGAGACACGGACTTATTTATTATTATTATTATTTATTTATATAGCGCCATTGGTTCCATGGCGCTTTACATTAGAAATGGGGGTGACAAGGACAGATACAGTACATATGAACGATCAAGGCTTGTTGGTACACGATAGGAGAGGACCCTGTCCACAAGGGCTCACAGTCTACAGGGGTGGGAGAGGACACGATAGGAGGGGAAGCGCCAAGCGTGTGGTGGGGAGGCGCTGGAACTCATCATAGGTTGTAGACTTGTTGGAATAGATGAGTTTTCAGATTCTTTTTAAATCTCCCAAGGGAAGGCGAGTGTCTGATATGCTGGGGGAGAGAGTTCCAGAGTATGGCGGAGGTGCGGGAGAAGTCTTGTATGCGGTTGTGGGAGGATGAGATAAGGGGGGAGGAGAGGAGGAGTTCTAGTGAGGAGTGCAGGTTGCGTGTGGGTAGGTATCGGGAGACCATGTCAGAGATGTAAGGGGGGACAGGTTGTGGATGGCTTTGTATGTCAGGGTTAGGACTTTAAATCGAGATCTCTGGGGAGTGCGGAGCCAGTGAAGGGCTTGGCGGAGGG
Source organism: Allobates femoralis (assembly GCA_033576535.1). Classification (NCBI taxonomy): domain Eukaryota; kingdom Metazoa; phylum Chordata; class Amphibia; order Anura; family Aromobatidae; genus Allobates; species Allobates femoralis. The sequence continues at coordinate 405,366,873 of JARQOC010000004.1, read as the reverse complement.
GGGAGACAGGGGAATAGCGAGGGGGAAGGTGGATTAGGCGGGCAGTGGAGTTTAGGATAGAGCGGAGGGATGCAAGGGAGGAAGCAGGAAGACCAGTGAGTAGTAGGTTGCAGTAGTCAAGGCGAGAGATGATGAGGGCGTGAACAAGAGTTTTGGCAGTGTCATGGTTGAGGAAGGAGCAGATCCGGTAGATGTTCCTGAGTTGGAGTCGGCAGGAGGTGGCGAGGGCTTGGATGTGGGGTTTACATGGAGAGGGGGGAGTCGAGGGTAACCCCAAGGCACTTGACGTGGGGGACTGGGGAGAGGGAGCAGTCGTTCACTAGGATGGACATGTCCGGTAGAGGAGGAGGGCGGCTGGGGAGGAAGACGATGAACTCAGTTTTGTCCATGTTCAGCTTGAGGAAGCAAGCGAAGAAGAAAGATGAGATGGCGGCCAGGCATTGGGGGATTTTAGGCAGAAGGGAGGTGATGTCAGGGTCGGAGAAGTAGATCTGGGTGTCGTCAGCATAGAGATGGTACTGGAGGCCGCATACCGAGCGGGCGTTCCACAATGCTCCAGGCAGGGGGATTGGGGTTGGGTGAATGGGTGTAATGTTGTGGGGGTTGCAAAAGTTTGTTTTGGGGGATGGGTATGTGCTGGAGGTGGGCGGAGTGATGTGGTGGAGGGTCCAGGATTGGGGGATATGTCCTGCGAGTAGGAGAAGCAGCAAGAGGGTTAGAAGGTGGGAGCAGGAGAGTTTGCGTGGTGGCCATGCATGTGTGGAGAAGAGGGACTGGGTGTGAAGGAATAGTTCAGAGAAGGGGGTGAGATGGATGGGTAGGAAGGAGGGAGAGATCACTACGGCTTTGGTGGGTGGAGGGATGCTCTGGGTTAGAAGAAAGTGAAGTAGGATGGGGGTGAGGGTGAAAAGGAGGGGAAACATTGTGGGTAGCAGTTAAGTGTGTAGATTTTAGCGGTAAGATGTCGCAAGGGTGGGATGGGGCAGGGGAGGTGCGTGGACCGGGCAGGAGCAAGGTAGGCTAAGGGACAGGGTCGAGTTGGGGGGAAAAGTTGCCGGGGGAGGGGGAGGGTGACAGAGAGTAAGGAAGGGGAGGGGGGCAGGCAGAGCTGGGGGCAGCCGAGGACAGGGTGCAGTCAAGGGTGGCACACGGATCAGGGTGTGATGTGGCCAGGAAAGGGGTGCAGTCAGGGGGTGGGGTGTGGCCTGGGATGGAATGCAGTCGTGGATATGACTAGCCAGGGGTGAGGTGTAGCCGGAGGTGGAAGACAGCTAAGGAAGTAGTGCAGTCAGAGACATAGAAAAAGCCAGAGATGAGATGCAGCCAGGGGCGAGGTGCAACTATTGATGAGATGCAACCAGAGGTGAGGTTCAGCTGGGGGTTGAGATGCAGCCAGGGGTGAGATGCAGCGAGGGGTGGGATGCAGCCAGGGGAAGAAGCAACCAGAGGCGAGAAGCAGCCGGGGATGAGGTGCAGTCACTGATGAGATGATGTGCAGTCTCAGAGGAGGTGAGATTGCAGCCACGGATGAGGTGGGGTGCGGCACAGGATGAGGTGGGATGCGGCACAGGATGAGTTGGGATGCCGCACAGGATGAGATGAGATGCGGCACAGGATGAAGTGACGATGTGGTGTAGGATGAGGTAGAGATGCAGGTGTAGCCACGGGTGGGATGAGAAGCAGCCAAGGGTGAGATAAGAAGCAGCCATGGGTGAGATGATATGCAGCCACGGGTGAGATGAGAAGCAGCCACAGGTGAGATAAGAAGCAGCTATGGGAGAGATGATATGCAGCCACGGGTGAGATGAGAAGCAGCCACGGGTGAGATGAGAAGCAGCCACGGGTGAGATGAGAAACAGCCACGGGTGAGATGAGATGCAGCTACGGGTGAGAGGAGATGCAGCCATGGGTGAGATGAGATGCAGCCACGGGTGAGGTGAGATGCAGCCACGGGTGAGGTGAGATGCAGCCACGGGTGAGGTGAGATGCAGCCTCGGGTGGGTTGAGATGCAGCCTCAGGTGGGTTGAGATACAGCCATGGGTGGGTTGAGATGCAGCCACGGATGGGTTGAGATGCAGCCACGGGTGGGTTGAGATGCAGCCAGGAGGATAGCACTGGATGAGGTAGAGATTCTGGTGCAGCCACGGGTGAGGTGAGAGGCAGCCACAGGTGGGTTGAGATGTAGCCACGGGTTGGTTGAGATGTAGCCACGGGTGGGTTGAGATGCAGCCAGGAGGGTAGCGCTGGGTCAGTCACTGATGTGCGCAGCCGGGCATCGCGGGTATATCGGAGCAGAGCTCTGCTGCTGCTCAGTAGCGTGTCAGCTCTCCGGGGCGGCTGACAGATGCACAAGGCCGGGGACAGGACCTGGGAGGCCGCACTCACTGTGTGCGACAGCAGCCCTGGCTCCTCGAGCGGTGGTGGGAGGTGGAGACTGACGCTATCTCCCGTCGTGTTTAGGAGCCCGGAGAGGGCGATCCGGTGCTCAGTGGTGGGGAGGGCCAGCCGGCAAGGCGGTACAGTCTGTGCGGCCACCGTCTCCTCGGCGCCCGCCGGCTGCCAAGCACTCGCGGATCTCGGATCCCCTCCACTTAGTCACAGCCGGGGGTGCCCGGTTGGGTGCCTGTGGGCAGGGGGTCCCCTTGTGGCCGTGCGGATCTAGCGCTCACCTCCTCTGGTGGGCCCAGGTCGAGCCTCTGATTGCCCATCCTCAGTTGTGGCTGCCCTCACCCTGCCAGATTAGGGCACAATGGAGGGCTCAGCTGGGGGGGCAGCAACAGTGGTGGTGTGGCTGTGTGAGGGGCCCAGGCGTGGACAAATGTGGTGGATTGAGTCCTACAAGCCCAGAGCCCACTCACATGCGTCCATCTTCTCAGGCGGCCATCTAATATATGGCCTTTCCTTGCTGCCCTTTACTGTCTGACACTGTGTTACTCCTTTTCCTCCTAGTGTCCTGGTGGTTACAAGTCCCACAGAAAGTAACTATGGGTCCTGCGAGCAACTGCCTTGCAAGTCCTCTTAACCCGCTGTAGTTCCTTCTCCTGGGAGAGTCCATCTTGGCAGTCACTGCACGTGAAGTTCAGTGACCTCCGGTTTCTCGGCTGGTCCTGACAATACCTAAACTGTACCCATGTGCATCTTGTTCCTCTGCCTGGTCATCCAGCCAGCTGCAGATTCGGGTCCTCAGGCCTGGAGTTTAGCAGTCAACCCTAGGACCCATGGGTCCTGCTCTCTCTCCAGCTGCCTTATTTCCCTAGAACTCACTCTATCTTTTTTCTATGCTGTTCCCTCACTATCTCCCAATCTGTAACCTAACTCCTACCTCCAACCAGCAGATGGGGACTGCTCTATCAGTGAGCCTCTTCCACCCATCATCTCCCTGGCCAGGAGTTTGGATTGGTTTTGGGTGTGTGTAGGTGGTCTCAGCAAAGTTTCTCCTCTTACCTGCGAGCATAATACCACAACTTTTGGTTAGGTGCAGTAACAATGTGATGACCGAACCGCAGGGGCGCCACATGGGCACATAGCCTTACACTGCTCATGTGTACTGACAAACTTTGGAGAAAAAAAATCACGGGTGGTGCTGTTTTCTGCCCAAAACTACAGATAGCAAAAAACACCTGTTTTTGTAGACTTGCTCATGAATTTATGAACGGTTGGCAACTCAGCCTGGTTCACCTTAGGGCCTTTTCACGCTGGGGTTTTTTGAAAAATGCGGCAGTCGCGGTAAACAAAAAGTATCTGCCGCCTTTTCATGCATTGTCTATGGGGCTTGCGGTAAGTGTGCGGCAGGTGCGGCAAGTGCGGTTCCGGCAGTTGCAGCCACAAAAAAAAAACGCTGGTGATCGCAGTTTTTTTCGCGGCCGCAACTGCCGTAAATGCCAGAACCACACTTGCCGCACACTTACCGCAAGCCCCATAGACAATGCATGGGGCACGCCGCAAGGACGGCCGTTAGGCAGAAAATGCGGCAGATGCGGTTTTTTTACCGCGACTGACCCATTGTTTGAAAAAAAACCAGTCTGAAATTCTGACTCTCTGGATCACACAGATTGATGCATGTTACCTACACTTACATTGTAAACATAATTCTGGTTCAAATATAAATATCTATGTGAATCGACACTGGAAAAGACAGTGATCAGTAAGTATTTTATATTTTATTTCAGTTACTCTACACTAAATACATGTTTTTTGTGCAATCTTGCTCTTGCAATACAGAGTGTCGCTATGAAATAATTTTCTTTTTATTTGGAAGATGTTTCATTTTATTTGCAATTGTGAAAACAAATGGAAAGACTAAGCATAAAGACAGTTTACATATTGACCACTAGATGTCAGAAAAATCCAAATTTTACTCTTCTGATTTTGTTAGACAAGAATGAAACCCAAAATAAATATTGGGGGTGGTGGGGTTTAGAGGAAAGTGGGTGGGAAGGAAGGAAGATCAGGTGACAGATAGTACAAAAAGAGGAAAAGAGGAGGAAGGAGTTAGAAGGCTGGAGTAGGCTGAGAGGTAAAGACCAAGTAGGCCAGAGTGAGCCGAGAGGTAAAGAACAGATAGAAAGTGACACATCCCGGTGGGATTGGGCTCCCTGGAGACGCAGAATCCACAGAGACACCGTTCCACGGAAAGAAAGCTCGTCCATAGCCGACATCCCAAGGGAGTGTGAGGACAGAAACCGGACCAGTATCACTGAGTTCAAGGAACACGACAGCACCGACCAACTACCGGCGGGATAGACTCCCTGATTGTAACTGGAAGTCACATGGGTTAGAAGGAGGCTGGTAACACTTTGAAAGACAGGGTTACTGCAGGTTAGGCTAAAACCAGAGTGTCGGCTCTGAGGGGGACTGAAGTTACACACCGGCACCCCAGACAAACCGGCGGGGAACACAGATTCCAGATCCATGTTCCCACTACAGGGTTGGAGGCTCAGCAGCATCCAGGAGGACCCAGCTTACCACCGATACACATAGGGGGAAGCTACACAAAGGGACCGAGCTGCCGCCATACAATCCACTAGAAAGAACAGAGATAGAGAGAATGAGCCAAAAAGGACATATAGAAAGAGTGAGGGGTCTCAGAGCGACAGCCTGGCTGCAGAGGGTTCAAGTTAATGGAGTTGTGAATTGAACTGTACCGTGAACTGTGTTGTAAACTGCTTGAACTGAAGAACCTGAAAGTAAACCCGGTGAACCCTGCTTCAGTTTCCCGTGTCTGATTCCAGGTATGCTGAACTGTGAATTACACACCTTTTACCCTGCCGGGAGCAGCCCGACCCGCGGCGGGCTCATCCATCCAGCTGTAGCCCATCCATCCCTCCACCCTCCTGGCAGAGCTGCACTGCAGCGGTGGTCCCCTTACTGACCACAACCTGTGGGTTGCATCACGACAATCAATCCCCTGTAAATATCCCTCCATTTATTTGCAGAACCCGGGACACGGTCTGGACCAAGACCGCCGTGATATCACCAGCAGTACCCCGGTCCAGTACCGAGTACCCCGTCCCAGTGGGCTCCACACAAACACAGGGGGAGACAGGCACAGGGACACAGGCACAGGGGAACAGGCAGAGGCACAGGGGGACACAGGCACAGGGGGACACAAACACAGGGGGACACGGGCACAGGGGGACACAAACACAGGGAGACACAGGCACAGGGGACATGCAGAGGCACGGGGGACACAAACACAGGGGGACACAGGCACAGGGGACACAAACACAGGGGGACACAGGCACAGGGGGACAGGCAAAGACACAGGGGGACACAGGCACAGGGGGACACAGGCACAGGGGGACACAGGCACAGACACAGGCACAGGGGGACAGGCAGAGACACAGAGACACACAGGGACACTGGCACAGGGGGACAGGCAGAGACTTAGAGGGACACAGAGACACAGGGGGACACCGGCACAGGGGGACAGGCAGAGTCACAGGGGACACAGACACAGGGGAGAGGAGAGGTACAGGGGGACACAGACAAGGGGAGAGGAGAGGCTCAGGGGACACAAGCACAGGGGGACAGGCAGAGGCACAGGGGGACACAGACACAGAGGGACATGAGAGGCACAGGGGGACAGGCATAGCCACAGGGAGACACTGCACAGGGGGACAGGAGATGCACAGGGACAGGCAGAGGCACATGGGGACAGGCAGAGGCACAGGGGGACACGCAGTGGCACAGGGGGACAAAGACATAGGGTGACAGGCAGACAGAGACACTGCAAACGGGAGAGACCGTACACGGGAGAGACAGAGACAGTGCACATGGGGAATACAGCGCACACGGGAAAGACAGAGACAGCGCACACGAGAGAAACAGCGCACACAGGAGAGACGGCACACACAGGAGACAGCACACACACAAGAGACAGACAGCACACACATGACAGAGACGGTACATACGGGGGAGACAGTACACACACGAGACACAGAGTCGGCGCACACAGGGGAGATAGAGATGGCGCACACGGGGGGGACGGCACAGACCGGAGAAAAAGGCACAAGGGAGAGATGGCACAGGGAGAAGACAGCGCACAGGGGGAGACAGTTACAGAGACGAGAGACAGGGCACAGACACCACCCTCCCGTTGCGATAGCATCGGGCCCACATCTAGTTTGAAATATTTCTGTAGTTGATCAAACGGGCTCTGCAACCACCACTCTGGGAAACTGCAAGATTGAATAAAATAGCGGATTTGCAAATCCATAAATCCTGTTTTTTCAGTATTATTATTATTATCATTAGTATACTGTTAAGTCAGCAGTTTACATGGAGATGTTGCTTTTTTTTAAAACTTCACATTTTATTGTACAAAATTAAAAATGATGATACATGGTCAGATCTCCCATGATGTTGATAACCTCGGGGGTACACACCTACACGTTTCAGCTGTCATACAGCTTAAGTATAGCATGGTTGTTCTGTTCTCACTTCACAGACCATAGGCATTTAAAGCTAAACAGGCAGCTAAACCACTATACTGAGTCCAATAAGAAAACTGTTGCTGAAGTCTGTGTTTTTATTGAATGTAATAGTATGATTCAGTGAAACTGGAGACAATTGGGATACATGCAATCAGTGCATGAATGATACACCAGAAAAATACATACAACAAAGTAGCTATACTATATGGATACAACATCAACTAAGTCTGAGTCTAACCTAGAATGCAACTGAATAGACTAGGGTAACATTTAGAGCAACTGATGGCTACAGACAACATAAATTCCCGAGTAATAAGGGGTTACTGTCAGCTTTGTATTGGCAGCTGGCACTAAGCTCGAGATTTAAAATGTTGGGCTACTGTTAGACTCAGCCATTAGGAATCTCTAGTAAATAGTAAGTAATACACAACACACATAGAAAAAACATTTTATTAGAAAAAAAAAACACAAACACATATCTTGACTCCATCTTTATTACTCCCAGATACCTACCAACAATAATCCAACACAAGGTCCCAAGACGTAATCTAAACTCTGCTGCATCGGAGGCCATGGTGTAGGAGCCTCCTGTCATCGTGGCCTCCGAGCACAGACTGAGAGAGCTAAGAGCTGCAGCCGGGTGAGCACAGGATGCATAGCAGTTGCCATGGTTACCTGAGCTGTGTCCTCGGATGATTGCACTGACTCACCCAAGGTCACAGTTCTGGTGACCAGTTCAGGTAGCTATGGCTAACGGGCAACATGGTTACCTCACTGCTTACCCGGCCGCAGCTCTTGGCTAATTCATTCTGTGCTCGGTGGCCGCAGTGAGAAGATGTCGCAGAGGACCGTGGAAAGTATGTGGGAGTAATAAAGACGGAGTCAAGATTTGCGTTTGTGTTTTTTGTTATAATAAAATGATTTGTTTCTGTGTGTAGTGTCTTATTTACTATTTGATAGAGATTTCTAATGGTTGGGTCTATCAATGGCCCAACATTATGAATCTCAGTCTTAGTGCCGGCTGCCAATACAAAGCTGGCATCAACTCCTTATTACCCAGTTTGCCACCAGCACCAGGGCAACTGGATGAGCTGGTAATGTGTACAGGAACTGATGCTTCTTATGAATGCGCCAATTTCTGGGGCAGCTGTGGGATTTATTCAATAGCATGGGGCGCCCAATAACTATGGGCCCCAACCATGCTGAAAATATCAGCCGTCAGCTGCCTAGTTTCACCTTGGTGGCAATTAAAAATAGGGCAAAGCTTTACACATTTTTTTTGCCAGCCAAGGTAAAAATAGGTAGCTGAGGGTGGCAGCTCACAGCTGTCCACTTTTTCTGTGCTGAGAATGAAAAATACAGCAAAGCCCTTCACATTTTTTCCCATTATTTATTTATTTTACACAATATGACGGCAGGTTTGTTGCCATTCACCAATGTGTATGACAACCAAGCACAGCCACCGTACAGATTGTGGGAGCACAGTTTGATTGCAACAGCCAAAGACAGATGCTCTCATAGAGTGTGAGTGCCTGTGATGGGCTGTTGCCGGTCACAACCTAGATGGAGATACTAAGACCATACGATCTACCAAGAGGTCATTCTACTGAATGACGTGTTGGTAGATTGTATGGCCTTAGTATGTCCATCTAGGTTCTTTCAAGACTTGTGCACTACTTTTAATGCTATATTTTCAGTGTTGCCGGTCAGCGTAGTGAATATGCATGAACCTTAATGAGTAGAGATGAGCGATGTTCGCCAATTTTGAAACTAGACCTGTTTTGAGCCATGTTCGAATCATTCGATGAATGCGTAAAATTTGCTAAAAATCTCGTAATTCGAGGTTATATTCAAAATGGGCGGCACGGTGGCTCAATGATTAGCACTGCAGACTTGCAGCGCTGAAAGCCTGGGTTTGATTTCCACCAAGGACAATATCTGCAAGAAGTTTGTATGTTCTCCCTATGTTTACATGGGGTTTCCTACGGCCACTCCAGTTTCCTCCCACATTTTAAAGACATACTGATAGGATATTTAGATTGTGAACCCCAAGAGGGACAGTGTTGCAAGAGTCGACCTGTATGCAATGTAAAGCACTATGCACTAAGCACTGTATGTAAAGCATATGGAATTAATAGCACTATATAAATGAATAAATATTATATTATTATTATAACGGTTCATTGACTAAAAGCCTTACTGACTTTTCACAGTAATGCTTTAGTTCAATGTTATTATGAATTTCAGTGTCTAGGAATAGTGGGGGTGGTGTCTGGGGAGAAGTCTGTGGTCAAATAATGCAGATCTCCATTTTTTTCCTTCCCGCACTTACTGTGGGTGGTCCGCACACATAAAGCATAGAGAACTTTTTGCACACAAGGGCTTGTGTCATTAGCTGCATATGTCACATGTCCTTGCCATATAAGAATCGGCCATTTTCCCTCCTCGCCATATTATCAGTGTTGGAGCTCAGTGTCAGACGCCACTGCTGCTGCTGTGTGCGCTACAAAGCTAGATACATAGCGATTTCATTCCAAGTTAGATAGATAGTAGGCTTAGGGACTACTTTCAAGAACAGCCCTTTTTAGGGCTTAGAAGCATTGTTTGCCAGGCAGGTTTGTTCCAGTGCTGTGCAAGTGTTTTTTACAGCATCTGGCCAAATCTAACCAAGTAAATCCTTTTAAGCTAATAGCAGTGCTTGCCAGGCGCTGGTGTAGCACTGTTATGAAGAAAGCTACACCTGTCTTTACTTGCCATTATTTACTGCATATAGCCAAGCAAATCCTTTTTGGCTAATAGCTGTGTGTTCCAGGTATTGGTGTAGCACTGTTAGCTACACCTCCTGTCTTTACTAGCCTTTTTTTACTGCATCTAGCCAAACAAATAATTTTTGGCTATTAGCAGTGTGTGTGAGTGTGGCACCCTTCTCACGCAGGTAGCCACAGCCTTACCTACTGCACAGCTGGATTTCCACAGCAGGTTCATACTACATTCAATACCTTTCACCCGGGCACAGTAGGGGGAGCTAGACTCACTGACTTTAGGTGAGTTCCCCTATAAATACTGCTGCTAGGGGAGGAGTTAGAGAGAGTGTGCAGACACTAGGAGAGCTGCGAAGATGTCCTGGTGATCGGTGCTGCGGTTAGGCCCAAACCAGTGACCCGGAGTGGCCCTTCTACATTGAGCCAAGTTTAGGAGTGGGGACAGAAGGCACGGAGCTTAGCCAAGGGAATAACATAGTAACATAGTAACATAGTAACATAGTTTTTAAGGTTGAAGGAAGACTTTAAGTCCATCTAGTTCAACCCATAGCCTAACATGTTGATCCAGAGGAAGGCAAAAAAAAAACCATGTGGCAAAAAAAAACCCAATGTAACTAGTGGAAGTAACTAGTAACTAGTGGAAGTTTACCCAAGACGTGCAGGACTTCGGGGGTCCGCACCTGCAAGATTATTCGAGGACTGCAGAGAACCCCGGCACACTGTGGAGACTTCAGTCACCTGGTCCCCCTGCGTACCCAGAAAGAGGGAGCCAGACAACGTAGTGTGGAATCACACAGCAGTGATCAGAGAGGGTAACCCATGGGCAGCGCAGGAGGAGAGAGAGGACCAGAGAAAGTGAGGTGGCCAGTCGTGTTGCATACAGACAGGGCTTCAGCAACAGCAGGGAACCTGAGGAGGCCTTATACTTACTGTGCATCTGGTCACCCAACAGTGCTCTGGACATCTTTACCTGTGAATACCATCAGTTAAAGGTAAAAGAGACTTTCTTTAGAGTGTGTGCGTTATTCCTCTCCGTCCCCAGCCTCCCTATAGACTGCCTGACTGCTTTTTACTCTGGCCTCAAGTCCCACTCCAAGCTGCCCCTTTTCTCTGCTCTGCCCCGGAGGTCCAGCTCCACCTGTAGGGAGCTTTGCCATCCTTGTCGCAACACTATCGCCCTCCGGAAGACTGTGGCGGCACTGGTGACCAATCACCAGGTACTACAGGTGGCGTCACGTGACAATATCTCTTATCCCCTATACATAACCCCTTATTGAAGTGTTACCCAGGCCATGGGCTCAGGCACCGCCACCAGTGACATCCCCGTGAACCCCTCCGAGCCTGGTACCCGAGTACCCCAGGGCCTGGGGCTCAAATTGAGGCAATGGTGTAGCACTGTTGTGAAGAAAGCTACACCTCCTGTCTTTACTAGCCATTTTTTACTGCATCTAGCCAAGCAAATCCTTTTTGGCTAGTAACAGTGTGTGCCAGGCATTGGTGTAGCACTGTTGTGAAGAAAGCTACACCTCCTGTCTTTACTAGCCATTTTTTACTGCATCTAGACAAGGAAATCCTTTTTGGCTAGTACCACTGCTGTTTGACTGCGTAGCTGTGGTCCAGTGTCCTGTTGAAAGCTACCGTCATACAGCACAAAAAACTCTATTGTATAAGGCTACATTCACACATTTGCGTATTTTGCTGCGCTTTTTTGCGCGCGCTTTTTGCCGCGTTTTTCGGCCGCGCAAAAAAGCGCAACAAAATACGCAGGGGCTTTCACACACTGCGCTTTCTTTACTCCAGAAAGCGCAGTGATGTCACAGAGGGGAGGAAAAATCCTGCTTCCTCCTCCCCTCTTTGACAGCCCCATTAGATTTCACAGTGTATTAATATACATTGTGAAATCTAAATTAAACAGAGGCAAATGTATGGAAAATAAAAAAGAATGAATACTTCACCTGTCTGGTGCCTTCTCCCGCTGTCTGGTGCCTTCTGCCGCTCTCCAGTTCCAAGTGAGAGGTGTACTGAGAAGACCTGTGGTGACGTCATAGGGGGGGCCGTCCCGGGGCGTTCCCAGCGCTGATTGGCTGTTCGCGGTCATGTGATATGTATCACATGACCGCGAGTGCCCGGGAACGCCCCTCTGACATCACCACAGGTCCTGTCAGAACACATCTCACTTGGAACCGGGGATCGCACAGCAGGAGAAAGCGTCGGACAGGTGAAGTATTCATTCTTTTTTATTTTTCATTCACTTGCTTTTGTTTAATTTAGATTTCACAGTGTTTATTAATACACTGTGAAGTCTAATGGGCGGCCACAGCTGTCAAAGAGGGGAGGAGGAAGCAGGATTCTTCTCCTCCCTCTGGGAGAATACGCAGAAGTAGCTGCGTAAACAATTGACATATCAATTGTTTACGGAGCTGCGCTTTCTCCCGGAAAACGCAGTGCGTATTTTTACGCAATGTCTGCACTGCAAAGTGAATTTCCCATTCACTTTGCAGGCAGACAAAAGGCACATTGCGTATTTTGAAAAGCGCGCGTAAAAAAACGCGGCAAAATACGCAATGTGTGAACGTAGCCTTACATCTGCCCAACACTACTAACCAAAACCTATTTAGGGCAGTACCATTGTTTTACTAGGTAGCTGTACTCCAGTGTTCTGTTGAAAGCTACCGTCACACAGCGCAGAAAACACTTTTGTATTGTATCTGCCCAAACCTACTTAACAAAACCTATTTAGAGTAGTACCAGTTTGACTAGGTAGCTGTAGCCCAGTGTTCTGATTAAATCTACCACCACAAAGAGCAGAAAACACTTTTTTATTGCATCTGCCCAAATCTGCTTACCGAAACCTTTTTTGGGTAGTACCACTGTTTGACTAGGCAGCTGTGGTCCAGTGTTCTATTGAAATCTACAGCCACACAGTGCAGAAAACTCTTTTGGCCACTCAGCTCTGCTAGTTTTACATTCATAGTTTATTGTGCCAACAACTACAGAGTTGCAAATTAGTTACCCTCCAAAATAAGTGTTAAAAGGTCTGCTGATGGTGGAAAGGGGAATAGGCGTGTTGGAAAGGATAAAAATCTTTTTGTCCATGGGGTAAGTGCTAAAGTAACAGAAACATCTACTGAACAAATACCATATTCAAGCCAAAGTAAAATGACTACTTCTTTTCATGTAAAGATAAAATAGGGAGGGGGACAAGAGGCGCAATAGTGCCCTATCACTAGTGACACTTATATGCAATGGTGGTGCTGTGAAGCTGCTCACCTGGTCCAGTTGTGATCCCCACAACTGGTTTGAAGGCGTTTTTGGAAACGATGTTCCAGCTGCTGCAGGACCTCCACCAACCACTGGATAGTGGTATGAATCAAAGAAATGATGGGAGTGCTGGTGTCTCACGGCCCGCGCTGCTTCAGGGTTTAAATAAACTCACCAAAGGGCCAAATAGAATTCCATCCTTTTATTCCTCCTCTCTCCTATGCGTTTCAGCGCCACACCCGGCGCCTTCCGAATATCCCTGAGGAAGGCGCCGGTGTGTGGCGCTGAAACGCGTAGGAGAGAGGAGGAATAAAAGGATGGAATTCTGTTTGGCTCTTTGGTGAATTTATTTAAACCCTGAAGCAGAGCGGACCGTGAGACACCAGCACTCCCATCATTTCTTTACTTCTTTTCATGGATGATCTGCTATCATCCCTGTCTTACGCAGCTGAGCACTGCTAAAACTTGTAGATGAGGCCCAAAAAGAGCAGGTGCTTCAATGGATATCAAGCGCTCCATCAAGTGGGCTCTCCTTCACCTCAACTTCAACATCTCAAACACTGCATTCCTTAGATGTGTCACCCCAATCGCACTTGCTTCCTCACAACTCACAAGTCTCCAGCCACCCTACTGACTATGGGTTAACACAGATGGGTGAGTCTGCAGAGCTGTTCACTCATACTATAGCCTGGGAATCAGAGGTTTGCTCCATAGCTTCATTGAGTCAAGACGAGGAAATGATCTGCACCGATGCCCAAAATCTTTGTGAGTCGGATCCAGGCCCAGATGAAGAAGGGTCCAAGCAATGTAGACCCTCATTCCCAAACTGTAACCCCTGTTGGTGGAGACAATGAGGCAGATGATGATGAGACTCAGATACATGATTGGATCAACAACTTGGCTTTATGCTCAGGGCAGGAAGAGGCTGGCTGTGAGGACGACAAGTGTGAGAACGCCCAAGGTGATGAGGCGGCTGGAGATCCCACTTACTGTCAACCCAAAGGCAGGCAGTTGATGAACTCAGCAGAGGAGGTGGAGGAGGATGCTAGTGACGAGGTTAGGTTGTAGCTTTCTGGACAGAGATGGAGTCCTGGAAGCACGTCAACAACTGCATCCTCAGCCTCAACTTGGCCTCTGTGCAGAAACTGTGGTGGCTCTGTAGGTCGCATGGGCGCTAAGCTTTGCCTAGCCTGGGCCTTTTTTCAGATCGCAAAGGATGACCTAACTCATGTTATCTGCAAAATTTGTAAACAAAATCTGAGTAGAGGCCACAAAATCAATAGTATGAGTACTTCAAGCAGGAACCGTCACATGGACATGAAGCATAAGTCACAGTGGGAAGCTCACTGTGCTACAATGCAGCCTAGCAGGCCTGGCCAACCACCGTCTGGCCCATCAAGTGCATCTGCGGCTTCTTCATCCTCTGTGACTGTGGGGACAGCTGTCACACAGGCTTTCGGCCGTAGAACTTCCACCTCTTTACCCGCATCAGCCAGTGTGATTGACAGGCCGTCAGCTATTTTGGAAGTGGAAACACCTGCTGGTGTTGAGTGCTGTCAGACATCAAGAGCACCACCTTTTAATGAATGTGACATAATATGTCCGTCTGCACCTCCCTCACAGACCTGCAGTTTGTCTGGGACACCCTACTCAACCCTGTCTCAGCACAGCAGCCAGCCCTTGGTCCCTCAGATGTGCACAAATAAAAGACCATTTCCTTCTACCCATGCCAAAGCTAAGAGGTTGAATTTCACCATCTGCAAAGCTGTTGGCTACGGAAATGCTGCCTTCCTGGCTGGTGGATACAGAGGATTTTCGAGACCTCATGGCCGTCACAATGCCCCAGTACCAGATACCCAGTCGCCATAACTTCTCAAGGAAAGCTGTGCCTGCGCTAATGTCGAGCTACAGGCCCTGGGGTACTCTGGTACCAGGCTCGGTGGTTGTTTAGGGATGTCACGGGTGGCAGCGCCTGATCCCATGGCCTGGGTGACACTTCAAAAAGGGTGTATCCAGGGTACCGACAGGTGACCAGGTGCACAGTGGGTCCCCACAGCAAGTGGGTATAAGGCCTCCTCTGTTCCTCTGTGGTAGCTGAAGCCCAGTCTGCATGCAGCCAGACTGGCCTCCTCTCTCTTCCTGTCCTTACTCTTTCCTCCTGTGCGGTCCACGGGTTACTCTCTCTGATCACTGCCTTGTGATGCCTCACTGCGGTGTCTGGCTCCCTTTCTCTGGACTCACAGGGGGACCGGGTGACTGAAGTCTCCACGGTATAACAGGGTTTTCTGTAGTCCTGGAGTATCCTACAGGTGCGGATCCCCGAAGTCTGGTACGTCTCTGGGCGAACTTCCACTAGTTCCTCACTCTCTTTTGGCTCTCTACACCTTGCCTTCTGTCCCCACTCAGGCTTGCGGGACATCAAAAGGGCCACTCCGGGTCACTGGCTTGGGCCTAACTGCGGCACCGACCACCAGGACGTCTTCTCAGCTCTCATAGCGTCTGCACACTCTGACTAACTCCTCCCGCAGCAGCAGTATTTATAGGGGATCTTGCCTAAGAGCAGCAAGTTGAGCTCCCCCTACTGTGACGGCGTGGAAGATGTTGCATGTAGTAGGTACCTGCTGTGGAAACCCAGCTGTGCATTAGGGAAGTCTGTGGCTACCTGCGTGAGCAGGGCGCCACATACTCCCCTAGGTAATTTCTGTACTCCTGGACTGAGCATTTTTATTCAAACAAAAGGAATAACAATTATTAACAAGGATAACAGGTAACATATTTACAAAGTCTCAAAATATAAAAATTTACAAAAACCACTGAAAAATATTGGAAAAAGTCCATACGGTGCTAGTCCATTCACCGCAGGCTTTGAAAAAAAAAAGAAAAGAAGTTTGTTGTTACACCAGTCCTGTAACATGGTCCTTTTAAAAGTTCAATAAGTCCTTACAGGTAAAGTCTCTGTAGGCTCAACAGTTAAAAATACACAAAAACATTTACTACGGGTGTTTCGGCGTAGAAGTCCTAGGTACTATAGGGGCCTCTACCGGTCATACAGTAAGTGCTGTAGGCCTCCAGTCCCTGGGGTCACCTCTCGGCCAAGTTTTTGGTCTCCCTAGACAGCTCCTTACGCCAACTCCACTCACCCCTCTTTTGGTGTTGTGTACCTTATTTTTACCCTTTTGAACACTACTATTTACATTATTATTTACAACTGCTATTTACATGTTACTTTTCAGTTTTATTCTACCTTACATCTATTGTGCCCACTCTCCATACCTAGACGGAGGCTGACCTTGTGTGCTTCTCAGTGATCTACGCACTACAGGTGTCACTGTCTCAGGTGATGTTTCTAGTGAAAGGCTTCATGCCGGTATGTCAGGTAAGCGTCTGCGTGGTCTTAGTCTCACTACAGGGCTAGCAGATGTACCGATGGCAGCATCCTCACATTCCCTAGCAACGGGTATTTCTTCCTTATTCCTTGGTACCATCTTTTCTTGGGGCTGGTAGAAATTCATTAAAGGCACTAGGATGGCTCCATCTTGTTGATGCCAATCTTCTGGGAAATCTCCTAAAATGGTTGAGATTACCTTCTCCTGTCATTCTTCACTTGAATTTATCTCTTGTACTGGTTCTGACTCTTGGATTGGTTGAGTTGGGAGATCTTGATTTTCCCATTCCGTTGGACACTTTTTGATGTGATTTCTGGATACAGTTGGAGTGGTTTTTCCACTGTTCTTGCTGATGACACACACTTTGTCATTGTCATATCCAGAATCTAGTAGAACGTAGGGTTCTTGATCCCAATGATCGTCCAATTTGTGTTTGGTTCTTTTCCTCTTCAATACAATGCTTCCAGGTGTTATTGGTTCTGCTGGAGCGTGTTTGTTATAGTCCCTTTGTTGCTTTTCACAGGCTTTCTCCAGGTTGTCTTCGACACAGGCTTGAAACATTTTGTATTGTTCGAGGTGATGTGCCTTCCAATTGGGTATTGTGTCTTCTGCTTTGGGATCGACTACACCGAGTTCCAAGTCTATGGGTAACTTTCCTGTACGGGCTCTCATCAGGTAAGCTGGTGTACAGTTGGTAGAACCTACTGGAATGGTGTTGTACATATCAACCAAGTCTGGTAGTTTCTCCGGCCATTGGTTTCTTTCCTCTAAGGGTAAGATCTTCAGCATGTCAATGTGGATACCATTCATCTTCTCACATAACCCGTTGGCTTGGGGATTATATGGGGTTGTTCGGAACTTTTTGCACCCATACATGTGGCAGAACTCTTGGAAGATCTCCCCTTTGAAGGCTGATACTTGATCTGTGAGAACCTGTTCCGGGTATCCCAATGGTCTGGAATGTTTTGGCGCAGTGGCAGCCGTCAAGTCTTTTACGGGGGCAACCATTAAGAATCTCGAGTAATGGCCTACCATGGTCAACACGTATGTGTAGCCAGATCTACTTGGAGTCAGTTTTACATGGTCCAAGGCTACTATTTCCAGAGGTTGTTTTGTCACGATGGGCTAGAGCTGTGCTTTCTGGCTCTGTAAGTCCTTTCTTCTCAGGCTGCAGGCTTTACAGTTCTTACACCATCTCACAATGGATGTCCACATGCCGACCCAAAAGAATCTATCCCTCAGTAGCATCTCTAGCTTCTTCCACCCGAAGTGACCAGTCTGGTTGTGATAGGCGTTCAAGACCACCTGGATTTCTGATTTTGGCACGATGATTTGCTTGACCATCTCGTGTGTTCTGGGGTTAATGTACCTCCGACAAAGCTTCTCCTGGTATATGAACAGCTTGCTCCGCTCACTCCATAGATGTTTGACTTCAGATTGTGGATATTCTGGCAGCTTTGCTGACTCCTGGGTTATCAGTTGTTTGATCAAACTGACAGCCGGGTCATTGTCCTGCACCTCTTTCCAACGGGTTCACCATTCTTGCAGGAGGATCTTGACAGGTTTTCTGGCACTGGGTTACTCTTAGTTGATGAAAGGCAGGTAACTCCACTTCTTCCAGCTCGTCTTCATCTACACCCTCATCTGATAGGTGAGGCATTCTGGATAAAGCGTCCGCGTTTCCATTCTGGTGCCCAGCCTGGTACTTGATGGTGAACTGGTAGTTGGACAATCTAGCCATCCATCTCTGTTCCATGGCTCCCAACTTCGCAGTCTCCAGGTGGGTCAGCGGATTGTTATCCATGTAGGCTGTAAACTTGCTAGAGGCCAGATAGCGTTTGAACCTCTCGGTGATGGCCCAGACCAAGGCCAGGAATTCCAGTTTGAAGGAACTATAGTTCTCTGGGTTCCTCTCTGTGGGCGCAGCTTTCTACTGGCATAGGCGATCACGCTTTCCTTGCCTTCTTGTCTTTAGGAAAGGACGGCTCCAAGTCCCACATTGCTGGCAACCGTGTACAGCAGGAATGGCAGGTTGTAGCCTGGGTAAGCACGGATTTCTTCCCCTGTCAGGGCTTCTTTCATTGTCTGGAACGATTCCTCTTGTTCCTTACCCCACTTCCACGGAGAATCCTTAGACTTGCCCTTCGTGGGTTAACCTATTAGGAGGTCTTGCAGGGGAGCATCCTTCTTGCTGTACTCCTTTATAAACCTCCTATAGTGGCCCACCAATCCCAGGAATTGATATACTTCCTTCAGGGTCTTGGGTTCTGGCCACTCCTTGATAGCTGTCACCTTGTCTGGATCCAGGGCCACGCCTTCGGCACTGACTATGTGTCCCAGGTACTGTACTCTTGGCTTTAACAGGTGGAATTTTGATGGTTTCAGCTTCATCCCGTATTTGGCCAGAGCTTCAAACACCTCTGCTAGATGAGCGACTTCTTCCCCATAGGTCTTAGAGTACACGATCACGTCATTCAGGTAGAGCAGTACCGTCTTGAAGTTCTTATGTTCCAGGCAACTCTCCATCAGCCTCTGGAAGGTTCCGGGTGCGTTACATAGTCCGAAGGGCATGCTGTTGAATTCATATAGGCCCATAGGTGTCGTGAATGCCGTCTTCTCGAGGCCTTCCTTGGCTACGGACACCAGTTAATACCCACTAGTGAGAACTAAGGTAGAAAAGTAATTGGCAGATTTCAACGCAGCTAAGGATTCCTCTATACGAGTTAACGGTAAGCATCCTTGTGTGTCATGTGGTTTATTTGCCTATAGTCTACACAGATCCTCATACTGCCATCCTTTTTCCTGACTAGGACCAATGGGGCTGCCCAGGGGCTACAGCTATCTCGTATAATCCCTGCGTCCTTTATATCCTGTAACATTTCTTTGGCTTTTTTTTTTTTCAGAAAATTTCTTTATTCAAGTTTTTTATCATAACAAAGTAAACTGACAATTATCAGCAGAATTCCAATAATAACATCAAGTGTGTTAATCGCATACATATAGACACGGGTTGCTGTTATTCCTTTCAAGGAGAAAAAGGCGGAGGGAAGGAGTAAAGTAAGATCGGAGTCAAATTCCGGACAAATACACATATAATAGAAATATCGCTTACCCCTTAAGTATACTTAACTATTCAACCTCTTCCACCAGAAACCGGAGAGTCCGATCAGGGATCGCCAGGAGAAAAAAATAAAGCTGATCATCAGAATGAAGACCCCCTAAACAGACCCCCAAGCAACATAAGGCGAGAGAAAAAGCTTTAAAACCATCTAAAGATTTAAGTAGAAAATGATAGAAGAAGAGAGAGTAGAAGTGTGAGAATAGCAAAGAGAAGCAGAGAAGAGAGAAAAGAGAAGTGAAGAGAAAAAGGGAGAAGGGAGGGGGAGGGAGTGGAAGGGAAGGGAGGGGGGGAGTCCACCGCACCCACCAGAATACAACCAAGAGGCTCGTAGAAATCATTTTATGATGAGGGAGAACCGTCTCGGAAAAGCCACCAGGAAGTCCACAGCCTCTGGTGCTTCTCCCAGGTTTCATGGTCTCGTGCCATCAGGCCCTCCATACGGCATAATCTGTCCATCTCAATCACCCATTCTCCGGGCGTGGCCTAACCTTGCATGGAATAGGTCGCATATAGCGGGAGCTCCGTGACCGGGAACCAAGAAGCGGCTCACAACGCTGCCCCAGCCTCCTCCACAACAGCAATCTCCACACCGTCAGCAGCCTAAGACTCTGGTGAGTGGATGGGGAAATCCAAATCAGAAGCCCGCAACCCATCCCGGCGCATCGCGGACTTTTTTGCAGCTCCCCCCCTGCCCTCACACTTAGACAAAATGGCGCCGCCGTCCCCCAGAGCAGCCCGGGCCGCGCGCAGAGACTTACAGCCTCCCTCAGCAGCGGGTTCCTCCAGCCTGTCAGCTACTGCAGACCAAGATGCCCCTGTCACAGTAGCCCTTCTCAAATCCATGCTGGGCGAACTTAGGTCGTCCTTGCAAGCTGACATGAGGAACATGATGGCAAATCTTAAAGGGGAGGTGGAGGAGCTCGGAAGCCGTACAGATAGGCTGGAGCGCAAAATGGAGGAGATGGTGGCTTCTCACAATGAACTATGGGACGCACATGATTCCCTGCACTCACTTGCTACCAAAACCCAATACAAAACCCTGGATCTGGAGGACAGATCCAGGCGCAACAATGTAAAGCTGCGAGGGATTGGCGAGGATATATTAGCTCCGGACCTTAAGCCCTTACTGCAAGACTTCATCATGGCAGTCCTGCCCAAAGCTGACAAGCAGACAGTGGTCATAGATAGGATCCATCGTATCCCTAAACCTACCCACCTGGCCCCCTCTGTGCCCAGGGACGTGCTTGCACGGATACATTTTTTTGAGATTAAAGACGACTTCTTGGCAGCCCTGAGAAAACAGCCCACTTTGGATGAACGTTTTGCTCATATAGCTGTATACCCGGATCTTTCTCCTGGGACCCTGGCACTCTGCAGAGCCTTCGCCCCTTACACCGCTATTCTAAGGGATAGAGACATTCCCTATCGCTGGGGGTTTCCCACAAGGCTTCTGATCCGCAAAAATGGCACTACATTTACCTGCATAACCCCTCCTCAAGCGGCGAAGTGCTTGTCCCAATGGGGTCTAAACCCCCCTGCCTCTCCGACCTCCGCAGGCACTAAGAAGACATCCACTAAGAACACCCCCAGACCTCGCATCACCCCAGACTGGGATGTAGCCTAAAGGATCGCACTTCAGCAGGTTCCTGTTTAAACTCTCTTTTTTTCCGCCACTATTTGGTCATCTGAGGCTTTCACTATCTCCTGTTTGAGATTTTTGACTTTCCTCCACAGGTGAACTGTTTTTTTTTCTGGCCTCCTTTTTTTTCTTGTTTTTACCATCATTTTCTTGGCACTGTGCCTGACAGTCCAAGGCCCCTTTGGTGACTCTGTGAGAAGAATTTCCTCACTTCACCTGGACATTCACTTAAACTGAATGGACTTTCCAGTTATTGTTTTATGTTTTGTTGTCTTGCTTGTTTTCCCCCTCCCCCTCCCACTCCTCTCCTCTCTTTGCAGGTACCATATTACTAAGCGTCGCTGTACAAGGGTTAAAATGTTGCCAGTTATATTTACACTTCATCAGCGACCCAAGATTACTGTACCATGAGTATTTCACTCACATCTATGAATGTAAACGGCCTTAATTCGCCGTGCAAAAGGTCAATGGTTTGGCGACAACTACTCAAAACAAAACACCAAATTCTCTGCTTACAGGAAACGCACCTTCTTGAATCTGACAATGTCAGAATGAAATGCAGTTCATATCCACACCAGTACTTTGCCAATAACACCTCCAAAAAGGCTGGAGTGGCCATATTTATCAGTAATTCGGTATCCTTTCAATTAGTAAAAATGATTGCTGATCCCACGGGTAGATTTTTAATAATTCTTTGCATCATTAATAATACTCCTTATACTATTGTATCTGTATATGCACCCAATATTGGGCAGTTTAAATTTTTGAGAAGACTTCTCCAAACTATTGGTGACATAAGTCATGGCTATAAACTGATTGCCGGAGACTTCAATATACCTATGTCTAAATCACTAGATTGTACCTCATCTTCAGCCTCAAGGGGAGAGGTTGGCCCTCTTATACGGTCATTTGGTTTGCATGACATCTGGAGATATATCCATTGCAATGAAAAAGATTTTACATACATGTCGCCGAGGCATGGTTCCTACAGCAGGATCGACTATGTACTAGTAGATGATGTGGCTCTTCCACACTGCTCCTCGGCAACCATAGGCCATATCTCCTTGTCGGACCATGCCCCGGTCACAATTTCACTAGCGGACCCCCTGGCTATCTCCCCCCCCACCCAATGGCGCCTTAACAACCAGCTCCTAACAGACCAAACCAACTTGTCTTTCATTGAGGAATCTCTCAAGGAGTTCTTCTCAATTAACGACACCAACGACACTCAAATTGACAACTTGTGGTTTACTCATAAGGCTGTCATTCGAGGTCTTTATATAAAAATGGCAGCAACTCTTAAACGTAAATACACCAGATCTCTGCGTGAAGCCCTCACGAGACTGGCCGATCTGGAGTCCCGCCACAAATGTGCCCCCACCAAACAATTATTGGCAGAATTAACTGCTGTTAGGCTTCAGGTGCGTCAGCTCCTACTGCAAAAGATGGAACATAACCTCAAAAAGTCCAAGGCTAAATTCTATGCAATGGGAGACAGGGCGGGTGCGATGTTAGCCAGACGTGTCAAAAAAAAAAGAAATGCAATCCAGAATTCCCTATTTATGCAAATCTAACTCTTCCCGAATCTATAACCCCATTGACATAGCAGAGGAGTTTGCGTCCTACTACTCCTCTCTTTACAACCTTAACTTAGACTCAACTATCCCTCAACCTTCCCAAGACACGATTTCCACCTTCTTAGACCGAGCAAACCTTCCTAAAGTTTCATCTACTCAGCTCTCCTTTTTAAATGCACCCCTCCAAGACTCTGAAATCTTGCAAATTCTTAAAGACTCCAAAAAATCATCTGCCCCTGGACCGGACGGCTTCTCCTTCTCTTATTATTCCCAATTTTTCCCTGTCCTATCCCCATACCTACGACGCCTTTTTGACTTTTGGTCTATATCTGGCTCCATCAAATCTGAAGGCCTAAAAGCATCTGTTGCTACCCTACCTAAACCGGGGAAACCCCCCACTACCCCAGGTAACTTTCGCCCAATAGCGCTCCTTAATGTAGATATCAAAATATTCGCCAAAATTTGGGCCAACAGACTTATGACTATACTCCCCTCCCTTATTCATCCTGATCAAACGGGGTTTGTTCCAGGGAGACAAACTAGAGATGGCACAAGACGGCTAGTTGACCTGCTGGACGTGGTGGAGAGGGGTCAACTCCCCAGTGTATTCCTGTCTCTTGACGCGGAAAAAGCTTTTGACAGGGTACACTGGGGATACATACACAATACTCTTGAGCGGTTTGGCCTAACGGGTATGATCTCCCGAGCCATTATGGCGCTCTACTCCAATCCCTGCGCTTATGTGAGAGCCTCGGGATTTTCTTCCCGGACGTTTCAGATTACCAATGGCACGCGCCAGGGTTGCCCCCTCTCACCCATTGTGTTTGCTCTAGTTATGGAGCCTCTAGCAGCCATAGTGAGACAGTCCCCTAACATTAAAGGCATTCCAGTCGGAGACACTGAGTATAAAATAGGATTGTACGCGGACGATGTGGTCTTCACTTGTGTGGACCCATTGTCCTCGTTGGGCGCAATCTCCTCTTTGTTAGAGGATTTTGCTAACGCCTCATTTTACAAACTTAATTTAACTAAATCCACCCTATTCCCACTGTTTTCTCCCCCCTCACTCCAACGCCAAATACGTTCCCTTTACCCTTTCGCTTGGTCCCCGTCAGGATTCACATATCTGGGAGTCCAATTGACGCGTCTGGCTGACATAATACGTACCAACTGCGACCAAGTCTCTGTAGACCTCAAAAAAAGAAATAGATGGGTTCTCTTCAGCCCCCCTTTCGTGGATGGCGAGGATCCAGGCCGCCAAAATGCTCCTTTTACCGAAAATACTTTACTTATTCAGGTGCCTTCCTCTGACCTTCCCATCTAAATATTTATCCCAATTCCAATCCCTAATCGACAAATTTATATGGAATAACAAACCCCATAGAATTAACCGGCAATTAATGTCTCTCCCCTATAGAAGTGGAGGTTTGGGCTCACCTAAAATAGCTTTCTATCATAAAGCCGCCTTACTTGAGCCTATTGGAGAGTGGTGGCATGGAAATTCCTCACTCCCTTGGATCTCAATCGAGGCTCAGTTTGCTCCTCATTACTCTCTTAGGCTCCTATTAGAATCACATTTGCTCCTCCCTCGACACTTGAAAATTCCCCTTCGTAGCATGGTAGCAGCAACCAAAATATGGTCTGAGGATTGTCCTCTGTCTTTTCCATCTGTGGGCCAATACATCTCCTTACAAGCCGCAGCATGCGCCATTCCCACCTTTCGTGTGTCTGTGTGGCAAAACTATGGGGTGAATAAAGTAATCGATCTCTTCCACTCCCACGGCATGAAAACTTTTCTAGAATTACAAAGACAATTTAGTCTCCCTGACTCGGCTGGGTTCTCGTATTTGCAACTTCGTAGCCTTCTACGGGCTAACCTTCTTTTTATAGACCCGCCTATATTACTGGACTCTCCTATCCAACGATTTTTCAAACCGGGAACTCACTTGAGTCATGGTCTATCTGTACTATATAAAGGGCTTATTTGTAGAGACGCTCACAATAAATTGCAATATATGGTGTCTTGGGAATCCTTATTCTCATTTGAGGCCTCTCGTGAGGACTGGGAGTTTGCCATGCTTCACTCATCCAAATTTTCTTCTTGTATTTCCCATTTAGAGTTATCCAAAAAAATTCAGTTACAATGGTACCTAACACCAGTGAAAATGACTAAATTTCACCTGTCCTCTTCCCCCCTCTGCTGGAAAGGTTGCGGAGGTAGAGGCACTTTGGCGCATGTCTGGTGGGATTGCCCTCAGGTTCAATCTTTCTGGAAGGAGGTGGAAAAAAATATTGAGGGAGATTATTCCCTTTCCTTACACGTTAACTAAACAACTAGCGGTTTTGGGCATATCCTTGGTCAACCTCCCCTCCCCCTTACAACCTATTACTGTGAACATATTAACAGCTGCCAGGCAACTTCTGGCTAAACATTGGAGAGCCCCCACAGTCCCCAACAGAACGGAGCTTTTAGCCACAATTAATTTGCATCATTCCTACGAACTCATGGCAGCAAACTCTCTGTCAAAAAAGAATAAGGTTATGACATGGTGGGATCCTTGGACTCCACACTCCCCCACCTGAGACCTACAACCTTCCCCTTCTTAGGTTAATGGTACTTGATAATTTTTGCATACTGTTCACATTTTACACTATATATAATTTTTATGGGTTGGCATTTCGCCTCTGTACTATATAACGATGCTTAAAGTATTTTTTTTTTTTCTTCTCTTTTGTACACTGCTCGTCCCCCTTTCCCTCTCCTACCCCCCCTCCCCTCCCCAATACTGTTTGATTTTTGACTTTGTATATTTTCAAACTCTTTAATAAAAATTTAAATGGTTAAAAAAAAAATCACCCATTCTCCGAGAGAGGGGATAACTGTGGACTTCCAGTGTCTCCGGTATTAGAACCCTCGCCGCCATAAGGCAAAAGCGGAAAAGACTGCGTTTGACCAAGGTGAGCGGTTCCGGAAAGAGGGACAGGAGTGCGATCTGAGGAAGTGTGGGGTAGCGAGTGCCAGTGATAGACTCACATGCCGAGAAGATTGATTGCCAATAAGCCTGGATGAGCTTACAACGCCACCAGATGTGTAGCATAGTCCCAGGCTCCTCTCAGCACCTCCAGCACAGCTCCGAAACCGAAGGGAACATTGTGTGCAGCAGAGTGGGACATCTATACCACCTAGTCAAAATTTTATAATTTGTCTCCTGAAAGCTGCAGGATATGACATCTTGTGGGTCAACAAGCAAATTTTGGTTTGTTCAGATTCAGTGAAGGTAGTTCCCAAGTCCGTCTGCCATGCAGTAAAGAATCGAGGGACAAAGGGCGGCCCGACCTCTCCTATCACCACATACAGGAGAGAAATAGCGTGAGCAGAGGCGTCGGGCAAGAGCAGTAGTGACTCAAATCTCGAGGGGGCCCCCCTACTTAGGTATCGGATGAATGTTTTCAGCTGGGAAATCTCCAACCAGGACCCCGGTCCCAACCCTCCGCCCCCCGTCGTCGTCTCCCCCTTTAGCCATTCCTTGACCTGCAACATGTCAGGGTCAGTGTCCGCATTCCATTTCAAGAAGGTCGATCTCCCAACTGTCGGGAGAAAGTCTGGGTTATTGAAGAGGGGACCTAAAATTGATGGGTAGGCAATGTCACAGACTCTACTCCGCCACACATCCCAAAAGTTCAGCACCACTTGTGTGAGAGGGAGTAACATTGTGTCTGGAGGGCGGTTATGCTTTCGCAACCATGGCACCCAGCGCAGCGAGGTGGGCGAAGCTAAATTCTCAATTGTCACCCATTGTTTACTATTTGAATTGAATCTCCAATCTAAGATCCTCGACAAAAGCGTTGCATGGTAGTAGCGCTGGAAGTCAGGAAGACCCGCCCCTTCGCTTTGGCTCAGCCAGGGTCGAAAAGCGAATCCGAGGTCTCCTGGCTCCCCAAATAAATTTACGTACAGCATTATTTAACTGACGAACGAACTGTGGTGGGATATCAGTGGGAGCAGTTTGGAATAGATACAAAAATCAAGGCAGGATATCCATCTTGATAACATTAATGCGTCCAAACCAGGATAGCTGTGTGCCACAGAGCCTTTTCAGGTCGTGTAATGTAGCTTGTAAAAGTGGGGCGTAGTTAAGGGTATAAAGATCCTTAGGGTCTTTGGGTATAGTGATGCCTAAGTACCTCAAGCCTCCGTCAACCCATCGAAAAGAGAAGGAAGACTGAAGCTGATGGACCAAGGCATCCGATAGAGTAAGATTCATTACCTCTGTCTTGGAGTAATTTACTTTGAAATTTGACACGTCGCCAAATCTCATGAATTCTCGTATGATAACCGGGAAGGCGACCTGGGGGTTCGAGATGTAAATCAATAGGTCGTCAGCATAGAGGGCCAGTTTAAAATGGGCTCCCTGGATCCGTACACCCTCAATATCTGTAGATCTCCTGAGGGCACAGGCCAAGTGCTCCATTGCAATAGCGTATAGCATAGGTGACAGGGGACAACCCTGCCGCGTGCCATTGGAGATCCCAAAGGCAGGGGAGAGGAGTCCATTGACTCTAAGCCGCCCAGTGGTACCACGGTACAGCGCTCGGATTTTCCCCACAATGACCGGGCCCAGGCCCAACTGCTTTAGAGAGGCAAAGAGAAAATCCCACCCTAAGCGGTCAAATGCCTTTTCGGCATCGACCGAGAGAAGGCATGCGGGGATGTTGTGGCTTTGAATCTGGGCCGCAATAAGTAAAGTCTTGATGGTGTTATCTCTTGCCTCTCGATGCATGATAAATCCAGTTTGGTCATTGTGAATAGAAGCCGGTAACAGAGGTCCCAGTCTTGAGGCCAAGATCTTTGCAAAGATCTTGACATCTAGATTCAAGAGGGAGATGGGGCGATAACTGGCGCAAGAGAGGGAGTCCTTACCCGGCTTCGGAATCACTGTAATTGTAGCTGCTAAAGTCTGAGGAGCAAAGGGGCAGGAGTCGGAGATAGAGTTGAAGAGGGCTGTTAATTGTGGTGCTAAGTCATGCACAAACAATTTATAGAAGTTTGCCGAAAAACCATCAGGACCTGGGCTTTTCCCATTGGGAAGTGCAGAGATGGTATCGATCACTTCCTGCTCCGTGAAAGTGGCCTCTAAGTTCTCCGAGTCCTCCTCTCCGATAGGTGGAAGTGGGGTGTCTGCCACATAGTCCTCGATACATCGGAGATATTCTGCGGGAGACATGTCAGCTAAAGGTCCCCTAAGATTATATAGAGATTTATAATAGTCCCCAAATGTATCCGCTATCTCACGGGGCCTATGGAGAAGTTCCCCCCTTTTCGATCTAATAGATGGTATGTATGTGGAAGGAAGTCGTGGATGGATAAATCTAGCTAAAGCTCTCCCCGGCTTATTAGAGAATTCGTATAAGTATGTGCGGAAGCGGTCCTGCTGACGGGATGATGCCGAGTCCATTATGGAACGTAGCTCAGTACAGGCCTTGGACAATTCAGTGAATAGTTGTGGTGTTGGAGCTTGTTTATGTTGGGTCTCTAATTGGTGGACAGAGGCCATCAGGTCTGAAATTGCTCTAGTTCTTTCCCGTTTTAGTTTGGGCCCCTGCTGGATGAGAATCCCCCTAATGACTCCCTTCAAAGCCTCCCATTTAAATGGGAGTGCAGTGGGATCAGACTTATGATCCGATAGGAATCCCGCTATCGCAGATCTCACCGCCGACTGGCAGGCCGGCTGTTTTAGAAGGCCTGGATTAAGGGACCAGGTCCACTCTGTCGGAGCCAAACCTGAGAGGTCAAGGGAAAGAATGATCGGAGCATGATCCGACCAGATCATGGGTTCAATTTCAACTACAGGATCTGCCATTAAGAGTTTATGGCTGAGAAGAAAAAGATCGATTCTGCTGTACATGTCATGAACGGAGGAGTAGTAAGTGTAATCCCTGGCACTCGGGTTTAGCAACCTCCAGATATCCACCAGCTTATTATCAAGAAGTGTAGACTTCAATTTTTCAAGGTGAGAAGCAGGAACAGAGGACCTGCGAGAGGAGGAGTCCAAGTCTCTATCCAGTATAAAATTGAGGTCGCCCCCCAGGATCACTGAGCCCTCTGCGAAGTTTGTCAGGTCGCGTAGGTATGCAATCAATTTTTGGGCGGGGTCCTGGTTGGGTAAATACAGATTAGCAATAGTTATGGTGTCCCCGGCTATCTGCAGCTATCACCTGCGCCGCTAAAGATTTGTGAATAGCTTCACTGACTCCCTTGGACCGCGCCTCCGGGTTGGGGCTATGGAACCATTTATTAAAATATTTATGCTTTATAGATAGGACTGTATCAGCTCTAAAGTGAGTTTCCTGTAAAAGAAGGATATGGATATATTTCTTATGCATATGAGTCAGGACCTGAGACCGTTTTTCAGGTATATTGAAACCTCTGATGTTTAGAGAGCAGATATTAATTCTTTATAGTTTTTTACAATGGAGCAAGCTGTTTCCCCACTCAGGGAATACCCAAATGGGTTAGAGTGGGGGTACCCACTAAAAGTTTGCTGCTAGAAGGTCCTAAGTGCACCTGTGCTCTAGTGCCTTGATGTTTGTAGGGTTTGATTTAGGGGTGATGGACCCAGCGCTAACTGATGGAACTACACTAAGATTTTTATAGTGTATGCGGGGGAAGGGGCAAGCCGTGAACAGAAAGGTTAATCCAAAAAAGTTTATTCAAGTTTACAATAGCTTTACAAAGTGATAGATTACTAAAAATTCAAAATTAGAGCTCAAGATTAAAAGTTCGAGGACTGGAAACCTCAACTATACTGTCCCAGTTTAAAAAGGATAAAAAAGGGTATATATAAATATTTTATTAGCAATCCCGGAATTGCTCTTTGACTTCAGACATCAGATGCTGTGCTTCATAATCCTTCTGTCACCTCCTTCTGTGTGAATAGAAAGGAGAGGAGAGAACTTTTAAAAATTTTTGTGTAATTTATCCTCCCTCAGAGGTAAGGGTTTTACAGCTGTTTAGATTATTGTTAGGATTAGCAGTTTAGACTAATAGAAGGATTGGGTACCTGTAGTCCATACGGAAGTATTGCATTGGAAAAAACTCTTTCTTTATATTGCCGTTTTTCTGAACAGCTATCGGTTAAATGTCAAAGCTGCCAGTGCACATCAACAATTGTACAAATACCTGCAGATTGGCATGCTCAAGGCAACCTTCCTTTTTCTATGGTGGTTTCCAAGTCGTTTTCTGTACAGGGGGATTGGGCTGTAAAAACCTAAATTGTTAATCTAAATCAAACCTTTACACTGTGCTGTTTATATTAAAGGATTAATTGCAATAGATTTAGTTCCAAATGTTGTTGCTGTCGCAGCTATCCTAGGCTCATGTTGCCGGGCTGGAACGTTTGCATACCAGATACAATCCGTTCGCATATGTAGCTGTGGTAACGTCTTTTACTTACTAGGTGCTGCTATCTGTGATGTTGCGGTCCGAGGTCCTCCTAGGGTGACGTGCCGTGGCCAGTGGCGCTCACCCGGTCTCCTCGTGTGTCCGCGTCCGCGTCTCCGGATGTTGATACCGGAAGTGACGTGACGGCAGAGCGGCACACAGGATTCGTCCTTCCTTGCAGCGTTGGTTCTGGGAGGCTGCACTACGTCAGTCTGGAATAGTATGCAATTGCTTAGCACAGGGTGGGCGGGATCAACGCGTTTCGTTGATCACGGTCAACTTTCTCAAGATACCCGCCCCCTGTGCTGTGACTACATTATATCTTCCCCTCCTCTGACGTTTACTTGACTGATTGGTTAGAAATGAGGAAGAACTTGTCTTCTCAGATGCCGTTCATCTGCATTGAACTTCATAGTTATTAACTTAGGGGATTTTTCTTTTTATAGTAATACTGTTATAATTCCATAGTTTTATTCTTTTTAATGTATCTATGGGAAGGTGAGTTTGGAGTCTGGGAGAGAAAAGAGATGTTTATCTTATTTTTCTACTGATTATATAAAACCAAATAATTCTGCATCCTGATTAAGACCATTGGGGGCAAGTGTGTCCAGCTGATATATCCATTTTGTTTCTGCTCTGGACATCTTTTCAATGTGGTTGCCTCCTCTCCAACTTTTGTGAATCTGTTCTATTGCCAAAAAGCGTAGATTTTTTGTACTTGAGTGATGTGATTCTTTACAATGCCTACTTAAAGGATGTCCCTGAAAACCTTTTTTGATGTTTCTCAAATGTTCCGAAATGCGTTCTTGTAGTGTTCTAGATGTCCGTCCCACATACATTTTGTTACAGGGACATCTGATTACATATATTACACTTTTGGTGTGACAAGTAAGGCATCCCTTAATTTGAAATTTTTGGTTACTATGCCTATCACTGACCTCAGTTGTCAAGTTTATGGAGGTGTTGGATATTTTACATACTGGGCACATTTTACAAGGCCTAAAGCCGAAAGGGAGGCGTCCACCTAGTAGAGTGCTATATGCATTAATTTTTGTGTTTTTTGGTTCTTGCACAGTTGGGGCTATCAGTAAACCTAACGATGGGGCTCTCCTATATACTAATTTCGGTTTTTCTGGTAGAAATGTTCCTATTATTTTATCCTGTTTTAAATGGTGCCAATGTTTCCCAATTATTTTCCTGAATCTAGTAGAGTTGGAATGAAACTCAGTTATTATTGGGAGATTGGCCACCTGCTGTTCAATTGAATCCTGAGTTGGTATCTCAATTTTTTGACTAAGTAGTTCAGTTCTGTCTTTTTGTCTCACTATTTTTAGATCCTTTTTTAGTGAGTTGATTTTATATCCCTTACTTAAAAATTCTTTTGTCAGTCTTTGTACTTCATATTCAAAATCTTCTTGGTCTGTACAATTCCTCTTGAGTCTCATGTACTGACTTTTGGATATGTTGTTTAGCCACCTGGGTAGGTGACAGCTGTCGATGGGTATAAAACTACAACAGTCAACTTCTTTCTTAAAAAGCTTAGTTCCAAGTGTAGCTGTTCCTTTGTTGATTATTTCAATATCCAAAAAACTGACTTTGTTCTTACTGACAGTGGCTGTGAACTCAAGTCCATAGTCGTTCTTATTTAGATGTTCCAAAAAAATTTTTAGATTATTTTCCGTGCCACTCCAGATGAATAGTATATCATCTATATACCTTTTCCATAGTATGCTAATAAAATATTTATATATACCCTTTTTTATCCTTTTTAAACTGGGACAGTATAGTTGAGGTTTCCAGTCCTCGAACTTTTAATCTTGAGCTCTAATTTTGAATTTTTAGTAATCTATCACTTTGTAAAGCTATTGTAAACTTGAATAAACTTTTTTGGATTAACCTTTCTGTTCACGGCTTGCCCCTTCCCCCGCATACACTATAAAAATCTTAGTGTAGTTCCATCAGTTAGCGCTGGGTCCATCACCCCTAAATCAAACCCTACAGATATTAATTCTTGACATATTGGTGGCTAGGTGCGGTGAGGGGGTAGATGGGGTTTCAGAGAAAAAAGTTGAAACAGGAAGACAGAAAAGAGAAAGTCGGTGAGGAAGAAAGAAAAAGTAAGAGGGACTGGACCTCTAATTCCTGTCCCAGAGGCCAGTGGGTTAAGCAACCCACAGACCAAAAAGTTGACAGAGTAAACTCTGTAATATGTGTCAAAGACACTCCCTACGTGTGGGGTGACTGGTACACGACAACAGGGACACTTTGGAAAAAGCCGGCAATGATTACAAAAATGAATAGGTTCAATTCAGTTTATTTTGTATGTACCAGGTTTACAAATTAGACACAATTGATTGATAGGCCCCTCCAGCCTATAGGATGACATGTGCTTAATTGGGTTTAGGGGAGGAGCTACTTGTTTTGGTTTTATAAAGCATTTTTGTAATCATTTATTTTATGCTGCTGATGAAGTACCTGCGTGTACGAAACACGTCCAGCGGGACTTGCTCCCTTAGGTCGCTGATTTAAATGACTGAACACCTTGACCAATAAAATTTGAAAATTGGAGTTGTCTGGTGCCGCCTTTTTCCAAAGTGTCTCTGAAGTCTGGATTGGCGAGAAATCCTTGCCTGGCACCAACAGCCTACAAGCATTCGGTGAGCACCATCCATTCCCCTTCCCTCTACTACAGTTTACACGACAACAGGACCATGCGCCTGGGCCCCACCCAAAACCCTCTTAAAGTTTAAACGTCACATATAGAAGGTACATATATAGAAAATAACATTGTAATCTTCATGGATCACTCAAACCAAGAACATATCTTAAAGCAGGGGAGGAAAAAGGGGGAGAGGACAGGAAAGAAAGTGGGACCAGGGGAGGGTAAGGCGGAATCCCTAAGTAATGGGGCGGCTAGGAGTAGAGGGCAGCGGTGTAACTAGGTTT
This sequence comes from Allobates femoralis, assembly GCA_033576535.1. Classification (NCBI taxonomy): domain Eukaryota; kingdom Metazoa; phylum Chordata; class Amphibia; order Anura; family Aromobatidae; genus Allobates; species Allobates femoralis. The sequence goes on along the minus strand of JARQOC010000004.1, from coordinate 405,333,804 downwards.
CATGGCGCCCGGGGCGAAGATCTATTTTGGCGCCCCACCCCCACCCACCCAGAGTAGGTGAGGAGTGGGGGAGGGGGGGTCAGCTGTCAGCCCCGCCGCCCCTGCAGACTTGATTGAGGAGAGGGGGGGTGCTGTCGGCCCCGCCGCCCCTGCAGTCTTGGTTGAGGACCGGGGGGTGGGTGCTGTCAGCTGTCAGCCACGCCGCCCCTGCAGCCCTGGGTGAGGAGGGGGGGTTGGTACCGGCGCCCCTCCTCTGAGTTGCGCCCGGGGCTAAGGATCCAGCTGCACCCCCCTAGATACGCCCCTGGTAGAGGGATAAGGTGTCATAGAGCAGGGGGGAAAAAGGGGGGATATAGGAGAGTAGGCGGATTCAGGGGAGGGTAAGATAGGACCGCAAGGTAAGGGAGCAACTAGGAGAAGAGGGGTAAGGTGTAACGAGGTGAGTATTGGAGAGGGGGGGGGAGACAACACATGTTAGAGAAAGGCACGACAATCTCCACCAAACTAGAAGGGATAAAAGTTTCCGCTACTTCCGGCCAGAAGTGGCGACAGACCCCTCCCTGGATCAGATTCGGGAGCCACAGTCAAGAGTCCCAAAGAAGAGAGAAAAAAAAAAAAAAAAGTCCAACTGTGATAAGCCAAACGGACCAGCAGGAAGGTTCATGTTGCAGCTGACGGTGTTGCCGAGCGACGCCTAGGGCCCCTGTTTCTCTTACGGGCTTCTTCAGATGAGAATCGATGATCAGACCCCAGGCCCCTGGAGAAGAAGGTGGACAGCTGTGGCCAGTTCATGATGTCTATCGATGGTAGTCCAAGTGCCCCGCAGAACTCTGGGATGTCGGCAGGGGATCTCAGAACCTGAGTCTCTGAGCCCCTGCGGACCTGGAGTTGGGTCTCTCCCGCTCTCGGAGAAGGTCCAACAAGGGGCGCAGGGCCCTGCGTTTGGCAAGCGTGATAGGTGAGAGATCTGTAAGAAGCTGAATGGGCACCCCATTAAGGTCAATGGAATCAGATTCCCTAGCTTTCCTCATTATATTGTCTTTTTGTTGGTAGAAATGGATCCTACAGATAATGTCTCTGGGACGTGCTGCGTCGTCCCGTTTGGGACCCAGGCATCTGTGTGCCCTATCCATCTCGATGTGTTCGTCTAGGGGTCTTTCTAACAGAGAGTTGAAGATACGTAGTAGGACGGGAGTAATGTCACGTGTGACCACTGTCTCCGGAACACCCCTCAGCCTAATGTTATTTCTTCTGTTCCGATTTTCTGCATCCTCCAGCATATCCAGCACGGTGTTGAAATTCTGCTCATGCTGGTCTAGTTGTTGTTGCTGCTGCTTTACAATAGATGAGAGGTCAGCTACCTCCTGGACCACAGTGTGCATGGTGCTCTTGAGCTTAGCAGTGTCCTTCTTAAGGGGCCCAATCTCTGACCTGCAGACATTCTCCAGCCTTTGGATGTATCCCTCCATGTCATCTTTGGTGGGGAAAAACTGCATCCGTGTTCTGATATCATGCAGGTCGTCTGCTTGAGAGGGGGGGGGGGCATCATGCAGGGAACTGGATGTGGACCCCTGGCCAGAGAGGTCAGCAGAACGGACTCCATAACAGATATCTGGGGAGGTATGTTCACATTCAATGGTGAGGACAGGGGGCTCTCTAGAAGCATCAGAACCCTGCTCAGGGGACCATGGAGCTGCATTAGGATTTACTGTGTGCATTTCTCCTCTGCTGGCTGTCAGGTCTGCAGCAGTGTCTCTCCCTCCATGTGTAGGGGAGGGGGAGTGAGGAGAGAGTTCATCCCGCCCCCTGTCTCCTATGATGTCGGCTTTCCTGCCCTTTTCAGTGTTCCCCCCTGGTTAGAAGGTACCTTGGGTGCCTTGGTAAATGTTCCAGCGGTGTTTCTGGTGGTCCTCCGGGCAGAGGTGCTAGGCCCTGGGTCTGAGCGATCTGAGGGGGCCCTGGAGTGCTCCTCTCCCCTGATAGAAGCGGCAGCCATTTTAGCAGAGCAGGCAGTATGGCAGCGTGCACCCGAGGAGGGGAAAAACTGTTTAATATCAGACTTGCCAGGCATCTGGGGTGCTGGGGATGTTCTCTGCAGGTCCGGGGGTCCACACTCTCCGCCAAGACCTTCGTTTTTGCGTGTAATCGCTTGTGATGACAGTGGATGGGGTCCAGGTACAGGAGCTCCCTTTAGGTGCTGCTGGTCTCAGCCATGTCCAGGCCACGCCCCATTTCTTCATTGGCTTTTTGATAATGTGCAGGTGGAATAGGCCGCTCTTTGATTGGTGGATGTGTACCTGTGAGGATATGATGTTGTACCCCTTTTATCCTACCAAAGTCAAGTGAATGCTTACTAAAGACTTCTTGAACTATCCGGTACACACCTTGCTTATCATACACAGGAGTGGTGTCAGTTCCGACATGGAGCTGCTGACACCAGTCCTCCAGTGGCCCTGTTGTTTGATCAGGTTGCCCCTTTGGTATGGGGTATGGGTCCTACTGTTTGGATCTCATTGTTGCTGACTGTGTACAATTTAGCAACGGTTGTATACCTGGGTAATTTAACCTCTTCACTACCACAATTTAAGATGTAAACAGGTACTCTCCCATTGTGTACATCAACCACCCCCCTGGCTGTCAAGAGTGTAGGTCTGTGCTCAGTGCTGATGGGCTCCACTAATGCCTGATAGTCCTGCCCTTTCAGACCTATAGCTGCTCAACACCAAATCATCATCTCGTTCATTGGGGGAATCACAATAGGCAACGGGTCTGTCACCCGTGCAGTACCAATCTCGCCACCTGTAATTGTTACCTGTTGATGGTGCAGGATGGCTCTGATCTCACGCTGGAGGACCTTCCTCTGACCAGGTCTGGCAGTGTCTGCAATCTGTTGAAGCAAAGACAATACTTCCTCCATGCAATTGCTAACATTAGTGCCTAGTATTATATATGGATCATTGCATTACTGGCTTCTGCTACTACTAGGATCCCCTGGTTCTGCAATTCCACCCTCCCCACCTTATTGGGCATTTCTCTAACCCCCATCACAGTAATCGGTTCACCGTTAGATGCATTGAGGGTGAAGTCTAAGTCACGCTGTTTCAGTTCTGTATCAGCCCAGTAATTCTTATAAAGGATATAGGGGATGGTGGTCACCTGTGACCCTGTGTCCTGCAGAGCAGGTGTCGGGATGCCATCTAGTACAATGAACAGAAACGGCCTCTGTCCGATGAAGGTCTTGTACCAGGTGGCTGGACCCTGTTGATGTATTCCTGAGGTATGGTCCCGGCCCCCAGGGACTGCCCGTTTTAAGGACAGCTCCTGGCGATGTGGCCGGTTCGGTTACAGCGGCGGCAGATGGGCTCCCGAGTGGAGCTGTAGCAGTCGGTGGTTCTACCTCGGTACGCTGTGACTTGCTTCGCTCTCATCCAGGGTACATCCTCCGGACTTTCGGCAAGTTGAATCAGCGGTTGAGGTTAAGGCTGAGGTCTTGGCGCTGGCTGTTGGCTTTGCTGCAGCTGTAGAGCTTCCATCAGCTTAGTGATGTTTTTATTCATCTGGCGCATCTCAGCACGCATCTCAGCACTCAGGGAATCATACTTGTCAGGCTGAGCAGATTGTACATTGTGTGTGGCTGTAGACACGGATGATGATTTCGGGGTAGCCTGCGCCTCACCACTGCACCACCATTTGATAGCAGCTTCATGGGTCTCTACCGGCCATAACTCTTTGATGGCCATCTCTTTCAGGGTATTAAAGTCAGCTTCTGGATTGCTCAATGACCACCAATGTACAGTCTTATTGTCCTCAGGGGATAAAGTCCCCGGGTGAATTATTCAATTAAGAGCTTGTTTTCGTCAGGTACACTGGCGGGGCTGACATGTTTAAGGGCGCACAATGCTTCTTCCAGACGCCAGGCATAAGTTCTGATATCATCTCCGGGCCTCTGGTAGCAGTGATGAAAGCGCATGCGTATATCAGCCTCATTGTACTCCTCGAAAGTAGCTCTCAGTTTGTTAAATATAGTGGCCGTTGATCTCCGTTCAGCAGCAGACCAGGACACACTCTCTTTCTCTGCTGCGCCAGTTAACTGTCCGAGTACCAGAGCAGAGCGTTGTTGACCGGTCATCGCATACATATCTAGGACGCTATTGACTTTTCTCTTGAAGGCATCCAGCGTATCAGGGCGGCCGTCATACTGAGGCAACCACTTGGCCCCCGGAATGTATGAAAGTGAGATCGGTATTATTGGGGCGAGTGCACCCTGTGCGCTGGTGGCGCTGGCAGTGGTACAGGAGGCAGCCATAGGTCCTTCGGAATAATTCCTAGGGTCAGCAAATTCGCTGTCGTCGTCGCTGTAGGAGGCCGACATGTTGGAGGCCCCCCTAGTGAATTACAGACAGTTCTTAAAGAGTTAAACAGTTCGGGAGTTTCCGGACTAGGTCGCGGCGCATGGGAATGCTCGGCTGAGTTAGGTGCGGGTTTCAGTTTCGCGCTTTACAGGCCGACACGCCCACTTTCTTCCCACTCTTCGGCGCAGTAATGGCGGCGTAGTTTAATCAGTCACTCAATACAGTCGAAAACACGGCACACAGTACCCGGTAATACCGGGCACGAGATCCTGTTTGTGACGCCAGAAAGAAATGTCAAGCCCCAGGCCCTGGGGTACCAGGCTCGGTGGTTGTTTAGGGATGCCACAGGTGGCAGTGCCTGATCCCGTAGCCTGGGTGACACTTCAAAAAGGGTGTATTTACAGGGGATAAGGGTTTGTCATGTGATGCCACCTGTAGTACCTGGTGATGGGTCACCAGCGCCGCCACAGCCTGCCGGAGGTAGATGGTAGTGCAGCTAAGTTGGCAAAGCTCCCTACAGGTGAAGCGGGTCATCCGGGGCAGCGTGGAGTGAGGCGGTAGATTGGGATGGGGAGTAATGGAGCAGTCTATAGGGGCACTGGGAGCGGAGAGGAATGACGCACACACACTGTAGAAGTTTCTTTTACCTTTTACTGGTGGTACGCAGGTAAAGACGTCCAGGGCACTGACAGGTGACCAGGTGCACAGTGGGTCCACACAGCAAGTGGGTATAAGGCCATCTCTGTTCCTCTGTCGTAGCTGAAACCCAGTCTGCATGCAGCCAGACTGGCCTCCTCTCTCTTCCTGTCCTTACTCTCTCCTCCTGTGCGGTCCACAGTTACCCTCTCTGATCACTGCCTTGTGATGCCTCACTGCGGTGTCTGGCTCCCTTTCTCTGGACTCACAGGGGGACCAGGTGACTGAAGTCTCCAAGGTGTAATGGGGTTTTCTGTAGTCCTAGAGTATCCTACAGGTACGGATCTCCGAAGTCCGGTACGTCTCTGGGTGAACTTCCACTAGTTCCTCACTCCCTTTTGGCTCTCTACTCCTTGCCTTCTGTCCCCACTCAGGCTTGCGGGACGTTAAAAGGGCCACTCCGGGTCACTGGCTCGGGCCTAACTGCGGCACCGACCACCAGGACGTCTTCGCAGCTCTCCTAGAGTCTGCACACTCTGACTAACTCCTCCCCCAGCAGCAGTATATATAGGTGATCTTGCCTAAGGGCAGCAAGTTGAGCTCCCCCTACTGTGCCAGGGTGGAAGATGTTGCATGTAGTAGGTACCTGCTGTGGAAACCCAGCTGCGCATTAGGGAAGTCTGTGGCTACCTGCGTGAGCAGGGCGTCACACTACACCAGTATGTTGCACATAACATCACCACTTCCTTGAGAAACTCTGTGTTTAAGGGTGCTTTTCACCTCAGACACTTGGACGAGTAAGCATGGACAGGGGCGTTACATGTCGCTGACTGGGCACTGGGTGACAGCAAAAGGAGCTGCTGTACAAGTCTTGTCATCCCCAGGGGTTGTGTGTCAAACCTCTGTATCTAGAAGTTGCTCCACTGCTTCTGCCTCCTCCACCTCTTCTAGGTCCTCCACCTGCACCCAAAGCCTGTCTGGTTATCTGACAAGCGTTCAAACTGCGCAGAAGAAATCCAGCACACCTCCTTACTATGCTAGCAGCAGGGCTCAATGTCATCAGGCGGTGTTTACATTAAAATATCTGTGAAATGAGAGTCACTCAGCTGAGGAGTTGTGGTCAGCTCGGGAGACAGAGTTTAATCAATGGCTGTCTCCACTGAATCTGCAGCCAGGGAAGGATATGTGTGACAATGCTGCAAACCTAGGTGCGGCCCTTCGTCGGGTAAGGTGACAAACGTGCCTTGTATGGCTCACGTCTTGAACCTGGTCGTCCAGTCGTCAGGTGGTGGGCCAAGAGGAAGGAGAGGAAGTACAGGAAGAGGCGTATGCGTAAGGGATAACAAGATCTCAAAGGTCCAGGCATGGGAGTGTGGGGGAGAGGGTTTAACAAGGGCACATGGTAGCAGCCAAACTGTTGATGAAGGTGCAGGAGCCGAGGAAGAAATGGAGGATGAAAAGGCGATGGGCAATGAAGACTCAGCAGATGAGGGAGATCTTGATCACATTTCTGTTGTGCGAGGTTGGGGGGAGAGGGCAGAGGAAGAAAGCGTGAATGTTACCTCGCCGCCACCAATAAAACAAGAACTTGGGCCCCCGGATGCGCATGACACATGAGAGCCTTCTTGCTGCACTATCTGCAACATGATCCTCGGATTGTTAGAATTCGAAGTAATACCGACTACTGGGTTGCCACACTGTTAGATCCCTGGTACAAGAGTAAATTTGGGGAAATGATTCCTGTCCTGGAAAGGGACGCATGCATGCAGCAATATCAACAGAAGCTTTTACAAAATCTTAGTACTGCTTTTCCCGAAAACACCAGTTCAGCACATAGTGCATATCGCAGTTCTAACTTTCCAACCCGGGGAAGGTCGAGTCGTCATCACTCAAAGATTAACAGTAACAGTCTATCTGGTAACAGCAATTTTGTAGAATCGTTTCACCATTTTTCTAGACCATCCTTGGCAACACCAGAAGAGAGAACAAGTCTGAGACATAGTGAACGCCTAGAGAGGATGGTACAGGAGTATCTACAGCTGAATATCGATGCCATGACTGTGGAATTGGACCCTTGTGCATATTGGGATTCAAAACTGGAAAAATGGCCTAGGCTCATCTCTCATGCCTTGGAGATTTTGTCGTGCCCCACAACCAACGTTCTCTCTGAACGTGTCTTCAGCGCTGATGGTAGTGTGCTGACGGATAAGCGCACGCAGCTGTCCAGTGACAGCGAAGACAGACTAACGTTTATCAAGATGAACAAGTCATGAATCTGCAAGGACTTTTCCAACCCTGTGTCAGCCTGGGGAGACTAAACGCTTGTGTACTTTTCAATGTGCTGCATTAAACTCCCCATTTCAATATTTCAACTCTGGAGTAATTGATGCCACTTAAGTGGTGGCTGTGCCTATTTTTTTTGAAAAATGGAGACTGTTGTTGGGGTCTCATTGCTGTTTGTTGCTTGAGTAGGGCCCTCTGAGCTCAATACCTATCCCTGACACTCCTGCCCCTGTTTCTGAATATTCAACCTTTTTGTCCATCTAACCAGTGATTAACAAATTTGCTGTATTCACATCCACCATTTTTGGGTGCTTAAAAGCAGTGATTGCTACATCTCCCTTAATGTTTGCGTAAACTGCTTTTGGGCATCAAACCAAGTTTTGGCAAATGTAATATATACACATGAACAGTTTTTGGGGACTTAGTTATTGGTCAATCTCCCCCTGTCCACTAGGCCTATACAGTCACTGACCTACCTTACTAATTTTTCCAGTAATATTCCACAAAACGTATAGTTGTCCAAGCTGTGTGTGGCAGGGCATAACATTGATGGGAGAGCTTGCATGAGCTTTGAGTTTATCCGGCCCAGTAGGCCTAAACAGCTCACTGACCTACCTGACTAGTTTTTACGGTAATACTTCATAAAACTGATAGTGGTCCCACCTGTGTGTGGCGGGGCATAACATTAATGGGAGCGTTTGCATGATCTTTGAGTTTATCTGGCCCAGTAGGCCTAAACAGGTCACTTACCTACCTCTCTATTATTTCCTGTAATACTCCACGACACTTAAAGTACTGTGACACGCGGCAATATTGCTTGCAATTTCACTGGCAATTTGCTGGTTGCAGTGACATCATGGACACATTGTTCTATTTTGTTTCTGTATGCAAATGGAACAATGTGTCCATGATTTCACAGCAACCAGCAAATTGCCAGTGAAATTGCTAGCAATATTGCCACGTGTGACAGTACCTTTAAAGTTGTCCCACCTGTGTGTGGAGGGGCAGAACATTGATGAGAGCGCTTCATGAGCTTTGCGTTTATCCGACCTACTAGGCCCTAACAGGTCACTGACCTACTTATTTTTTCCTGTAATACTCCACGGCACTGATAGTTGTCCCACCTGTGTGTGGCGGTGCATATCATTGATGGGAGCGCTTGCATGAGCTTTGAGTTCATCCGGCCCAGTAGGCCTAAACAGGTCACTGACCTACCTCTCTATTATTTCCTGTAATACTACACAAAACGTAGACTTGTCCCACCTGTTTATGGCGGGGCATAAAATTGATGTGAGCTCTTGCATGAGCTTTGAGTTTATCCAGCCCAGTAGGCCTAAACAGGTCACTGGTCTACCTGACTACTTTTTTTGGTAATACTCGACGAAAATAATAGTGGTCCCACCTGTGTGTGGCAGGACATAACATTGATGGGAGCACTTGCATGAGCTTTGAGTTTCTGGCCCAGTAGGCTTAAACATGTCACTGACCTACCTCTCTATTATTTTCTGTACTACTCCACAAAACTTATAGTTGTCCCACCTGTGTGTGGCTGGGCATAACATTGATGGGAGTGCTTGCATGAGCTTACAGTTTATCCAGCCCACTAGGCCTAAACAGGTCACTGACCTACCCGACTTGTTTTTGCGGTAATATTCCATGAAACCTATTGTTGTCCCACCTGTGTGTGGCAGAGCATAACATTGATGGAAGCGCTTGCATGAGCTCTGAGTTTATCCGGCAGTAGGCCTGAACAGGTCACTGACTTACCTCTCTAGTTTTTCCTGTAATACTCCACAAAACAAATAGTTGCTGAGCAATATTTAACTTTGAAATGCTAGGCCATGTCCTGTTCTAGACCCTGTGCCATGACGGCAGGCTGGGCCATTCAGCAATTTTTGGTCTGTAACAATTGATGCCATTTTGCTGTGGCCTGACCGTTTGGGAAGAGTGAGGACTCTCATTGGGGTCCCCTTGCTGTATGGTACATAATTTGAGGAGGGTGTGACATGCCTATACCTAGGTCTCATCCTCCTTTTACTCCTACACCTCTTTTTACTTAATGCCACTTTCCCCTGTTAAGGTACCTTCACACACAGCAATATTGCTAGGCAATTTCACTGTCAATTTGCTGGTTGCAGTGAAATCATGGACACATTGTTCCATTTGTACACAGCAACAAAATAGAACAATGTGTCCATGATTTCACTGCAACCAGCAAATTGTCAGTGAAATTGCCTAGCAAAATTGCTGTGTGTGAAGTTACCTTAACTGATTTATTTGTCAATTAACAGTCAATTTCCCTCACCTCTGAAATTTTAGGTGAATGTTAACCACCACTTTTTTGAAGTGCTTTGGAAGAGTGTGCAGGCTGGCACAGACCGTGTCTTGTGCACCCATGCTAAGCCATGAGACTATTTGTACTGTGGTTAGATTGTTGTCACTTTTCCTGGTGTTTGTTGTCTATTCTGAGTAGTTTGTCAGCTTTTGGACACCTTTGAAGGTGTTTCCTATGTATTTGCTGTAGGCTGCCATTGATTCCAATGGGGTTCAACGGTATTCGACGAACAATTCGACAAACACACCCCAATTCAGTGAATTGAATCAAATTTGAATACTTAGGTGGTGGCTCATCACTATTAATGAGCGGCCCCAGAAGCAAGCAGTGGGAGACAGGTAAGATGATTGCTATCCTGTCATCTATCTATCTATCTATCTATCTATCTTGTCTATTCTATTTTAACTTTTTCCAGCATGGGAAATAAAATGCTAAAAATGCTGTCCCTATGCTATCCGTGTGCTGTCCACTCAGCTTCCACAGTCCCGGACACTGCCCTGGGAGTTGCGCCTGGCATCACCTGGTAGGCACTTAGTCAAGTCTCTCTCACATTAGAGTAAGCCTAGGTCCACCCTGTGGCCCAGTGGCTCCACTTCCGACGTAGAGAGCACTTCCAGGTGCTTCTCAAAATTTTATAGCATTGAGCCATGAAAATTTAAAAAAAAAAAAAATCATTTTTTTCCCATAAAAATGTTGCTTTGGACTTCCGGTTTCCGGCCTGATGGGCGAGGAAGGAAGGGACTGAGGTCCCTGAGCCCGTGGCTCCATAACTGACTCAAAGGCGAGAATTCGCCGTCAAACGGAACCGGAGGCACGATCCCCTATTCCTGAGCTGCCCCTGCATGCATCGGTGGCTCCGGAGCACCGGCACCAGGCGGGTCACGGTGGGGATGGCGACGAGACAATCCGGGCCCCCCTCCAAGATGGCGCAGAGCGGAGCGGGAGGCAGAGGCAAGGAGGCGGCGAACAAACAGCAGCCTCGCTCGCAGGGGAAGGATTCCGGCGGGCAGCCTGGCCGGAGCAGCGGTGGGAGAAGTGAGACTCAGGAGCAGGCGGAGGGGCTGGGGCTCGGTCCCATCATTGACTATAAGCTGCTGGCCATGGAGGTCTCTGCTCAGCTGGCAGGGGAGCTAAAACAGACTTTCAGGGCTCTGGTGCAGGAGCTGCTGCAAGATTCCCTCACTGACATCAGAGCGGAATCTGCAGTACAGGAGGCCAGAATAGCAGCCCTGGAACAAAGAGTGTCAGACTCAGAAGACAGGGTGGCCTGGCTGGAACAGCAAGTATCAGATTACAAGGAGAGGGAAGATCGTACAATTAATAAACTGGAGGACCTTGAGAACCGTTCCCGCCGTAACAATCTGCGACTAGTGGGACTCCCTGAGTCCATCACCCTCACAGCTCTATTAGACATTTTCGAGACTGAACTCCCTCAGATCCTGGGAAGTGGGGGCACATGCATGGTGGAAAGGGCTCACCGGATAGGTCCTCCACCCGACCGCCCCACCAAAACTGACACAGCGTCCCAAGGGAGAGTGAAGCCATGGCAAGCTATTGCTCGCTACCTAAATTACAGGGACAAGGAAAATCTTCTGTGTGCGTATAAGAGCTCGAGGGTCCCCCTGATACTTCGTGGACATAAGGTCCTGCTGTTTGGTGACTACTCCCCTGACGTAGCAAAAAAGTGGAGAGCCTTTGGGGAAGCATGTAGTATACTCTACAAGCGCAATGTACGCTTCCAGCTTCTGTACCCAGCCATATTGAAATATAGGGGTCCGGATGGCTCCATCTGGGTGTATCACAGCCCTGGGGAGGCCCTCAGGAGCCTGACACAGCGGAGCCCGGAGGGAAGACACGATGGAGGGCAACAGAGCCGCCACTCAGGAGCCCGGAGAGATGATTGTGACCACCGTCCGGAGACCCCAACGGCTCAAGAGGACTCTCCTCGTTGGTTGTCTGGGAGGGGAAGCCCGGGATCCCGCTCGTCAAAGGAACAAAGACCTGTGCGACGAGATGGAAGTGGAGGCAGAAGACGACCGTCTGTTCCGAATGGGTCACAAGTGGAGGACAATTGCGAGGAGACCTGAACTGGTGATCTTTTCCCTTTTCCCTTTTTTTTTTAAATTTTTTTATTTTTCTCTTCTTTCTTATATCGGGGATGATTGAGGATCTGTCTCTTGGGTCCCAAGCCCTGGCCCGTGTGGTCTGGCAGCGTTCATTCCGAACGCCTCGCCCGATGCGGGGGGTATGACAGGGCGTAAAATTGACTGTATGTCTTAATCGACTTTAGTGCACGGTACTAATTACCTCCTTGAACACTGGACCCGCAGGGCGGGAGCGGAAAAGGAGAGCGCCCTTCAGAATATGGGAGTCCATGACTTGTGTTTGGGGAATTGTTGGCTTTTGGGAGGATGGGTGAGGGGTGGGCTTTATTTGGGTTTATGGTTTAGTATGCGGCCCTTCAGCCGCCTGTTGAGAAGTTATTGGGGTTCTGGGGTATGGGTGTTTTTGAAGTTTCAGCCACTAGATATATTCTGCTTGTTTTTTAATGTCTGGATTGAGTCTTCCCAAAACACGGTGCCAACTGCTATGATCCATCCAGTGACAGTTAATAATGGTTAATCTACTGTCCTGGAACGTTAAGGGCCTTAGGTCGCCTGAAAAACGTTCCATGGTGCTTAAGCATATTAAGAGGTTGAAAGTGGACATCGCTCTACTTCAGGAGACACACCTCCAAGATACGGAATTTTTTAGGATGCACAGACTCTGGGTAGGGGCGGTGCATGGGTTAGGATCAGTAGGGAGGAAGGCGGGAGTACTGATTCTGATACATAAAAACTTTCCTTACACTATTGTTTCTGAGGCTAAAGATGATGGGGGTAGATATGTGCGCTTGGTTATAGATAGTCCGACTGGGCGGCTTAGTGTTACTAATGTATATGCTCCTAACCAATCGCAGGATGCCTTCTTCTCCCACCTACAGGTAGAACTACTGGTAGACACAGAACACCTTCGGATAGTGGGGGGTGACTTCAACACAGTGTTCTCTGAAGGTGTTGACCGGCGACGCGACAAGACGATGACTGGATCTAACCCAGACGTGCGGACATCAGACTTGCTACAAACCTTAGCTGGGGGACTGGCTTTACATGATGTGTGGCGATTACACCACCCCATTGACCAAGAATTCACTCACTTCTCCCATGCCCACAGGTCGTGGTCACGCCTAGATTTATTCCTGCTCAGCAATCAATTATTGTCTAGGGTGGACAGAGTGGACATTGAACCTATGGTTATCTCTGATCACAGTCCCGTGGTAGTGGAACTACGTGACGTACACCCAAGGGGGACTGATTTTATATGGAGCTTCCCATCTTACTTGAGAAAAGACAGTAACTTTGATAAACTATTGGGGGAGTGGTGGACTGACTTTACTTTTACCAACGCAGACCATGTGACGGATCCTGGGCTATATTGGGAGACAAGTAAAGCGGTGATGAGAGGGAAAATATTGGCCTACACCAGCTCTCAATAAAAAAAAAAACATTTACACAGTTCCACCTAGCCAGGTCCAAAGTGCGAGATGCACATGAGAAAGTTCAAAACAATCCTTCACCTTTAATGAAAGAGGAATGGTTGGGAGCTAAGAGGGAGTTTGACGTCTGGGCTTCACGGAGAGAAATGTGGAGTAAAGAACAATGGGAGGTGGATCTCTATAAATTTGGTGATAAGGTGGGGAGGTTAATGGCGAATTTGGCCAGAGGCAAAACCAAGCCCACGACATTTACCTCTTTGTTAGATTTTGAAGGAAATACACTACATGCCCCGAAAGACATCAACTCACATTTAGGCAAATTTTTTGGTAAACTGTATACGCAGGGCCTGGTGCAGCATGCGGCGGAAGCGGGAAAGGGGTGGCTTGAGAGGATCTCCTTGCCTGTTCTCACAGAAGATGGTCTGGCTGGCTTGAACGCTGAGATAACTTTGGCTGAAGTTCAAGCGACCATCAAGAATCTTGGTGCCCACAAGGCTCCGGGTCCAGATGGTTTCACAGGAGAATACTACAAATCTCTGTGCGATGAGGTGGCCCCGTGCCTAGTCTCTTTATTCAATGGCATCCTCGCGGGTGACAGTATCTCGAACCACACCAACACGGCACATATTAAGCTGTTGCCGAAAGGTGTCGTGGGATCACCTGACCCGTCCAACTACTGCCCCATTTCCCTGATTAATCAGGATCTGAAAATTATGGCCAAAATTATGGCAGATCGCCTGGCAGGATTACTACCATCCCTTATTGGTCCTCAACAGGCGGGATTTGTCAGGGGCAGATCGGTGGTGGGTAACATCAGACAAACCTTGCTGGTGTTGGATTCAGTGAGTCACCGTGAGAATCTTCATGCTGATCGTCCGGCGTTGGTATTGTTGGACGCCGAAAAGGCATTCGACAGTGTCAATTTGTCGTGGCTGCACTTGACCCTGGATAAGATAGGACTGCAAGGCGCGTTTAGGACATTTCTAAGGACACTATATGAGAACCCGAGCGCAAGAATATGCACCCCCGGCTTTTTGTCCGCCCCTATCCTCTGGAGAGGGGGACGCGGCAGGGATGCCCTCTTTCGCCCTTGCTCTTTAATTTGGCTATTGAACCTTTAGCATGGTATCTGAATGGCTATAGTTCCCATTAGGGCATTGATATTGGGGGGGTAACGGTGAAGTCGGCATTATTTGCTGACGACGTCATTATCTATATGAATAGACCGGAGAGGGACTTAGGCACATTGCTCCAACACCTTCATACCTTTGAAACATTTTCGGGTTTTAAGCTCAACAAAGCTAAATGTGAGATCTTGCGCTTGGGGACACCACGACACAGATCAGGGAAGGAAGGGGTTGGAGTAATGGGGGAGATAGAGGGCATCCGAGTAAAGCCTCATCACATAAAATATCTGGGCATCATTCTCAGCAGCAACACTAGCCATATATATACACTGAATTTCACCCCATTAATTACTAAAATAACACGTGAACTGGAGAGGTGGAGAGGTCTGCCGTTGACTCTTCTGGGAAGGTGCCATCTAATTAAGATGGTCAGTTTCGCCAGACTTCTGTATCCGCTGCAGACTATACCACTGCTGCTTAAGAGAGCGGATATCCACAAACTCAACACAGCGTTCTCCAACTTTCTTTGGAGGGGGAGGAGGGCCAGGATAGCAACTCGCATCTTGATGCTTCCGAAACAAGCGGGGGACTGAATTTCCCGGATGTCAGGGGCTATAACTTAGCTTGTCTTCTGCGCCATATTATTGATTGGCTCAAAAAGACCAGCAGATACTCTAATTATGCAGCAGAGGCCGCGATGTGTAGACCCTGGGATCCGGCTAGTTTACTACATTCATCATGGTCTATGGTGCCCAAAACCCTGAAGAACACAATCATTTATAGGGACACGGCCATGTGCTGGAAGGCGGTTAGAAAGAAGCTATTGATGGCGTGGAAAACATCTAAATATCTTAACCCATGGACACACGTAGGGTTTAGTCTGGGCCGGGAAAATGCCTTATTTGCAGCATGGCTAGGGAATGGATGGTTTAAATTGTTTATTTGTCTATTTATATGTTATTATACTGAAAACTCAATAAAATATGTTCAAAAAAAAAAAAAAATGTTGCTTTAGCCCCAATTTTTTTAAGTTCACAAGGGTAAAAGGAGAAAATGAACCATACAATTTGTTCTGAAATGTCTCCTGAGTATGCCAATACCCTATATGTGATGGAAAAGAACTATTTGGATGCACGGCATGGCTTAGAAAGGAAGGAGCGGATCCAAGATGGCCGCAGACCAGGGAGGTTGCATCTGACACAGCTCCCTGCCACACTCCACCATCTGAGCCATCCAGCCTCAGAGAACACATAATCTACCATCAAAGATACACCAGCTGCAGCCCACAACACCAAGGACACGGAGGATCTGGATCTTAAAGCCTGCAGAGCCTCTGAACTCTCTCCTCAGGTGGTGAATGCTGCACTCCCCCTCATCCCAGCTTCAGACTGTCTGAATTCCTCCCTGCTCTTGGACACTTAACACTGCCAGCCCGCAAATCCCTGATACATACTGTGATATCATCGGGGCTCTGTGAGGGTGAGGAGACTCCATCAAATCAGCAGGGAGCAGAGATAAGATAAGAGAAGTGCGGAACCAGAGAGAGAGGAGCTCATTTCTGCCCACGCAGCCAAGGGTGCTGTTGGATTACAGCACCGCCGCCCCCTGCATCCTTGGGTGAGGAACAGCGGGGGGGGTGCCTTCAGCTTACACCACCAGCTTGCAGCACTGCCGCCCCCTGCAGCCTTAGGTGAGGAGCAGTGGGTGGCTGTCGGGTGCTTCTTACCCGCTGAAGCTGGCGGCGACCATCACACAGGAAGCCGGTGTGTGATGCTGGCGCCGCCCCCTTCTACACTGCCGCTCCCCAGCCTGACTGCCGCTTGATCCTCAGGGCTCACACTTTCCAATGGACGGTGCGGCCCTGGCTAACGGGCTATAAGAACCACAAAAGATTTCACTCTCGTACTTTCTGACAATGGTGAAAACCACGAGCAAACCTGTAAAGTCAAATATCAAATCCGGCAACGCCACTTTTCAGGCAGACTTGGATAAGTTTCTGAAGAAACAAGCCGGTATGTCTTCTTTATCTAAAACATCTCGACAACTTCTCACTGGTGACCCAACTGAATCTGAACCTGAAAGTGACGTGGAAACTGAAGAAACATCCAAAAATCCTCCACTCACTAGGTCTTTCAATAAAAAGATCTTGAATAAAGCCATTGAGCCGGTCCTTAAACCACCCCCGGAAGAAACCCCCAGAGATGTCATTTGCCAGTTCCTCGATTTTAGAACCAAAAATCTTCTTCTGCGTAGGGCCAGAGAGGCGATTGACATCTCCTGCAATGGTTCAGCAATAAAAAATTTTCAAGATCTGTCGGCAATCACTCTCAACAAGCAGAGGCTCTTGAAGCCTTTTACGACGAAACTACACCAGAGACACTTTTCTTATAGATGGCTGTACCCATTTGGCATTTTCATTTCTGCTAATGACAAGCGATTTCAAGTGAGAACCTCTGCAGATATTAAAAGGGTTTGTAAAGACCTTGACATTGTGCTTGAACACTACCCAAATCTGGAAGCGGTCAACTCTGCATACCTGCTAAAACCTCTTCCACAACTTCCAAAATTGGCAGACAAATGTGACCCCCAAATCCCAAAGGCTCAAGCGTCGCACCGCTAAACCAGCTGGGATCCACGATGGGGACGACCCAGCTGGCTGATAGATCAGTCGGAATTGGTTGTTCTCCACAGGTCCCATGGACATAGGGCTCATGCCCTGCTTACACACTGACAAGACTAAACGGACAACCCTTGAGGACTGGTAGAGGGTTTCTGCTTTACCAATGTCCGTTTACATTTGCTACTACTTATAACTCATGTAGTGGGCAACAGTTCTTTTTCAAGACACCACGTTTCCTATTGATTGTTGCTCACTACATTCACCTTCCCCCTTCCTTCCCCCCCCTGTTCCGTCCCCCGCCCCCCACCCTCCCTACTGCCTATTTACCTGACTCCCTTAAAAGGACTTGATGCGTAACCTATCTTGAAGATATCTGTTTAGCATTCTCTGAGGATGTGACGCGACCCTCCTGACATCCATGACTTGAACAACACTAGGCCTTCCTTAATCCTCGACCACCTATCCTCAATCCCCTTACTACCCTCTCCTCACCCTTTCCAATACCTATCTCCACGTTTGTTCGGACACTTGGTATAGGTTTAACCAAGATTTTCTAGAAGGTTCATACTGTACTCATGTTCAGTTATTTTCCATGTTTGTGTTATGTGAGTTTTACTATCACGGCCTACCCGTTGTCCTCTGCAACTACTCTGCTCAATTATAGCTTAATGTTGATTACAACACTACTGCACCCCCTCCGGGTGTAATGGCTGCATACTATGCAATGTTTTTTCATGTATTCATTGAATTTCGCTTATTTCCTCTTGCATTTTCTACCTAAAAATGTGCACTGCACTGCTGCAACACAGCTCTCTCCCCCCTCAATCTCTGGAAGCGCATATATCCCTTCTGCATAAGGAAGGCAAGGACCCTACACTTTGCGGGAGTTACAGGCCTATTTCCCTGCTAAACGTAGATTTAAAAATATATGCAAGTTTATTAGCTAGATGTTTGGCGGAATTATTGGCTCAACTTGTCTCTTTGGACCAGACTGGGTTTGTGCAGGGGAGAGAGGGGAGAGACAACATGAGCAGGATTCTGCATCTAATGCAACGGGCAAAGCTACACCGTCTTCCTCTGGTTCTTTTAAGTACAGATGCCGAGAAGGCTTTTGATAGGGTGGACTGAACATTCCTGCACAGAACTCTATCGGTCATCCATTTCCCACCGCCCATTATAGGGGCGATATTTAAAAAGTATTTCTCCCCTTCGGCGACACTCCGAATCAACAATATGTTGTCCGACCCCTTTCTCATCCAGAACGGCATGAGACAGGGATGCCCCTTATCACCACTTCTCTTTGTCTTAGTCATGGAACCTCTTCTTCGAAGCATCCAGCTAAATAAAGACATCAAGGGAGTCCAGATACGATCGGTTCATCATAAGTCGGCCGCATTTGCGGATGACTTGCTGGTGATTCTTTCCCACCCGGATGGGGGTATCCCTGCTCTCGTGCAAACTTTGGATCATTATAGCTACATGTCCAACTATAAAATCAACCTGTCGAAATCGGAAGCGCTTGCTATTAATATCCCTAAAACGTCCATTGATAGATTCAAAAGGAGTTATCCGTTCAAGTGGCCAACCAGCTACATTACGTATCTTGGGGATAAAAGCGGGCGCTCGGCCTTCTTAGTCTTAATATTTTACCAGCATTGGAGGGGGCGGTGGAGATGGTGGAGTCCTGGAGAGTCCATTTTATCTCTTGGATTGGGAGGAAAAATTTACTCAAAAGCATAATTCTATCAAAATTCCTCTATTTATTTAAAATGCTCCCAACCCATATCCCTGACCGAACCCTTTCTAAGATACATTACTTTTTCTTGGATTTTATATGGAACAATAGAAGACCCAGAATCAATTTGTCGACTCTGACGCTGACGCATTCTCGGGGAGGGATGGGAGCCCCAGATATATCTAAATACTACAAAGCAGCCATGCTAACCAGAGTGGTGGAATGGATTAGAGGCTCCCCAAACAAACTTTGGCTATCAATCGAAGAACATCTTTCGCCAATGCCATTGAGACCCCCAGCATTGTTGATAGACTTCCAAAATAAGTCTTACATGCCCCTAAATACTCTGGCACGTGCAGTTCTCAATATCTGGAAAAAAGAACAAACACAAGTACATCCTCTGTCCCCCATTCTCACTCTCCAGGACTTTACAGGGCCTCTATTGTTGCAACCACATACCGTGGGCAATCTTGACGCAAGACGCGCTAGAGCCCCAACAATCTTAATAGACCAGCTGTTCCTCGATGGTGCTTTCCTGTCATTTGCGGAAATACAGCAATCTGACCATTTACGCATGATGTCCTTCCTGCAATATAACAGATTGAAGGCCTATGTACATAAATGGAGGACGCATACTGACTTGCTTAGACCCCTAACTCCATTCGAACAGCTTTGTGGACAATCACAACCTCCTCGAAAACTGCTTTCTAAACTTTACAAACTCCTAGTGCACGAAAAGGCTAATGTTAAACGAGCCTTTCTAGGAGTTTGGGAACAGGACTTAAACATTCAATTCACGGATGACCAGATCAACCAGATCTATAATCGATCTCACGGTTCATCGCCCTGTGTTAGGGTACAGGAAAACTCGTATAAAGTGGTGTCTTGATGGTACCGCACCCCAAAATTAATACATGAATGGAGTTCCTCCATGCTGGGACAATGCTGGAGATGCAACGCAGAGATAGCCACCAAATATGTAGATATGTCCCTATGCCCCGCAATAAAATCATACTGGAAGGTAGTCTCTGACATAATCTCGGACGTACTGAACCGAGAAGTCAAACTATCACCGCAAACAGCTCTCCTCAATCTCCCGGTGTGGCATAGGGAAGCTTCTTCCTCCCGACTGGCTCATAACATCGTAGCTGCAGGCAGACTCCTGGTGCCCTCTAGATGGAACACTAGCTCTCTCCCCACATCATCAAGGAGATAGACTCTCTATACCGCACTGCTGAATTAGCGGCCTTGTCATATTGTTCTTATTCTCTCTTCGAAACAACATGGACACCCTGGATATTTTACAGATCGACCCCTGAATTCACTGGGATTCTTACTGCAGAATGAGATTTGAACTACTACAATAGCTACCTATAGATATCGAACTGACCTTCCATGGCACCCATCACTCTTTCTTCCTCTCTATTCTTTCCCTCCCCAACTCTCTATTCTCTCTAAGGCTGTGGTCACAGTTGCCATGCGTTTTTTTTATTGATTTAACAAAACTCATGCTTTTTTTCATGTCAGCATGACTTTTGTAAGGTGTGTGATGGCTCCCTGCGTTTTTGGGTGCGTTTTTGAATCTGCACATAAAAATAGTGCTTGTAGTATTTTTTTGTGCATTTTGAAAAACGCATGCGTTTTTGTAGAAAACGCATGCGTTTTTATAACATGGGTTCCTATGGGAAACGCATGCAAAAACGCATCTACAATTAGTAACTTTTAGTGCCATTCAAAAACGCATGCGTTTCCCATAGGAGCCCATGTTAAAAAAACACATGCGTTTCCGGAAAGGCATGCGTTTTTTTAACATGGGCTCCTATGGGAAACGCATGCGTTTTTGAATGGCACTAATTGTACATGCGTTTTTGCATGCGTTTTTCATAAGGCCCCTTATTAAAAAACGCATGCGTTTTTGGATATGCTCCAAAAACGCATGGGACAGTCACACATGCTTTTTGGCTATTAGGGCATGCGTTTTTTAACATGGGGGCCTATGGGTGCGTTTTTTACATGCGTTTTTGAAAACGCAGGTCTCCAAAAATGCATGTGAAAAATGGTACTGTGACCCCAGCCTAACTTTATCTTTTCTGCTTGCACTTCACAACTTTACACTCCTTGCCTCCCCTTGACCTAATCTAACTTTAAGATTTGAGTGCACAGATCTGTACTTTAAGACATGTCAATGGTTTTGGCTTTCCAACTTTATTCAGCTTACTATTTTTAGCAATACTGTTTTTGATTGATTAATTGTTAACAGTTACTGTAATAGCTTCTTATCACTTTGAATATTCAATAAAAAGAACATTGAAAGAAAAGAAAGAAAGGAAGGAGCGCCATTTTGACCAGAGTCGATTGCAGACACCATGTCACATTTGAAGAGCCCCATACAAAACAAAACAGCAGAAACCCCCACAAGTGACCCTATGGTGGAAGTTACACCTCTCAATGAATATGTCTAGGGGATTGTCGAGAATTGTATTACATTTGCTGAGTAAATGAACATTACCGTTTTACCCACTAAAATGTTGCTTTGGTTTCAAGTTTTTAATTTTCAAAGAGGTAATTGAACAAAACAAACAATACAAGTTGTTACACAATTTCTTCTGAGTACACCAATACTCCATATATGGTCAAAAACTACTTTTGAGGCGCAGTGTAAACCTCAGAAGGGAAGGGGCGCCATATCATAGTGCAAATTTTGCTTTTATGGTTTGTGAGTGCCATGTCACATTGGCAGAGCCCCTGAGGTACCAGGACAACTGAACCCTCCCATAAGTGAAACATTTTACAAACTATACCCCTCAATGAATATATCTAAGGCCCTGTGCCAACGCTGCATCTTTTGTAGCATTTTAGTGTACCTTTTGTTAGAAAACTGCATGTGTAGTTCCCCCAGGTAAGTATATGAGAATTCTGAAGTGATGAGCCAAAAATGCTTTTTTCCTTGCAGTTTAGCTGCAGATTGTGATCAACACAAAAGAATGAACATGTCAATTGTTTGCTGCGTTTTGTAGCCATTCAGACTAGTAAAAAAACAAAAGTCAACAAACTGCACCTAAACCTGCACCAACAACACATGCATTTTTTGATTTGTTTTCCTACCACAGGGTGCAAATTAGCACCATTTTTGCGACAGAAAATTTCTGCACACAAAAAGCAGTGTCAGTACATAGCCTAAGGCTACATTCACCATTTTTGGTGTAGAAAAACTGCACCTAAAGGTGGCTTCACACCTGGCGACGTCACTAGCGACATCGCCGAAAAAGTGACGTATCAGCGATGTCGCTAGCGACGTCGCGCTGTGTAAACGCGCGGCACGACCGCGTTTTATCGCCGGTCGCAGGTTGACAGGTTTACGGGAAGAACCGTAAACCTGTCAACCTGCGATAAGGCTGGATCGCGCCGTGTGACATCGCCAGAGCGATGTCGGCGGCGATCCAGCCTATACCGCAGCGTTGCTGCGGATCGCTCGCTGGGCTAAGCCCAGCCCAGCGAGCGATGTCACTGCCCGCATCGCTGCGGTGTCGCCGGCCGCAGCGATGCTGTGTTACAGCTGGCCAGCGATGACGGAACCGAGCGGGCACCCGCGCATCGCTTCCGACATCGCTGGCCAGGTCGTGCCGTGTGACGGGACCATAAGGGTGCGGACACACATCCGTGAAACTCGGACGATTGTAATGTGAGTTAAAATCGCATTGCAGTCGGACCAATGTTAACCAATGTCCGAGAGCACATTTCCGACTGTCGGACGTTTTTTCCTTTGCCGACAGTTGGATGACGAGCCAGTCACAACATGCTGTGATTTCATGCACGCGTCGGACGAGAATCGCTAATGCAAGTCTATGGGTCCGACAAAAATCACAGACCGCACACACAGACAACATGGGGACAGCATAGGGAGAACGATTTTAACATGGATATTCTCACAGAGATAAGAATAGACAGGATAGATAGGATAGAATAGCTAGATAGGGTTCACCTGTCTCCCCCTGCTACTTCCGGCCATTAAGCTAATTACATATTCCCTGCACTACACAACTAGAGACCTAGTATCAATAAAGTACATGAATAATAGGATAAGACCCATGTGGATGCAAAGCAATTTTGCTGTTTTTTAATATTGCATAGTGAAGCACAAAAAAACATCCACAGGTTACATCCAGTAGATACAAGTTTACAGGGATAAAGTGCAGGGTGCAAAGAGAGCACAAACACGAACCACAGTAATTTACATTCCAGACTTAGCTGGGCAATTCAAAATTCATAACACTCAATGTACATTAAATATCCCCCATTACAATGATTCACATAGAAAGGGGGAATCACAGTATAGCAGCAATGCAGTAAAGTGCAAGTGCATAGGTTAATTCAGCAGCCATCAAGAAGTACAAGGAGAGTAAAGGTACCTTCACACACGGCAATATTGCTAGGCAAATTCACTGGCAACTTGCTGGTTGCAGTGAAATCATGGACACATTGTTCCATTAGTACACAGCAACAAAATAGAACAATGTGCCCATGATTTCACTGCAACCAGCAAATTGCCAGTGAAATTGCCTAGCAATATTGCAGTGTGTGAAGGTACCTTAATGGTACCTTTACACGCTGCTACAGAAGGTTGGAAACAACCGGGTGTCGGAGACAAATGTATCTTGCACCGTCAAATCAACCCAAGGTAGCAGCGTGTAAACTAGGTTGTTGCCACCCGTCACTGTCGGCACCTGTTTCAGAGCAGTGCTCTAAAACAGGTTGGTTTCAACCCGATGGTAGCGGCGTCTAAATAAGGTACAGTAAGGTTTTTTCGCCACCTAGTTAACTCCCTGGGGCGTGACACAGCCTCCGGGAAACCGCCCCCTTCAGCGATCATTGGTGGAAGCTCCTGTGTTACGATTGGTTGTCGCTGCTTAGGGCGGCATATTTAAGGAGCTGACCAGCCATACTACACAATTGCAATAGCATCATGTATTAGCCAGCCTTACTGCGCTGTATCCCGTCCTACTGACGGACCCCACACGTGGACCCACTGGACCGCGTAGTGCGGATGCTGATACCGGGATGATAGAGAGACGGACCAGTCCATTAGAGTCAACAGTTTTATTGAACAACACAAGAACCCACGCCCCAGGGGAGGGCCACACGGCCACAGCACCAGAACACCACCGAAGGAGGCCCCGGAGCGCTTGATCCCTATACAGGGATACTGCCAGTACCAACCTCGGAAGGACCAATGAAGCGGACACGGGTGTTAAACCAACCCAGGGCAACATGGAAACAACATAGCAACCGGTTATAAGATAGGACACGGAGAACCGGAAACACGGAGAATCCGGAGCAGGACCTGAATCAGCAATTTCAGCTTGGAAGAGATCCAGGTGGAAGGCCCAGAACACGGGAGTCAGCAAGGAGCCGGCAGGGCGGAGATCTGCAGGAAGTAACACACAGAAATCAGATAACAAGCAAAATAAGGAACAACCTGACCAGACCAGGAATAGCAACTCCACTAGGTAGAAGTTGCCCTGGCAAAGACTGACAGGAAACAGGAAGTTTATATTACAGCAGGGCACTCTTGATTGGCAGGACACAGAGGCTTGGTGATTTGCTGAGGGGAGGAGCATGATCCCTGCAGCTTCTCCAGCATTCACTGATTTGGAGATGGAGTTTCATGCGCTTAAGCAGTAGCCCCGGGAGTGAGGAGATGAGCGGCGCTATTCAAGCAGAGGGCGCTGGAGCCCTGCGGCAGACCCCCGAGTAATTACACGCTGGCTGGCCAATCATGATGCTATTGCTTTGTCCAATCACCGTACGAGCGTCTCGTAATCCACAACTCTGGCACACCTATGTGTTGTCCCTGCTGCGCCAGGTCCTCCCATATTACCTTCTGTAGCAGCGTGTAAATGAGGGACGGTGCTCTACAGAAGGTAACTTGTGGCCCCCGGCGGTGCATCCAGAGATAGATTAAACCTTCTGTAGAGCACTTTGTAGCGGCGTGTAAATGCGGTATCGGGTACCGTTTGCAACCGTTCGAATGTGCTCGTGCTCGTGAGACACCCGGTTGTTTCCAACCTTCTGTAGCGGCGTGTAAAGGTACCATTATGGCCCCTTTACACGCAGCTACAGGTGACAGGTTTTCCACAGGTAACTTACTGGTTGCAATGAAATCATGGAGACATAGTTCCATTTGTACATAGCACCAAGATAGAACTATGTCTCCATGATTTCACTGCAACCAGTAAGTTACCTGTGGAAAACCTGTTACCTGTAGCTGCGTGTAAAGGGGCCATAAGAGTTAATAGTGGACAATCATACCCAGTAGTCTGGTGCCTGTGGCTCGTGTCAGGGAGGAGCCCCAACACGTGTTTTGTACCTTCCTCGGGGGGCAGTGGGGTAGTGTGACTGAGGAGGCATCCCCTTTTATTTCTGGACCCCGGATGTGTGGGAGCCTGGTGTCGGCGCAGCTGCACAGCTGACCGCGGTCAGCAGTGATTGCAAGACACGGAATGTAGCGGCATCCCGGAGGGAGGAAAACCTCCATTGACATCAGTACGCCGGGAGGCCACCCACTTCCTGCCGCGTCCGCGTCACATGACCACAGCGTCATGCGCCTGCGCACAGGGCTCTCAGCACCATGCCCCCACCATTAGAAAGCGTGCAGGCTGCTAGGCAACCAGGAAGGGGTTGTTAACCCTTCAAGTACCTGAGTTAACACAAGTGGGGGCACAATATAAAAACATTTGGAGATGGATATATGTAACATATGGATTCAACATTGTTCAAACACCTACCAAAGTAGATACATTAGAAGAAACATACAATCCATATATCACAGTAATGAGTAAAATTCTTCGTATCTACATATGGAGGGTTTATCTTCTCATCCATTCAGATGGACACCACTTCCAAAATAGGTCCAGATTCTAAAGAGGAGGCCAAATCTAAAGTGACTAGAGTGAAGTTAATAAAACACACAATTAAAATGGCAAGACGATTACTGGGGACAGCAGCCATATTGTATATGAACAGATCCAATGTATTAAAATAAGAACACTGCAGAAAGGGTTTGGCAATAAGCGGCACGTGTTAAATAAACCAGGTGTAATTAATATGAGGATGCTAAAAAAAAGTAGATATTGGGACCGAATAGATAAAATTTGCTCATAATTTAAACGCGGCCAAGGATATTGTCCAGCTACATAAGTATACGTTAAAGGACAAGATGCCTCCAAGGAGATGAAAGAGTAACAAAGAAGAATACCTGACACTATATAGTGTGAGTCATGAGAGTATACAAGAGACAGGGACAGAAATAACCAAGGATCAGAGAAGTGGGAAAACCTGTATCTACTGGATGTAACCTGTGGATGTTTTTTGTGCTTCACTATGCAATATTAAAAAACAGCAAAATTGCTTTGCATCCACATGGGTCTTATCCTATTATTCATGTACTTTATCGACACTAGGTCTCTAGTTGTGTAAATGGTTTTGTGTCAGTACTTACAAATGTGGTCAGTTTGTGCCCTTACTCCGTTGTTTATCATATATTCACTGCACTGTCAGACAAACAGCCAATCAGAGAATCTCACACTGTTTGACAGCTTCTGTGATTGGCTGTTGTAGTCAGAGTGCTTTTCCTCAATCTGGACAGTGATTTTGCTTGGTTGCTGTACACATTAGTGTAGTCATAGGGTGGCTAATTAATAAATATTATAAAAAAAATGTGTTGGGTTTTGCAGCAATTTTAAGTCTAGCCCGATGAAGGCAGACAGCTGTGAGCTACCACCCTCAGCTGCCTAATAAATATTAAAAAAAAATGTGTGTGGCTTCGCAACAATTTTAAGTCTAGCCCGATGAAGGCAGACAGCTGTGAGCTGCCACACTCAGCTGCCTAATTTTCCCTTGGCTGGCAAAGAAAAATTTGTGGGCTCCGCCCTATTTTTCAATGCCAGCCAAGGTAAAACTAGGCATCTGAGGGCTGGTATTCCCAGTAGGGTGAGGGCCCATTGTTATATGCCCCCCCCCCCACGCTAAAGAACAACAGCCCACAGCCGCCCCTGAAAATGGCGCATTAATGAACTCCATTTCCAGGCGCATTACCAGACTCTTCCAGCGGCCTTGGTGGTGGTGGCACGCTGTGCAATAAAGGGTTTAATACCAGCTTTGTTATACAAGCTGGTATTAAGCCCGAGATTCTTAATATCATGTACTGGAAAACGGAAAAAAATTGCAAGTGTGGTGAATTTGCAAAAAAATGTGCTATTCCACAATGTTTTTTTTGGGGGGGTTCATTAAGCATGTTGATTTTATCATTTTGGGGGGGGGAGTTCATTAAGCATGTTGATTATATACTTAAACTGAACTGACAGTATGATTCCCCAGGTCAGCACGAGTTCATAGATACCATGTATAGTGGTTTATTATTTAAACTGTGAAACTGAATTTCGAAATTTGTCCCCCAAAAATTGTGCATATGTCGCCATTTTTTGAAACCCATAACATTCTTATTTTTTAGGATCTGGGGCTGTGTGACGGCTTAGTTTATGCATCATAAGCTGACATTTCTAATTATACCATTTTGGTGTAGATTCAAAGTTTTGACTGCAGTCTACCAATCGGATTAATTTATTTTATATATCGATATATTGGGCTTTCCTGAATGCAGCGATACCAACCACATATGTGAATTTTTTTGTTTTATCGTCAATGGGGCACAATGTGGGTGATTTAAACTTTAGTGTTTTTTTAAATCTTTAATTTTTTTTAAAAAAGGTTATTTTAAAACGTTTCATTGTTTTTACTAGTCAAAGGGGACTTGAAGCTGCCACAGTCAGATCACTTGTACATCAGCACAGCTCTGTACAGCACAAAAGATTATTTACTGTGAACATCATCGTTCACAGGAAGTTCATCAAAAAAGAGACAGGGGTCCTCAGTTGACCCTCAGCTATCATGGCAACTCAGTGGCACACCGCGATCATGTTACGGTGCCGCCGATGTAAGCTGGGAGCAGAGTACTGTCTTCTGGCATGTGTTAAGTTGCTCTGTCATATAGTGCAATTTAACTAGTTAGCAGTGGAAGGTGGATCTCCAATCTGCTCACCGCTGGTGGGGGCATGTGTCAGCTGATCAGATGAACCAACATGTGTAGTAAAAGATGCGTGAGCCTGCATCAAAGGCAGGAACAAGGCTAATGATGTACAAATACGTCATTGGTCATGAAGGGGTTCATTTAAAATAATCTTTGGAGGCAGATTTTTAGGGAGACCTGTGTCTGGCATAAAGATCATAACATCTAATTTACATATTAAGAATAATGTTGATTACTCTGAAATAATACATTGGATCGCAAATATCAAGGTACCATTTTACTCAGCTTTCTATGACCTGCATGTCCATATATATGTGCTTAGGAGGGTTGATTCTACTGAAAGAATTCATTTTAAAGGTACATTATATGCACACATTAAGCATTTGGTGCAGAAAGTTTTTAAATATCTCTGTACCACTTGGCAGGAAAAACACAGAGTGCCATATGTGCATCTTTGTAACGTGTTTGCATGTGTTTTTCATGCATTATTAAATCAGACATCATGTGCAGGGAAAGTTGTGGGCTCGGTGTGCAAAAGACATGACCTTTGATGTGCATTTAAATGAGTTAGAATATCATCAAAAAGTTATTTTTTTTTTTAGTAATTCATTACAAAAAGTGAAACGTATATATTATATAGGTTCAATGTTTATTTATGTAAATGTTGATGATTACGGCTTACAGCCAATGAAAACTCAAAGATCATTGATCCACCCCAGGGCTGTGGGGTACCCGGTCCAGGGTGTTAAGTTTCACGGGGGATGTCATGGGCAGCCTGCTCCCAATTCCGTGGCCCTGGTGGTCGCTGAGAAAGGGGTTAAATAAAAATAAAATAAAATAAAAAGAGTTTGTGACGTCACCTACAGTATCCGGTAATGATACCAGCGCTGCTTGCAGTCCTCCAGGTTAAGGAGGATGAGGCAGCTTTTTTGGTAACGCTCCTCGTAGGTGGAGCGAGGTCCCCGGGGCAGCTGTGGATGAATAGGGATGTTCACAGGGAGGCGGCTCGTCAGGTGGAGATACTGGCAGACAGTCTGTTATGAGGGAGCAAGAATATGGCTCCTCTGGCAAAGGCCAATAAAACACAACACACAGTCTTTGACTCTGAACCGGACTTTACTGATGACTCAGGCAGCAAACAGTCTTTACACAGTCAACGGGTATTGCTGGCCTGGGTAGTCACCAGAGAACTAGGATATTTCACTGGGGGACCCTCGGTGGTGTGCCTGGTCCTTTCATCTGTCCTTACTGTGCTCTCCCTCTGTTCCTCCGTCAGCACTCCCATGCACAGAGGCCTCCGACGGTCCCTACCGATCCTTATTGATGGTTCCTGTCTTGAGACCTCCGGATCCTATATGGGGCCTTAAAGGATTATGTCGAGTGTTGGCCGCGACTTCTGAGGAAGCCCGTGCCCTCCGTTTCTGCGGCTAGGGGATAAACGCCTGCACCGCTCTCGGAGCCCGTCCTCCGGTTTTGGACTGGATACTTTACTGAATACCAGTAAAGCCTTGGAAAATGTCAAAACCATGTGTGTGATCCTTGTGCTCAAACCCTGCGTGCCCTCACAAACTACCATCATCTCTACTACTACCCCTATCCTGCAACATCCATAGCACCATCTATAGACTATTACCACCACTGCCCCAGGGAACCTAGCACTACCTGCGGAGAGCCATTACATCTCCAGCTGCCCAATATCATCCCCGGAGGTTCTGCAGCAGCAGTGGTCCTCTCACTGACCACAACCCGTGGGTGGCGTCATGACAAACTCCCCTGTAAATATTCCCCCATTACTTGCAAAACCTGGGACACGGTCCGGACCAAGACCGCTGTGATATCCCCAGCAGTACCGAGTACCCCGTCCCAGTGGGCTCCACACATGTATCGCGAGATTTTGGCCAAGAGTCTCCTTCTTTCAACAAGAGATAAAGTGGGTTGTGGCTGGCTCTACCAGCATGACAATGACCTGAAACACACAGCCAAACGCAAGTAAGGAGTGGCTCCGTAATAGGCATTTCAAGTTCTTGGAGTGGCCTAGCCAGTTGGCAGACCTGAACCCAATAGAAAATTTTGGAGGGAGCTGAAACTCAATGTTGCCCAGTAACATCCCTAAAACCTGAAGAATCTGTGTGGAGGAGTGGGCCAAAAGCCCTTCTGTAGAGTGTGCAAACTTGGTCAAGAACTATAGGAAACATATGACCTCTGTAATTGCAAATTAAGGTTTCTCTACCAAATATGAAGTTCTGTTTTTCTATTGTATCAAATATTTATTTCATGCAATAAAATGCAATTTATTAGTTTACATGTGATTTTCTGGACTAATTTTTTTAGATTTTGTCTCCCACTGATGAAGTGTAGCTATGATAAAAATTACAGACGTTTCCAATTTTGCAAAATTGCCAGTGAATCAAATATTTATTGTCTCCCCTATACATGCAAGTCAAAGGTAGCAAAGAGGTTAATCAGAATAATTAATTAACTGCCATATTGCAGAAACCACTTGTCTATTTTTATTTTTTTTAAATGTGATTATATTTACCTATTTTTTACCTTAAAGAATCAGTCCAGAAGACAAAGAAAGATGTGGCTGCACCCAATTATAAAGGAACATAGTGGTACTTCAAACAATGCTTTATACAGGGATGAAAGCTATGTCCAGACATGTTGGTTATTGGTGCAAACAAATCTGCAACAAATCCTAGGGGTTTCCTTTTTCTTCTGATTTGTTGGCAGGATGTTTGCTGCATTTTTTGCTGTGGATATGTTGCGTTTTTGGTGTGTTTTTACAGCGTTTTTGCTGCAGATTTGCCAAAGAAACAATACCAAAAATGCAGAAAAGGATTGACATATTCATTCTTTCAAAAATGCAGCAAAACCTTTGGTGTTTCCACTTTCTGAAGAGAACAAAAACCAATGTGTGTGGATAGTTTATCCCAGAATCACACTCAGAATTAGATTAGTATACATTAGCATAAAACCAAGGCAAAACCTGACCCCCAAAATGAAGCAAAACCTTACTTGTGTGAACATAGCCTTAAGGAGGTAAATTAATCTTCCAATATCTTGAAAAAGTATCATTTTGTCTCATTCTCGTAAATGGTTTTGATTGACTCTTGGACAACCTATGTCAATAGCTAACCTATTCAGATACAGCGATGAGAAAGGCAATCTCTGCTGAGGGAAGGCTGCTCATCACCTTGTGGTAATTTTAAAAAAAAATCCCATTTTACATTTTTAGAAAAAAAGTTTATAGAAAAAAATACTTTATTTTTAAGTGTACTTTTTCTTTATTAATGGAGTTCTGTTTCTGTAAAGAAAACAAATGCAAAATAGGATCTTATCCGCCTAATAAATTAGTTAATGTAGCAATGAGAGGCTCATCTCTGGCAATTGTGAACAGTCACAACCCCTATAAGTGCATAGAAGACAGCTTGAGCAAACACACATAGAGCAATAGATGTTCGGATTGATAGGGTGTAGTGATGAGCGAGCATGCTCGCCACTACTCGTACTCGCACGAGTATCACTGTACTCGGGCGACTCGCCGAGCACCGAGTAATCTCGCGATACTCGTGCTGTGCTCGTGGTCGTCATCTCTGCATGTTGGCGCTCTTTTGAGAGCCAGCCCACGTGCAGGGATTGGCTGGCAGACCACTGCAATGCCACAGCCCTGTTAGTTGTGGCATAGCAGTGATTGGCCGCCCTGCACAGCGTGACCGAGCCTTTATAACTCCCGGCGCGCTGTGCTCGGCACACAGCCTTCCAGACAGTCAGTGTAGGGAGAGTGTCTGCTGCTGATTAGGGACAGATTTGCGGCCCTTACAGGTAGATCCGGAGCAGGGCTGCAAACTGCTGCTGACCACAACAGTCCTTCTCAGGACTAATCTAGGAGGATATAGGCAGGGTGATCCAGATCGGAGTCCAAGCTTTCCAGTGACCAGAACAGTCCTTCTCAGGACTAATCTAGGAGGATATAGGCAGGGTGATATAGATTGGAATCCAAGCTTTTCTGTGACCATTAGAGTCATCACACTCTTGTACTTACTACCTTAATACAGGTTAGGGACGAAAATCCTCTCCTGAAACCATTACAGTCACCAGACAGGTGTACGTACTACCTTAATACAGGTTAGGGACTAAAATCGTCTCCTGAAACCATTACAGTCACCAGACAGGTGTACGTACTACCTTAATACAGGTTAGGGACTAAAATCGTCTCCTGAAACCATTACAGTCACCAGACAGGTGTACGTACTACCTTAATACAGCTTAGGGACTAAAATCGTCTCCTGAAACCATTACAGTCACCAGACAGGTGTACGTACTACCTTAATACAGGTTAGGGACTAAAATCGTCTCCTAAAACCATTAAAGTCACCAGACAGGTGTACGTACTACCTTATTACAGGTTAGGGACTAAAATCGTCTCCTGAAACCATTACAGTCACCAGACAGGTGTACGTACTACCTTAATACAGGTTAGGGACTAAAATCCTCTCCTGAAACCATTACAGTCACCAGACAGGTGTACGTACTACCTTTATACAGGTTAGGGAACTAAAATCCTAACTCTTGTCATCTCAACAGTCACCACACTGTTGTACGTCATACCTTTATACAGGTTAGGGAACTAAAATCCTAACTCTTGTCATCTCAACAGTCACCACACTGGTGTACGTCATACCTTTATACAGGTTAGGGAACTAAAATCCTAACTCTTGTCATCTCAACAGTCACCACACTGGTGTACGTCATACAGGTTAGGGAACTAAAATCCTAACTCTTGTCATCTCAACAGTCACCACACTGGTGTACGTCATACCTTTATACAGGTTAGGGAACTAAAATCCTAACTCTTGTCATCTCAACAGTCACCACACTGGTGTACGTCATACCTTTATACAGGTTAGGGAACTAAAATCCTAACTCTTGTCATCTCAACAGTCACCACACTGTTGTACGTCATACCTTTATACAGGTTAGGGAACTAAAATCCTAACTCTTGTGATCTCAACAGTCACCACACTGTTGTACGTCATACCTTTATACAGGTTAGGGAACTAAAATCCTAACTCTTGTCATCTCAACAGTCACCACACTGTTGTACGTCATACCTTTATACAGGTTAGGGAACTAAAATCCTAACTCTTGTCATCTCAACAGTCACCACACTGGTGTACGTCATACCTTTATACAGGTTAGGGAACTAAAATCCTAACTCTTGTCATCTCAACAGTCACCACACTGTTGTACGTCATACCTTTATACAGGTTAGGGAACTAAAATCCTAACTCTTGTCATCTCAACAGTCACCACACTGTTGTACGTCATACCTTTATACAGGTTCTCCCAATTTTTGGCTGCCCTGACCAAAAGGCTATACTACAATACACCCACTTCAGGGTTACAGGCCCTACTACATGTCTGTATGCATGGGTCATTGTTGAACCTCCCAATTTTTGGCTGCCCTGACCAAAGGGCTATACTACAATACACCCACTTGAGGGTTACAGGCCCTCCTGCACGTCTCTATCCAGGGACAAAGAGGAGCCTCCCAATTTTTGGCTGCCCTGACCAAAGGGCTATACTACAATACACCCACTTGAGGGTTACAGGCCCTACTACATGTCTGTATGCATGGGTCATTGTTGAACCTTCCAATTTTTTGTTGCTCTGGCCAAAGGCCTATACTACAATACACCCACTTGAGGGTTACAGGCCCTACTACATGTCTCTATCCAGGGACAAAGAGGAGCCTCCCAATTTTTGGCTGCCCTGACCAAAGGGCTATACTACAATACACCCACTTGAGGGTTACAGGCCCTCCTGCACGTCTCTATCCAGGGACAAAGAGGAGCCTCCCAATTTTTGGCTGCCCTGACCAAAGGGCTATACTACAATACACCCACTTGAGGGTTACAGGCCCTACTACATGTCTGTATGCATGGGTCATTGTTGAACCTCCCAATTTTTGGCTGCCCTGACCAAAGGGCTATACTACAATACACCCACTTGAGGGTTACAGACCCTCCTGCACGTCTCTATCCAGGGACAAAGAGGAGCCTCCCAATTTTTGGCTGCACTGACCAAAGGGCTACACTACAATACACCCACTTCAGGGTTACAGGCCCTACTACATGTCTGTATGCATGGGTCATTGTTGAACCTCCCAATTTTTGGCTGCCCTGACCAAAGGGCTATACTACAATACACCCACTTGAGGGTTACAGGCCCTACTCCATGTCTGTATGCATGGGTCATTGTTGAACCTCCCACTTTTTGGCTGCCCTGACCAAAGGGCTATACTACAATACACCCACTTGAGGGTTACAGGCCCTACTACATGTCTGTATGCATGGGTCATTGTTGAACCTCCCAATTTTTGGCTGCCCTGACCAAAGGGCTATACTACAATACACCCACTTGAGGGTTACAGGCCCTCCTGCACGTCTCTATCCAGGGACAAAGAGGAGCCTCCCAATTTTTGACTGCCCTGACCAAAGGGCTATACTACAATACACCCACTTGAGGGTTACAGGCCCTCCTGCACGTCTCTATCCAGGGACAAAGAGGAGCCTCCCAATTTTTGGCTGCCCTGACCAAAGGGCTATACTACAATACACCCACTTCAGGGTTACAGGCCATACTCCATGTCTGTATGCATGGGTCATTGTTGAACCTCCCAATTTTTGGCTGCCCTGACCAAAGGGCTATACTACAATACACCCACTTCAGGGTTACAGGCCCTCCTGCACTTCTCTATCCAGGGACAAAGAGGAGCCTCCCAATTTTTGGCTGCCCTGACCAAAGGGCTATACTACAATACACCCACTTCAGGGTTACAGGCCCTACTACATGTCTGTATGCATGGGTCATTGTTGAACCTCCCAATTTTTGGCTGCCCTCACCAAAGGGCTATACTACAATACACCCACTTGAGGGTTACAGGCCCTACTACATGTCTGTATGCATGGGTCATTGTTGAACCTCCCACTTTTTGGCTGCCCTGACCAAAGGGCTATACTACAATACACCCACTTGAGGGTTACAGGCCCTCCTGCACGTCTCTATCCAGGGACAAAGAGGAGCCTCCCAATTTTTGGCTGCCCTGACCAAAGGGCTATACTACAATACACCCACTTGAGGGTTACAGGCCCTCCTGCACGTCTCTATCCAGGGACAAAGAGGAGCCTCCCAATTTTTGGCTGCCCTGACCAAAGGGCTATACTACAATACACCCACTTGAGGGTTACAGGCCCTCCTGCACGTCTCTATCCAGGGACAAAGAGGAGCCTCCCAATTTTTGGCTGCCCTGACCAAAGGGCTATACTACAATACACCCACTTCAGGGTTACAGGCCCTACTCCATGTCTGTATGCATCAGTCATTGTTGAACCTCCCAATTTTTGGCTGCCCTGACCAAAGGGCTATACTACAATACACCCACTTCAGGGTTACAGGCCCTCCTGCACTTCTCTATCCAGGGACAAAGAGGAGCCTCCCAATTTTTGGCTGCCCTGACCAAAGGGCTATACTACAAAATACACCCACTTCAGGGTTACAGGCCCTACTACATGTCTGTATGCATGGGTCATTGTTGAACCTCCCAATTTTTGGCTGCCCTGACCAAAGGGCTATACTACAATACACCCACTTGAGGGTTACAGGCCCTACTACATGTCTGTATGCATGGGTCATTGTTGAACCTCCCAATTTTTGGCTGCCCTGGCCAAAGGGCTATACTACAATACACCCACTTAAGGGTTACAGGCCCTACTACATGTCTGTATGCATGGCTCATTGTTGAACCTTCCAATTTTTGGCTGCCCTGGCCAAAGGGCTATACTACAATACACCCAGTTCTTGTTTACAGGCCATCCTGCATGTCTGTATCCAGGGGCATTGGTGAACCTCCCAATTTTAGACTGCCCTGGCAAAGGAAGATACTACAACAGACCTAGTTCCTCAAAATGGGCACTTTATTTCTAGACAGGGCTTCATGTACGTCTCTTGTCAGGGTCATCGGAGTGTCGCACAATGTTTTCACGTAAAATCTTTCATGTAATCACAAAAAGTGACATACACCAGCTGTATCTCACTATTGGGTATGTGCCCTTAACATTTCCACCCTAAATATTCATTTTGGTGTCATTTTGGAAGGTTTTCTGGAGACTCCGTAAAATTGGCGTGAAACTCGGACAACATTGTTCACAGCTGTGACTTTTGAGTGAGAAATGCTTCCCCATGGTGTTGCAATGTCATTTCAGCACTCACGTACAGATTATAAGAATATCGCAAGGTCGTTCTTCTCATTGAGCCCCAATGGGCCACACGCTTTAGTCTCAATTATCCATCTGCTTTCCTTTCTTAGTAATGATTTGTGCGTGTCCCCACCTCTAGTGGACGGCACAATATGCTCAAGACCCACAAAAGTCAAAACATCAGCGTTTCCCCCATGTGCCTCGTTAACATGCTGTATTAACCTGGGGCTTCCAAGCCCTGTTTGTATTGATTTATGATGTTCTTTAAATCTTTTATACAGTTCCCTTATTGTCTTTCCAATATAGTAGCGTCGACAGGGGCAAAAAATTGCGTAGACAACCCAGGAGGTTTTGCAACGTATAAAAGAAGTTACCATGTGAAATCTATCTCCTACTTTTATTGGGTTGTCTATCTCTATATTTGGCAGAATCTGCAATTTCTGCATTTATAATTCCCTTTTGCGGTATTCTTATAATCTGTACGTTCTCCTTTTGAATAGATAAGATTATGAGGTTCAAGTTAATATCATATTAGTTATTATAATTATTACAATTGACACAGACCGAGTTTCCTTCGGCCTGATTAATTCTAATATCAATAGAAAACGGGATGTTTTAGTCTGAGTAGAATAGAAACCATGGTCTCTAGATCAGCAAGACGTATGTACTAGGTGTAATGTGGTAGGACTTGGGAGAGATGCTCGCCTCTTAGAGTATATACCGTAGTTACCTGGGATACGCATTCTCACAACAGCTGACTTCCGCTCGACCACGGTGCTCTTTAGAAATGTTTAGTATTATGAGCAATATTGTTAATAATATGGATGTGGTTATTGTAGTGAGTGTTGCGCTTCACTATATGTTAGTTTATAACTAAAAATACGTATTTTTAATGTTTATCACATAATTTTCTACTACAGGCGGTAGTGACGTCATGCCCGGGTGTAATTTAATCCCGGACATGACGACAGACGCTGTAGAGGACCCGTAGAAGCGGTGTACGACTGCGAAACGGTGAACCGTCGTCCGCCTCCCTTGCACTCCCCTCCCTGCTTTGCATGTTCAAGTAATCTGGATTTGGACGTTGAATAAAAAGAAAAGATCCATCATCGGTGAGTGCGGCTGTTTCATCCTGCTAATTTGTAAAGAAACCTAGCCTAACTAGTAATGTGATGAAATACAATAATTGATGAGTGTGCTACTACAGTAATTTCATGTATTTTTTAGTCATGTGTTCAAAAGAACATTTGCATATGCTTGAAACCCCCAAATTTTTCCTGGTATTAATGTTTTAGAATTTATTTTTTGGTTGTTAATTCTCTTTATTTTTCCTTTGCATATTTCTGGCCACATGAGAGAGTTATGTATCAATGTATCTTCAATTTAGGGTTATTAAATCCACCATTTTCAAAATTGTGAGCAGCGTCCGCTGCTGACATGGAGGCGTGCACTCTCACACTGCACAGCTCTTTTCTTCTGCAGGCAATCTGTACTGATAAAGGTCTGTCTTAGACCGAAACTTCTAGATTTTTGTATTGCAAGCACCAGTATCTATAATATAGCGGTGAACAGTGCCTGTCTAATATATACTTACCTAGTGGCATCCATCATTGGCTTCCATCTGTACAAGGCCATATCTCAAGAGGCACTGGAGTGCCGGAAACACACAGGAAGCCATATTGGGACACCCAAATGATGGGTGTCCCAATATAGCACCATACCACCAGTGCTTCAAACGCCGCAGCCTGCCCACATGGTTGCCTACAAGCACAAGTGCATACACTACACACATGTGCATACACACGCGCAAACAAGTACATATACATACATATATGGGCAGCACGGTGGCTCAAGTGGTTAGCACTGCAGCCTTTGCAGCGCTGGGGTCCTGAGGTCTTGGTGTCAATGGTGGGAATTGAACCCAAGGACAACATCTGCAAGGAGTTTGTATGTTCTTTCCGTGTTTGCGTGGGTTTCCTCCGGGCACTCCGGTTTCCTCCCACATTGTAAAGACTTACTGATAGGATATTTAGATTGTGAGCTCCAAGAGAGACAGCATTACTGATGTATGTAAAGTGCTATGGAATTAATATAAATGAATAAATATTATTATACAGTTGTGGCCAAAAGTATTGACGCCCCTGCAATTCTGTCATATAATACTCAGTTTCTTCCTGTAAATGATTGCAATCACAAATTCTTTGGTATTATTATCTTCATTTAATTTGTCTTCAATGAAAAAATACAAAAATAATTGTCCTAAAGCCAAATTGGATCTAATTCCATACCAAATATAAAAAGGGGGTGAACAAAAGTATTGGCACTGTTAGAAAAATCATGTGATGCTTCTCTAATTTGTGTAATTAACAGCACCTGTAACTTACCTGTGGCACCTAACAGGTGTTGGCAATAACTAAATCACACTTGCAGGCAGTTGGCATGGATTAAAGTTGACTCAACCTCTGTTAAGTGTCCTTGTGTGTACCACATTGAGCATGGAGAAAAGAAAGGAGACCAAAGAACTCTCTGAGGACTTGAGAAACCAAATTGTGAGGAAGAATGAGCAATCTCAAGGCTACAAGTCCATCTCCAAAGACCTGATTGTTTCTGTGTCTACCGTGCGCAGTGTCATCAAGAAGTTTAAAGCCCATGGCACTGTGGCTAACCTCCCTAGATGTGGACGGAAAAGAAAAATTGACGAGAGATTTCAACACAAGATTGTGCGGATGGTGGAAAAAGAACCTTGACTAACATCCAAGTTCAAGCTGCCCTGCAGTCTGAGGGTACAACAGTGTCAACCCGTACTATCCGTCGGCGTCTGAATGAAAAGGGACTGTATGGTAGGATACCCAGGAAGACCGCACTTCTTACCCCGAGACATAAAAAGCCAGGCTGGAGTTTGACAAAACTTACATGAGAAAGCCTAAAACGTTTTGGAAGAATGCTCTCTGGTCAGATGAGACAAAAGTAGAGCTTTTTGGGCAAAGGCATCAACATAAAGTTTACAGGAGAAAAAAAGAGGCATTCAAAGAAAAGAACACGGTCCCTACAGTCAAACATGGCGGAGGTTCCCTGATGTTTTGGGGTTGCTTTGTTGCCTCTGGCACTGGACTGCTTGACCGTATGCATGGCATTATGAAGTCTGAAGACTACCAACAAATTTTGCAGCATAATGTAGGGCCCAGTGTGAGAAAGCTGGGTCTCCCTCAGAGGTCATGGGTCTTCCAGCAGGACAATTACCCAAGACACACTTCAAAAAGCACTAGAGAATGGTTTGAGAGAAAGAACTGGAGACTTCTAAGGTGGCCAGCAATGAGTCCAGACCTGAATCCCATAGAGCACCTGTGGAGAGATCTAAAAATGGCAGTTTGGAGAAGGCACCCTTCAAATATCAGGGACCTGGAACAGTTTGCCAAAGAAGAATGGTCTAAAATTCCAGCAGAGCATTGTAAGAAACTCATTGATGATTACCGGAAGCGGTTGATTGCAGTTATTTTGGCTAAAGGTGCCAATACTTTTGTCTGCCCCATTTTTGGAGTTTTGTGTGAAATGATTAATGTTTTGCTTTTTGTTTCATTCTCTTTTGTGTTTTTTTCATTGAAGACAAATTAAATGAAGATAATAATACCAAAGAATTTGTGATTGCAATCATTTTCAGGAAGAAACCGAGTATTATCTGACAGAATTGCAGGGGTGTCAATACTTTTGGCCACAACCGTATACTCATACAGACACACAGACACATATACACATGTGACCACCATCATTGGATACTCGGGTATACAAAGATGGCGGCGGCATGATGCATCATACCACTCCACCACAAGATTACAGTAATTACAGGATTACATTGGAGGGGACATTGGTGGGAGGTAATAAAGTAGATAACAAAGTGCCTCTGTCTATTTGGTATGTAATAAATAGAGATAAACGAGTGTATTCATTACTATTCGCACGTATAGTACAGTATTCGCATTAATCGCTATTCTACGAGTATTTGTGTACTCGACTCACTATATTCGGATGTCCTGCCCTGCAGTTTTGGCACGTCCTTTGCAGCCACTAAACATGCTAGGCTTCTTAATCAATCCAGTAATGCCGCAGACATCTTGGTTGTGGCATTACTGTGATTGGCTGGCCGCCCAGCGTCAAAAGGTCTATTTAAGACCTGCCGCTGCCATTTTGCCCGCATTGCATCTAGGGCCAGCTTTGGAGAAGTAAAGGGAAAGATTGTGCCCTTTTCAGGGTTACCTCTAGTGTAGACTATGTCAGTGTAGAGTAGGTAGGAAGAGATATTTGAGCAGGGACAGTTGAAAGGAGCCATTCAGTAGCCGCATAATACCACCAAAACAATAGCTCTTTTGAGACCTGAAGATAAAGAACAGAGTGAGACCACAGAAAGAGTTACTTCAGCAGGAACAGTGTAAATGGGCCGCTTACGGTAGTAGTTCCATAATACACGCAAAAAATAACTCTTTTCAGAGCTGAAGAAACACAAGAAAGTTTTTTTTCCCTGCTGTTTTTGGGGTGACAGGCAGCCTGCCTTCTGCTGTCCACATTACAAGAAAGTAGTGCCCTCCGCAAAGCAGTTGGCCAAACATTTCCTACTGCCTGCTACCAAGCTCACACAAAGCCATGTTAACCGCTGCTTTTGTGGTAACAAGGTGGCTTATGCTGTCCACAATACTTCATTTAAGGCAGTTATTGCCCTCCACAAACCAGTAGTCCAAACATTTCCTACTGCCTGCTATCAAGCACACACCAGCCTATTTTCCACGCTGTTTTGGTGCTGACATTTAGGTAGGATTGTGCCACCAATAGCTCAAGAATATAGTGTTTGTAAAATCCTAAGCAGTACTACTACCATGTAATGGTGATTGGCAGAAAGCACACACTATTTAATATTCCCCCTGTTCTTGCGGTGTGTTGTATGTTTTTTGATTTCAGCTAGGCTCTCTGAGCACTATGCCTACACCTGTTATTCATCTCCATATTACTGATTAAAATTGAAGCTCTACTTTGGCGATATCACTATCGTGACATTAATTTTAATGTGGCTCAGTATTTCATTTACCTATCTGCCGATATGGTGGGCGAACATATGCCCGTTCAGGAAACCAAACACAAACTTTACAAGGCTTGGTCATCATTTGTAGTTGACGTCATTTTTAAAAGTTAACTGTTTTGGGGAATTTAAGTTGTGTTGCTGTCATTTGGAGAGATTCAATTACAAACTAAGTATAAATCTAGTCCTTCTTCAATTTAATCAGAGTAAGTCTGCCTGAATTTTCCGTAGAGAGTCATGTGCGCCTATCAGTGATGATTGATTGCTCCACCATAACAGAAAACATGCTCTGACATGACAAAGCAGCAGGGCAGGCCAGCACTTCCAAGGCATATAAGGAGAGGTCAGACCAAGTGTTCAGCTTGGACACACAATAATTAAAGGGAAGTGAATCATCATGAATAACACAGGTATGGTCAGTTAAGTTAAGGCGTATTTACAGGGGATGAACGTGACGCCACCTGTGGTGTTAAGGCAGGGGTGGCCAACGCTGCAGATTAGGACTCCCTGGGGCAGATGGTAAAGCAGCTGGGATGGTATCGTTCCCCACAGGTGGAGCGGGGCCCCAGGGCTTATTGGGACAGCCTATTAAGGTGGTGGTAATCATTGGGGTGCAGGACAGAGGGCGCAGGAAATAACCAAAGAACACAGGGATGTAGTTTCTTTACCTTTACTTGGCAGATGATGGTGCAGTCCAGGGCACTGATTACAGGTGGTAGAAGAGGTTCGGTCAGC
The DNA here is from genome assembly GCA_033576535.1 of Allobates femoralis. Lineage (NCBI taxonomy): Eukaryota > Metazoa > Chordata > Amphibia > Anura > Aromobatidae > Allobates > Allobates femoralis. Next base: position 405,292,035 of record JARQOC010000004.1, on the reverse strand, counting down.
CAGGAAGCATTCGGGGGTCCGCCTCGTCAGGTGGGTTCAGAGGCCTTCCTGCTGCGCTTTCCCTTGAGGTCCCTGCTGCTTGTAGCTACACTGCAACCCTCTTACTGCGTGTTGGTTGTTTCCCCGTATGCCAGGCAGCACAAGCCTATAACTGTTACCACTGAACTGGTGGTGGCTCCGGGCTCTGTCTTGCTAAATTTACCTGGATCGGGGCAGAACCCATATCTACGTAGCGCTCACTGACTTACAAATCAGGCATGAATAATAATATTCTTTATAGCAAGATTAAATTTATTTGTTACAAAGTAGCACGTGAATTGTCATCAATTGAATACAGGCTAAACACAAACTATACCTAGACTTGATTATAGCGAATAAGCATCAATAAATATATTACCTGATATTGTAGCTGCTTCACCTTCTCCATTCGGGGGAACATGTATCAGTGAGAAGAGAGCAATATCGAGGCTTGCATCGCAGGAGGTGTACGTCCATCTTGCCCTGGAAGATTTACCCCCAACACTGACCGTAATCTCCCATCTTTTATACTCTTTAGAATATCTACGAACATGCGCTGACTGTACCATTCAATTTCCCTCGTGACCATCAGCCACAGGATGTTGAATGTTCAATAGTTTCTATAACTTGCTTGTCATGGGATGTATATCTAGAGACGTGCAGCCCATATATAACAATACAACAGTCATTGAAAGACCCCTGTCTGTCATAAGATATAACAATGCAACATTCATTGAAAGACTCTTGCCTGTCATAAGATATATATCAATACAATCAGTCATTGAAAGCCTTTTGCCTGTCATAAGATACATATTATGAGGACATGCAGGCCATGTTCTCATCTTAGTAGCATAATGTGAAAGAGAGTTTCCCCTTTTTTTATATATTTCAACCTTGTACTAATAAATTATATGGAATGATATAAGACCTGTGGTCACTATTCTAATTATGATTACCTGTTCTATACCTATTCTATTCACATCCACACACGATTCTTATCACATTGGTATCACAATCGGTCCTTGACCACAGGAATTATATTCCATTTCCATAAGAAACCATCAGTACTTTTGTCTTCCTACAGAAGTTTTTGCATGCTATATAACAATTCCAGTTTAAAAGTGGAATTACCATAATAGCAATCACCAACACAGAGTGAATCAAGAAATTCAAAATTCTTCCAGCAGAGGGTGAACATTCCATGAGAACATCATGCTAATGATGAGAAATTGCATCTGCAACTATATTTGATCAATACATCAATAAGAAATCACTTTTACATCTGATTTCAACTTTCTTGATTTTTTCAAACAACATTGAAATAAAAATACTATCACCTTAACCAATAGATATATTAAAACTAAAAACAATATAACCTGTAAGGCCCCTTGCAGAAGCCCCATTAACTATCCCCCAATTCCTTTAAACCAATTTGTTGGATTTAGGAAAGAGAGTATTGGCCCACCAGCTATCTTTGTGGTCATTATTATCCTTTTGATATTTTTCCCTCAAATGCAGTATATTCTGGAGTTAAACGAGCTGGGGTGCAGCCACCCTTAACCCCTACAGGAACCCATTTATAAGCATTTTGCCCACATACCCAATACATCCCTCTGGGGAGATCTCATAAAGCTGAGTGTTGTAAAACTAGTTAGTGTACTAAATCAACAAAGATACTCACATTGGTTAGTATACACCAACCCGGTTTTTGCCCAATAGGACTTCAATATCCTGCATCAGGGTTACTACACGTTGGTTCATTAGCTTAAGATTCATTATACATTAAATTACCGTACCTGGTATATTGCTACAAGTATCACTAGTTCTATTAATAAACAGTGGCATAAGGCCAGAATACATCATGAATGTCCTTTCCAGCAAACTAGGTTTGAAAGCATCTGCTGTATTTGTCACATGAATTGTCCCAAAACTTATACGTATATTGTCCATAGGGAGCAGTCCCAAATCAGTCAACCCAGTTTTATTTCTCGGCACCCAAACTCCTCCTTTAGAGGCCATGTACTGCAAGTTCTTAATTGTCCCACTCAGATTTCCTTGCCACTATGGTAGATTAACCCATCCTACAACAGGGACTGTGGTGTTCCATAGTCAAACATTTCGGGTATCGTTACTGGCCAAACTGTCTGAGCAATTGTCGCACATCAGCATTTCTTCCATTGTTACCGGTATAGCCAAGAAAGGAATACTGGTAGCCGTCACAGGAGAATGAGTACAAATCCAACAATCTGTGGGTTGAGTGTTATTCAACACCTCCGTTATCACTTGATGGTGCACCAGGAACTTGTTGGCTATCGGCGTCTTTGTGTAGGTTGCTCCATCCATCACTTACGCCTAAAAATACGCTTCCAAGGATTCCACTTAACAGCCATACCTAGGGTACAATAAAAGATGGCATCATTCCCGTAAATAACATTTCTCCTGTGGGGCATATTTCCACTTCTCCACTCCTGGTCTCATTATTAGCAGAGTTCTATCTTCTCCCCCTGCAATGACCTCAGCCTCAGATGGCGGCCCTTGGGTATTCTGTACCCATATTTTGGCCCCCACATTAGTGATATTGGAGGGCCCAAAAACCTTTATCTCCCCTGATTGTCAATTCTGTAGGGGCTGTTCCTTCCTTAACTTGGGACAAGTTCACAGGTATAAATAACATTTGGGCAATCCTTTAGCCCGTAGACAACACTAAGGGTTGTGTTTCTAGATTCAACATGAGAACCTTCATTTCTCCTTGATAATCAGGATCAATAACACCTGACACTACTATTGCACCTTTTAAAGTAAAACTAGATCTTGTTGCAATTTCACCAAAATGTCCTTTAGGAATCTTACATGCAAAACCTGTAGAAATGGTACTTACCTTACCTGGTGCTATGAGCACTGCCTCTACTGAGTAGAGGTCCAGTCCTGCAGCCGCTGGAACAGCTCGTGTTCTCATCTTAGTAGCATAATGTGAAAGAGCGTTCCCCCTTTTTTTATATATTTCAACCTTGTACTAATATATTATATGGAATGATATAAGACCTGTGGTCACTATTCTAATTATGATTACCTGTTCTATACCTATTCTATTCACATCCACACACCATTCTTATCACATTGGTATCACAGGCTCTCAGTATGCTGCTGTGCCGACGGGTGTTTAGTGTGGCCAAGAGACTTGCAGCCTCCTGCCCTCCAGATTCGTCTGCTGGGGCGTACAGCAGTCGCACAATCAAGGACTCTAGTGTCCTTCCTCTAGCGTTCCGGGGTGAGCTCGCTCGCAGCTGCACTCCCCAGAGCTCTCCTCCACATCTCTCCTTTCCTCTTCCCTCACTGTTCTCTCTAACCCCTTCTCCGGGCCGGAATATATAGGGCATCTCCCCTGAAACTGGACTTAGAGCTCTCCCTTCAGGACTGGAGTCAGTAAAAGTGTTGGATGCTGGGTGTAAAGGCCCCATCTCACACAATAATATTGCTAAAGATATCGTTGAAACGTCACAGGTTTGCTGTCGTCACACTGAACGACGACGTTTGAACATGTACAAACGATCAACGATAAGTCGACTGATCGTTGATGGGAGGTTTTTGAACCGGACATTAAACCAAACGATGATCGTCCATCCAACCTGCAGCATCGGTGTTTGTGACAACTTGATAACGATGTTGTTAACGACTTCACCTATTCAGAACTGAAAGACATAGGCGATCAAACGACCGCAAGTATCGTTCGCTTATTGCGAAATCGTTGCGTCGTTAAAAGATATCTGTACGTGTGGCACTTCACTAGCGATCATTGAACGTCGTTCAAGCGATCTAGGTCAAATCGGATCATTGGTCGGTTCGCCGACACATTGAAGAGTGAGACGGGGCCTTTACCTAGCATGGGGATCTCCTCCTGCTTCCAGGCATGGCATCACCCCCTGTGAGGGAGGCAATGCCACTGTTGCAACCGGACCACTGCGGTGCCACACTTTCAGCAGCTATTATGCAGCAAAACAATTGTGCTTTTGCTGCGTAGTATCTGCTTTTTTGATGCAGAAACATATGCATCTGTTCCTGCTGAGCCTGCCCTATAGTTCAGCGCATACCATGTGTGGCGCCCCTGCGGCTAGGCGCCACAGAGTGGTATTACACTTATTATCTTTGACAAGGCAATTTAACTCTTCCACTCCTTCACCGGTCACTCCAAATCAGACTATGAACATGCGGTACCAAATAAGTATAAAATCAGACTGATTATCCGATTTAAACTTAAATCATGTTCGGTGCTTTAATAGCATTGGCAAGATATACACAGCAACTGAACTGCACATCCGGGTACACCATCCTTTATAGTCCAGAAGATAAGCATGTAAATGTCCAAACGGGGTGTATTTATGGTAAGAGTTTAGGAGGGATTATGCTAATGTCTATTTATTAGTAATAAGTAATTCTTTGTCTTTCGTAAGTCCATCCTCCAGTCAGTCCAGGTGTCATCTTTTAGCCTCTGGTATGCAGCCATCTCCAGTTTTCTCATGGCACAGCCTAGTACCAACAAAGCGGGCCTCTACTTCAAGGACAATTTGGTACATTGCATCTTGTTCCTTCAGCAGTTTCACATACATCTGCAAAACACTTTATTTAGAACATATTCATGGATAGGGGGAAGGGAAGCAAGAGGAAAGAGAGGAGAGAGGTGAAGAGAGTAAGAAAGAGAAAGGAGAGAGAGATATGAAGAGAATGAGAGAAAGGGGGAAGAGAAGGAAAGAATAAGAGAGAGAGATGAGAGAGATATAAATAGATATATGTATTTATCTTGAGTACATACCTGAACAGAAGAAAAACTTATTGTTCCATTTAATGCTATAAGCCAATATATTAGTTATAAAAGAAAAACAAATATAAAAGTATAAATGACATAAATATATATATCTTTACCTCGACAATTCCCCCCTAGCAAGTAAGTTTTTCACTAAATCTATCCCTAAATTTATTTATAAGGGGTTCTTTGAGACTGTCCATGTGATGGGTAAGGAGACGAATTGGGCTTTTTCAGTCAGACGCCTCAGAAATCTCTTTCCTTATGAAAGGCACCAAAGCATCTAGACCCCCTACACTGGCTCACATGGAGTTCTCCCCGCCGCACTGTCCCTAATTTAATTCCCTCAACTGCATCTGATGATGGGGGAAATTCTTCGATTGTCTGAGAGAAAGACCCTTGGGTATCTCCCCTAAACTGATACTTCCATCTGTCAATGGATCCGCTTCTTGACAAAAATAAGTACCAGATGAGGCTGCCTTGGTGATGACCTTTTTGTATAGGGGAATAGCACAACAGAGAACCATAGACCCAACCAAGATTAGAGCAACTAGTATAAGACAGGCCTGTTGAAGAAACCCTTTATGTCCACCCAACCAACTGGAAAAGAAAGATGTATCTACCCCAGCATTAGCTTTTAATTCTGCTGCCAACTTAGTAATTTTCTTAAGGGCTATTATGGTTTTCCCATTTTCCCCTGAATTTTGCGGGATATATATACAGCATTCCTCCTCCCCCACCATTCCACAGACCCCGCCCTTTTCAGCTAGGAGCATATCAAGGGCCAACCTGTTTTGAAGAGTCATTCTAGTGTTGGGGCCTAATTCCTCAACTATACCCTGGAAAGCATCACGGCTATAATTGACGAACCTTTGCTCGCTATAATATATGTAATTGATCCAATCGACATTTTTTTATTAATTTGTATCTGTGGAATTATGGAAACAAACCAGCATATATTTGATTTTGAGCTTTAAACTGGTCGGGGACCCCCCTTAGCACCCCAATAGCATCTAATATATATCTGGGGATCCTCCTCATAACCCATATGGAGTTGATCAACGCTTCTCCTTTTCTTAGTAATCTCACTGGAAAACTCCGGGTCCCATGGTAAAATTTTGAACTGCATAGCCAATTTAATTAGAGTGCATTGACCTGTTCAGGCATCGGACAACCTGGATTGGAGCTTACCATCCCCACACAACCAGTAAATACCATACATATATCGTATATGTTGGCTGAGTAAATTTATACTTACAGAGCTGTTTTCATTACAGAATCCTAATTTAAAGGTTCCTACTAACGTATTACTGTTGTTGTCGGAGATATAGCATGTATAATTGTTCTTCAATATAATCACTTCTTCTGGAATTCTCATCTTAGGCTCCTTGTTGATTAACGGAACATATTCTGGACAGTCAGTTGTATCTCTGCCCTTCAAAAGATTCATTTAGATTCTACAGTTAGATTAATTTCGCTATTCATTGGCTGTTTTCAGAGTCCGATCCGTTGAAGGGGAAAGAAACCTCAAACATATTAGAAAAGGCCTGAGGAATTGTGTATCAGTTTTACACTAATAGTAACATATAACCTTAAAAGTACAAGACTCATCCTCCCTTGAACATTTTATCATATACCACTTTCATTATGGAGGTATACAAAGGATATGAACTTCTTAAATATCTGCAAATAAGCAGTTATCCACAAGCGAAAGATACATTACAAAAATCATAACCCATTGATTTGTAAAGAGAAAGTACATAAAAACAAAAATATAAGATCTACAGTCCTTTGATGATTGACCTGACCACTCATAATAGTCAAACAATAATAATAATAATATCAGACAATATAATTATACTTTAAACAATATAAGTATACTTATCAATGGTCATCCAACTTTCCTAAAAGACAGGTCAAAAGGGAAATAACAAAACAGCATAGCAAAAAACATACAGCTATTCACTTGTCATAATATAATTAGTATACAGTTAAGCAGGCAAAAACCACATTATTTACTCATTTATTTACTTACTCTACTTAATAACATTTTAACCAGTATATATTTGACATCCATAATACATTGGATAGAAGAAAGAGATTTACATATATTGGGACAATTTTTATACAGTTTTCTTGGTTTCCTTGTCCGCTCACTATTTGCAATTTCCAAACCCATGGAGCGACTGCCACTCGAAACCCGTACCTTTCTGAGTTGTGTTGTGCGCAGGAATAATGCAGGATAGTATACACAGCTTACCTGTACCAGGAGCGAACTAGGAGGTACTCACTTGATCTCACCCGTGACCTATTTTGAGGCGTAAAGTGAGGCCAAGCAGAAACCAGTCTAACCTTTGCTGATGAGAGACATCATGGCCTGCCCTGTCCCCTCTCACGACTCCTAGTTTAACACTGTTAGTAGTTCGGTCAGTCCCTATAAGGCAGTCGACTATAGAGAGGGCTCAGGTCGCCAGACGCAATCCGGCTGGGATGGGGCAACCACCCGCCACTACCTTTCCTACCTTTTGTTATAGCTTGCCTTCTACCTCCGAGAGGATGATTATACCATCCTAGACTGATAACATGGTGTCTACCTCACCGTAATATACCAATACTGCATTTAGTAGGCTTACCGTATTGTTAAGGAATTCTTCAACCGGAAATCGCTCCATTCGCTCAGAAAGTGCAAATCAGAACCAAACATTCTGATTACCTCATATGAGGATCCTACCATTATCCAGCATAAAAATCTCTTCCATCTATAAACATACCTGCAATAAAAAAAACTCAAAGAAATTTGTATTAATTTCAGAAATTAGGAAATATTTTTTATTCAACAATATAATTGCAATTTTCTACTAGTTATTTTGATTACATTTGTATTACTAGATAATAAATGGTAGAAAACACCATATGGGCGCTGTACATCAGAGCAGACATATGTAACATCACCTTTAATTTAAAATTCCTGCTTCTCCAGAAAGCCTCCTCACCCCTCCCATATGGGGAAAGATAACGGACTACAAGAAATATTTTCACACAGTAGGGAACAAAGACTGCTCTGATAGAAAGAATTTAAGGAGGTGTGGAGGAGTGGTTCACTCCCTTCCATGTTTTCAAACTCTTTGGCCTTGATGTGCCTACAAGATGTCCATAAAAAATACACTCAAATATCAGTTCACCTCCCCCCCTCTCCTGACACCACAGAACCAAGCAACAAACCTGACAAAAGACCTAACTGTAATGCTTCAGGAGTAGGGGAAATAAAATTACAGGGAGGGGGTCAGGAATTCTCAGACATCAGTAAACCTCTCTTCTTACTTATCTTTCCACCCCTTTTTTTTTTTTTTTGTGTCACTTAATTAGATTTTTCTGTCACCTCCCCACAGTGTCAATACATCCCCTTCGGCGCTCAGTACATTAATCTTCCCTCTAGGTGGCTCAATTTATAAAAGGCCTAAATTATAAGAATATATTTGAGGATATCCTTGTTCTCCTGACATTACATCTCACATCTCAGCATATTACAGTTTACATAAACCTCTGTAAGATGATTTGAATACAAGGGAGCCCTAATTACAGCTTAATTTAATACTATATATACTAGTCACAGCTCCCTAAAGCAGTTAAATCTACCTGGCGTCATACACACACATGCATCAGCATTGGTCTAGGACACTGGTCAAGTTATTCCCAGATACAGGTTTAGCTATTTGAATCCTAGGGCAAGTCAGGCATTCTCAGAGACTCCTCAGCACGTATTCTACAGGTCACCAGCCGCTCCCAGGTCTGCCATCACAGGTCCAGACCTCCAGAACAGCTACTGCACCAGAACACACCATCGCAAATAACTTCAGGTTTAACCTGTCTTCCCCACTGGAGGGGCTGCAAGACCCTCAGTCTTCTAACCTCATATCTCTATACACGCGAGCTAGGCACTACTTTTAGTACACATGCATACAAACTGAATACTTTAGGATCTCCTTTTTTTTTTTTTATATATATTATATAATATATATATATATATATATATATATATATATATATAAAAATCAATAAAAAATCTGATTACTATTATATTCAATATTAGACATTATTATTAATACCAAACTACCATAAATGTGAAAAATTAATTCTTGTCATTCAGGATCGTTGATTCCAGTGTGCATGTCACAGTGTGCAGATTCCACCCTTCACTCCCCCCCTTTCTCTGGCTTTCTCACTCTCTCCATCCCCTCCTTCCAACACAGGCAGCTTCTACAAGATTATGCGCACAGCTGTTTAGATAAGGAATTCTGAAACTCACATAATAGAAAAAGAAATCTTTCTCTTCCAAACAGAGCTCACAAATTTGATTAACTGTTTCACACTTGTAGCTACATACAACTAACAATTCTAGCCATTATCTGAAATCCCGTGGCTTAATATCTAACTCTTCACTTACTCTTTATAACTTCAAGAACTTTCCATGACAGGAAGAATAGTAAAATATATTGATAGACGGACCGTGAACAGAGTGTAGTGACAGTCTGTGTGACTTCAATAAAACAGAATGATCTTCACAAGATTATATATACTTTATCTTAATTTATCCTAACCACTCTGGAGCTAGAAATTACTTAATAAACTTTAACTTAACGCATCCACACATCCGGGGACCTCATATCGCCGCCATGATAGGGTGGTGGCTGGGATGGCGTACTCAATAACAATGGCGTGGCGGCCATTTTACACTGTATAAAATTATTGTTAGGAAGCAGCTTATAACCAAACACAGGCTCTGCATCATCTTTTCCCCCTTCTCCATCAACTTCTCTCCATTCCTCACTTTTCAGACTACGTGCAATCTCCCTGACGAGGGCAATCCTACGTACTTGTATAACCTTTCCACATTCTTAACAGCCTGTTTGCCTTCCCGTGATTCTACCACTACCTTCACTTCTACAGCATCTTCATCTAATTTGTGGGGTACGGTCTTTTTCTGCCTTAGACGCAACATGACTCACAGAATACTACGGCCTGCTGCAGCTCAGTCCGCTGACAGTGACAATCAACACTGTGCCCCTAAAGCGTGGAACGGCTCTTCACGCTTACTCCAAGCGTGGCACGGCTCTTCACGCTTACTCCAAGCGTGGCACGGCTCTTCACGCTTACTCCAAGCGTGGCACGGCTCTTCACGCTTACTCCAAGCGTGGCACGGCTCTTCACGCTTACTCCAAGCGTGGCACGGCTCTTCACGCTTACTATATTCTGCCCCTAAGCTAGACACCAGTGCTTACAGATTGTCCTGTCACGATATTCCAACCGGGAGGCAGTCTCCTCTCCCAAAATATAGGTGCCCAAACACCTTAGTCACGTGCAGATATAATAATGTCTCCTATGTTCCTATCTACACCGTCCCCAATCTATACTCTTCTCAGTATCTCACAGTGTCTCTAGATTGGAATTTGAACAATGCAGTTAAACAACAGTCACGGGCAATAAAATTACACCTCGATTCACAAGCTAACAGCAGGCACAGAAAGGGTTAATTTGCAAGTGAGGAATGAATGATGACCGTGGAGGAGGCGTGGTGCATGAGCGAGCACGTGCATAAGGCAATATATCTCGCGTTGCTGGTTCGGAACATAGCTCTGGATCACGCTTAGTCTCACCACTCGACCGGTCACCCCCCTAGACCCAAAGGACACCCCAGACTTAACCAATATCGGCTGAAACACTGTAAGGGCGACACACATATGAATGCGATCTCCACTTACCGTGTTTGGAGGTCAACTAGGGGTCAGCCAATACGGGCGTCATCCAGGGGCATCCGGGCACGGGTCCGTGGGGGTCGCGGATCACTGGCTATGTCCCATCTGGGGAAAAACAAATATAAAAGTATAAATGACATAGATATATATATCTTTACCTCGACATCTTTATCTATATGTAATATTATTGTAAGTTGCTAGTTTGGGATTTAAATCTTATGGAGTCTATTTTTGCACTCACTTAGGACCACACCACCTAGAGTAGGGGGAAGCAGTACTTGGTAGATCCCAGATAGGTGGGGGCGGAGCTTAGGGTAGAGTAAGAGTGACAGTTGACAGTTTACCTCAGACGGTGCTGGGAAGGCAGACAGAGTGGTCAAGCCTGGCAGCCCAACTGAGTGGAAGGTACCCCATCTTTAAGTGGGGATCCAGGACAGAAGGCAACGGCCCAGGACTGGTAGGAGCCGGCTGGTCACGTTGAGAGAACACCGGCAACACGGACAGCCGAGGCAGCCAGGAGTTTAGCTCTGACTGCAAAACCGACGAGCTGCAGGCCCAACAGAACCGGGTTGCTGACAGCCCCACAAAGGTACCTCATCCCTCAGGACTGAAAACCGGTTCAGGACACTAGAAGAAACTAAAAGGGACAGGCTGAATTCCGTGGACAGGGGCTTTAGTCCTTGGACCCAGACCGGACCGGTAAAGTACAGACTTTATCTTCTAGACACAGACCGTAGGACTGGCGGGTGAGCTCTACAAGGGTGGGAAAGAATGAAAGACTGAGAAAGAAAGTAGTAAACCCTGAAAGACAAAGAGAGGACATCTAGAGACTCCATAAGAGAAACCCTGAGTTGGCAACAACACCCTGAAAACCAAACTGTACCGTGTCTTGTTATGCCATCAGCCGGTACCGAGTAAAGCAGAGTTAAATTTGAACTGTTCTCTGTTATTCTTCCCGCCGCAGCTCAGAAAGCTCAACATCATCAGCAGCAGAGGAGTAAGAACTGCAGCACCACCATTACCACCATTTAACATGAAATAACAAAAATTGAGAGGCGCAATCTTGAATAATACCCGGTGGTCTAATGGGGATATAATGTTAGTGGCGGTAATCACCACTCACTTGGACTGGTTGTGCTGTCCGTGCACAACCACGGTGTCAGCGTGTAGCTGCTGATTCAAATTTATCGCTCCAAGCGTCGCCGCTCCCAGCCGTCTCCTTAGGTCACGTGTTCCGCCTAGGCCTTCTAACCAGGGATCTCTGACATCAGGGCAGGTTCTTTGATTCTCTAACTAAGCTTCCTCACTACTGTGCAGCTCCAGCCATTACCCCCATTAGCACACTTAGCTGCTTCAACCATCACCTCAGCGGCCGGCTGGCAGCGCCGGTACCATCTTACAGGACACTACAGGTGGCGTCACGATCCCCTGTAAATAACCCCTTTAACCCCCACCATAAACATCAACATCTTTTCTAATTCATCACCAGGGCACGGCACCGGGGTCCCGACCATCCGTGACTCCCCACACAGTAGCCCCGGTGTCCCGACCATCCGTGACTCCCCACACAGTAGCCCCGGTGTCCGAGTATCCCATCCCGTAGCTCTGGTTGAATCATGGGTACTGGAAGGCACTTCCTGGTTTCAGCCACATCACACACCACGTGGGTCACATGCCCCCTACACACGTGACACGGCCGAAACCCAGTAATGCTAGCCAGTAGGCAAGGCAATCAGCGTAAAAGAATTGACATGATCATTTTTTACTGACGCGCTTTGCAGTGACTGCACATCTACAGAAAGACGCCAGAATACATAGCGTCTGAACGCATTTTAGCAAAAGCCATAGCTTTTCCTGGAATGCGTTTTCATCCTTGGGTTTCACTGCATTTATGCTGGCGCTCAAAAGCGCTGCATAAAGGCAGGAATACGTGGTAAATACGCCACGAGTGAATGCAGCCTAATGAGTGGCAGCAGAAGAGAGTATGAAAGGCAGCATCCCTGGAGTCTGGTAAGCAGGACAGTCAAGCCGGTTGGTGCCTATTTTGGGTGGAGTAAGATTCAGGGAAAATAAGGAGTTGAATATGTGGTTTACTGACTTCACAGCCATGGTTATGGGCTCAGAGTTGTTGTCCATTTTGGTGCAGGTGGAGTCGGATTCAGGGAAATTGAAGAGTAGGATGTTTGGCTTCCTGACTCCACAGCCCTGCTGGGAAGTATAAAATTCTTTTTTTTTTTTGCTAAAATCTCTTTGAGCCTGTCCCTGCACATCAATGTCACTCTGATGACGTCTGTGTTGCCACCCAAAACTGAACATGTCTCTGTGTGGAATATACGGACACACGTTTGCTGCACGCGGAGACAGTCCGTGCAGAAACATGGTCATGTGAAAATGCCTATTCAATGACATTTGTGTCCTTTTCTCTGGCATGTGCCTACATGGACAACCCACGACTTGGAGACACCGACATGTGAAAGAGGTCTTAGTTAAAGTACCATTACACGCTTCAATTGTTGAAACGATCTCACCAACGATCTCAGGGGTGCGCGGTCGTTTGGACATCGTTGGTGAGATGTCACACGTATAGATATCATGGATGTTGCCCCAACCAGCCAGCGAACAGGTATCGTTCGCACAATCTAGCAAACGAAACTTGTTCATTGACGTGAATGAGCAAAGTCGTGAATGACATACCGTGTTTCCCCGAGAATAGGGCCCCCCGAAAGTAAGGCATGCTTGGGGGGGGGGGGGACCCTACCTCCTAATATAAGGCACTCCCCGATTATAAGGCGTACCTGTACTGTGGTGGCCCCCAATCTCCGTGCTCTCTGGTGGCCCCCCCCGCTCTCCTGATTCCCGCTGTAGCTGCTGATCTCCTCCCAGGTCAGAAGCCCTGCGCCAATTACAGCACAGGAACTGTGAGCCAATCACGGCCCAGGAACTGCAAGCCAATCCGCAGCCAGCTGACGTCGTGCATGGCCTCTGATTGGCTCGCGGTTCCTGGGCTGTGATTGGCTCACGGTTCCTGTGCTGTAATTGGCGCAGGGCTCCTGACCTGGGCGGAGATCTGTAGCTACAGCGGGAATCCGGAGTGCGGAGGCCACCGTGGAGCGGGGAGAGCACGGACACCAGAGAGCGGGGGTCACCAGAGAGGGGGAGACACTGGTAAAAATCGATGTGTGTGTATGGGTGTGTGTGTGTATGGGTGTGTGTGTGTATGGATGTGTGGTGTGTATGGGAGACTGCAGTGGGATTTACCGTATACAAGACATGGTCCATCTTTGGGACAAAAAAAAATATAAGACGGCGTCTTATTTTCAGGGGAAACACAGTAGTTATTGCGGTGTCACACAGAACAATGCAGCATGTTGGCTGATCATGGATCATGTGCTTTATGAACATGTTCTCAAATCAGCTATCAAGGATGCAACGATTTATCGTAGTCACATCACGGTGTTACACGCAACGACTTATAAACAATATAGTTTGTACGACTCCAAACCCGTGACGTTTATGCAATCTCGTTCACGATATCTTATTGTGTAACGGTAACTTTAAACACATCAGTTTCTCCTTTTATGACAAGTTTTTGGCTTATAACAGAAAAATAAAGGATTGTGGTGGTTTTCTCTTACAAAAAAAATCTTTAAAATAGTAAAATAATAACTTTCTTTACAAGAGATTTACTGTAATAAGCTTTCATTTTCCTTTATTGTATATCATAATACAATGCAATAGGGACAACCAATGCAATAATAGTGGCTTTCTCTACTACATGTGTAAATGTATTAAGTAAAATAATAGAAGTGCATTGTAATACCCGCAGCGGTTTCCTGAGGTAACTTTTTACCTCATGAATGCCCTCGGCTCTTCACAATCACGGTCCTCTCTCTCAGTGCAGACAGATAACAGTTGTCTGTGTTGTCACCGCCCTCAGTGGCAGCACAAAGGCTGCTCAGCCCCTCCAGCATTGAGCTGAGTGAGCTCGGCCCCCTTCCATCACTGAGCGCAGTCCAAGGGATCTAATCTGTGAGAGGCCGCGTTGTAATCTTTTTTTTAAAGGACGCCCGCAGCCAATCACCGCTCGCCTTGCTTTACCCGGCAGCCAATCCCGGCGCTTGTTATTGTTTGGCCTCCCGCTTTCCGTCGCGCACACTGCGGCCGTTACTAGCTTCCAAACCTGTTTCCGTTCCCAGCTCCTTTTGTCAGGGCGGGCGGGGACTGCGGGGAGTTACGGCTGGACGGTGCGGTGCACGCAATGGCGGAGTACCTACAAGACCCTTCGGTTCTCACCAAAGAGAAGCTGAAGAACGAGCTGATCGCCAATAATGTAGTGCTGCCGACTGGGGATCAGCGCAAGGACGTGTATGTGCAGCTGTACCGTGTGCACCTAAGCTCCCGCAACACCCCGGACTTCTCCAGTGACGAGGAGAGGGAGTCCACCCCAGTGCGAGGAAGGGGCCGGCCGCCGGGACGGGTGAGCACGGGGGCGCCATGTGTGGGGAATGAATGAGGCCCTAATGAGTGAGGATGGCCTCTTCATGAATATTACATGAGGCGGCGGGAACTGATCCCAGCTGTGTGGTGTTAGGTAACGGCTCAGAGCGGGCACTGCCGGCCGGATACTCCTCCGCTCTGCCTCAGGGCTGTGTCTGTGCTGCTTGTCCCGCTACAGCGCCACCTACAGGAGCTGAATGGCCGCTTCCCGCCTTTTTTCTTTTTTTTTCGTAACTAATAGATATGGTCTTCAGATTTTGGCGCAGTCGTGGTGTTCATGCACTCAGCTTGTCACTTGTATATTCCCCACACACTTGAGTTTACTCTTTAAGATGTTATCATTATCGTATGGTTCTATGGATGCAGAGGGATGTAGACCTCTTTATGAAGTTATTCCTGAGTACCTAAGACCATGTGCACACTGAGTATTTTAGTTTTTTTACCTCAGAATTTGTAACCCAAGACCAGGAGTGCTAGTCAGAGGAAAAGTATAATACAAACATGGGCACCACTTTTTTGTTTATTACCCTCCAGGGTTTGGCTATAAATACTGAGGTAAAACAAAATCTCACCAAATACTCATCCTGTGCACATGACCTTACAAATCCTGAAGTAAAAAACTCACCAAATACTGAAGATGTGCACATGACCTTACAAATTCTGAAGTAAAAAACTCACCAAATACTGAATGTGTGCACATGGCCTTACAAATCCTGAAGTAAAAAACTCACCAAATACTCATCCTGTGCACATGACCTTACAAATCCTGAAGTAAAAAACTCACCAAATACTGAATGTGTGCACGTGGCCTTACAAATACTGAATGTGTGCACGTGGCCTTACAAATACTGAATGTGTGCACGTGGCCTTACAAATACTGAATGTGTGCACGTGGCCTTACAAATACTGAATGTGTGCACGTGGCCTTACAAATACTGAATGTGTGCATGTGGCCTTACAAATACTGAGGTAAAAAACTCCCCAAATACTGAACATGTGCACCTGGCCTTACAAATACTGAGGTAAGAATCTCACCAAATACTGAAGATGTGCACGTGGCCTAATGGTGCTCACCAGCCACGATCATGCCATGGATTAACACTGGCTCACTGTTGTTCATTTGGCTATTTGAGAAGAATAAACGGCATAGTTGTAGAACTAGCGGCCAGAAGTGTCTGTAATGGGGGCCGAGCTTACAAAGGGGCATCATTCTCAGTTGTTAGAGGGAATAACTGAGCAGCTGCTCCTGTGCAGGGGGTGGGACTGGCCCCATACAGTGGGGATGTTCATTACGAAATAACCCTTACTTTACTACCCACGTGGGCATAGAGTTGATTTATAATACAAGCAGGGGTCATGGGGTAAGACCCCTAGACAGAGGGGGGGGGGGGGGTTGCATAATATAATATTAGAAGAGAAAATTGTGCAAAGTGGGTCCTTTGCATCCTTCCCCCACCCATCTGGGGGTCTTACCCCCACTTCTATTATAGTCAACTCTGCAACACGTGTATTGTATAGTAAAGGCCGGGTTACACGCAGCAACGTCACAGGTTTTGTGATGTTGCAGCGACATCGCTGCTTGTGACATGTCATAGCGATCACCTCACTGATCGCTGCGGAATGGCCAGGACCATTTTTCGGTAGCTGGTCTCCCACTGGCATACTTGCATATTGGCATGTGTGACAGGGATAACTACCAGCGACACCCAGTGTGCGCCCGACACCCTTACGGATCCCAGCGACCATCGGGTGTCTGTGCATCGCTGGTGAGATCTGCCTGTGTGGCATCTCCCCAGCAATGACATACCAATGTTTCAGCGATCCCGGTCGGATCGTTGATCGGGTCGCAGGAGCATCGGTGTGTGCAACCTGGCGTTTTAAGGGTTATTTCTGTAATGAACACTCCACTGTACAAGACCAGTCATTGTGTGTCGTTCCTTGCCCCCCCTTCCTCCCGCACAGGGGCAGCAGCTCAGTCACTCCTTCTAACAACTGAGAATTGAACACCACTTTGTCCACCCCACTGTGGCCTGAGAATGATGCCCATCTTTAGGCTCTGCTTCCCCCCCACCCCATCAACGACAGTCATTTCTGGCCGCTGGTTTTACAACTATGCTGAATAAACTGACAAATGGCTGTATAGTATATCAGGAGCTGATTATTGGTAAAAAAAATATTATCCACACAGTTTTCTTGGTCTATTTTTAAAGAGGACCTGCCACCAACCATACATGGTTACAAGCTCTGCCCACAAACAGCCTTGTCTCACATGTCCGTGGTTTCATGGATGTGTGAAACAGGCCTTGCTATTGGACAACCCCTTTAAGTGCTTCAGGGTTCGTAAACAGAAGTGGTTAAAGGTACCCAGTTTCCCCGAAAATAAGACTGTGGTAATTTTTGCTCCCAAAGATGAACTGATATCTTATTTTCAGGGGATGTTTTATTGCAGCCCCCAATACAGTATCCCCATCATCTTCTTGTAGCCCTCATTATGGTATTCCAATCATCCCCTTGAAGACCCCAATACCCCCATTATGGTACCTGCACCGCTCAGTATGGGCGCCGCTCTAAGCTCCCTAGCTGCTGTAAATGTACATTACACCTCTGGCCAATCAGAGGTCTGCATGTAATGTCATGCACCAATGTTAGCTGCCGGCCTCTGATTGGCCTGCGGCTTAACTAACATCTACAGCAACTGATAAAGAGCACCGCTGGAATAAATACATCGGCGGGTACCGGATGACAGATACGGAATAAGTCACAGCTGCATGCTCCGGTCTTCTGATCGGCAGGCATGATTTCCTACAACAAAAATTAGCATGTGTTACGTTTGGGGGAGGGCCTTATATTCAGCAGCGTGGCAAATCCACCCCTAGTAAATCTTATTTCAGGGAAACTCTGTAGTACAATCTTCTGATCCGTTCTGCTAGAAAATTGTACCTATTTATGTTTTAAGTGACTGACAAAAAAAAGTTGTTTGTGCCAGCGCAGGTGCTTCAAGAGAGAAACCACTGTTTATTCCTGAAACAGCGTTGCTCAGGGAAGCTTTGGCGATTCCACTGGCGTCACTGTAAGCACATACAGTAATATAATACTACAGTGTTCTGCTGTTGTAGTTGGATGTGAATACCCTTTGCTAAGGCCCCTTTCACATCAGCGGTAAACAATGATCGCGGCAGTTTGCGGTGAAAAAAACGCAACTGCCGCGGTTACCGCATAACGGCCGCACTTGCGGTTCACCGGCAGCAAGCCCCATGCAATGTCTATGGGGCTTGCGGCTGGTGCAGTATAGTTGCGGTTTCGGCAGATGCGGCCGTGAAAAAAACGCAATCAGCCGCGGTTTTTCGCAGCCGCAAGTGCCGAAACCGCACTTACCACACACTTACCGCAAGCCCCATAGACATTGCATGGGGCTTGCCACAAGTGAGAGCCGCAAGTGCGGCCGTTATGCGGTAACTGCGACAGTTGCATTTTTTTCACCGAAACTGCCGCGATCAGCGCTTACTGCTGATGTGAAAAGGCCCTAAGACAATCTCCTCTAAAGGAATATAAACAACATTTATGTCTTGGTCACATATTGGTGATGTGTATGATCGCTGAGATACACGAAAATCCTGTGACTGTTCTAATTGTATGATGGTCACATGAGCATTACTGCTCTATTCATTGACTGTTGGACTGACAGCAGAGTGCTTTACTGTTAGTGATTGGGTTGGCAGTTGCTTATGCATGACCTCTGCTCCATTTTAACGCCAGATACTGACCTCCCTATCTCATGATTGGTCAATTACCTGTGGATAGGTTATTAATGTTAATGTCCTAACTCGCTTATTTTGATAAAATGTCAGTCATGTCATTGGTGCTTAATTTCTATATCTGATGTTTTGCATCCTTGTGTGAACTTATATTTTGCGTGTACCTGGCTGGTCCCTTATGATGTAAACCAGCATAGATACAGTTTGGATGTTATACTCTACTCTTTCTCTGGCCCTGCACAAGATAGAATAGTGCATCACCTTTGCAATTAGATTGCCCCTTTTGGTGCACCACTTCTGCAGGTTTTTTTTATTTCATTGCTGTTGTGGTGCTTTAAGTTTAAGTCCCCTGACTTATACTCCTTTTCTGTCAGCTTCATCTATCGCCATCAACGCTCTGGTCGGTCTCTTGTGGTTTGTGACCTGCAGGCAGCTTCAGTGTTTTATGGGGCATGCAGAAGGTTTGAATTCAATGCTGACATAAATGCATTAGGTGCTTGTGACATAACTTTTGACTTTCTGCCAGTCAGAAGTTACGGGCACAAGGTGGAACTACAGCAGTTTTGGTAAGAAGTGAAGCTGCCAGAAACAAAAGTGTGTGACGGGAGCAGGGGACTTGGATTTAAAGCACCACTCCAGCGGTGGGAAAAAAAGACCCACTGGAGAGATGGAATAACATGTAAAATAATGAATACTTTGCTGAATGACATTCTATGCTATGTTTTCATTTTCAAGAAAGCGACAAAGAAGACAGATAAACCGACTGTAGAAGGAAACAATGATCAAGACATAACATCTCTCAGTAATGAAGCTCTCAGGGAGGAGCTGATAAAATATGGAGTGAAAGCTGGTCCTATTTTGGGTATGTTTTTAAAGTAAAACATTTCAGTTTCCCCACTTTTGTTGTATTAGAAAGCCTTACACAAAGTACCTGCAACCGATTTTTCTTTTTTCTCATTTACAGGCAGTACACGGAAAGTTTATGAACAAAGGCTTTCAAAGTTGAAGGGGCAGCAAGAAGTGGCATCTATTGTGCCTCCTGTAGCAGACCTGTCAACTACAGATAACAAGCAGAATGGAAATACAGATTCTGGACAGTATAGCGACAATGATGGTAAAGCTTCCATTAAAATTCAAAAGGGTTTTCCACCACTCAGACAACCCCTTCTCAATCCCTAGTTTTCTCCACTTTTAAAATATAAGCTATTCTTACCTCGGACGCTGTTCCAGTGGTGTCAGCTGAGTCTCCTGGGGTTCACAATATTGTCATGTAATCCCTGTCGCCAATCTGCTTCACTGCCATCTACTTCAGCCAAATTGAACTTCTGGAAGAAGCGAGAGGGCTGTCGCACCTCTCCCTTTCTCTAGATGTCTGATTTGCCCAAGGGAGAAGACAGTGAAGCCGATTGGTCACAGGGATTACATGACATAATGTTGTGAAATCCAGAGAGTCAATGATAGCTGTTATTTTACTGAAGGGCAAACTGGGATTGAGAATGGGTTGTCTGAGTAGTGAACAAACCCTTTTCAGGACTCAGTATTGCAACCTGTAAAACTTAATGAGTTAATGAGGAAACCAAAAGATTAAACCTCAAAAAAAGATAATCATTTAGCTTTCAAGTATATATTTTAAGGGCCACTTTACACACACCAACTTATCTGTCCAACTTACTGGTTGCAGTGAAATCATGGACACATTGTTCCATTTGTACACAGCCACCAAATAGAGCAATGTGTCCATGATTTCACTGCAACCAGTAAGTTGGACAGATAAGTTGGTGTGTGTAAAGTGGCCATAAGGCTATGTTCATACGTGGCATATTTGCTGCGTCTTACTGCCTTCACACACTTTTTTTGCGCTTGTGTAAATGCAGTGAAACGCATTCCAGCAAAAGCTATGGCTTTTGCTGAAATGCGTTCACACGTTGCGCTTTTGCATGTATTTTTGTGCATGCACTTTCACTGCAAAAGCACGTGCGCACGAAAAGATTGACCGTGTCAATACTTTTGCACTTTTTTGCAGTGTGCTTTTTTCATAGTCCACATGATAAAATGGGCTTGGCAAAAGCGCACTGTGTGAATGCAGTTGCGCAAAAAAATGCAGCAAATACGCCATGTGTGAACGTAGCCTAATATAGCAAGACTGGCTCTGCCTATTTAATGATGGGTGCACACTAATTTTTTTATTATTATTATTATTTTTTTATGTATGTTTGGAAAAACACTTGCAGTTCATTTCCAAAGTTAAACCATTTTGTAGATTTACATGTTCAGACTTATGAGGTGTGTTTTTTTTTGTTTTTTTTTTTTTTTTAACCTCTTTCATCTTTGAAGTACACATGATGGAGGAAAAAGTGTATGTCACTTCTTTAAGGTGTCACATGAAGCAAATCGCTCTAGAATAGGCACTGTGTTGACACGGGGGTCAGTGGGTGGTCCCATCCGCTGGCCTGGCCGCTTTTAGAAAGACCGCATGGACCAGGGTTCATCCCAACTGAACGCCCAAACTCCATAACCGTGGGCGGATCACTACTCAGACAACACAGGGTGAGGGAACCACAATAGTAAGGCTATTGGATCCCCAACAGTTAAAGGCTTATAACACATAACCAAGCAAAACTTAAAATGAAACCGGTAACACAGTCTCAACTTTTCGCTGGCTCACCAGGGATTATAATGTTTTGAGCTCCCAGGGCCACTTGCTCCAATCCAGCAGCACCCACTGAGAAAGGAATAACAGCAAATATAGAAGCTAACCGAGCATAGCAAAGTCTGTAGCTAGGTGACCAAACTATGCCAACCTGGGTATCTTCTTTAAGTAGTCTCTTTTGTACCTCTAGCTGGGGCTGAAGTCCCTAGACTGAGGCCACAAAGCATATCAACTCTTGGTTAATGAACAGGCCACTTGTATACCCCGAGCACTCATTTTACAACATTAGGGACTTCACAATTGGTGGAATAAGATTGTGCTCTCATAGGCTGGATTTCAAGCTGCGTACAAAATATCCCTAAGTCATGAGTCTCTTAACTGAGTGGATGAGGGGGTCAGGTAATTTACATTCAATTAGCAATATACAACCTTAGAACAATAAAAGACTTGCATACTTGAATGTAGAATGCAAGCCCGCAAACTCAGGGTCCTCTCCCTTCTGTACCAGTCTTTCATTGTTAATTTGTTTACTGTAAACTATGTCTATAATTTTGTATGTAATCCCTACTTATGTACAGCACCATAGAATTAATGGTGCTATATAAATAAATATAATTTTTTATTTATATAGTGCCAACATATTTTGCAGCACTTTACAGTTCAGAGGGTATATGATACAATAATATATAATGAAATACAATACAATATGAGACCATACAAATATAACAATACAGACCATATGAGACAAAAAATAAATACATCACTGAGCCCTTTAGGAGTGAGGTCCCTGCTTGCAAGCTTACAATCTATGAGGAAATAGGGGAGACACAAAAGGAAATAGTAACAAATGCTGTCATATATGGCCCAGCTATCAATATAATAAGGGATTCACATAATGCTGCTTGAACTGTTCACCAGCCAGGATCTGTACAAATACAGATAAAGTGCTATAAGATGCATGGGGTGTAGAAAGATGACACGAGGCCAGATTTGGAGAAGGACAGAATGGGAATACTTAAATAGATGAGGTGAGGTGGTAGGCTAGTCTAAAGAGATGTTTTTAACGCTCGCTTAAAGCTATAGAAATTTTGGAATTGAAGTGTTCTTGGTAATCTGTTCCAGAGAATTGCTGCAATTCGTGAGATGTCCTGGAGACGGGAGTGGGAGGTTCGGATTGTAGATGATGTCAGTTTTAGGTTACTTGCGGAACGGAGCGCACGTGTCCGGCGATAGACGGAGATTAGGGAGGAGATGTAGGGTGGTGCAGAACTGGAGGTCTTTGTGGGTCAGAGTGATAATTTTATATTGTATTCTGTAGCGGATGGGCAGCCAGTGCAGTGACTGGCACAAGATAGAGGCATTGGTGAAACGCTTGGAGAGGAATATAATCCTGGCTGCTGCATTCAGGATGGATTGGAGAGGGAGAAGTTTAATAAGGGGGAGACCAATTAGTAGAGAATTGCAGTAATCCAGATGAGAATGAATAAGGACGACAATTAAGGACTGCTTTACACACACAGATATCTGTGACCAACTTCTGAACAGATGTCTGGTTGCAATGAAATCATGGACACATTGCTCCATTTTGTACACAGCCACAAAATGAAACAATGTGTCCATGATTTCACTGCAACCAGACATCTGTTCAGAAGTTGGTCACAGATATCTGTGTGTGTGTGTGTAAAGCGGCCCTAATGGCCACTTTACACGTCCCAACGTCGGTCCGATATTGGATCCAACGCCGCAGGAGCACGCTTTTTCCGGGCAGAATTCCAAGATCGCATATGAGATGTTACACAGCGCGATATCGGCAGGCAACGCTCCAACGATGTGTACGCCCCCTTGTACGGCCAACCCAGGAACGACCATTTAACATGGGAGAGAATAGGGGACGTTGTACTTCACATCGTAGTTAGGCTTTTACACAGCCCGATCCGGCCACAACGTCCAACCAATATGGGGCCATTGGAGAGCAGGCTCATTTGATCCCCGATATCGTTTTGGCATCGTATTGGACGTTTAAACCATACAACGCACGAACGATATCGGGGCCAACGCACGAACCACGTGACTTTTGGTCGCAGTTGGACGCCGATATCGGGACGTGTAAAGTGGCCATAAGAGTTTTTCAGAGTCAACAGTAAGAAAAGGTCGAATTCTAGAAATGTTATTGAGGTGTAAGTGACATGAGCGAGTGACCGGATGTGGGGAGTAAAGAAGAGATTTGGGTCAAATATAACCTCAAGACAGCGGGCGTACTGCTGAGGACTAATGGTAGAACCATATACAGAAATGCCAATAATAATAATACTTAATTCTCTTTAAGTCATGACCGTCTCTGACAGAGGGGGTGAGATAATTATATTAGTAATACGCAAACTTTGGACAATGAAGAGGGCAGAAACTGACTGATTTATCATTAGTTAACAAACAAAAGCCCATCATGTCTGGCTTGTTTAAAGGGGAACTCCGTTGAGAGAAAACATTTTAGTACAGTCCCTGCCTTGCTACGTGATGAAGCAGAGCTGTACACTGCACCTCCAGGATCTATAGATTTCTTATAAATTGATTAAAATCATACCTGCTTCTTGGCTCTGACACCAGCCCCATCCCCATGGGACAGAGCATTTCAGCATGTCGGCTTCATGCAGGAGCAGAAAGCTAGAAGCCCCAGGATCATCCTACATTCCAGCCCCCTCACACTTCTGTATCGGAAGGGGCGTGGCTGCCGGACCCATGGTCACACTATAATCCTGCCCCTGATATACCATCCAATGTGACAGTCTAGGCTTGAAATGGCAATCATGTCACAAAGCTGAATGAAGAAAGAAGAATGCAAAAAGGAAAATGCAAGAGCTGACATACTGCAGATCTGAAAAAATTATTTGTAGGTTCATATCTGCAAGGAAAAATAAGCAGTAGCATTACCATAACATTTTAGGAATCTCAATCACTTTCCTGATACTGTCAAATGCTGCATTTTTGTTTGTCTGCACAACTGCATGGACAAACTGAAGGTTGTGAACAAGCATACATGTAGTGCATGTTGCAATTCTTTACACATGGACCTGAGGTGTCACATAAGCCTAAAACTGCCTGTGTACAAGACCACAACACAAACAGAAAGTGCCTTCACATGGATTGATACAGTATTATAGTTTATTGTTTATTGTGTGTGTGTGTATGTATAATATATATTCCTAGATTTAGATAGTCTTTTATGATATGAATCTATAACACTGGGGAACACAATTTTTTAGGAGTTAGGTCAGATAACTGTTCTTAATTAATTTTTGGATGCTGAATCCAGAAATGATCTCAGTTTTTCTCTATGACATCAAGTTTTTGAACTATAGGATTTTTGTCTTCTCAAAAATATGTAAACTACTGTACCTAAAAAGTGTTTTGTTATTTTTTAAATAGTACAAATATGAACAAAAAATGAAATAAAAAACATATTTGCCATGCCTATTTCTTATATAACACTATCATGTTTTTTACAAAGGATATATATATAATATATATAATATATTGTAATCAGATAACAAGTGTTATTACAGATATCAGTGCAATTGTGCTTCTATGGCAGGTAAGTTGTGGAGGAAAAACTTGACGTGCTAGAAAAAAACTGACTACATTTTTGGAATCAGCATGCCAATTTTAGTGTTAATCAGCTCAAAAACCTAACTCAACAGAAACTTTTTTTCAAATTGTTCCCCAGTGTATAATTGAGAACCTTAAAATAGCATTTTTTAAAACTTTTTAATAGATATTACGTGATAATAAAGGTATGTACTATAACGTGTGTGTAACAGATGAGGCAGACTGGATGCTTTGCTGTGCCTGTCACTGAGGAGTGATTATTATGAGCATCATCCATGGAATGTTTCAGGGGATAGGAAGCTAGCATGTTCCTATGGGGGAGGGGACACCAGGTAGAGCTGAATCATTCAATGTAATGCTTTGTCTATGCTATTTCAAGTCTGGACCCCCCCCCCCCCTTCCCTGTCACAACACACAGCATGGTATATCAGGGGCTGGATTGTATTATGACCATGGGGAAGTGCCCACAACCCGTCCCTGAACAGATGTGTGAGGGGGCTGGAATGTATGATGACCCTGCAGCTCCCAGGGTCCACGCCTTCCAGACACCAACTGCTCCTGCATGAAACTGACATGCTGAAATTCTCTTTCCCATGAGAGAGGGGGAGACCTGAGGAGCAGGTATGATTTTATCAATTTATAAGAGATCTATAGATCCTAGAACTGCAGTGTACGGCTCTGTTTCATCATGTAGCAGGGTAGGAACTGTACTAAAAAGTTTTCTCTCACTGCAGTTTCCCTTTTAAAAAACGTAACTCATGTCCTACATTGAAACAGTCTGTTTAATCACAGGCACTATCGTATCAAATGATTGCAAATTAAAAGAGGCTTCAGGGATGAAAAAAAATAATTCCCTAAAATAGGGAGACAGAAGTCAGGTCTGCTGCTTCATTATTGTGATAGCAGTGTAATGGCCACTTTACACGTCCCAACGTCGGTCCGATATTGGATCCAACGCCGCGGGAGCGCGCTTTTTCTGGGCAGAATTCCAAGATCGCATCGGAGCTGTTACACAGCGCGATATCGGCAGGCAACGCCACTACGATGTGCCCCCTTGTACGGCCGACACAGGAACGACCATTTAACATGGGTCAGGATAGGGGAAGTTGTACTCCACATCGTAGTTGGGCTTTTACACAGCACGATCCGGCCACAACGCCCATCCAATATCGGGCTGTTGGAGAGCAGGCTCATTTGATCCCCAATATCGTTCGTGCATCGTATTGGGCATTTATACCATACAACGCACGAATGATATCTGGGCCAACGCACGAACCACGTGACTTTTGGTCGGAGTTGGACGCCGATATCGGGACGTGTAAAGTGGCCATAAGGGCCGCTTTACACACACAGATATCTGTGACTAACTTCTGAACAGATCTTTGGTTGCAGTGAAATCATGGACACATTGTTCCATTTTGTGGCTGTGTACAAAATCGAGCAATGTGTCCATGATTTCACTGCAACCAGAGATCTGTTCAGAAGTTGGTCACAGATATCTGTGTGTGTAAAGCGGCCCTTAGAGTTCCTGCTTTGGAGCTGAGAAATACCACCTTATTGTGGATGAAATGTGCAACATTAAAACACATGGGAGATCTCTGCCATTAACTTAATGCTAGCTGAAGTTAAAAGAAATGTAGGATAGTTTTTTTTTTTTTATAATTATTGGGCAGTAGGTGGAAACTAGAAACAGTAACTGATGTAAATCTTGCAGCATTCTCAGCCTGTTGTTGAATTAAAGTATATACTGACAGACTCCTATTAACACTTTCCAAGCCGCTAAGTAATCTTTGCAGAATAATCCCTTAGCAGCAGATGTTTTTTCCCTTGTTAGCTAGGCTGCATCATGACAAGGCCAATAATCATTTTCTGTATGAAGTGAAGGCTCATGGAGGTGACGTTTTGTCTCATTTGCGTTTTATTCATTGTTGAATGCAGCTGTGAATTCACCCATGTTTGTGACTCTCTTGGGAAATAGATTTTTAAGTGTGTAACCTAGACAAAGCAAGTCACCAAAATGGTGAAAAATATGATATGAGAACAATGTTCTAATTTGCCATTCAAATGCTGCATAGAATATTTCACCACAGATTTTTTAAATAATCTGGTAAAATAAGTGACATACGATACTATAGTTTAGGAAACAGAACTTTATCTGTTTTTTTTTTTTTTCCCTTGCAGAACTCATAGGTTCTCTAAAGGTACCGTCACACGTAACGATATCGTTGCTGATATCGTTGAAAAGTCACGTGTTTTGTGACGCTTGAACGATGTTGAAACGACATTGATCGTTCATCGTTTGTAGTGTCACACGCAACAGTCGGCTGATCGTTCATCGTTAGATTTGAGGTCCTGTCCTCAAATCAATCGTTGGCCGCCCCGTTAGGCACGCAGCATCGCTGCATGACATCGGGAGACGATTGATAAGCCAGCTCCCAGGGCCTCTCTGCAAGCGCTGGGAACTGATCTCCAAGGTAAACAGCAGGTATCTAGGCAGCGCGCTCTTCTAGATACCCGATGTATACCTTGGTTACCAGCCTTCTCCGCGGGCTGGTATCCAAGGTACACAGCGGGTAACTAGGGACCCTAGTTACCCGCTATGTACCAGCCGGTGAGCGGAGATGGCTGGTAACCAAGGTGTACATCGGGTATCTAGGCAGAGCGCGCTGCCTTGATACCCACTGTTTCCCTTGGAGACCAGCCTGCTCCCGCTTACCGCAGCCTGGTAGCGGGAGCAAGACATTGTGGAAACGATATTTAAATCATTTTCACAATATCGCTGGTCCATTGATCGCTGGGGAGTCTGCCTGTGTGACAGCTCACCAGCGATCTGAACGATTTTGTTAGCGATCGCGTGTGCATGTGATCGCTAACAAAATCGTTCATCGGATTGATGCGTGTGACGGCACCTTTATACTTTCCTTGTAGCTTTTCCAACTTGTAATGGCATTTGTGTCAGAACAGCTGAATCTTCCAAGGCGAAAATGCCCGTGTCTTTTCAAATGTTTTTGTACTATACCTTCTAGAATATAGAGAGAAGGATAACAATGTATTATATAATATTTATTTATTTTTAACTGTTTCAAAAACTCTGCACCCTGAAAGAATTGACCTAAGGGTGCTTTCACACTGCGTTTTTGGTCAATCCGTGGCTGTCCGTTGTAAAACGGACAGCCACGGATCCGATTTAGCCCCATGTTATGCTATGGGCACGGATCGGATTTGGCCTTATTGCCATCCGATTCCTGTCGGATCCGATTCTGTCCGATATTTTGCTGTGCCCAAAATCGCAGGCTGCTGCGATTTTTGGCACAGCGGATCAAATCGGGCTGAATTGGATCCAACCTGATTCGCGCCAAATAACATGGGGCCTATGGAGCGCGGGTCCGAGGAAACAGCTGATCGCTCCTGTGACTCGATTTTAGTGTACTGAGCATGCTCAGTACACTAAAATCTCTGTGCCATCTAATTTCACTTCTGCAATGTATATTCATACAGTGCAGAAGTGAAATTTTGTGAA
The DNA here is from genome assembly GCA_033576535.1 of Allobates femoralis. Lineage (NCBI taxonomy): Eukaryota > Metazoa > Chordata > Amphibia > Anura > Aromobatidae > Allobates > Allobates femoralis. Next base: position 405,263,441 of record JARQOC010000004.1, on the reverse strand, counting down.
AAGAAAGGGTTAAAAAAAAAAACTTTATTCTAACCTGTCCTGCGATCCACCGATGCCTCCAGCGCTCGATGCTTTAGGACCTGGCGTGATGTCACTCACGAATGGTTACCGTGGTAACCGGTCATGTGACTGACATCACACAAGGTCCAGTAAGGATCAGAACAAGATAGCTGGAAGCGCCGGGGGACTCGTGGATGGGTGAGAATAAAGATATATATATTTTTTTTTTTTTTTTTTAAGGTCTGGAAAAGAGGGGGAGGAGGGGAGAAAGAAGTGACAGGAGGGAGAGAGGAGGGGGAGCGAGGTGACAGGAGGAGAGAGGATCCAAACTGATCCTGCAAAATATCGGAATCTGATGCCTATTTGGCATCCGATTGCAGGCATCAGTTGGGATCCGTTGCTGTCTGAGGGGTCCTGCAAAAAGTCGGATCCCCTCGGACAGCAAAATAACGCTGTGTGAAAGCAGTTTAAGACTGAATATGTGCACAACAGTGTCATTGTGAAATAGCTGTACATCATGTTCATTGTTAGCAGCACTTTTTCGGGCAGAACCTGCCTGAAAAAGAAAGCGTGTGTACATGCTTTAAATTGGTAGAATAGTTTCTCCAGGGTCAGCTGCAAATCTATAAATCCAGAGGAATGTTTCATACTTCATTGTAGAACAATGTAAGAAGTTAGGGGGTATTAAGAAGTGATGGCAAATCCCTGTTGGTTTTCAACTGGTTCATCACACAGCTCTTAACAAATGACATTGGAATACTATGCCCTCTCCATTTGATCTTTAGTGGTTTTGGCCACACTAGCTGGTAGATGTATTTATTTACCGATTTGTTCTGAGGTAAAATGTTTGTGTGTAATACACACACTATAAACAGTGTACAGTATATGTACATATATTATTCCCTAAGTAGTTTTCACACATTGCATATTTATCGCATGTTAATAGGATATACTGTGAAAATCTGTGTTATGGTAGATATTTGCCTGGTTAAGGCTGCTTTCACATTCAGCGGTAATCGCTGATTGCAGCAGTTGCGGTGAAAAAAACGCAACTGCTGCAATTACCGCATACGGCTTGCACTTGCGGTTCACCTGCGGCAAGCCCCTTGCAATGTCTATGGGGCTTGCGGCAAGTGCAGAACAGTTGCAGTTCGGCACTTGCGGCAGATGCGGCCGTGAAAAAAAACGCGGCTATACCTAATTTGCCACACCTGCCGCAAGCCCCATAGACAATGCATGGGCTTGCCGCAAGTACGGCCTTTAGGCGGCAGATGTAGTAAATCTGCCGCAAAATGTAAAAACCACTGATGTGAAAGCAGCCTTACTTGAAAACATTTGTTGACATTTGTATTTCATTTTGATTGCTCAGATTATCTGTGTGTTTTTAAACAATTTTCTCTGTTTTATAATCTGACCATTTACAGAGCCCAGAACAGTCCTGACTTTTGAGCCTAGAGAGCCGTTAAGAAGTAAAGCAAAGGCTCCAGTAATCGCTCGGTCCAAAAGACTGGAGCAAAATGAGGTATGTATGAAAGGTGATTATATTTTTAATACATTTTATTTGCCACTTTGGTAAGGGTGCATTCACACTGCGGCGTGATCCGGTCCTGTCCGGGATGACTTGACAGCCACGGACTGGATCAGCACACAGGACTGGAGGGCTAATTTGCCCTCCGGTCTGGTGTGCAGCCGCTGACAGGTCAGGACCGTGGCGCCGCGGTCCTGACTTACCAGCATCGGGAACTGCGTGCGGCTGCACACCGGACCAGAGGGCATATTGGCCCTCCAGTTCTGTGTGCGGATTAGTCTGCGGCTGTCGGGTCATCCCGGACAGCCCCGAACCGGATCACACCGCAGTGTGAAGGCACCCTAAGGCTGGTTTCACACTGCAGTTTTTTTTTCCTGATCAGTGTTCATCAGGTTTGTGTGCCAAAACCAGGGGAGGAACTTGCAGAGAAATACGATAATTGAACGATTGACACCTCTTCTGAGTTTTGGAGACACTCCTGGTTTTGACACACAAACTGTTTGCAGTTTTTTCCCCTGATCAGGTTCCAGTGTGAAACCAGCCTAGTTTTTAGTTTTGCTTTTTCTTTTTAAATTTACTGGTGTCGAAATGTGAGTTTAGCTGTGAGCTAAGACGTGTACCACTTCTTTTGTAGACAGACAGCCACATTTTCCTAATCCTGAAAATCCCTCCTAATGAGCTTGTCTACTTGAAAAAAAATCTTTGGATATTTTATTATTTATTTTTATTTTTTTAAGAAACAAAAACTTATATACAATTTACTAATATATTTGGAATGGACATCCCAGCAGTTCACTTTTGCTGGATTGTGTTTGCCACCAAAAAGGGCTTTCCATGTCATCAGACAGCACGCTGAGCACTGGTCATATGCTAAATCAGCCCTCTTTTGTCTGTGAATCAGCTGAGACAAAGGTCAGCTTAGGAAGTTAAGTAAGCAAATAGCCAACCGTTTTTATACACCTCACTGATCGCGTGCTGACAAAATAAATTGTTGAACGCAAAGCTTCAAAAATATCTTTGAGTAAAGGTCAAGATGCCTTTTTATTACCTAAATTGCTTAATAACGTGGGAGACCAGGCATATGTGGGGTACTTAAAAATTTCACATCAACTATGACCAGAACCATCTACCAAGATTGCCAACTTTTTATTTTTGCTGGACCGCTTCTAAAAAAAAAAAAAAATGTCACAGGCAGTCAATATTTTTTTACAGAAACGTTAGAAAGCCATAATAAATTATTAATGAGTGATAATTGTCTACAGATTATAATTCTTATATGAAGACATCCACTCCATTCACTGTAAAATAATCATTACAGTCAAAATAATTTGTAAAAATTTCTTCAGCTTTAAAGAAATCCTGCTGTAATGGTCACTTTAAACGTCCCGATATCGGCGTCCAACTTCGATAAAAAGTCACGTGGTTCGTGCGTTGGCCCCGATATCGTTCGTGTGTTGTGTGGTGTAAATGTGCAATGCGATGCCAAACCGATATCGGGGGAGAAATGAGCAGGCTCTCCAACGGCCCGATATTGCATGGACGATATGGCAGGATCGTGTTGTGTGACAGCCCAACAACGACTTGGCGTACAACTTCCCCTATTCATTCCCATGTTAAATGGTCGTTCCTGGGTCGCCCTTACAAGGGGACGTAGACATCGCAGTTGTGTTGCCTGCCGATATCGCGCTGTGTAACATATCTCCTATGCGATCTTGGATTTCTGCCCAAAAAATGCGCGCTCTCGTGCCGTTGTATCCAATATCATAACGATGTTGGGACGTGTAAAGTGGCCATAAATGTTTTTTTAAAGACAGGGCAAAAAATTGCCATAGTTTTACAGGCTGTACTGGAATTTCTGGACTGCTGGCAACCCATCCATCCATTCATGGTATGGGTAGAAAGAATCTGTCTACACTTTGTCAGCTAGTTTTCTTTGTCATTTTTACTATACAAATAGCATGTGCATGTATATTACATGTTTTCAATGAACAGTTAATGTGCTGCAGATTATGTATTCAGTGCATTTTTATGTATATGTATGTACAGGTATTTGTTTGACTTTTTTTTTTTTAATGTAGGCAGCTGACGATACTGAAGTTTTGTCAAAATTAAATGTTAAACGAAGTAGCAGGCTGCCTCCAAAGGATTTTCTGCCTGAGATTGAGGAATTATCCATAAACCTAATTGTAAAGATTTTTTTTTTTTGTTGTAATCTATTTTAATTCAATGATATTTATAATTTGCACAATCATATTTTTATTTCTTCTGAGCTACTCTTCACTATTATCTCTTTCACTGACTTGCTGTTTCTGAACTTTGGGATTTGGTGATAGAGCTCACCATGTTGTATTTTGCTTATTCTGTTTTCTTTTATTTATTTTTTTATTTTTATGTTGTGTGTTTATAGTATGTAGTATATTTTAAGTAAAATTTCTCACCTACATATTTATTTAACACTTGACCAGAACATTTCCGGTGATTCCTTTTCTGAGCTGCCAAAGGTTTTGGAGTCTGAAAAAGGTGGTCGACTGCAGGCTGTTTCTAAAGAGTCAACAAAAGTAGTAAGAAGAACACCAAGAAAGAGGGTGACTGCATAGTTATTGTTTACCACCATGCTTTGGGGTTGGGATGGGTTCAATGCATTGCAATGCTTAGAATTTGTTTTTTTTCCTCACATTTTTCTACAAAAAAAACAACTTGTATAAGGTGGAGGAGGTGGTAGCCACAGATCCTATTGATGAAACGGATAACTCTGAGGCTGCGCCTGCATTTGAAACTGTATTGGCTTCAAGCAACACACCTCTAGTATGTTTTATTTGTTTCCAGCGAAGTCTTAACTTTCTTTTTGCCCCTGGTGATCTCTGTAGTCTAATGCAGAATTCTCTCAATTTAAATCCCGTCAGGTTGATTATCAGGTGATTGAAAATTTCAAGCATGCTAACGCATTGCGATCAGTCAGTGAGTACACAGATTTGTCAAGAAGGACTCCAAAGAAACAGCTGATCAGTGAAAAAGTAAATACCACAAAGTGAATAGTAACTTGTTTTATTGAAACACTGACCACCTTCTGTTTTAGTTCAAAAAATTTTTTTTTTTAATAATTCTTTTACAGTAAACTATTAACACATTCATATATGATCACCTTTTGTTTCTTCAGATATTACTCAAAGGGAACCTGTCATGTCATTTTTCTATATTAAACTGCCCCCAATGTCTTGTTAAGCTGCTTATACATCAGTGTTTTTGTATATCGTGGCAGATCCGTAAGGCTTGCCGCATCTGCTGTGTAACTGCTCACTTGCGGCAAGCCCCATTCATTCCCTATGGAACGTGTGGTTTTGCCAGATCCGGTACTTGCGGCACCTGACCGCAAGTCCCGTAGGACTACCAGATCTGGTACAATTATACAAAAAGGCTGATGTGAAAGGTGCCTTAGTGATGTAATGCCCATCAGGAAGGCCCCTTTTACACTTTCGTTTTTGTGAAATTGCAGCAGATCCGGCAGATTTACTGCATCTGCTACCTAACGGCACACTTGTGGAAAGCCCCATGCATTGTCTATGGGGCTTGAGGCAAGTGCGGTATAGCCGTGGTCCAGGCAGTTTCGGCCACGGGAAAAAAAAAACGCAGCTCGCCGCGTTTTTTTCCGCGGCCGCAAGTACCGGAATTGCAGCTATGCGGCACATGCCGCAAGCCCCATAGACAACGCATGGGGCTTTCCACAAGTGTGCCGTTAGGCAGCAGATGCAGTAAATCTGCCCGATCTCCCGCAATTTCTCAAACGCCAGTGTGAAAGAGGCCTAACATGGTGTTGTCAAACAAAAGATTTATAGAATAATTTTTAGTATTGGGTGAAGGCATCCTCCTGTTTGTTATTCAGATAGTACTCTTTAGCATTTCAGTCACTGTCATGACAGACTGGTACAGAGGGAAGAGGGCCCTGTCCATGTGAGGTTATATTCTGTAGGATGATGAGGAAGGAGACGGTAGGTGTAGCAGCTACAGTGGTCTTGAGATGGCAGCGTGGTGATTAGAGGCTGTAAGCTTTCCTGAAGAGATGGGGTTTCAGGTTCCGTCTGAAGGATCCTGGCATTGTGGATGATCTGATGTGTTGGGGCGCAGAATTTCAGAGGATGGGGGTATGTTCGGTACAAATCTTGGTAGTAATTGAGTAAGGAACAAATAAGTGTGGAAGAGAGGAGGTCGTCTTGGGAGATTACGAGAGGGAACTCATTGGGGGATCGGTTTGGAGATACAGAGAGGGGACAGGTTATGGACGGCTATGTTAGACCAGTGTTAGCAGTTGCTATTGGCTCCCAGTTCAAATTACTATCTCTTATCTCAGTAGTTAAAAAATATCAAGACAGATTTTACCTGGGAAATGAGAATTTTGAAAATGAAAGATCGGTCCAAGAGTAGAAAGAATCGATTTCTCTGATGCAGCTATATTACAAAGTTGCTTATATTCATGTGTACTTATTGATTTATGAAAAGAAAAATCAAATCTATAGTTACGCTTTAAACACTACATTACACATAAAAGCATCAATGTTTACAGTTGCTGCAACAAACTGATGAAACTTCTTTTTTAATAAGGTCATTGATGTTCAAAATGTTGGTCATGCAGATCCAAGTGATCTTCTGAACACGACAGTGATTGAGGTGACGACTTAATATTTTCAGCTTTCCTCTTAAATGTTAATGACCTTATTAGCTTGCAAAATTAAAATAGTATTGTTCACATTGAAGGATGCAGGAAATCTCAGTGAACATCGTCTGGATACTCCAAACAAGACAAGACAGTTGAAAATAACAAAGTTTGTTACGCCCATTACAAAACAGGGGAGATATTTACTTAGCACTTGTGGTGATAACTTTGCTTTAATCGCACGTCTAGTTGGGTTTCTTGGGGTCTGCATACCAATTCTGCTATATGGTGAATATTTTTTTTTCGTGGTCCAGATTATAGAAAAAACATTTACGGGAGAAAAGCGAGAAGAAAGAGATATTTTGAAAGAAATGTTTCCATATGAATCTTCAACACCTACAGGAATAAGGTTTGTGGGCTTTTGTTGTCCATTTCGTTTTGTTTTTTTTTTTGTTTTTTTTTGTTCCCTCAAGCATGTGTGCAATAATTTTTTTTTTTTTTTTTTTATTTATATGTATCCTAAAAGGTGTTATCATACTTTTTTTTGTTCTCCATCACAGTGCAAGCTGTCGCAGGCCAATAAGAGGAGCTGCAGGTCGACCTTTTAATATCAAAGATTTCAAAGATTATAAGTTGGATGAAAGTTATTCTACTAAATATATCTCTAAGTATCAACCAGTAATTGAAGAGAAACCAATAAAAGGGAAAAGTGGACGGCCCATCCCCATTTGGATAAAGCTGTTTGTTCTTCTCATTTTGGCTGTGCTTTCATTCTGGGTTTACCAAGCAATGGAATCCAATGAAGGGAACCCTTTTACGAAATGGCTCCATGGCAACCAAAATTTAAGCAAAGATGAAAACTAATTTTCTGTGACTCAGCATATTTTTAACAGTCCTAAGTATACAAACTGCCATTTATCAGGAACCTGCAAATAATGTGACACCTCAAACCCATTTGTACATTAAGAAATGTGGTACATGTGGACAGCTGCAGTCTATTTACTGTGGAAAGCTAGAAGAGGACTGTGCCATAATGAGTAATGTTATTTTTTATTAGATCGCAAGCATTTTGTAGTATTTCCTATATTTTTAACAGGAATACTTTTAGTTACAGTAATACTTAATTGACAAAGGAAATCATAAGGCGATGTGAATAAATTTCTTGAATTCACTCTGCAACGGATCATGCTTCGAAGTAGCTTTGTGTGAAATACTAGAGATCAGCTAATGTATTATAAATCATGAAAAGGAATTGTTATGCTATAGCTATGTAGTTTAGCCTGCTACGATTATGCTGATAAAAGAACTGCAATATTTTTTTATAACTTTGTGCATTCTGTGTTTCAACTTAACTCAAGTATTCCTGCCGCAAAACTTTATCTACTGTATCTTGCCATTCTATTGGACATATGATCTTTCAAAATATCATGCAATTGAATAAAAAAAAATTTGTTAGATGTACTGTGTAATATACTCCAATTAAATTCTGAGCAAATAATGAAGAAAAATATTTGGGGTAATATTTTGCTTGCTGCAGGAATATTATGTTTGCTGTTTAAAACAGTCTTTTCACCTATACTGTGAATATTGTTACTGACATTGTATTTTATGTCAATGTTTCATAGATAAAGCAAAGCAATCATGTAGAAGTCTTCTCTTTTATTCCTGTCTTAATGACCACCAATGTGTTTTTTTTTTTTTTAATGGTGGTCATTAACCCCTTCCTGACCCTTAATGTTACACAAACTTCATGGGTTTCGGTGCGTTCCCAACCCATGATGTTGTGCAACGTCATGGCGGGATCCTGTTCCTGCAGCACAGATGACTGGGATCAGTGGAATGTCATCAGTACTGCAAGCACATGGGGACCTGGAGTGTACCCCAGGGGGCCTGGCTTCCCTCCAAACCCCCACCATCCCTCCCCTCCCCGTGGCTACAGTCGCGGTGATTTGCGGTTGAAAGTGAAACCACCAATTACCGCGATTGTAATATTTTACCAATGAAAGTTGGTGAAATATTACAATCCAGCCATGGCTGGGGCTGCAGTAACCCCAGCCATTGGCCGGAGCAGGGTGACCACTGTGCCACTCCCCAGATCTGATTGGAGATGGCATCCATGTGACACTATCCCTCCAATCAAATCGGGAGGGGCGGTGTAATGTGCGGCGCCCTCCACCCTCAGCCTCATCCCATCTGTGGATGGAAGGCTGAAGAAAGAGGTACCCAGGGTGCCGCCCCCTGCCTGCCGGGATCATTCCCCGCACTGTGCGATCCCGGGCTGCCGACTCTTGGAGCCCCCTCGTGCAATCTGATCATTTCCTGTCCCCCACTGCACAGGCGGCAAGCATGGGGGACAGGGGATGATTGGATGGCAGGGGGATTCTGCAGAAGCTGGCGGCGTGGGAACGCAGGATAATGGGGGAGCGATCACGGGCATTTATGCCGGCGCCGTGCTGAGGTGTGTAAGCCTCCATACATGTATGCCAAGCAGCGGCCAATCAGATTGGCCTTTTCTAGTTGTACATGTACTGAGGCTTACACACCTCAGTACAGCGCCGGCATAAATGTACGCCGAATCACTCTCCCTGTACCTTGCTGTGTGTGTGTGTGTATGTGTGAGTGTGTGTGTGTGAGATGGGGCTGGATGATGGGGGGGCTACATGTGGGGATGATGGGGGCTGCATGTTATCCGCTAACAATTGGAAAATTAGCTCCAAATTGTTAGCGGACACCATGTCGCGTATGGAGAGCCCCTGTGTGCTTAAACATTGGAGCTCCCTCACAAGTGACCCCATTTTGGAAACTGAGTTTCCTTCCCATAGTGAGCACTTTGAACTCCCCAGGGGCTTCACAAATTGATCCGTAAAAATGAAAAAGTACTTTTTTTTTTTTTTTTTTTTTTTTTTTTTCTTCACACATTTTCTTTTAGCCTTAATTTTTTCATTTTCACATGGGCAACAGGATAAAATGGATCCTAAAATTTGTTGTGCAATTCCTCCTGGTCACACAGATACCTCATATGTGGTCAGAAACCACTGTTTGGGCGCTCTGAAGGGAAGGAGCGCCATTTCCATTTTACTTTTTGAATGGAAAATTAGCTCCAAAAGTCAAATGGCGCTCCTTCCTTCCGAGCCCAATAGTGGTTTATGACCACATATGAGGTATCGGTGTACTCAGGAGAAATTGCCTAAAAACTTTTAGGATCCATTTTATCCTGTTGCCCATGTGAAAATGACAAAATTGAAGGTAAAAGAATATTTTTGTTCGAAAAATTAAAATGTCAATTTTTTCCATCCACATTGCTTTAGTTCCTGTGAAGCACCTGAAGGGTTAATAATCTTGAATGTAGTTTTGAGTAGCTTGAGGGGTGCAGTTTTTGGAATGGTGTCACTTTTGGGTGTTTTCTGTCATTTACGCCCCTCAAAGAGACTTCAAATGTGATGTGGTCACTAAAAAAATGGTTTTGTAAATTGTGCTGAAAAAATAAGAAATTGCTGATAAACATTGAACTTCCTAACAAAAAATTTTTTTTTCCCAAAATTGTGGTTCTGTAAAGTAGACATGTGGGAAATGCTGTTTATTAACTAGTTTGTGTCACGTAACTCTGGTTTCACAGTATAAAAATTCAAAATTGTGAAATTTTTGATAAATTGTCGATTTTTTTTTTTTTTTTTTTTTTATTTATTAATATTTTTTTTCTTTTTCACAAACGCAAAAATGATCGTCCTAAATTTACTACTAACATGAAGCCCAATATGTCTCGAAAAAAACAATCTCAGAATCGCTAGGATCCATAGAAGCGTTCCAGAGTTCTCATAAAGGGACACTGGTCAGAATTGCAAAAAATGGCAAGGTCTTTAGGGTCAAAATAGGCTGAGTGGTGAAGGGGTTAAAGGGCTTTATGCCTCAACACCAACTTTATACATCGTTGAAGCAAAAGTAAATGGCATCCTTGAATGGCTGAAAGTACAGTGGTTGTTCATTGGTCATGATTTGTGTTAGAACAGCCGGTTTAACCCCCCTTGATGCTGCTGTTAATACCAAAAGCATAATTTAGATCATTATCAGAGGGTTCAACGGCACTCTGTGATCAGGAGCTTATGGTACTTGCCTTAGCAAGCCAATACCAAGTAATGGCCTCAGGGTCATTCTATGTCAGGTGAAGCAATATTGCCTATATTTTTAATTCTTTTGAAAAAACATTTTTATTTATAGGTTTGCAGAATAGATAATCAATGCCAAGACCGTCTTAAAACAGTTAGTCAATCAAGAAGTGAAGGCTAATAAAAGTTGCAAAATTCAATCAAAAATGCAGTAAAGTGAACGAGCCACCCTAACCAGGCGGGTTAGCTCCTTCACCATTAACAACTTTTCACTTAAATAGTAGGAGGGGACAAGAGGAACCATGGGGTGTGAAAGGGAGGAGGGGAGGATGGTTGGATACGGGATTAGAGAGTGAAACAGCGGATTACTCAAAGAGAGGGGGAGGGGGGGCAGCAGCATAAAAGGGGGATAGGAGGGATACAGGAGGGCAGACCAGATGATATTCACATGTTCAGTACTAATAGGTACTAATGAATGCTGAATTTGTGATATTCAGGAGGTGAGAAACATTCCGTAGTAAGGTCACATTGCGAAGTAACCAGATCTTTAAAGGGAACCAACCACCTCAGATGACGTGTATAAGCTGTTAATACATGTCCCTGGACCCTACCTACACCATTGCAGCTATCTTTTTGCTAAGAATATTGATAACAGCAAACCGAAATATACAGTTTATAAACTTACATGGCTTTAGTACATGAGGGCGTCTCCCTTGGGCTCCAGTACGAGAGGGCTGTGTCTCCAGCAGCTTGAGTGGCTTTCCTCCCCCTCCCTCTCTGTTTGCAGGACGTCACTGAAGTGATATTATCTTTCTGTGGGCGGGCACGGACGGGAGCTGGCTTGCGTGCCCGCCCACAATAAGATAATATCACGTCCTTCAGTGACGTCCTGCAAACAGAGAGGGAGGGGGAGGAAAGCCACTCAAGCTGCTGGAGACACAGCCCTCTCGTACTGGAGCCCAAGGGAGACGCCCTCATGTACTAAAGCCATGTAAGTTTATAAACTGTTTATTTCGGTTTGCTGTTATCAATATTCTTAGCAAAAAGATAGCTGCAATGGTGTAGGTAGGGTCCAGGGACATGTATTAACAGCTTATACACGTCATCTGAGGTGGTTGGTTCCCTTTAAAGAAGAAACAGGCTTTTCCTTTGTCATAATCAGACAACAATTGTATTATAAGGCGAGTCAATCCACAGATCCCACCATGCCAAGACCCGTCTCTTAATGTCATGTGCCAACAATAGTTCATACTGAAAATGAGAGTTAAGCATGTCCACTACTGCTCCTCTAGGTGGCACGGCCGGCTCTCTCCAGAGACCTGCCAAACATCGGCGAGGAAAATGTGTTCTTTACTACTGTGTTAGGCTCCTTTCACATCAGTTATGCTGATGTGCGGCAGATTCGGAAGGTGGCTGACTTGTGTCCCGGATTCGGCAAGCGCCATGTATTGTCTATGGGGCTTGCGGTCATGTGCGGCAAATGCGGTTCTGCCGAATGCGACAGATCCGGCACTTGCGGCCGCAAAAAAAAAAGCTGCAAGCAGCGTTTTTTTTTTCGCGCCGCAAGTGCCGGATCTTCCGCATCCGGCAGTGCCGCATCGGAGCCAAGCCCCATAGACAATACATGGGGCTTGCGGATCCAGCCTGCAAGGAGGCCGTTAGGCGGCAGATGGGGTGCCACCTGCGGGATCTGCTGCACATCAGCGTAATACGCTGATGTGAAAGGGCCCTTAGAAAATGCAAAATGTGAAGAAAAAAAATTGTATACATTTTTAGGTTTGTTTTTCTTTTTTTCCATATTAGATTTCAAAGTTTTGAAAAATTGTGAATTCCTGTGTTGCATGCCTTTTTATGTTTTTCCTATCTACAAGTTAGAGAAATGGAAAAAACACCATTCAACTCAGAAAAGTACACTTTTCTGAGTTGAATGGTGTTTTTTCCATTTCTCTAACTTGTAGTTAAGAAAAACATAAAAGGCATGCACAGGAATTCAAAATTTAGCAAAACTTTGAAAACTAATATAGGAAAAATAAGAAAAAAAAAATAAAACGTAGAATTTTTTTTCTTCACATTTTGCATCCCCTAAGGGCCCTTTCACATCAGCGTATTACACTGATGTGCGGTAGATCCGGAAGGTGGCACCACATCTGCCGCCTAACAGCCGACTTGCAGGCCAGATCCGCTAGCCCCATGTATTGTCTATGGGGCTTGGGTCCGATGCGGAAGATCCGGCACTTGCAGCCGCAAAAAAAAAAGCCACTTGCAAGCTTTTCTTTTCGCGGCCACAAGTGCCGGATCTGCCACATTTGGCAGAACCGCACTTGCTGCACCAGACCGCAAGCCCCATAGACAATACATGGGGCTTGCCGGATCTGGTGCACAAGTCGGCTGCTAGGCGGCAGATCTGGCGCCACCTGCCGGATTTGCCGCACATTAGCATAACCACTGATGTGAAAGGAGCTTAGCACAGTATTATAAAGAACACATTTTCAAATGAATTAAAAATGTAGGCCATATTGCTTCACCTGACATAGAATGACCTTAAGGCCATTACTTGGCATTGGCTTGCTAAGGCAAGTAAGTACCATAAGCTCCTGATCAGAGTGCCATTGAACACTCTTGATAATACCAAAAGCATAATTGAGATCATTAACAGGAGCATCAAGGGCGGTTAAATCGGCAGAGTCTGTTCTAACACAAATCATAACCAATGAACAACCACTGTACTTTCAGCCATTCAAGGATCCCATTTACTTTCGCCTCAACGATGTATAAAGCTGGTGTTGAGGCATAAGGCCCCTTAACCCCTTTACCACCCAGCCTATTTCTTCGCCTCATTGGGGGACACAGGACCATGGGTGGTATGCTGCTGTCCACTAGGAGGCGACACTAAGCAAATCTGCAAAAGAGTAACAGTGGCTCCTCCTCTGCAGTATACACCCCTGGAGCAAGCACTGCCTCCCCAGTTTTTGGCTTAGTGTCGTAGGAGGCACGCGACCATTTTTATTCTCTGTGATTTTTCATCATTTAATGAAGAAAAGTGGGTCCGGCGTGGCCACCGGCATGCTCCTTTCTCGGCCTCCCACTGTTGGGTCGCTGGGTGGAAGCGAGAATCCATACATATGCCGTACTCCTTTCTCGGCCTCCCACTGTTGGGTTGCTGGGTTAAAGTTGAGACAGCCCAGCATACCACCCTCCTTCCTCACTCCCTTCCGGTCTGAGGTGAAGTAGAAGCTGGATTGGCTGCCAGATGACGTCCCCCTAATCACACCTGTGGTGCCACCGCCTAAAACACCCAGGGATCAGCAGCCCTGGCTGCTTTGGGCTGGAGGTTGCAGGCTGCCTGCAGCAAGCGCAGGCTTGTAAGGTTATACACAGCCTGCAGAAGCATTACACGCTGCAAAGGCACAGCATAGCTGCAAGCACAGCCGGCAGCAGGGCACTTGCAAGCTGCATCCTAGGAGCAGCTTTGCATACAATGTGGGGAGAATGCCTATGCTATACTGACTGCTTCAACCGCCAGTACAATAACCACTGCCCCTGGGCCCCTTCCAGTAGGATTCTGGGCCCCCCAGCGCTTTTTCGCACCTCCGCGCCGGCCGCTCACTATTTCCGGGGACCTCAATTAATTGAGGCCCCGCCTTGGGCCTAGCGTGGAAGCCACCTCCCCTGGGCCGCCCCCGTCCCGCCCCTCCGGATGATGCTGACGCGCGTCATACTGTGGGTGGAGCTAACAAAGGCCGCATTTTCTCTGCTGGAGCCCGCCTGCTTGGCTCTGCCCCTTCCTCCTCCACCGCCGCCATTAGGCTTCCACGTGAAGCCCCTATGCCTCAGCCATCCGGGGGACACAGGATCCGGGCAGCCTCTCCACAGGAGCGCGTGCTGGTAAGACCTCTGCAGGGTCTTTCTCTGCAGAGGTTCTCTGTGTCTCCTCTGCTTCATTCCTTCCTGCTGCAGGCACTGTTAAACATACAGTGCCCTTTCAGCCCCCTGCACTAAGTGTCCAGGCACCTCACAAAGGGGATCTATAGTTTTTAGCCCACCTTTAATACACAATGTCTGGCAACAGGAGTAAGAGAAACTCCAAGGCAGCCAGCATTTACTATGCTACCTGCACTGCTTGTAAGGCTGACCTCCCTGCAGGATGCACTTCGCCACATTGTGAGAGCTGCACGCAGGCTGAAGATACTGAGACCCCCCACTACCCGGGCTTCTACTAGTGCCCCTGACCCTACCCCTGCGTGGGCCACAGTTATGTCTCAGAATATGACGCAGTCCATTGACAGATTGTCTGCCACACTGCTGCAGTTTATGCAAGTCCGTTCGAAACCTGAAACCGCCGTTCAGGCATTTGCGTCTCAAACAGAAGTGTCGGAACCGCGACAGACTGCCGACCCTGCCCCGTCAGTTTCTGACTCTGGGCGTAAGAGACCACAGAGGTCTCCATCTCCAGAATCCCCTGGGGGCCCTACAGCTTCTCCACCCCGCAGACGTCAAGACTCGCAGGAGTCCGAAGGTCTCTATACTTCGGATCAGAAGGTCACTTAGACGAGTCCCTAGACCTAGATGCGACCGATACGGTGGCGCTGGTTGAGGATCTGATTACTTCCATTAACCAGGTTCTAGATGTGTCAGACCCTCCGGCTGATGCTCCGGAGCATAAGGTGTCCTTTAAAAGGGCCAAGAGACCACATAAACCTTTCTCAGACCATACAAGTTCCAGGAAATTCTCAGGAAGCATAGGTTGCACCCTGACAAAAGGTTTGGCAACCGTAAGGCTCTGGAAACACGTTATCCATACCTACCTAAGGTCACCCAGGATTTGACAGATCCGCCACAGGTGGACCCTCCATCTCATCTCGCTACCAAGACGCTTCTGTCCTTACCGGACAGTTCGTCCATTAAAGACGCCACTGACCGTCAAGTAGAGCAGATGGCGAAGTCAGTCTTTGAGGCCTCAGGCTCTTTAGGGCCAGCCTTTGATTCAGTTTGGGCTTCAAAGGCTATCATGACATGAGCAAGTTCTGTACACTCGTCTCTTCGGTCTTTGCAGGCTGATCCAGCCTTGTTAGACCAGGTGGCTCAAATATCGGTTACCACCGAATTTTCAATGCATGCCGCTTTAGACTCAGCTAACTGTGCTGCGGCGGCAGCCTCCAACGATCAGGCGAGCCCCCTGGCTGAGAGTGGAAGGCAGATGCAGCGTCTAAAAAGTCGCTCACATGTCTTCCATACAATGGTGGCCGCTTATTCGGCGAAAAGCTGGATCAATTAATTTCAGACACCACTGGGGGTAAAAGTACCTCTCTTCCGCAACGTCAAATTAAACGACCCTTCAATCGTCGTCAACAAACCCGTTTCCGATCCTTTCGGAATTCCTTTGGTTGGTCAGTCTCGAAGCCCCCGCCGGTGGGCAACAGGTCCCCCATAGGGAACGCACCCAGACAACACGGAAGACTGGTGCAAACTGGCTGTCTCATTCTCGCCAGTCCAGATCTAAGGGCGCAAAGCCAGCAGGTTCTCTTCTTCCTGACTTCCCCCCTTTCGGAAGACACTATTCAGGTTGGCGGCCAACTTTCCCACTTTCGTCAGGTCTGGCTCGCTTCTACCGATGACAAGTGGGTAAAAACCTTAGTGTCTTCAGGATACACTATAGAATTCACAGCCCAACCTCCAAATCGGTTTTTCCTGTCAATTCCACGCGCTCACCCGCCCAAGGCTCGCGCCTTCTTTCAGGCGGTAGATTCCCTTTTGAAAGCAGGTGTCACCATACCAGTACCGCCAACCGAACGCTTCAAGGGGTTCTACTCAAACCTCTTTGTGGTACCCAAAAAAGGAGGAGCGGTACGTCCCATTCTAGACCTAAAACAGTTGAACTCCTTCGTAAAGGTTCGGCATTTCCGCATGGAGTCACTGCGCTCTATCATAGCGTCCATGGAGAAGGACGAATTTCTCGCATCGATCGACATACAGGACGCCTACCTCCATGTCCCAATCGCGACAATCCACCAGCGTTTTCTCCGATTCGCCATCGACCAAGACCATTACCAGTTTGTGGCTCTCCCATTCGGTCTAGCGACGGCTCCCAGGGTGTTCACCAAGGTCATGACAGCGGTCATGACCATACTGCACACAAGAGGGATGTTAGTCCTGCCATATCTAGACGATTTGCTCTGTCAAAGCCCCCTCCTTCAGGGAGTGTCAGTAGAGTGTTTCCATCACGGTGGACACCCTGCGTCGGCTAGGCTGGTTGGTGAATCTTCAGAAGTCATCACCAGTCCCGTCCCAATCTCTGATGTTGCTCGGGATGCGTTTCGACACACCCACAGGGGTCTGGTCCTCCTTCCTCAGGACAAGGCGAAGGCCCTACGGCAGGGAGTCCAGTCTCCTGCACCCTTACCTCACTCGCTTCGATTCGCCATGAGAGTCCTGGGCAGGATGGTTGCCTCTATGGAGGCGGTGCCGTTCGCCCAACTTCACCTCAGGCCTCTCCAGTGGGCAATTCTGACTTCGTGGAACAGGAACCCTTCTGCCCTGGACAGACTATTCCGATTGTCATCGGCAGCAAGGAGTTCCCTCCATTGGTGGCTCAAACTTCGTTCCCTCACAAAGGGAAGATCTTTTCTACCGGTCTACTGGAAGATAGTCACCACTGACGCAAGTCTCAGTGGATGGGGAGCGGTACATCGTCATCACACGGCGCAGGGAACATGGTCCCCAGTGGAGTCGTCCAAGCCCATCAACCTGGAGATTCGAGCCATATTTCTAGCTCTGAAGGCCTTTCATTCCCTACTAGCAGGAACACAAGTTCAGATTCAATCGGACAATGCCACGGCCGTGGCATACATCAACCATCAAGGCGGAACCTGCAGTCTCCAGGCCATGCACGAAGTACAACGCATTCTACACTGGGCAGAATCGACGAACTCAACGTGGTCGACGGTTCATATCCCGGGAGTGGAGAACTGGGAAGTGGATTTCCTCAGTCGCCAGGGCATGGACTCGGGAGAGTGGTCCCTACATCCCGACGTGTTCCAGCAAATATGCCGTCGTTGGGGGACTCCGGACGTAGACCTGATGGCATCTCGATTCAACACGAAGGTTCCAATGTTCATAGCCAGATCTCACGACCCGCGAGCTCTCGGGGCGGATGCCCTAGTTCAGGACTGGTCACAATTCCAGCTGCCTTACATCTTCCCCCCTCTGCCTCTCATACCCAGAGTGGTGCGGAAGATCAAGCAGGAGGGCATTCAAGTCATTCTAATAGCCCCAGACAGGCATGGTACGCCAATCTCGTCCAGCTCACGGCGGACGTTCCTTGGCGCCTCCCATGTCGTTCCGATCTTCTGTCTCAGGGCCCGTTTTACCACCAGAATTCAGACGCCCTAAATTTGACGGCGTGGCCCTTGAGACCTGGTTACTAACCCAAGCAGGCTTCTCCCCTGCCGTGATTCATACCATGATCAGAGCATGGAAGTTGGCTTCGGTCAAAATTTATCATCGCACCTGGAAAGCTTTCTTCGCATGGTGCTCTTCTCGAGATCAACCCCTCTTCCCTATTCCTTGCCGTTAGTTCTAGGGTTCCTTCAGTTGGGGCTAGAATCTGGTCTCTCCCTAAGTTCCCTTAAGGGTCAGGTTTCAGCCCTTTCAGTACTTTTTCAATGTCGCCTTGCTGTTAAACCGCAGGTTAAAACGTTTCTCCAAGGAGTTAATCGCAGTGTCCCTCCGTACAAACGACCTTTAGATGCATGGGACCTTAACCTGGTTGTTACGGCTCTGCAGGAACCTCCCTTTGAACCTCTTCGGGACATCTCTCTCCACTTCCTGACTCTGAAGGTGGTTTTTCCAGTGGCTATCACTTCTCTTCGCCGAGTGTCAGAACTCTCAGCGCTTTCTTGTAAACCGCCCTTCCTGGTATTTCATCAGGATAAGGTTGTACTCCATCCGGTGCCGTCATTCCTCCCCAAGGTTGTCTCCTCTTTTCACTTGAAAGAGGAAATTTCATTGCCTTCCTTTTGTCCGGCTCCAGCTCACAGGTTCGAACGAGCCTTGCATACTCTGGACCTCGTCAGGGCTCTTTGCATCTATGGGTCCAGAACTGCGCCTTTCCGTAAGTCAGGCTCTCTGTTCATCCTAACGGAAGGTCCTTGTAAGGGTATGCTAGCTTCCAAGGCTACACTGGCTAGGTGGATTAGATCAGCTATCCAAGAAGACTACAGAATGAAAAATGTTCCTCTTCCGGTGGGGATTAAGGCACATTCTACCCGAGCCGTGGGGGCCTCCTGGGCCATACGGCACCAAGCCTCTGCTCTCCAAGTGTGTAAGGCGACCACCTGGTCGAGTTTACACACTTTTACCAAGCACTACCGTGTTCATACCCAGTCCCCGTGGACGCCAGTCTGGGTAGGTGCATCCTTCAGGCGGCAGTTGCCACCTGTAGGTACTTAATTACTCACTGACTCGCTCAGTATGATTAGTTCCATTGTCTTTCCGGCCCAGGGACTACTTTGGGATGTCCCACGGTCCTGTGTCCCCCAATGAGGCGAAGGAGAAAAGGAGAATTTTGTGTACTCACCGTAAATTCCTTTTCTCTTAGCGTCTAATTGGGGGACACAGTTCCCGCCATGTTGGCCGTACCTGCCTTGTTACAGTAGTTTTTGTTACTCCTATATTGTTACATTGAGGCCTTGCCAGGCTTTGTTGGTATTGGTTAACTTTGTTAATTTCTCCTACTGCTTTAGCACAAAACTGGGGAGGCAGTGCCTGCTCCAGGGGTGTATACTGCAGAGAAGGAGCCACTGTTACTCCTTTGCAGATTTGCTTAGTGTCGCCTCCTAGTGGACAGCAGCATAACACCCACGGTCCTGTGTTCCCCAATTAGAGGCTAAGAGAAACGGAATTTACGGTGAGTACACAAAATTCTCCTTTTTGACCCTAAAGACCTTGCCATTATTTGAAATTCTGACCAGTGTCCCTTTATGATAGGGGTGGGGAACCATTTTTCTGCGGGGGGCATTTGGAAATTTCTACCATCCTTCGGGGGCCGTACAAAATTATCACCTTGTAAATGACCTGATATATTTGGTAAACAATCACCTTCCCCCTACTGTGGTGCCTGTAGCTGCATCTCTTTTGTGCGGCTGTGATGTTAGGTGATATTGATCATGTTGCTTCTCAACTGTTTTAACAGGTTTGCTAGGGCCATATACATCACAGGAGAGGCTGGGGGCATATACATGACTGGGGAGGCTGAGGCTGGGGCATAGAGATCACTGGGGAGCTGGTTTTAAAAGGCAAGCACTCAGCAAAATGTGTCTGCCAGCCTGAGTGCTGTGGTCCCCAGGAATCTGCCTGGGGACTGCAGAAAAGTCATGAAGGCTGCATACCCCACCCCAGCTTTATGAGATAATAACTCGGGAACGCTTCAACGGATCCTGGCGATACAACATATGTCACAAGAGTATTTTTGTTGTTTCCTCATATAAAATAAAATTAAATGCGTTTCTTCTGAAAAATCAATATATGTTAAATTTACAAAAAAAAAATTCACATGCTTTCCTATCCTAGCCACATCTGTACCAAAATTCAAGTTTGGGTCATACTAAAAAAAAACAAAAAAAAAAAAACACCACACTATACAAATAGTGTCAATTTGAAATCTTGAATTCAGATTTGCATTAACGGGAACCTGTCACCGCAAATCACCTTTCTAACCTATTAAAACCTGTCCCTGCAGCCTTTACAATACATTCTAACACATCCCTGTCTCACACTTTTTACTAATCTCACGAGTACAAAAATGTAGTTCGCAAACTTACGAAATTCCTGTCACAGGGGCGTTCCTCCAAGCGATTTTGACCGTTAGGCGGGTCCCCTGTCCCGCGCTACCCCTGCTCGCCGCTCTAATATGCCCCAATGGGCGTCATTATACAATGCAGAGCTCGGGCATGGTTTAAATATCGCACCCGCAACGTCACCGCTGCGACGCGGTCATGTGACGCAGGGATCGCTTCACTTCCGTTCGCAGGTCTCTCACAGGCAGACTTTGCGCATGCGCAGATTGCATGCTGAAGTCTGCCTGTGTGCGACTGGGAGAGACGCGGCGATCCCGGCGTCACATGACCGCGTCGCAGCGGTGACGTTGCGGGCGCGATATTGAAATCGTGCCCAAGCTCTGCATTGTATAATGACTCCCATTAGGGCATTTTAAAGTGGCGTGCCAGGGGCAGCGCGGCACAGGGGACCCACCTACTCGTCAAAATCGCTTGGAGGAACGCCCCTGTGACAGGAATTTCGTAAGTTTGCTAACTACATTATTGTACTCATGGATTAGTAAAAAAAAAGGTGAGATTGATGTGTTAGAATGTATTGTAAGGCTGCAGGGACAGGTATTAATAGGTTAGAAAGGTGATTTGGGGTGACAGGTTCCCTTTAAATTATTTATAGTGGATTAAGTGAAAGATTTTTACAATGGTGATGGAGTTAAATTATTCCGTGTAGGAAGAAAAATTGTGCGTCTGTACAAGCGAACGGTAAGAAAACTCTTGTCCAAAAAAGGCTGGTTCTTGCCACATTGATAGACCTATTAAAACCTGTCCCTGCAGCCTTACAATACATTCTAACACATCCCTGTCTCACACTTTTTTACTAATCTACGAGTACAATAATGTAGTTAGCAAACTTACGAAATTCCTGTCACAGGGGCCTTCCTCCAAGCGATTTTGACCGGTAGGCGGGTCCCCTGTCCCGCGCTACCCCTGCTCGCCGCTCTAATATGCCCCAATGGGCGTCATTATACAATGCAGAGCTCGGGCATGGTTTAAATATCGCACCCGCAACGTCACCGCTGCGACGCGGTCATGTGACGCTGGGATCGCTTCACTTCCGTTCGCAGGTCTCTCACAGGCAGACTTTGCGCATGCGCAGATTGCATGCTGAAGTCTGCCTGTGTGCGACTGGGAGAGATGCGGCGATCTCGGCGTCTCATGACTGCGTCGCAGCGGTGACGTTGCGGGCGCGATATTGAAATCGTGCCCAAGCTCTGCATTGTATAATGACTCCCATTAGGGCATTTTAAAGTGGCGTGGCAGGGGTAGCGCGGCACAGGGGACCCACCTACCGGTCAAAATCGCTTGGAGGAACGCCCCTGAGGCTCAGAGCTTGTTAGCACGGCCATCGAGGCGTGCATAATTACGCCGCAGGCGGCGGGCAGAAGCAACCAGCACCGCCTTTTGCAGCTTCTCAAAAACAAAGAAGCCACACAGGGCGAGGTAATACAACCTCATTCCTCATCTTTACCAAATCGTTTTTTTATGCAAAAGGGATGGCTAGCAATGATAGGAGGGGGTGCAGGAACAGTTATAAAGATGCTGGGGGGTCCGTTTCTGGGGTCAGGTTCCCTTTAAATGAAACTCGGGCACTGGGTATAGTGGATTATCCCTGCACTATCCTGTTATCCCTGCACTAAATTAAGGCTTAAAACTGTCTATGAATGTGGTCTGACAAACAGAGCACATGTGCCTCCTTGCAACACTAAGCTAAAACTGAAAATCCTACTTCCTGCAAGTGGGTGTATATTGCGGAGGAGGACTTAAATTCTTTGTTTACTTAGTGTCCTCCTAGTGGCAGAAAAGCATACACCCATGGTCCTGTGTTCCCCAATGATGCGAAGGAGAAAACCAATATTAATTACACTTATAAACAAACATAAGCTCAGAGCCTCTGCTTGTCATCCAAAGGGTGGTACAGCCGTATGACGCGATTTTCGTCATACCGGCTGTACCGCCCCTTTGATGATGCGCCGAGGCTCAGAGCTTGTTAGCACACCCCTCGGGGTGTGCATAATTACGCCGCAGGAGGCGGGGAGAAGCAGTCAGCACCACCTTTTGCAGCTTCTCAAAAACAGGTATAAAGATGCTGGGGGGTCCGTTTCTGGGGTCAGGTTCCTTTTAAGGGAGATGGATCCCTCAAGGGCTCCAATCTCTACATTAATCACCAGAAGGTATCGCGGAGTGTTGCCTCCACTTTTTACCTTCTGCAGCCGGCCCTATTTTTTCCTGCATTTACTAGCCTGACCACGTCCTTGTCAAATACTCAAGGGGTTAACCCTGTGGGTGCACAGTTCAGACTAAAGTGTCTGTGCAGCTCCCGCCTTTTTCCCCTGAACAACAGGGTCGATGGAAGGGAAGCAGATGAACCCTCTCAAGTCAAGGAGAGAGTGGATCGAGGAAGCATCTCCTTGCAGCACTGCAGTGTTGCACAAGCAGCATCAACCAAGGTCCGGTGGCACTACATCTGCGCCGGCTCCAGGCCGGGACACACATCTCCGTTAAGATGAGGGTGTGTGCCCGGGTTATATGATAAGTCACGGGGCTCTGAACACAGACGGCTTACTGCAGTCGATCATTCGGACCAATCTGGAGTCCAGCATATCTACAGGACAGGTATGCTGCACAGGCAGGCAGCCAAACTCTCATCCTCTCCATTCTCTCTCACCAAAGAGAGTCTGGATTGAGGTCTGTGGATATCCATGCTCCCCTAGTCTTTCCTGGAGTCGCAGCTCTAATGACCTGGCCTTTCCAGTTTACAGATATCTCTGTGGTGACTTTAGCCGAGACACACATCTTACGTCTGTGTGTCCATGGGAGAGGGCTCTGTCGGCTCCATTGCGGCATCGGTCGATATTCCCCAGATCCTGGCAAAAATGTAAAGCCTGGCTTTGGCCTTCATGCAAGTTCTGCCAGTCCCCGCCCCCTGGATGATGCACACTTCTTGAACACGCCCCTTTTTTCAGCACTTCTCGTTTTCGGGTGAGACTTGCAGTGTGCCTTTCAATGACTGCACACACCCCATTCTTCATCAGTATGTAGGGCACCCACGTGGGGGCCCAGTTTCCCAGCGCTTCCACACCGCAGAGTTGGTAGGAAGCCGTGCTAGAAGTGGCATTTTCTTTGAGGGACACTGCTGCCTTAGCCCTCCCCCTGATAGCGCCAGTGAAGCAGTGAGCTAACACTCTAGTCTGTGATTGACCTCAGGGTCATAAATTTGAGCCCAGGATAAGGGGCTCACTACCAAATACATATTACGTTATATCCCATGGGCCTTCAGTCAACTATCTCCCAGTGCAGACATGCCATCCTACTACACGTAGGCACCCAAGAGCCACTGAGGCTGGACCCTGTGAACCTAGCCCTTCTAGATCGCTTTTTGTCCCTAGCTCAGTCCGTGATCTCACTAGGAGATGAAAAACGCATCCCGACAGTGCAACCTCTCACAAGCTCATTAACTGCCAACAAAGAAGATTTATGCTAAAGTGGTATAATGTGTGGCCACTGCACATGGGTGTTCCTTTTAGAGGACTGGCATACCTTCTCATGTGCCGGTTCCAGGAGCCAGCACTAGTTAACAGAAATTCGCCAACTCTGGAACCCATTCCCGTTTGATATAGCTGGTTACACTGCCCACAAAACTGAACCATGATATCTGCCATTCTATCAGTTCGCAGAAATATCCAACAAGCCAAAGCCGTTTTACAGCAGTAAACGGGATCTGTCACACTATCAAGGAGCCAGAATTATCCATATACCACTCAACATCCCGCAGAAGTAACCATAACCTGTTCACTACTCAGTGAGTCAAGCCCATCACCAATCTAGTACCATACAGCGCGTTGCAAACTCCATTCTGTATACAGTAAGCCAGATCCTACATATCCTGCATACAGGCCCTCAATGGTGCTTTGGGATCTGTCCACTACCAGCAGTGAGAACTGACGTTTAACGCTCTCTGCAGCAACACTAACCATTCCCTCTGTTCGCTGCTCAGTAGGCCTAAGTCGTCAACTACCACATAGTAGCAGTTCTTGCTTCCTGCACTGTGCCTCACATACGCAGAGGCCCTTTACGTGCACTGGGCAGCACATATGCTAAGGTTAAAATAGCACAGCTCCCCCTTAGTTACCAACGGTCACAGACAACAGTTAACATGATGATATATGGAGTACTCTCAGCCAAGCATGGCCAATGAAACAAACAACAAAATGCCTTTTTAAAATCAAAAAATTATCTACAACACATAGCCTGCTCCCAAGCATCTGACATCATATAAATACTACCAAGAATAATTTATGACATTAGTCACCCTAGTCAGGTGGTAAGAAAGCCATGTTACGGTAGCTGCATGACTATGCAGCGCATAAAACTGCATGCACCACAGAATGGCCTGTAGGATTAATTTACTCAGCCAATGTACCAATGAGCAAGACATCCGGTTTCCAAACCTCCCATACCTGTCTGTCTCACCGCCTTAAGAGATCCACAACTCTATCCAGTGCACATTTCAGTGTACATCTCCAACTTGCAGGATCGGTCTATCTGCCTGCAGCATTGACCCATGGGTCTACCACCTCAAACGTGTGCAGAAAACACAGCTGCCATGTATTCTATAGCAGTCTACCTCAACGGCCTTATGAGATCTGCCCCACCTGTCAGTGAACATACTACATTCAGTCTGCAGTTCTAATCATGCCTGCCGCGTTGAGACCTGTCTCCTATTCCGTAGCCGGGTCAATCTGCCCCTTAGCACAATACAACTGACAAATAAAGTAGTCAGGAGGCTCTGTACTTTATTCCAAAGCCAGACCCTCCTCCTCCGTATCAATTATCTAACTGGTATGTGGCCTCTGCCAACTGTCCTGCTAGTCAGAACTCGGCCACTATAATATATAAATTGGTGCATGGCACTCACTTCTTAATCTAGGAGGGCCGGATTACATGCTTGTACTCAGAAATAATATATGCGAATTATACTATATATTTGCTACACGACCATAAGGTGACTTATGGCTCACGCCTCATCCCATTAAACCTAAGCTGCTAGCTACCGCACTCACAGCTACATCATTATCACAGTCTGCGAAGCCTCTGCTTCAGTGTCCAGGCCTGTCTGTTGCCATTAACAAGTAATCTGACCTCCTCAACCAGAGCTCAGAGCAACTACAGCAGATGCAAACCCTCTTCATGCAAGGTACAGTGGCATACCCATCAAGGTCTCTGATGTACACACATGAGGTAACCGAGCTTAATCAGGTGCTCCCCCTCCAGCTAAGCTGGATCCAGCACTCTGAAGGGTATGTCGTACCTTCTTACTCATTCCTTTAACTCATTTTCACAGAAAACAGAGCACCCTGCTCAGCATCTAGCAGGACAGCTCCATACCTATTGACTCCCCAACGCTATATTAAAGAAAAAAAAAAGGTGCCTCATTTCCACCACCTAATATAACCTAGGGGGTAACTTATAACACAACCTAAGTAATCGCTAATGTCAACATCTCAACCTTCGGGTTGTTGGTCAATTACTACCTTCTCTCCCATAAATCCTCTCACATCAACTACAATCAAGTCCACATACATCAGAACCGGACATCCTTTTGCCATCTGCGAATATAGTTTACCTCTTAGAATGTCCCCCCGAGAGGTCACCTGCCGTCATACGCAAAGTCCCTTCATGCAGATTCTCTTGAAGGTTCTAACTATAGTACAGAGGCAGCATCACCAACGTTTCTAATGTTCACAAACGCAAAAGGTAACCTACCATCTGCCTCTAGCTCAGCTAGTTCAAGTCTTCACCTTGGGTTAGTCAGACCTAGACCCTAGATCGCCACCTACCGCATAGTAGGTGGTTACTCTTGTGTAACTATGATCGGGCCTCAGTTCTCTGCTGGGCGGTCAACCCCTACCTTCGCCTGATCCACTACCCCTCTCAAATAGCTCTACATGCTAACACTCGCGCAGTCTACCGTGACCTAGGTTACGACCTTAGGGCATACGTCAGCACGCAGTGCCCCTAATGAGGTTCCGCCTAAGACTCGTACACTCAGTATGAATCACCATACTTAAAAATGTTCTCCCAGTGGTGCAAAGATCCTGACCGGTACCCGCTTTGTTTCTCCAGTCTAACTTTTCTAGAATTCCTACAAACAGGCCTGGACTCTGGCCTGGCTCTCAGTTCTCTCAAAGGCTAGATCTCTACCCTATCTGTATTATTCCAACACAGGATCACAACAAGGCCTCAAGTTAAAACTTTCATTCAGGGAGTCACTCACTCAACCCCCCTATAAGACACCCGTTGACATCTGGAACCTAAACCTAGCCCTAGGGGTTCTACAAGAGCCCTGTTTGAACCACTACAAGGCGTCTCCCCAAGCCACTTTTCTTGAAAAGTTGCTTTCCTGGTCGACATCACATAAATCAGACGCGTATCCAAGCTACCCACCCTACCCTGCCGCCCCCCTTATCTATCCTTCAACCAGAATAAGGTAGTCTTCCGGCTGTCTCGGTTATTCCTGCCCAAAGTGATCTCCCACTGCCATCTCAACGAGGACATCGTCCTATCCTCACTATGTCCGACACCAGTGCATCACTTTGAAAAAGCCCTCCTAGACCTCGTACGTGCCCTCGGATGATGATACATTTCTCCAACGGTCCCCTTCCTCAAAACCGAAACGCTGTTCATCATTCTGGAAGGACACAGAAAGGGAATGGCAGCATCAAAATCCACAATAGCCAGGTGGATTCGTTTGGCAATCCAAGAGTCTTACCGTGTCAGAAACAGACCTATACTAGCAAGTATAAAGGCACACTCCACTAGATCGGTGGGCACCCAATGGGCCATTACTCATCAGGCTTCAGCGTCACAAGTTTGCAAAGCAGCAACTTGGCCCAGCCTGCACACCTTCACAAAACACTTTCAACTTCCATACCCAGTTCTCTGCAGATGCAAGCCTAGGTAGGAATATCCTATAAGCGGCAGTCGCGCACTTGTAAGCAGCTGGTGCTTAAGACATGCAATATGCTCAAGGTTTTTACTCTATTCCCACCCAGGGACTGCTTTTGGACATCCAATTGCCCTGTGTCCCCTATGATGCGATTGAGAAACTGGGATTTTTGTGTACTCACCGTAAAATCCTTTTCTCCAGTTCATTGGGAGACACAGCACTCACCCTAGTGACCCTCACGGGTCTACGCATAGATTTAATTTAAGTCTTTTGTACCTTATTACGTCAGCATGTCCTCCTATTGCTTTAGTACTAAACTTAAACTGAATATCCTACTTCCTGCAAGTGGGTGTATACTGCGGAGGAGGACTTTAATTCTTTGTTTACTTAGTGTCCTCCTAGTGGCAGAAGGGCATATACCCATAGTCCCTGGGCACCCTCCCCGAAAACCTCCCTCTCCCAGTACCCAAGAAAGAGGTTTGCATAGGAGGGGGCGCTTGCCCCGCCCATGGCAGTGCCACGCTGTTGTACATAGAACTTCTCCTTAAAAAGGAAAAAATTATGAGTTAATATGTATTCTAGGATTTCTAGTACTAAATCACAGTGGTGCATCCAAGCCTCTTGATTCTAAAAAAAAATGCCGCGGCCCTTATGCCACAATCGTGCCTTATACACAAATGACAAGTAATCTATGTCTGCCGTCACTAGGACAGTCCCCTGGGTCCACAAAGATCCCGTCATGATGCCTCAGGACGTGAATAGTGTCTCTGATATAGGAGGGAAGTGTCTCTACTAATAGATGCAAATAATGGTCTATAAATGTGCAAACTGGATCACATAGCCCTCCTAGCCCCTGAGGAAGCCTTCGGGCTAATGTAGGGGCTCCCCCAGAGTTATAAGTCTGCGTCAAGCAACATCATGAGTGAGTAACAACTCTACAGTGCCTAAATGATTTTTGTGCCTCTTTGAAATACTGAGTGGTAAAAAAGATCTAAAAAGTGGCAATGATTTATAGCAAGGTTTAGTGGCAATACAGACAGTTTAAAGCACACCAATTTCTATATTCACCAGGGTGATTGCCTGTAGATCTGTAACTCCAGGGGACAAAATCACACTATATAAAAAATTCTGCACAGTGATTACATTCTACCCTACATTAATGGGAAATGTGATGGGTTACTCTTTGCATGTTTACATAAAGTTATAAGCATTTTAAGACTTAACAGTGGGTGACTCAGCAACTGTACGACTATGTAAAGTAAAAAACTTCCATTTGGGATTTTCCAGTGTGTACGTGGTTACAGTTTACCCTATAGGTAAAAGAGAAAATGCGGTTAAACTCTATGCTATATTCGACAACCAGAGTAATACATCACTTGCCAGCTCAGCTTTCTTTGACATCTTTAAAATTGAGGGACTCAGCTCGTCCTACTCACTTAAAACATGCAAAGAAGTGAGTGAAGAATCTTGGAGGCGGCAACAGGATATCAAATCGAATCCCTGGATGTGAAGACATCCTTACCCTTCCTACATTAATCGAGTGTAATTGTATCCCAAACAATACTGTAGAGAAGAAATCGCCACTCCAGATGCAACACTACATCATCTTCATTTGAGAAACATAGCACATCTCATTCCCGCACTCAATTCTCAAGCCAAAACAGAATATCGTCAATATAGTGGTACCACTTAGTCACATTCTGGCGATACGTCGCAATAGATGCCACATGCACCCACTCCCACCAACCTAGAAGAAGATTGGCATAGGAGGGGATATCGCGGTGCTAGAGATCTGTCTATAAAAAATCAAATGCAAAACAACTGTTGTTAAGTACCATACTCAGGAGATATAGATGGGACGAGACATTTAAATCTTTTTCTAGGTTGTTGGGAGCGGGTGCATGTGGCATCCATTGTGGCCTACCACCAGAATGTGACTAAGTGGTACCACTATATTGACGATGGTCAGTTATTTTGGGCAGGAGATCTGCAAGGGTGTAAGGAGTTGATTGCTTTATTGAATGATAATCCCTGGAATATCAAACTGACGGCCTGCATCTCAACAACCTCAGTTGACTTTCTAGACTTGAAAATGATTTTGGATGGCAACCGAATTGTAACTACACTCTATCGGAAGGTAACTGCAACTAATAACATTCTCCACTATGATAGCTTTCATCCTAACATATGAGACAGGGGTTACCTCAGGTGCAATTCATGAGAATTCAACGCAACTGCAGTAGATAGGTAAACGTCAAGAAGAATCCAAACATCTGACTGATTGATTCTTACACAGAGGGTACCCTCGTAAAGTCATCTATGATGCCTACCAGTTCTCGTCAAGATTGAAGAGAGAGGAGATCCTGAGACCGGGCCCGAATAAAGGTATGCCTACAATTAATTTGACCCACTCCTTTAATAATCAGTGGGGTCGTGTATACGATGGTCTGAAGAAGAATTGGGATATCCTTCTCAGTGAGCCCAAACTAAGAACATATATAGGTGCAGAGCCTAAAATGATAGCAAAAAGGGCTAGAATTTGAAGAACTCACTTTCACAAAGTCATTAAAAAAGACCCACAATTCTATTGGGTAGAGAAACGATACTAGTTGCACATACAGTACCCCTTGGGAGACTGTACAGTATGTCCATACATTGTTCGTAACTGCAGTTTGCATCTCTTCATTTCCCCAGGTTTGATTCATACCAAGGTATACTCCAACTGTAAGACCAGAAATGTCTGTGATATGCTGCTCCTGTCCAAAACTGTAAATGGGGCAAACGCACAAGAACTGCGTATGCGCATTCAACATCAATTTTTCTGACATATCACAAGCAAGAACTGATAAAGTGAAAGGTAATAACATCACCTCGGTTGCCTGACACTTTCTGAATCATCATGATTGCCTACTAAGAGGGGACAAGATAATAGTAATTGATGAAAAGGAATCTAACATGTAAGGTGGTAACATGATGGAGGTACTCCTTTGACTTGAAGCCAAGTGGATATATAACTTGTATAGTCTCACACCAAAAGGTCTCAACAAAGAACTTATTTTTACGGGTTTCTACAAGAAATAAGCTATACATGGGCTTGAATGAGAGGGTGCTTTTTGTTATTTCATAATAAATACCTCGATATTGCTCAAGTAAAACCGCTGGCTATATTGACATTCCAACAAGAAAAAGAGGGCAGGAAATTTTATTCCAATATAGTGAAGAGACCAATTATAAAGCACACTTTAAAGTATAAAGAATGAAAAAAACTTTATTCAAAACTACATTACAAAGTGATATTGCTGTCATATAATTGGTTTCATACAATAAAAAATTACAGATATTAGTCAGTAGTAACGAGTATTTTTTGGATATGTTTCCTCCTTCAAAGAAGGAACAGACCAGCCATCCCAAATAGTACAGATAGCAAAGGTTCAAAAAATATATAGTGGCAAGCAGACAAATATACCAGGTCAAATACGTATTGATGTGGGTGTAATTAAATCAAATACATTACTCAAAAACTTCCAATCAAGCAAAGGCCCACACAGTAGGTGGGGGAGAAATTGGGTACATGTGGGACAGTTTCCACCCCAGTGGAGAAATCGCCATCATAGACTCTGCTCTAACTAAATTGTTTAGCCACCCCACAGCCCACTCAAGCACCCACCCAACCCAGTTATCACATAGTTGCTGTCAGATTATTAGTCATGCTCACCCATAGTAGTTATGTACAGGGAGGTTGGTGTCCCTTCAGGGGGATAGGGAAAACCCTCTGCATTTTGCTGGCTGCTTCCTTAGGAGCGCCAGGTCACTGCTGTGCCGGTCACCTGATGCTGGCATAAGTAGGAAGACCAGAGGACGCGGCGGTGCCTACAGGGATTTGCCAGAAAGGGTAATGTAAATGGTTTATTTTAATGTGTGCCGCAGCAGGGGGGCCAGATACTATGATGGGGGATGAGTATATAATGTTGGGGACCATGTGCCAGCATAGGGGGGCTATAAACATTGAAGGGGGGCATATGCCAGCATGGGGGGTATACAAAAATGTAGGGGACATGTGCCAGCATGGGAAGCTATATACAAAGATGGGGGGCATATGCCATCATGGGGGCTATATACAAAGATAGAGGGCATGTGCCAGCATGGTGCCTATATACAAAGATGGGGGCATGTGCCAGCATTGAGGGCTACATTCAATGATGAGGGGCATGTACCAAGATGAAGGGGCAATATACAATGATGAGGGGCATGTACCAAGATGAGGGGGCTATACACAATGATGTGGGCTATATACAGTGATGAGGGGCTATATACTATGATGGGGAACATATACAGGGATGAGGGGCTATATATCAGGATGGGATAGGCTATATACAGTGATGGGGTGACTATATAACAGAATGGGGGCTATATACCATGATGGTGGGCTGTATACCAGGATGAGGGGCTTTAAACAGTGATGGGGGCTATTTGCCAGGATGGGGACAGATATACCAGGATGGGGGCTATATACCAGGATGGGTGGCTGCGGCATATCCCACCCTAGGCTTATACTTGAGTCAATAAGTTTTCCCAGTTTTTGGAGGTACAATTAGGGGCCTTAGCTTATTCTCGGGTCGGTTTATACTCGAGTATATACGGTAAATCTCCAATGAAATCCTCCAACTAACTCGTCGTCCCTGACAATATTGCCAACACATCATCGATGTACCTGTACCAGCACTGCACATGGTAAACAGCATGGGCATCCTCTCCCAAAAACCTCCCTCTCTCAGTGCCCAAGAAAGAGGTTTGCGTAGGAAGGGGCATGCGCCATGCCCATGGCAGTGCTGCGCTGTTCTACATAGAACTTCTCCCTAAAAAGGAAAAAATGATGAGTTAACCCTAGAATGCATACCCATAGAAATCTACACATTCACGCACCTGGGGCCTTTTAGGCCTGTTTACAATTATCATGGAATAACTAAAAAAAATACTTTTCAAAGTTTATTGCAAAGTAAGGATGCATTCCCAGTAGCGCTGGGGTCCGCCAGGAGGGGATCCGTAATGGATCTGACCTCCTGGTGACCCCAGCTAAGGCTGGCGGAATCCTGCCATTCCGGCAGCCTTAGCTGGAGTTACCAGGAGGTCAGATCCATTATGTATCCCCTTCTGGCGAACCCCAGCGCTACTGGGAACACAGCTAAGATGTGTATATTTCAAAACAGAATTATGTGCATAAAACAACAAAAAAGTAAGTAAACGGACACGCCAAATATAGGCATTCTATATACAATTTTTTTATGAAAACATTTTTTGGTTGTAGCAAACTTGGTGCAGGAATATTTATTTGTAACTTTACATATTCCCCCGACAATTCTCGCATATTATTTTTTCGACTGAATGTTCCTTGCATACATTTTGTCCGCAAGTAGAACAGAAACGCTCCGATTTTCTTTCCTTCTTTGCTGGACAAATATAGCAGCGCTTTCTTTTTTTTCTCTTTGCTCTGGATATTCCAGAAAGCGTATTCCACATCGGATCATTGCCTCTGTAGTTTGCCTTGATAAGCATATCATGCTGCTTCTCTCCATCATAGTGTAAACCTAGTACAGGCCTAAAAGGCCCCAGGTGCGTGAATATGGGGTAGTCCCAAAAAAAGGTTGCTATACCGAAATGTCTGTAACATAAAAATATATGAATAACTGGAAATTACTAACAACTATATACCTGAGGATTACCTAGATTTTCAAAATTCAAACTAAAGTACTTTTACAGAAAATAGAAAACAAGTAACCTGGCAGGCCTGCGAGGCCCCAGGTATGCGTTCTAGGGTTAATATGTATTCTAGGATTTCCAGTACTAAATCACATAGTGGTGCATCCAAGCCATTTTATTCTAAATAAAATGCAGCGGCGCTTATGCCACAATCATGCCTTATACACGAATACAAGGACTCCACGTCTGCCGTCATAGGACAGTCCTTGGGTCCACAAAGGTCCCGTCAAGATGCCTCAGAACGTGAATAGCGTCTCTGATATAGGAGGGAAGTGTCTCTACTAAAGGATGCAAATAATGGTCTATAAATGTGCAAACTGGATCACTTAGCCCTCCTAGCCCCCTGAGGAAGCCTTCAGGCTTAACGTAGGGGCTCCCCCCAGAGTAATAAGGCCGGTCAAGCAGCATCATGGGTGAGTGACAACTCTACAGTGCCTATATGATATGTTGTGCCTCTTTGAAATACTGGGTGGTAAAAAAGATCTAAAAACTGGCAATGATTAACAGCATGGTTAAGTGGTAATACAGCTGCTAGGTGGTGTATTATACCATAGACAGTTTAAAGAGCCACATTCAATTTCTATATTCACCAAGGGTGATTGCCTGGTAGATCCGTAACCCCAGGGGACAAAAATCAATACTATATAAATAAATTCTGGCTCAGTGATTACGTTCTACCCACTGACTATATTTATTAATTATCTGTAGCGGCAAATTCTGTGATGGGAGTTACCTATAGTTAGTCTCTGTCAGTCTTTTTTTACTTGGTAATTTGTATATTGGGATTCAATAGGGTGTAGCTGGATATTCCATTCCTCCATATTTGTAATGTCTTTTAAACTTCTTTGCATGGTTTACAATAACGTTATGAGCATTTTAAGACTAAACAGAGTGGTGTGATCTCAGCAACTATAGACTATTGTGAATATGGGTAAAAAACTTTCATTTGGGTTTTCCAGTGTGTAAGTGGTACAGTTTACCCTATAGGTAAAAGAGAAAATGCGGTTAAACTCTATGCTACACTCGACAACCAGAGTAATACATCACTTGCCAGCTCAGCTTTCTTTACATCTTTAAAATTGAGGGACTCAGCTGTCCTACTCACTTAAAACATGCAATGGAGTGAGTGAAGAATCTTGGAGGCGGGCAACAGGATATCAAATCAAATCCCTGGATGGGAAGACATCCTTACCCCTTCCTACATTAATCGAGTGTAATTCTATCCAAAACAATACTGTAGAGAAGAAATCACCACTCCAGATGCGGCACTACATCATCTTCATTTGAGAAACATAGCACATCTCATTCCCGCACTCAATTCTCAAGCCAAAACAAAATATCGTCAATATAGTGGTACCACTTAATCACATTCTGGCGATACGTCGCAATGGATGCCACATGCACTCCCACCAACCTAGAAAGAGATTAGCGTATGAGGGGACAACGCAGTGCTAGAGGTCTGTCTATAAAAGACACAATCAAATGCAAAAAACTGTTTTCAAGTACTATACTCAGGAGACATAGAAGGAACTAGTCATGTAAATCTTTTTCTAGGTTGTTGGGAGCGAGTGCATGTGGTATCCATTGTGGCCTACCACCAGAATGTGACTAAGTGGTACCGCTATATTGAAGATATTCAGTTTTTTGGGGCAGGAGATCTACAAGGGTGTAAGGAGTTGATCGCTTTATTGAATGATAATCCCTGGAATATCAAACTGACGGCCTGCATCTCAACAACCTCAGTTGATTTTCTAGACTTGAAAATAATTTTGGATGGCAACCGAATTGTAACTACACTCTATCGGAAGGTAACTGCAACTAATAACATTCTCCACTATGTCATCTTTCATCCTAAACATATGAGACAGGGGTTACCTAAGGTGCAATTCATGAAAATTCAACGCAACTGCAGTAGAGAGGTAAACGTCAAGAAGAATCCAAACAACTGAGTGATTCTTACACAGAGGGTACCCTCGTAAAGTCATCTCTGATGCCTACCAGTTCTCATCAAGATTGAAGAGGGAGGAGATCCTGAGACTGGGCCCAAAGAACGGTATGCCTACCATTAATTTGACCACCCCCTTTAATATTCAGTGGGGTTGTGTATACGATAGTCTAAAGAAGATTTGGGATATCCTTCTCAGTAAGCCCAAACTAAGAACTGTTAAAGAAGGTATCATGTACTACTCACTGTCAGCCATCTTGTTCTCTATTTTGCTTCTTGTGAACTATTCCTAGTTTATCATATCTATTCACTCAGAACTTTGAAAAGACTGAAGCCCTAGAGCTGAATCTTATGTGAACCTAGTTGAAATTTAGAAGAATGATAACAACGTCTTCGTCCTTGTCTTTATCATACAAATGGTCCTAATGTCAGTAGGACCATAGACAGGTGGACGCCTGGCAGACATCCCTACTGTTAGTCACACTAATTAATTTAGTATTGTTTATTATATTGATTAGATTAGTAACATCATTGGATGATTTTGCACTGATTATGGAGCATATTTCACATATTTCATTTCTGTACCATATTGCCACATATTACCTTTTGTTATGTATTAAGGACTTTGAAAATGATATAAAAACTGTACCCTTGAATAAATGATTGATCTCTCTGAAAGACTCTGGATGCTGCGTCTTTCTTGAGTATCGTCAGGACGTGGTATACCAGTGTCAATCCTTTTAATTTCTCTTATTAATCAGTCTACTCTGGTTAGAGTGAATTTCTCCGCTTTCACATCTTGGAGGCCCTTTTAGTGAGATATATTTAATTTATTTCCTCTTTATGTTTACCTTGGACTGAACAACGCCTAGCCCCCCCCTCCCGGATGGAGAGGTGCAAGACCCACGGTAAGTTGAGCCATTGACTCACAGTGTCTCTCTCCGAGAAGGGGTGGCACGCGTCAGTCTAAGGGGACCATGAAATGGGAAATTCTCAGGTAGACTGGTTTATATTTTATTTTTTTATCTTGTTTTCTTTACACTTTATGAAGTAAAAAGGTATGATAAAATGAGCGCTAGGGACAGAAACAGGCACTGGGCTCTTATCGAATATTACCTTTCAAATTTATTGTGAACAGTAGATGTTATAGGTCTCCTCGCCACAACATGTTTCGACACTAAAGGTGTCTTTCTCATATCCTCAGGACGGCGCCAGGATTGGGCGCTGAAAACGCGTAGGTTGAAGAATAAAGGAAATTTTTTACTTGGAACATTGCTTCCCTTGTGTGTCCTTGGATGACCGGGCAGCGCGGACTCTAGTAACACCGATTGATCCCAAAACTCCTGAAGTTTTCCACTATCGTGTGGAGGTGGAAGTCCTGCAGCAGCCTTCAATATTAATCCAGTTGTGGAATCACAACTGGACCAGGTTAGTGTAAACTTGATTACACCTGTAAGACCCTGATCTATACTCATTGATAGGGCACTATTGCGCCTCTGTTGTCTCCCCTTATATTTTTATATAGTATGGCAGAAACAGGGAAGCCATGGACAGAGTGTCTCCCAATAGCATTGTATTCTGTGAGGGTTACTCCAAACAAAAGGACTGGGTTGTGTCCTTATGAGATACTGTTTGGGAACCATCAAAGACAGGATTGTATTTTCCTCAGCAGTTGCAAACATTGCATTCTGACATGACAGCCTATGTGGGAGCTTTACAAAATGTATTGCATCAAATTCACAAATGCGTTTTCAGTCCCATTGTAGATCCCTTCTCCTTGGAAGGTACACACTCTCTAAAGACAGGAGATTGGGTGACGGTAAAGAAACACGTGAGGAAAAGCTTGGAACCCAGATTTGAAGGTCCATACCATGTTCAGC
Organism: Allobates femoralis; assembly: GCA_033576535.1. NCBI lineage: Eukaryota > Metazoa > Chordata > Amphibia > Anura > Aromobatidae > Allobates > Allobates femoralis. The sequence goes on along the minus strand of JARQOC010000004.1, from coordinate 405,226,804 downwards.
TCACTACTCCAACCTCAGTGAAGCTTGAAGGAAAGACCATCTGGATCCATGCATCCCACTGCAAGAAGTTTCACAAAGACTAAATAATGACCTTAAGGGAGTATTGTTTTTGCTTTTGTTCCTCTATACTGCTTTTCTGCCCCAAACAGCAGAAAGTGAGAACTGGCTTGAACAGTGGGAAAGAGGAGTACTTCAGCAGAAGGAAGCTGCTGAAAGGAGTAATTTATTAGTGGATGAGGAACCCATAAAGCAATGGATAATACATTTGTTAAATATCATGAGTACATGTCAAAAGCTGGATATGTTCACATGCACCTATTGCAGCCAATACTATGCCCTATTTAGTCACGCCCATCTCAGAAAAAGAATTACTGTATATACTCGTGTATAAGCCGACCCGTGTATAAGCGACCCAAAAGCTGGTAAAAGTTATTGACTCGCGTATAAGCCTAGGGTATGAAATGCAGCAGACCCCCATCCTATTATATAGCCCCCCCGTCACTGGTATATAGCACCCCTCAGTAATGGTATACAGGCCCCTCAGCAGTGGTATTATACAGGCCCCTCAGCAGTGTATACAGGCCCCTCAGCAGTGGTATACAGGCCCCTGTGCAGTAGTATACAGGCCCCTGTGCAGTGTATACAGGCCCCTGTGCAGTGTATGCAGGCCCCTCTGCAGTGTATACAGGCCCCTCTGCAGTTGTATACAGGCCCCCAGTGGTGGTATACTGGCCCCCAGCAGTAACACACAGCCCCCCCTCCTAGTGCTGTGACCGCGCGCAGGAAATGACGTCATCTCCTGCGCCCGGTCACATGACACCGGTACAAGCAGGAAGAAGCCGGGACCGGAGGAGCTGTGCCGGAGAGGTGATGTATGAAACATTTGTTATTTTAACAGGTGCCGCAGCCTGGGGGGGACATACTAAGGAGGGGGGGCTGTGTTTTACTGCTGGGGGCCAGTGTATTGCAATATGCACGGCATCCCCCCGCCGCTGATGGACGGGGGGATGCCATGCATATTCATTACACTAATGAGGCGGCCCCACGTGACCGCCTGCGGTCACTGCGGCCCCCTCCTGCCTCCTCCAGCCCCGGTCACAGCCCCCCCCCCTCTGCAAAAACCGAGTGAGTCGCGTATAAGCCGAGGGGGGACTTTTCAGCCCAATTTTTGGGCTGAAAAACTCGGCTTATACGCGAGTATATACGGTAATGGGTTCAATTTTTCAGCTTAATTTAACCTCACCCCGAGGGGGCCAAGGTAGAGATACCAGTAAGATATTATAGATCAATTAATGTGGAAGGCTCATGGTGCTTGTATACAGGAACTATGAAGCTCATTTCTGTAGCTATGGCATTATTGAATGAATATCAGTTTGAACTCCCAAACAGTGTATACATTATATTTGGCGATAAGGCCTACAGATGACTCCCAGTGGGAGCTGAGGGATTTTGTACGCTAGCAAGACTAGAACGAGCAACATGGGTGTGGGAGAATGAGGATTTTATTGTTAAACATCCTCATCACCGGGGGTGTTCTGGCCATGGACAGGAGAGGACACTAAAATCCTAGGTCCTGCTCCCCACGCCAATAACTAAAAGAATCCAGCAGCATCCATCCCTTACGTCGGCTGCATATGCCGGCCAAAAAGAGGAGCACCCGGCCCAGCACCCTCCGGGTCCCCCGGTGAACCCCGCCATGGGAATTACCCGGTATTTGAGGAGTGCGGGCCGGGTAGGCACAGGCCTAGCGGCCCACAAGATGGTGGACCCCGCCGGACATTGGAGGAACAGCATGGCACAAACGGAGGGCACCACAAGAAGCAGAGAGGCGCCCGTCAGCCCACCGAACCCCGGAGGAGACTGCACAGATCAGCGGCCCACAGACCGCAACTCACCACCAGCCGGCGCCGAACGGAGGAGGGAAAGCGAGGCAAGACCGGAGGAGGCCACAAGCAGTGGCAGCAGAGAGAGGCCCCTCACCCTGCTGAACTCCGGAGGAGACAGTGCAGACCAGCGGCTGAGAGATCCGCAGCCGCCCACCAGCCCATGTGAGGCTGCATCCCGGGGCTGCTCCATCCTCTGCACCACCGACAGCACACAGAAGGAGGAGAGGCTCTGCACACCTCGCTCCCGGGCACGGGGCACCCTGGAGGCCCAACACACACAGGAGGACTCTGGCTGCAGGAGGTAACACAGGGCTGCACAATGCACACAGCCCTGGCAAAATCAGAGGGGCTAAGAGGGGCACACAACAGTACACCCCTGCGAGCTAAGGAACCCCAAGGGAGGCAGGAGACAACACAGGCAACATGGGGCAGCCCCAGGGGGAATCTAAATCTAAACAGGCCCCTACCAGATACCGAGCTGACCCTGACTACATGCCCTAGGGACCCAGCCACAGAATATGGGGGACCTCACACACCCCCAGAGATCCCCATGCCCCCCAGACACCAAACGGGGGAGTCTGGGATGACCTCCGAGCCCGCATACAAGCTATACCCACCAAGGAAGAGATGGAGGGCTTTCTCCATAGAATGGAGTCCTCCTTTAAGGCCGAAGCTGCTGCACTCATAGGCGAAGTCCACCAGCTCACTAATAGAGTATGCGTCACTGAATCCATCACAAATGACTTCATTAGGCGTATAGAGGCCTCGAGAGGCAAGTCCATAGCCAAACCTCTGAGTTCGAGTGCCTGCTTGACCTAATGGAGGACCTAGAGAACCGTGAAAGGCGGAACAACGTTAGGGTCCGAGGCCTGCCAGAATCCATCCCGGCAAGGGACCTGGACACTACCCTTCGCGGATTCCTTACTTTCATCCCCAATAACCCGAAGGGCACGCCGCTTGAATTAGATCGGGCACATAGATCCTTGGGCCCCCCCCACCTGAAGGAGCCAGGCCCAGGGATGTTGTCTGCAGGGTGCACAAGTTCAGATCTAAGGAAGACATCCTTGCAGGGGCCCGACCCGCAACCCCCTATCATACCAAGGCCACCCTGTCCAACTGATGCCCGACCTGTCCCGCCCACGTTGCAAAAGCGCAGGGCCCTCCGTCCCGTACTGAAGGTCCTGCGCAGCAACAAAACCCTATACAGCTGGGGATTCCCTTTCCGCCTCCAGGTACGCAGGGAGGGCCAACTCTTCTCTGTAAGCCACCCAAGAGATATCCCAGCCTTCCTGGAGAGCCTTGGGATCCAGTGCCCCTCCCCGTCATCACGGAATGGCCAGGTCCGCCCTGGGGAGGAGGTGGACCCGGGGCCCCGAGGCGGCGCACAAGAAGGGGGGAGCTGGGTCTAGGGGAATCAGAAAAGGGGCCCCCAACCTCCCCAGTCATGGCCAAGCATTAGGCGCATGGGCGACCTACATACGACACCACACCGTAAGCCCCTGCTTGCATCATCTGTGAACTGAATATTTCTATTTGTACCTATACTCGCTACTACTTTAATTACTGCTGCTGTTGATTTATATGCCTATGTACTAAAAGCCATTGGCGTGGGGAGGCCCTGCTCTACCTGGAAAGGCCTCACCCCAAGGGGGATCCGCACGCTACAGGCAGGTGCGGAATTTACTGCAACTACCCCCACCTCACCACTGACCCCGGAAACTGGGAACAGTCACCCTAATCACCCCAAAAAGCTCTCCTCACTATCCTATCCCTCTCGCTAAGTCTACTTCCTTTCCACCTCGCCCCACCACAAAGCTCAGCCCTATCCCCCCCTCTCAACCCTTCCACTCCCCTCCCACCATACCCAACCCACCTGGGATACATCACCCCCCCCCACACCCCGGACCCTAACATCAGACTGCCCGCCCACACTAACAGCCCTATACCTTTACTGCCCCCCTTTAAGGTATCCCACTAAATACCCCTGTAACATGGCCGACCTAAAAATTGGAACACTCAATGTGAGAGGTTTCAATACCCCCAAAAAATGCTCCCAAATCCTCTCCGACATGCATAAACGAAATGTCCAAATTTTACTACTCCAGGAAACGCATTTCAAAACTGGGTCCTCACCCGATTTCAAGAGCAAATTCTACCCGGCATGGTTCCATAGCACCAATGCTGACTCTAGGTCAAAGGGAGTATCAATAGTGCTCCACAAAAACTTAGCCCATGAGGTACTAGACTCTAGACTCGATACAGGGGGGAGGTACATCTTCCTCAAAGTACGCGTAGCTAATACCATTCTGACTGTTGTTAACTGGTATCTGCCCAACAGGGACCAAACTAAAGTTTGCAGGTCCCTCCTGACCAGACAAGCCGAATTCGCTGAAGGGACGACAATTATCGTGGGCGACTTCAACTTCACTATGGACCCCCGAACGGACTCACCTCAGGGAAAGGGCAGTCCCAACCAAACGACTGAGGGCAGCTCAAGAAACTCCTCCACATTCTTCAGCTTGTCGACATCTGGCGGATACTTAACCCCCAAGGTAAAGATTACACTTACTACTCCCACGTACACAACACCTATAGCCGCATTGACCTATTCTTGGTGAGCCACTGCACCCTCTCATGGGCCCCAACTGCCAGTATCGGAGATCTCCTCCTATCAGACCATGCCCCGACATTCTTGAGCCTAACATTACCAGACACCTCCCGCAGGCCATGGACCTGGAGGCTGAACAGTAACCTCTTGAAGGACAACACTTGCCTGACAGAGCTGAAACGTGACATTGAAGCATTCATCCAGGTCCATGAACTTGACCCAACTCCACAGCCCTTCAAATGGGAAGCTTTGAAGTGCTGTCTGAGGGGAACACTGATAAAGAACGGGCCAGACTTAAAAAGCTTAGACTCGAATCAATCGAAAAACTAATCTCCCAGATACACGCCTTAGAGACATCACACAAACAGACACTAACCCAATCGACACTAAGAACCTAATCCTCAAAAGACAGGAACTCAGAGGACTATTAGACTAGAAATTCAAACGACAGACGGAAAGAACCAAAAACTACTACTATAGAGTCTCTAACAAGTGCGGGCGCCCCCTAGCACGCATGCTCCACCCCAGAGCAAACCACACCTTTATCCCCAAGATCAGTCTGCAAATGGAAAGAATATCCATAACCCCTCCGAAATCTTAGAGGTATTCCGCGCCTACTATAAAGACCTATACAACCTTAAAGGGAAATACTCAGACATGGCACCAGACTGACCTACTCAAGAAGACCCAGGAATATATCAAATCCACAGCGCTCCCTCCCCTAAAGAAACAAGACATAGAGATCCTCGAAGCCGAATTTACAGAGCATGAGATCCTAAACGCCATCAAAGCCACCCCGACATCCAAATGCCCCGGACCAGACGAGTTCACCCCAATCTTTTACAAAACACTCCAGGCCCAACTACTGCCCCAAATGTTAGCCACATTTAACTCCATATTTGACAGCACCGACCTCGCCCCACAATCACTGGAAGCCCACATAAGCATTTTACCCAAACCTGGGAGAGACCCTGCCCTGGCCGCCAACTATAGACCTATTTCCCTACTAAACATTGACATAAAGCTATATTCAAAGATCCTAGCCGACCGCCTAGCGCCCCTACTCCCCTCCATAATTAACATGGACCAGGTGGGCTTTGTCAAAGGCCGCGAGGCCAGAGATAACACCATTAGGACCTTGCTCCTGATTAACAAGGCTCAAACTCATAACCTCCCTCTTAACCTACTATCTGTAGATGCTGAGAAGGCCTTTGACAGAGTCCACTGGGGTTTCATGAGGGAGGCACTCACCCAAATCGGCCTAGGTCCCAAGTTCCTACACAGAGTACTCTCACTATACTCTTCACCAACGGCCAAGGTCAGGGTCAACGGCATCTTATCGACCCCCTTCGCCATCAGGAATGGGACCAGACAGGGCTGCCCGCTGTCACCCCTCCTCTATGTGGTGGTCATGGAACACCTGGCTAATGCCATCCGGGGTAACGACAGTATCCAGGGCATACAGACGAAAGAGGGCCACCATAAAACAGCCCTGTTTGCCGATGACCTCCTCCTCTACATATCCCAACCGAGGATCTCAATCCCATCTATCTTGAAGGAACTCGAAGCATTCGGCTCCCTAAGCAACTTCAAGATCAACTTCACTAAGTCGGAAGCGCTGAATATATCCCTCCCCCCAAAAGAGGTCTCCTCCCTGAAAACAAACTTCCCTTTCAAATGGAAAACAGACTCCATCAAATACCTTGGAATACATATTCCTTCCGACTTATCGAAACTCTACTCACTAAACTACCAGCCTCTATAATCCCAACTAGACACGCAGCTATCCTCCTATAGACTGCTCAAACTATCCTGGATGGGAAGGATAAACGTAGTTAGGATGGACATTGTTTTACCGCGTCAGAGTGACAGGGCGGATACGCCCTTACTTACGTAGCGCTCACTAATATACGAATTAGGCACACTGAATACAGTTTTATGGTAAAACAATATAACAATTTATTAAGATTACATCAGGATAATGCTCAAGTATGGAATGGCAGATACAATATTACCCTGTTTCTATAATTCAGTTCATGTAAATCATACAATTACGGTGAATCATAGTATATGGAGAAATAAGTATCAATACATACCGGAGTATTGTAACATCACCTCTCCACCGGAGGGACCACAGTGTCATACGAGAAGGAAATACTCTGGTCTTGTCATCACAGAAACCGTGCATCCACGATATGTTCTGGAATGTCCCTAACCCGCAGTACTGGGCCCTCATCAGTATCTTGCAACTGCGCAGTAGGTTTTGACATGGGCCCGGTGCTTACTGATAACACCACCTGGGTCTGTTCAAACAGACTCAGGGTCTGTTTGACATTCTCATGTCTTCTGACCACAGCACAATGCTTCAAGGTTACATTTAGTTTGAACTGCCTCAAGGTCTTGTTTGCCACTGGCCTGTCTTTTGACAATAGCCCAGTGCTTCAAATGTTGTCTGTTACTGATTACAAGAAACCTTAGGAATGTTATAGTATAACATTTCAAGGTTCTCCAAAATATTGCTTGTCACAAACTTAAATCTTCATGATCATAGCATAACGCTCTATGGTAGCATATGGGCATCATGACCTCCATAATCACCTATGCTGAAAACTGGATACCTATCGTAACCCAGTCACACACTCATACTTGTCTCATTTGTATCACAATCGGTCCTTGATTATTGATGTCATGCATGACCATTGCTACATGAAACCATCAAAACATCTTGGTCTCCCTTGTCTCTGAGCATCATACTATTATTGAACACAAGACTTTGTTGTTCAAGCAACATAAATATTCATTACCTGTGCGGTTGTTATTTTTTCTATTTTTGTAATTTTTTCCCGCACATGTCTAAGAATACACCATATAACTCTTACCCCTATATATATTAAAATACCACACAGAATAAGTTGGAAAGCTCCTTGTAGAATTCCCATCACCCACCCCCCAATTCCTTTAAACCAATTGGAGGGGTTTTGAAAAGAGAAAGTATTGAGTATATCCACTATATGGAAAATTTGCTCATCTAAATAATCTGTAGATTCTACCAATTTATCCCACATCTGCATAATCATTGGATATGCAAATAGAGTACTGACAATCATATTTGTAGTACCCATTTGCACCACATGGGGGCGTCCTGTCTCCCGAGGTCTATTATCTGCTGCTCTTTTGAATATCACCTGTTTTTAGTAATATCTTAGCATCTAACTGAGAATAGGGTACAATGAAAGTAGCAGGGGTTAACCGAGCTAATGTACATGTCCTTTGGATTCCCACAGGAAGCCATTTATATGCATTTTCCCCACATACCCAATACATGTTATGTAGAAGATCCCACAAGGCTCAATGTTGTAATACTAATCGATGAACTAAATCAATAAAAACACTGACATTAGATAATACACACCAACTAGGACTTTGTCCAATAGGACTACAATACCCCACATCTGGATTACCACAAGTTTCTTGCCCTGGCGTATATTCAGATGACTCATTACACTTCAAATTCCTTTATATATTACTATAAGATTCAGTAGTCCCATTCACAAACATCTTAGCAAATGTCCACAGATCTTTCCACAATATAGGTTTAAAAGCATCAACCATATCTAAGGTTGATTTGAAACTTATTTGTAGGTTGTCCGTGGGTACAGTTCCCAATTTAGTCAATCCTACTGTATTTCTTGGTACCCATGATCCTCCTTTGGACACCAAGTATTATAAGTTTTTGTTGGCTCTGCTCATATTTCCTTGCCACCAAGGAAGGTTTACCCATCCTACAATAGGTATAGGTACGGTTATGTTCCGTAACCGAGAATTCCAAGTGTCATTGTTTGCTAAGGTATTAAAACAACTGCTCCATGTTAAACTATCCTCCATTGCCACAGGGATAGCTAGGAAAGGAATACTGGTGGCTGTTACCGGAGAATGGGTAAATATCCAGCAATCCGTATGTTGACTGCTGTTCAATGCCTAAAAAATCACTTGATGATGTTTTAAGAATCGATTGGCTGTTGGCTCCTCCTGGTAGAAATTCTTCATCCCTCCACGAAAGGGAATACCAGGACCCATAGCCACCACATCTCATACTTCATTTTCTAGAATGGCCAATAATTCTGCACCAAGGATTCCATAAACTGATTTTCACTTCTGTAATCAAGAGACACAAACATTATTCCCGCAAATAGCATTTTTCTTGAGGAACATACTCCCATTTCTCAACCCCAGGTCTCATTACTAATAGGGTATGATCTTTCCCTACTGCAATGACCTCAGCCTCAGAAGGCGGTCCTTGAACATTTTGGATCCAGATCTTGGCACCTACATTCGTGGTATTCGAGGACCCAAAACCTTTGTTCCCTCTAAGGGCTAATTCAGTAGGAGCACTTCCTTCCTCAGCTTAGGCTAAAGATACAGGTATCAGCAGCATCTGTGCCATTCGCTGATGCTTTTCAATGATCAAAGGCTCTTCTCCCATATTAATCATTATTACCTTAATTTCACCTTGATAATCCACATCAATTACATTACCTCAATTATTTTAAATATCAAACGTAAATGTTCAAGATGCACTTACAAATGGGGTTTACAAACCTGTTGTGTTCCTGATTGAAAATAAAAATGAAGAACATACCTAAAACTAAAACAAAACTTTTAGGCAAATACAGATTCATCACAATGGGATGATTACTACTTTAATTGTTTGCAGACAATTATTTTAACCGTTTACTTTGAGCTCATTTGTCTAACTCACAGGTCTTATATATAACTAAATACATTGAATCTGATTCCTCTGAAAAACTGGTTTGTCCAGTCTGAAAAGAAGCACAAAGAAAAAGTTAAAATACAAGTCAAATACTGCACTTGGTCCTTATCCTACCTGTTAGCCATATGCTAATAAGGTAGATTATTCACATATAGACAGACCAAAACAACAGAAGGGAGAGGAAAAAAAAAACCTCACTGGATACATTGTATTGTGTTAATAAATAACACAGGAATGATGACTGGTGACCAATGTAAAATGATCCAGCCCCATAGACAGAACACAGGACCGTTAGCATAGTCTTTTTGGGGTCTAAAATATGACAAATTCTGCTCTTTCTCAGTCTCACTTTTATCAACATTTGGGATCTGCAGTACTTGCAACTTTTGTGCAGTTGTAACAAAGTCGGCTTTTTTACCTGTGTCTGTAAATTCAGTATTGTTAATGGCAAGTTCTTCCTCATTCTCAATACTATCAATATTCTGGTGCAATGAATGGCTCTCTAGTTCGGTATTACAATAACGTTTAATGTGGCCCATCTCCCCACATTTAAAGCAATACCTAGGCCTGTAAACAGCAGACACATTCTCTGATGCTTCATCTTGCTCTTCTGACTCATGACACCAGTCACTTAATAGCTTTACAAATCTTTCATATGAACTGGTATTTCTTAGAGACACTCTTGTGGCATAATCTACATTACAATGATTCGCCATTGAAAATAGAAAACTAGCATCATCCTGAGACATATCTGGATGATTGTAAACATTTCTGTAAAATGCCAGATAATCCCTACAGAACAACATGGGATCATCAGATCGTCTGAATCTGGACATTACCAGGGCCTTGTCACCCCTAGTATTTCTCATACTAAAGGTACGTTGCAGCTCAAATTTATTGGACACACTGCAATCTTCTACCTCATTCTGATTTTGGTTTCCTATAGCTGTCTCTACAACCTGAGTCTGGCAAATATGATGAACTTTTAATGGGTTAAGAAGAGGATCCATCTCTGTCTCCCCATTAAAATGATCATCTCCCTGTTCTGGGTTGGTGACAGTTTGGGAGTCAGTTGACTCCAGTGCATCACTATCCCACTGATCTGGGTTCCTCTCCATCTCTGCTCTGGCTATGGCCAAAGCTTTCCTCTTGTTCACCTTCCCCCTCTTCTTTCTGCACTTATACTGTTTTACACATACAGCAGCCTGTTCTGCATCATGTTGAGTTCCAACACATTTGTCCATTGCTAACTTATTCTGACCCTGTGCTACAACCAATGCATTCTGGGCCTCACATAGCTGTATTTCCAATTCCTGCACTTCAGTTAACAATCTTTGTTTTTCCTCATGCTGTTTTCTATATGCAGATAGCAGGATCCAGCCACTCCTACCAACAGCACATAATTCTTTCCCTTTTTCTACTTTTACTTTCTGCAAGCATTCTACCACATCAGCAGGCTCTGCATCCTGCAAACATGTGTCCCATAGTTCACTTGAACCAACACTGTGCGACCACTTAGTTGCCAAAATATGATATGGAGTTTTCTCCCACCCTGGAGTCTCAATAGACTCACTTACAACAACTTTTTGTTCCATTTCTGACAACTTTCTTTGTATATGGGTATTCTGCTCATGCATATCTCGGTATGCACTGAGTAAAATCCACATACGCTGTCCTAAAGACACTACATCACCCGCTTTTGCGGGGACACCCCTGAGTACATCAACAACATCAGTGGGTGCTGACCCTTTGAGCTTATTCTCCCAGGGTTCTGCCAATCCACAACAACGCATTTCCTGTGCTATAATATTATATGGAGCCCTGGTCCAGCCAGGGATCTCCACACAATCATCCTCTTTCTTTTTACCTTTCTTAAACATTTTATTTTTCTGACTTTGTGCCAAAAGCCGAACATTTTGGCCTAGTGCCAACAAATTATTCTCTAACTCCAAAATAAGTTAGGATGTGAGGATTATTTCTTATAAACAATTTTCTTAAACACTTTTACACCTTTGGAATTATGAAGATCTGGATTGGTGCCCAACAAAAAAAAAAAGGAAAGAAAAAAAAACAAAAAAAAGGAAAAGTACGTAACGTTCACCTTCGTACAATATACCCCTCAAATTCACCCTTCCAGATATTCATAATCCTGCCGACTACGCCAATTTATGTTTTACCGCATCAGAGTGACAGGGCGGATACGCCCTTACTTACGTAGCGCTCACTAATATACGAATTAGGCACACTGAATACAGTTTTATGGTAAAACAATATGACAATTTATTAAGATTACATCAGGATAATGCTCAAGTATGGAATGGCAGATACAATATTACCCTGTTTCTATAATTCAGTTCATGTAAATCATACAATTACGGTGAATCATAGTATATGGAGAAATAAGTATCAATACATACCGGAGTATTGTAACATCACCTCTCCACCGGAGGGACCACAGTGTCATACGAGAAGGAAATACTCTGGTCTTGTCATCACAGAAACCGTGCGTCCACGATATGTTCTGGAATGTCCCTAACCCGCAGTACTGGGCCCTCATTTTTATACACAGCTCCCACATCCTCCCCAACCCATCTTGTGCAATATGTTTAAGCCAGATCATCAGTATCTTGCAACTGCGCAGTAGGTTTTGACATGGGCCCGGTGCTTACTGATAACACCACCTGGGTCTGTTCAAACAGACTCAGGGTCTGTTTGACATTCTCATGTCTTCTGACCACAGCACAATGCTTCAAGGTTACATTTAGTTTGAACTGCCTCAAGGTCTTGTTTGCCACTGGCCTGTCTTTTGACAATAGCCCAGTGCTTCAAATGTTGTCTGTTACTGATTACAAGAAACCTTAGGAATGTTATAGTATAACATTTCAAGGTTCTCCAAAATATTGCTTGTCACAAACTTAAATCTTCATGATCATAGCATAACGCTCTATGGTAGCATATGGGCATCATGACCTCCATAATTACCTATGCTGAAAACTGGATACCTATCGTAACCCAGTCACACACTCATACTTGTCTCATTTGTATCACAGACATCCTCCCTCGAACCCTTTACATCTTCCAAACCGGTCCCCATCTCACCCCATAGAGTCTTTTTCTGCAAGCTTCGCTCCCGCATAGGGAAGTTCGTATGGGGATCAATGAAACCCAGGATAAACTTGAAGACCCTGTCAGCCCCCGCCCAACTCGGAGGAGTGGGCCTACCTGACTTCCACAGCTATTTCGTGGCCGCATCGTTGGCCAGGTTAATAGATTGGGGACATAGACACCACACCAAACGATGGGTATCGCTGGAACAAGGATTGCAGATTCCCCTACACTACCTCCCCTGGATACCCCCCTTACACCTACAACGAATTGGCCCTATGTCCGACCTCACTGCAGAGACCCTAAAAATCTGGCAATCCTACATAACCCACTCTCCTACGAGAGGGACAATGAGCCCACTTACCCCCCTTTTCTCAAACCCCGCCTTCCTACCAGGGTTTCACAGGACGACTTTCTTGGGCTAGACGAGAGAGGAGGATATCCGCACGGGGTAAATTTTCCACAATGGCGAATTCCCATCCTTCGACTCATTACAAAGAATCTCGCCAACAACACACCTAAAATGGTACAAATACCTTCAATTGCGCTCGTTCCACTCTTCGGCAGTCCAATCGGGGAAGATCAGATCTATCCCCTCCCCCCTAGAGGAACTGCTCCAAAATGAATCCCCCTCCTCCCACCCAATCTCTGCAATACACCGCGCCATCGCAGAGGAAAAGGCTACTGGGAAGCGCCCCTTCCAGCTTGCATGGGAGAAAGAACTGGGCAGAGAAATCACCTTAGATGACTGGAAAAAAAGCTTCGTCTTCACACACAAGATGGCAAACACATGCGCAGCCCAAGAGAGAAACCATAAAATACTACTCAGGTGGTACCGATGCCCCGACCGGCTACATGTGATCTTCCCTTTGACCTCAGAGCTATGCTGGCGGTGCAATTCAGAAGTAGGAAATATGCTCCACATTTGGTGGGAATGCCCTAAAATCAAAAGCTTCTGGGAGGGAGTATTTCAGAACTACAACCTCATCACAGGCAAACAAATAATTGGCAGCCCCGAGATGGCACTACTATCTATACACCCCGGATCGATTAAAGCCACCAAATGGGACATCCTCCGCTTCTGCCTCTCGGCAGCCAGGTCCGTCATCCCAAGGTAGTGGAAATCTACAGAACAACCTCCTATAGCTGAATGGTATGAGGAGATGGTAGACATTTTCCGGATGGAGGAACTGGCGGCCGAGAATGCGGGATCCATGGGTAAATTCAACGTCATATGGACAGAATGGATCATGTTCCGGGACTCCCCCGACTTCCCAAAATTATTCTCTCAGCCACCCTAAAGCCGAGAGGCAAAAGCCCAGAAACAGACCCCAGGGAAACTCCAACACCCCTCTCCCCCCTTCCCCTGCTCTTAGTTCCCCGCTCTATACCGCATACCCTGCCACTCCTCTCGTTGACCCTTTCCCTACCTTTCTTTCTCTTCTACTCCCTTCCCATATCTTACCCCCCTTCTCTTAGAAAGATTTGTGTTTGTTTGATTATAGTATTACCTTTATATCCAGAAACAAGTTTAGTCTACGGCAATCTATTTCCACCCAAAGTGATTTACTATTTGTACAATTCTGGCCACAGTCAGGCCTTGATGTTTGATTTGTTCCCTATATTCATGTAACATCTTGACCGAGATAGGGCTCGACACCCACCGTCAAGTGCCTTCGCCTCCCAGTCATCTATAGAAAAATTGTTTGTATCCATCCGATTATGAGGCCTGCGTTGCCTACAAATAACACTCCGTAATGTATTGTAACTGTTTCGTTTTTTGCTAAATAAAAACAGATTTAACCAAACATCCTCATCACCCTGACCACTTATTCAGAACCCCATGGTATGCTAAAGCAGGTATGGTCCTTGCAGGCCCACCTGGAGCAATGTTTGGGGCAATGAGAAATGCACAAATGATAGAAGAGTTAGGAGATGTCTTTGACAATATAACTGATCTTCTATTTGATGCCATAGATATAGAGTCAGCATTCACAAAGTTGCTTGTGATGCTTGTCAAGAAAATTCTAAGAACTAACTGCAAATGTTTTTCAGGTAAATACAAAATGAAAAAGAATAAAGATAATGATACTGACGCACTGCGTACTCAAGTGCTCCTGACTATGGTCACCACCAAAAACCTGCAAGTGCATACTCTGTGGCAAAGAAGCACTGGCGGAGCTTTCTGATTGCTCCCATTGTGGGAATCCTTTGGAACTGCCTCCATCACCGGGGATGCAAGAAAAAGAGAACTATAATGCTGTGTAAACCACACAGTCCCTCATATGACATTTAATCATGATTATGTTATATTATGTATGAACTGAGTTTATAATCAATAGCATAGTATTCAGTATATCTAGTTACAATTCCCCTCAGTATAACTATATAAATTTTTTAGGGATTAAAGTACGAGTATAAGCCAGGGCCAACGAACAGGGTCTGTCTGAATGGTGATGCCTCATGATATACATAGGGGAAGCCTAGTGTATTATGAAGTAGGACAGCGCTGCAGACCTGGTATAGGCAGGGAAAGGTGAGGAATAGAAATGATAAAAAGAGGGGAGCTGTTAAAGAAGGTATCATGTACTACTCACTGTCAGCCATCTTGTTCTCTATTTTGCTTCTTGTGAACTATTCCTAGTTTATCATATCTATTCACTCAGAACTTTGAATAGACTGAAGCCCTAGAGCTGAATCTTATGTGAACATAGTTGAAGGTTAGAAGAATGATAACGTCTTCGTCCTTGTCTTTATCATTCAAATGGTCCTAATGTCAGTAGGACCATAGACAGGTGGACACCTGGCAGACATCCCTACTGTTAGTCACACTAATTAATTTAGTATTGTTTATTATATAGATTAGATTATTAACGTCATTGGATGATTTTACACTGATTATGGAGCATATTTCACATTTCATTTCTATACCATATTGCAACATATTACCTTTTGTTACGTATTAAGGACCTTGAAAATGATATAAAAACTGTACCCTTGAATAAATTGGTTATGATCTCTCTGAAAGACTCTGGATGCGTCTTTCTTGAGAATTGTCAGGACATGGTATACCAGTGTCAATCCTTTTAATTTCTCTTATTAATCAGTCTCATCTGGTTAGAGTGAATTTCTCCGCTTTCACAAAACATATATAGGTGTAGAGCCTAAAATGATAGCAAAATAGGCTAGGAATTTGAAGGACTCACTTTCAAAAAGTCATTACAAAAGACCCACAATACCATTGGGTAGAGAAATGAGACTAGTTGCACATACAGTACCGCTTGGGAAACTGTAAAGTATGTCCATACATTGTTCGTAACTGCAGTTTGCGTATCTTCATTTCCCCAGGTTTGATTCATACCAAGGTATACTCCAACTGTAATACCAGAAATGTCTGTGATATGCTGCTCCTGTCCAAAATTGTAAATGAGGCAAACCGCACAAGAACTGTGTACGCGCATTCAACATCATTTTTCTGACATATCACAAGCAAGAACTGATAAAGTGAAAGGTAAGAACATCACCTCGGTTGCTGGACACTTTCTCAATCATCATGATTGCCTACTAAGAGGGGACAAGATAATAGTAATTGATTAAATGGAATCTAACATGTACGGTGGTAACATGATGGAGGTGCTCCTTAGACTTGAAGCCAAGTGGATATATAACTTAGATAGTCTCACACAAGAGGTGTCAACAAAGAACTTATTTTTACGGGTTTCTATGTGAAATAAGCTATACATGAGCTTGAATGAGAGGGTAGTTTGCGTTATTTGATAATAAATACCTTGATATTGCTCAAGTAACACCGCTAGCTATATTGACATTGCAACAAGAAAAAGAGGGCGTGAAATTTTAAGCCTAATATAGTGAAGAGACCAATTATAAACCACACTTTAAAGTATAAAGAATTAAAAAAACTTTATTCAAAACTACATTGCAAAGTGATATGTGCTGTCCATATAATTGGTTTCTTAAAATAAAAAATTACAGATATTAGTCAGTAGTAACAAGTATTTTTGGGAGATGTTTCCTCCTTCAAAGAAGGAACAGACCAGCCATCCCAAATAGTACAGATAGCAAAGGGTTCGAAAAAATATATGGTGACAAGCAGACAAATATACCAGGTCAAATACGTATTGATGTGGGTGTAATTAAATCAAATACATTACTCAAAAACTTCTACATCAAGCAAAGGCCCGCACAGTAGGTGGGGAGAAATTGGGTACATGTGGGACAGTTTCCACCCCAGTGGAGAAATCGCCATCAGAGACTCTGCTCTAACTAAATTGTTTAGCCACCCCACAGCCCACTCAAGCACCCACCCAACCCTGTTATCACATAGTTGCTGTCAGATTATTAGTCATGCTCACCCATAGTATTATGTACAGGGAGGTTGGTGTCCCTCAGGGGGATAGGGAAAACCCTCTGCATTTTGCTGGCTGCTTCCTTAGGAGCGCCAGGTCACTGCTGTGCCGGTCACATGATGCTGGCATAAGCAGGAAGACCGGAGGACGCGGCGGTGCCTACAGGGATTTGCCAGAAAGGGTAATGTAAATGGTTTGTTATTTTAATGTGTGCCGCAGCAGGGGGGCCAGATACTATGATGGGGGATGAGTATATAATGTTGGGGACCATGTGCCAGCATAGGGGGGCTATAAACATTGAAGGGGGGCATGTGCCAACATGGGGGGAATACCCAAAGGTAGGGGGCATGTGCCAGCATGGGGGGCTATATACAAAGATGGGGGGCATGTGCCAGCATGGGGGGCTATATACAAAGATGTGGGGACATGTGCCAGCTTGGGGGGCTATATACAAAGATGTTAGCATATGCAGCTGGGGGCTATATACAAAGATGGGCTATAACAAGATGAGGGCATGTGACAGCATGGGGGCTATATACAAAGATGGGGGCATGTGCCAGCATTGAGGGCTACATTCAATGATGAGGGGCATGTACCAAGATGAAGGGGCAATATACAATGATGAGGGGCATGTACCAAGGTGAGGAGGCTATATACAATGATGGGGGCTATATACAGTGATGAGGGGCTATATACTATGATGGGGAACATATACAGGGATGAGGGGCTATATATCAGGATGGGATAGGCTATATACAGTGATGGGGTGACTATATAACAGAATGGGGGCTTATACCGTGATGGTGGGCTGTATACCAGGATGAGGGGCTATAAACAGTGATGGGGGGCTATTTACCAGGATGGGGACAGATATACCAGGATGGGTGGCTGCGGCATTTCCCACCCTAGGCTTATACTTGAGTCAATAAGTTTTCCCAGTTTTTGGAGGTACAATTAGGGGCCTTAGCTTATACTCGGGTCGATTTATACTCGAGTATATACGGTAAATCTCCAATGAATCCTCCAACTAACTCGTCGTCCCTGACAATATTGCCAACACATCATCGATGTATCTGTACCAGCACTGCACATGGGAAACGGCATGGGCATCCTCCCCGAAAACCTCCCTCTCCCAGTACCCAAGAAAGAGGTTTGCGTAGGAGGGGGCGTGCGCCGTGCCCATGGCAGTGCCGCGCTATTGTACATAGAACTTCTCCCTAAAAGGAAAAAATGATGAGTTAATATGTATTCTAGTATTTCCAGTACTAAATCAAATAGTGGTGCATTCAAGCCATTTTATTCTAGATAAAATGACGCAGCACTTATGTCACAATCATACACGAATACAAGGACTCCACGTCCGCCGTCACTAGGACAGTCCTTGGGTCCACAAAGGTCCCGTCAAGATGCCTCAGAACGTGAATAGTGTCTCTGATATAGGAGGGAAATGTCTCTACTAAAGGATGCAAATAATGGTCTATAAATGTGCAAACTGGATCACATAGCCCTCCTAGCCCCCTGTGGAAGCCTTGGGCGTAACATAGGGGCTCCCCCAGAGAAATAAGGCCGGGTCAAGCAGCATCATGGGTGCGTGACAACTCTACAGTGCCTATATGATATGTTGTGCCTCTTTGAAATACTGGGTGGTAAAAAAGATCTAAAAACTGGCAATGATTTACAGCATGGTTTAGTGGTAATACAGCTGCTAGGTGGTGTATTATACCATAGACAGTTTAAAGAGCCACATTCAATTTCTATATTCACCAAGGGTGATTGCCTGGTAGATCAGTAACCCCCAGGGGACAAAAATCAATACTATGTAAATAAATTTTGGCTCAGTGAGTAAATTCTACCCATGACTATCTTTATTAATTATCTGTAGCGGCAAATTCTGTGATGGGAGTTACCTATAGTTAGTCTCTGTCAGTCTTTTTTTACTTGGTAATTTGTATATTGGGATTCAATAGGGTGTAGCTGGATATTCCATTCCTCCATATTTGTAATGTCTTTTAAACTTCTTTGCATGGTTTACAATAAAGGTATGAGCATTTTAAGACTAAACAGAGTGGTGTGATCTCAGCAACTATAGACTATTGTGAATATGGGTAAAAAACTTTCATTTGGGCTTTTCCAATGTGTAAGTGGTACAGTTTACTCTATTGGTAAAAGAGAAAATGCAGTTAAACTCTATGCTATACTCGACAACCAGAGTAATACATCACTTGCCAGCTCAGCTTTCTTTGACATCTTTAAAATTGAGGGACTCAGCTCATCCTACTCACTTAAAACATGCAATGGAGTGAGTGAAGAATCTTGGAGGCGGGCAACAGGATATCAAAAAGCGAATCCCTGGATGTGAAGACATCCTTACCCCTTCCTACATTAATCGAGTGTAATTCTATCCCAAACAATACTGTAGAGAAGAAATCAACACTTCAGATGCGGCACTACATAATTTTCATTTGAGAAACAGCACATCTCATTCCCGCACTCAATTCTCAAGCCAAAACAGAATATCGTCAATATAGTGGTACCACTTAACCACATTCTGGCGATACGTTCCAATGGATGAAACATGCACCCCCTCCCACCAACCTAGAAAAAGATTAGCATATGAGGGACTAGAGATCTGTCTATAAAAGACACAATCAAATGCAAAAAACTGTTTTCAAGTACTATACTAAGGAGATATAGAAGGAACGAGTCATGTAAATCTTTTTCTAGGTTGTTGGGAGTGAGTGCATGTGGCATCCATTGTGGCCTACCACCAGAATGTGACTAAGTGGTACCGCTGTTTTGACGATATTCAGTTTTTTGGGGCAGGAGATCTGCAAGGGTGTAAGGAGGTGATCGCTTTATTGAATGATAATCCCTGGAATATCAAACTGACGGCCTGCATCTCAACAACCACAGTTGACTTTCTAGACTTGAAAATAATTTTGGATGGCAACCGAATTGTAACTACACTCTATCGGAAGGTAACTGCAACTAATAACATTCTCCACTATGTCATTTTTCATCCTAAACATATGAGACAGTGCAATTCATGAAAATTCAACGCAACTGCAGTAGAGAGGTAAATGTCAAGAAGAATCCAAACAACTGACTGATTCTTACACAGAGGGTACCCTTGTAAAGTCATCTCTGATGCCTACCAGTTCTCCTCATGATTGAAGAGGGAGGAATCTGAAACCGGGCCCAAAGAACGGTATGCCTACCATTAATTTGATCACCCCCTTTAACCTTCCTAGCGGTATTCCCGAGCCTGACTCGGGGTTAACATTCACCTCCAGAAGAGGTAACCCCGAGTCAAGCTCGGGTTTACCCGGGGCCGTGTTAAAGAAATGGTACAGAAGTGTAAGCAATGAAAAGGCAGGAGCCGCACGCAATTCCCTCCTGCCGGCCTCCACCCCCCAGCTTCTCACCAGACGCTGCCAGCAGAGCAACCTCCCCCCCAGCCCCTCATCAGACGCTGCCAGCAATGCTCCTCACCAGGCGCTCCCAGCACAAAAGCCCCCACTGATCACCAGATCACCCGACGCTGCCACAAATGGTCCAGGCCTACCCCACTCCTCACTAATGCTGCACCTGGGCCCCCAAGGCTGAAGGTCCACCACTGGGCAGAAGCGCTGTGTCCCCATAGATACAGAAAAGTCACTTATCTATGAGACAATAGTGTCTGCTGCTTGTGATTATCTTACTGCCTGCAAAGAACTTTCTTGGCAATAAATCCAGCAGAGCAGCAGTGCAGAACAGCAGAGATTCTGCAGATCATTACACCAGAGGGGCTCTGCAGATCATTACTGCAGAGGAGCTCTGCAGAGCATTACTGCAGAGGAGCTCTGCAGAGCATTACAGCAGAGGGGCTCTGCAGAGCATTACAGCAGAGGGGCTCTGCAGATCATTAACAGCAGAGAGAGCTCTGCAGAGCATTACAGCAGAGGGGCTCTGCAAAGCGTTACAGCAGGTATTCTGCAGAGGAGCGGGGCGGGGGGTGCTACCATGCCACAGCAGAGGGGCGGCAGGGGGGGGGGGGGTTCTTGAGGCGATAGCTCTGGGTGAGGAGCGGGGAAGGGGGGTGATGCAGAGGAGAGGGGGGGCAGGAACAGTTACCCTACTTGCTTCTGTCACAGGGTCACGGGGGCCCCCTACTGGTGCTTGAGGGGCCCTGGTGGGTCCACATCTGACACTCGGGGTAAATGGCAGTGGAGTCTCCTTACATTCTCCTTGTGATCCAGCGATGTGAGAGCCCCTTCGGATGCCTCCATATGACTTCCTGGTTCCGTCTCTGTGAGCCGCAGCGGCTCATTGGAGGCTGAACTGTGCGGGAAATACAAATGTATAAAATTTCTGCCCATAAAAGAAATTTTTTACCAAAAAAATGGTACCACTTTTAGTACAACATTCCTGACATAATCATACCGCCAGGGAGGTTAATAATCAGTGGGGTCGTGTATACGATACTCTAAAGAAGATTTGGGATATCCTTCTCAGTGAGCCCAAACTAAGAACTGTTAAAGAAGGTATCATGTACTACTCACTGTCAGCCATCTTGTTCTCTATTTTGCTTCTTGTGAATTATTCCTAGTTTATCATATCTATTCACTCAAAACTTTGAAAAGACTGAAGCCCTAGAGCTGAATCTTATGTGCAACTAGTTGAAGGTTAGGAATAACGTCTTCGTCCTTGTCTTTATCATACAAATGGTCCTAATGTCAGTAGGACCATAGACAGGTGGACGCCTGGCAGACATCCCTACTGTTAGTCACACTAATCAATTTAGTATTGTTTATTATATAGATTAGATTAGTAACATCATTGGATGATTTTACACTGATTATGGAGCATATTTCATTTCTGTACCATATTGCCACATATTACCTTTTGTTACGTATTAAGGACCTTGAAAATGATATAAAAACTGTACCCTTGAATAAATGATTGATCTCTCTGAAAGACTCTGGATGCTGCGTCTTTCTTGAGTATCGTGAGGACATGGTATACCAGTGTCAATCCCTTTAATTTCTCTTATTAATCAGTCTACTCTGGTTAGAGTGAATTTCTCCGCTTTCACATCTTGGAGGCCCTTTTAGCGAGATATATTTAATTTATTTCCTCTTTATGTTTACCTTGGACTGAACAATGCCTAGCCCCCCCCATCCCGGATGGAGAGGTGCAAGACTCGCGGTAAGTTGAGCCATTGATTCACAGTGTCTCTCTCTCCGAGAAGGGGTGGCACGCGTCAGTCTGAGGGGACCACGAAATGGGAAATTCTCAGGTAGACTGCTTTATATTTTATTTTTTTCTTATCTTGTTTTCTTTACACTTTGACTCTTTAATTTTTGTCTTGCTTTGTAGAGTCTGTAATAAGTATTAATAATTTTTGTTATTTGTTTTCTGGTTATATAAGTACATAAGTTGTTATATGTGATAATTTGCTCAATAAGCCGTTTGTTTTAAATATACTGGTACTTTGTTTATTTCACTGCCCAATAATTACATTAATTCAGTTAAGGTAAGCTGTTACAGAACAAGAAGCTTGTGGAATGATATTCAAAATGTTTGACCTAAGTCATACATTTTAAGGGCAATGGTACTAATGTATGTAAACTTGTGACTTTACAAAAAGTAATAAAAAATGCCCTTAAACATTCTCTCACTCATTATTCTGACAATTGGCAAATATTAATAATTATGGTAACCCTAATTGTCCTAAAATGGGAAAGGCTTATTCTGATATCCGGAGTGGGGGCCCAGTCATAGCCGTGGCCGATGGCGAGTAGGCCCCCCCAGCTGTCTAGGGCTCCGGCACATGCCCGGGTGCTGACACTGGCCCTGCTCCTGAAGAAAGAAACCAGTGTGAATCTACTCTAATTAGGATAGAATAAATGTTGCAGTAAGATTCTGTAAAGATGGTGATCTGATAATGACTCACCGTGGGTCAGGGGACTCAGGTCTCAGGCGCAGTCTGTAGGTCTCGGTTTTGGTGCCTGAGGCTGTGGGCCCGGTGGTCAATGGAAAATGAGAAAAAGGAAAATGATAATAAAATAAAGTCTATTGTTCGTGACGCCACCTGTAGGTTCCGGTGATGACACCAGCGCTGCTTGATCCTCCGGGGTGATGGGCAGCAGCAAGATGGAACCCCTCCCTACAGGATGAGCGGAGTCCCTGGGGCTGTAGGTTGTAACGGAGTAATATTGCAGCTCGGTCATTTCTGAAAAGCAATGCAAATCAATGGCAGTTCTGGAATAAGGCTCAGACACACTGCTCACTCTGAACGGGTATTTACTCGGGTATTCTGCAGTATACAGAGTAACGCAGATTTTAATGCCGGGTAGTGAACCAGGTGGTTCCTGCAATGAGTAGTGTCCCTCTGAGGCTCCACAGGTGTCTTTCTCTATCTCTTAATGTCCTTTCACTACGCTGCTCTGTTATACCCCATCAGGAACACTGAGGGCCTTCAGTTGGGTTACCGCTTCACGTCTCACGGCCCCTGTCCTTCAATGATGGGTGCTCCCGGGGTAGCTGCAGTGGTTGGTGGTTTGTGAGTCAGGCTCCTATGAAGCGCAGTGGCGTAACTAGAGTCTGGTGGGCCCCGATGCGAAATTTTGACCTGGGCCCCCCCCCCCCCCCACCAGGGCCGGACTGGGACCAAAAATCAGCCCTGGAAAAGAAGCCCCATCAGCCCCAATACGTAAATTTTGCTTTTACCCTGTTGTGGCCCTCACCCCTTTCTTAAAGGAGTTATTTGAAGAGCCACATGTGAATGGTGCAGCAAAAGGAATAATCAACCACAGCTCCATTTACATGGTGCTCTTCAAAGCTCCATTTCTCAGGATTGTGGGGTCCCAGTGGTCAGACACACAGACACACAGCCAGCCACACACAGAGCCACAGCCAGCCAGCCACACAGACACAGCCAGCCACACACACAAAGCCAGCCACACACACATACACACACAGCCAGCCACAGCCAGACAGCCACACACAGCTAGCTAAATAAACAGCCACCAGCCACACAGACAGCCACACACAGACACAGCCAGCCACACATATACAGCCACACACAAACAGCCAGCCACATAGACAGCCACCAGCCAGCCACACACAGATGCAGCCAGCCAAACACATACACAGTCACACACATACACAGCCACAGACAGCCACACACAGACAGCCACACACAGACAGCCACACACAGACAGCCACAAACAGCCACATAGACAGCCACCAGCTACACACAAACAGCCACACACAGGTGCAGCCAGCCACATAGACAGCCACAGCCAGCCACACATCCAACCAGCCACACACAGCCAGCCACACACACACACACACACAGCCATACAGTCAACCACACAGTCAGCCACACACAGCCAAGCAGCCCAGCCACACACAGCTCCAGCCAAACACAGACACACAGTCAGCCACACACAGCCAGCCACACACAGCCATGCAACATCAGCCACACACAGCCATCCACAGCCATGCTGCTGCAGCCACAGCCACCCCAAGCCAGCCACGTGGCACCAGCCACACACAGCCAAGCAGCCCCAGTCACACACAGCCAGACACACACAGCCATCCACAGCCATGCTGCTCCAGCCACAGCCAACCCCAGCCAGCCACGTGGCACCAGCCACACACAGCCAGCCTCAGACACACAGCCCCAGCCACACACAGATACATAGTCAGCCACACACAGCCAGCCACAGCCACACACAGCCAGCCACGCAGCCTCAGCCACACAGACATATAGTCAGCCACACAGCACAGCCCCAGCCATACAGCCAACTAATGCATAACATTTTGAGGATAACCTGGTGTTGGTGAAGTCCTATTATGGAGACAGTATGAGGTACAGTATAGGACACAGTATGGGGGCACACAGTGGGGAGGGGGGCACACGCAGAACATTTGAGTCTGACCTGGCGTTGGTGAAGTCTTGTTATGGGGCACACAGTATAGAGGTGGGCGGCACAGTATGGGGGAGGAATCAGTATAAGGGTGGGGGGCACGCACAGTATTGGAGAGGGCACAGTATGGGGGGCACACAGTATAAGGGGGTGGGCACACACATGCACAGTATGGGTAGGGGGCACAGTATATGGGGCACACAGTATAAGAAGGGGGCACAGTATATGGGAGGGTATTAGTAGATGGGAGGGTATTAGTAGATGGGGAGGCACAGTATGGGAAGGGGGCACACAGTATATGGGGCACACAATATAGGGGGGTACAGTATATGGGGTGGGCACGCACAGTACATGAGGTGGGCACAAAGTATATGGGGAGGGCACAGTATGGGGGCACACAGTATAGTGGGAGGGGGCACACAGTATATGGGGCACACAATATAGGGGGTACAGTATATGGGGTGGGCACACACAGTATATGGAGAGGGCACACAGTATATGGGGCACACAATACAGTCTCTGACCTGGCATTGGTGCAGTCCTGGTACAGAGTCTTGAAGTCTCTCCTGGGGATCAGCTTGCTGTGGTTGATCCCCAGCTGGATGGCCCCCAGCCCCCGCAGCACCTGCAGACAGATGAGCTCCTGCCCAGATCCCAACACAAAGGACGCGACCCGCACCCTGTGCATCTCCACCATCCGGCATTCACTGCTGCCCCCGGGAGCCGGGCTGTATGCGCCCAGCAGCAAAGATTCCGGCGGGCTCAGCATTACAGGAGGAGGGGCGAACATGGCCATGCTCGGGCCCCGGCCTGACAGAACAAGCACTGAGGAGGAGAGGAGGGGCGGGCACAGCAGCAGGGAGTGAGCTTTCTCTCACTTCCTGTCCTCCCTCCTCTCCGGCCGGCGCTATCGCGGTCGCGGCGGCCGGCTGTCAGCACGGGTCACGGGGCCCCCCGCTGTGACCGGCGGTAGTTACGCCACTGATAAAGCGTATAACCACTCCGGGCTCTGTGGTGCAGGGGTGAACCAACTGGACCACGTCGGACCGCTACTCCGGGTTCTGTGGACTGGGCCAGGATAGTCAATTATTCTCTCTATTCTTCGGCCTCTCTCTGTCTCTTCTGGGTCACCAGGTTGAGGTGCCCTCCCTGTTAGCTGTCTCCCTTCTTTTTCCTGTTCTTCTCCCACTCTGCTACATCTGCTGCACAGCTCTATGCAGCTCCTGTCACGACTTGACTGTTACACTTTTCTTCCTGATATTCTCTCTGTTCTGTCTTGTCTAACCCCTTTACTGCTTTCCCCACTGTTATATAACCTAGTCTCTCCTCCCACCAGGACCTTTTACCCTAGGAACGGGTGCCTAATTGGTCCTCTAACACTAGGTGTTGCATGTGGTGGACGGAGAATCAGAATTATCCTACTCATTACTGGAACAGAGAATACGACACCTTCAGTCAGGGGTGTAATACCATCCTGTGACACACTCTTAGTGGGGCGCCACACTCTCCCTTGGGAAATTACACTTGTCCCCAAGTGTCCTGCTACCCAAACCGGTACAGAGTAAAACTTTTTATATATATGTACATATAAACAAAACACTTTTATTAATAACATTATGCTTGTGTTCTTCCTGTCCGGGAGGCGCTATATCCTTAAACGTTACTGAAAACAGTTGCCAGTTCAACGGAACCGGACTAACTCTTGCGAACCCAGTGGTTCACTGTCCTTAAGCAATGTCCGGGTTACCAATGGGCCACGGCACACATCATCACATCACGCAATTAAGTAAGAAAAGAAAATCAAGTGTCCTCATCAAAGTCTATGGGCATCTGGTAAAGAAAAGCAAGACTATGCAATATACACTATGTATACTAAACCGTAATCATTAAGCTGCAAATCTACAGTTCACATTTGCGGACTCTAAGGGCATACCATCCTCGAGGTCCTGCATGTCGTTTGTATGATATTGCCTCGTTTCGATATACAGTTAGGGCCAGAAATATTTGGACAGTAACACAATTTTCGCGAGTTGGGCTCTGCATGCCACCACATTGGATTTGAAATGAAACCTCTACAACAGAATTCAAGTGCAGATTGTAACGTTTAATTTGAAGGGTTGAACAAAAATATCTGATAGAAAATGTAGGAATTGTACACATTTCTTTACAAACACTCCACATTTTAGGAGGTCAAAAGTAATTGGACAAATAAACATAACCCAAACAAAATATTTTTATTTTCAAAATTTTGTTGCGAATCCTTTGGAGGCAATCACTGCCTTAAGTCTGGAACCCATGGACATCACCAAACGCTGGGTTTCCTCCTTCTTAATGCTTTGCCAGGCCTTTACAGCCGCAGCCTTCAGGTCTTGCTTGTTTGTGGGTCTTTCCGTCTTAAGTCTGGATTTCAGCAAGTGAAATGCATGCTCAATTGGGTTAAGATCTGGTGATTGACTTGGCCATTGCAGAATGTTCCACTTTTTTGCACTCATGAACTCCTGGGTAGCTTTGGCTGTATGCTTGGGGTCATTGTCCATCTGTACTATGAAGCGCTGTTCAATCAACTTTGCAGCATTTGGCTGAATCTGGGCTGAAAGTATATCCCGGTACACTTCAGAATTCATCCGGCTACTCGTCTGCTGTTATGTCATCAATAAACACAAGTGACCCAGTGCCATTGAAAGCCATGCATGCCCATGCCATCACGTTGCCTCCACCATGTTTTACAGAGGATGTGGTGTGCCTTGGATCATGTGCCGTTCCCTTTCTTCTCCAAACTTTTTTCTTCCCATCATTCTGGTACAGGTTGATCTTTGTCTCATCTGTCCATAGATTACTTTTCCAGAACTGAGCTGGCTTCTTGAGGTGTTTTTCAGCAAATTTAACTCTGGCCTGTCTATTTTTGGAATTGATGAATGGTTTGCATCTAGATGTGAACCCTTTGTATTTACTGTCATGGAGTCTTCTCTTTACTGTCGACTTAGAGACAGATACACCTACTTCACTGAGAGTGTTCTGGACTTCAGTTGATGTTGTGAACGGGTTCTTCTTCACCAAATAAAGTATGCGGCGATCATCCACCACTGTTGTCATCCGTGGACGCCCAGGCCTTTTAGAGTTCTCAAGCTCACCAGTCAATTCCTTTTTTCTCAGAATGTACCCAACTGTTGATTTTGCTACTCCAAGCATGTCTGCTATCTCTCTGATGGATTTTTTCTTTTTTTTCAGCCTCAGGATGTTCTGCTTCACCTCAATTGAGAGTTCCTTTGACCGCATGTTGTCTGGTCACAGCAACAGCTTCCAAATGCAAAACCACACACCTGGAATCCACCCATGACCTTTTAACTACTTCATTAATTACAGGTTAACGAGGGAGATGCCTTCAGAGTTAATTGCAGCCCATTGTCCAATTACTTTTGGTCCCTTGAAAAAGAGGAGGCTATGCATTACAGAGCTATGATTCCTAAACCCTTTCTCCGATTTGCATGTGGAAACTCTCATATTGCAGCTGGGAGTGTGCACTTTCAGCCCATATTATATATATAATTGTATTTCTGAACATGTTTTTGTAAACAGCTAAAATAACAAAACTTGTGTCACTGTCCAAATATTTCTGGCCCTAACTGTAAGTCACGGTCTGGGTGTCCTTTCGGCAAATGGGACTCAACATCTCGGCGCGAAATAAAAACCTCCTCATATAATCGTTGTTCATGGGCAAAACCCCACCCGTTCTCCAAATTAAAGGTTGAGACAGTACCTCTCTTTCGGTGTTCCGGAGCCATAGGTGGTTGGCGATGGGCCTCCGCTCGAATTTGTAGGTTCTCCTGCTCACGGGCCCACCACTCAGCTCGCCGTCGCTGCCTCTCTGCATCATCGGTGCGGTGAAAAGTTTGGACTAAGTCACTGCGGTTGGTGTTGCTGTTCCTGGTCTGATGGTAGCTGTTCACTGGTAGCACGCACGTTACCGGTATTCATGGACGCTGTTGCGACACCCCACCACTCTATCCGAGCTTCTGATGTCGACTGCTCGGCGGGGATCTCTACTGCGCCTTCCTCCTCAGAGCCCGACTCCTCTGGTTCCTCATCCACATCCGGGAACCGGTAATTTTCTTCTTCCTCCGACTCAGTAGCCTCAATCACGTCTGGCTTCTTGGCAGGCGGCTGCTCCTCTTCCCGTTCTGGGTTGGCTGGTACATCAGATGCTGCGGTCGCGGGGTCTTCCTCCGGTGCACTTTCATGGTCGCTCTCTTCGTCGTCATCATTCTGTGGGGCTTCGGGGCTGCCCGCGTCCTGGTCGTCTGTCTGCGGGGTTTCCTGGCTACCCGCCTCTTCTTCTACCGCAACTGTAGACGGTACCAGATCCTCACCGGTAACCGGGTGGGCTTCATGTTGTTCGGGCCTTGCCTCCGGTTCCGGGTCTGGGCGGTTAGCTCATCTTTCTTTGGCTGCGCGGTGTAGCTTATTTGCAATGCTGGCACTCCAGTGCCGGATAGTCCATTCTGTGCTCTCGATCAGCTGCACTCTTAGGTCTTGCAGGGCGGTCTCCCAAAAGGTCGGGTCTCCATCAATGGTGTGGATGGAAACTAGTTTGGGACCGCTAAGGGCGGCTCGAGCCTCTTCCTCCACCTCCTGCATTAGGTCTCTCAGCCTCATAGCCGCCATGCTCGTGCTTGTAGAACCTGTACCCGTCGCTGCTGGCGCAGGTTCTCGTGGCAAAGCTTTCTACAAAGACCAGGCCACACCCTCTTCCTTTTGGTTTATAGTCCATGGGCGGGCTAAGGTCTCTGGCCCGCCCCCTTGGTTGTTCCTAGCACTCGGGGTGGGCAAGTGTTTGGCGCCTCTGCCATGGCCCTCCCATGACGAAGGGCTGAGGCACACCTCTGGGCCAGCATATTGTCTCTCACATGGCGGGACCCGCCGTCTTGGCCCAGTGGAAATGGCGTGAAAAGTTCTTTGGCTGATAAAGTTCTGTAAGGCGCACAGTACCCGTTAGATACGGGTCGGTTCGAATCCTGTTCGTAGACGCCAAATTGACTCACCGTGGGCCAGGGGACTCAGGTCTCAGGCGCAGTCTGTAGGTCACGGTTCCGGTGCTTGAGGCTGTGGGCCCGGTGGTCAATGGAAAATGAGAAAAAGGAAAATGATAATAAAATAAAGTCTATTGTTCGTGACGCCACCTGTAGGTTCCGGTGATGACACCAGCGCTGCTTGATCCTCCGGGGTGATGGGCAGCAGCAAGATGGAGCCGCTCCCTACAGGACGAGCGGGGTCCCCGGGGCTGTAGGTTCTAACGGAGTAATAGGGCAGCTCGGTCGTTTCTGAAATGCCGGGTAGTGAACCGGGTGGTTCCTGCAATGAGTAGTGTCACTCTGAGGCTCCACAGGTGTCTTTCTCTATCTCTTACTGTCCTTTCACTTCGCTGCTCTGTTATACCCCATCAGGAACACTGAGGGCCTTTGGTTGGGTTACCGCTTCACGTCTCACGGCCCCTGTCCTTCAATGATGGGTGCTCCCGGGGTAGCTGCGGTGGTTGGTGGTTTGTGAGTCAGGCTCCTATGAAACGTATGACCACTCCGGGCTCTGTGGTGCAGGGGTGAACCAACTGGACCACGTCGGAGCCGGTACTCCGGGTTCTGTGGACTGGGCCAGGATAGTCAATTATCCTCTATTCTTCGGCCTCTCTCTGTCTCTTATGGGTCACCAGGTTGAGGTGCCCTCCCTGTTAGCGGTCTCCGTTCTTTTTCCTTCTCCCACTCTGCTACATCTGCTGCACAGCTCTATGCAGCTCCTGTCACGACTTGACTTACACTCTTCTTCCTGATATTCTCTCTGTTCTGATTTGTCTAACCCCTTACTGCTTTCCCCACTGCTATATACCCTAGCCTCTCCTCCCACCAGGAACGGTTACCCTGGGAACGGGTGCCTAATTGGTCCTCTATCACTAGGTGTTGCATGCGGTGGACGGAGCATCAGGATTATCCTACTCATTACTGGAACAGACACGACACCTTCAGTCAGGGGTGTAGTACCCTCCTGTAACGTACTCTTAGTGGGGCGCCACAAGAAGATCCTCAGATCTCTATTGTGTACCTATGGCCAGATGTATCTAGTAGCAGTGTCCATGCACTGGGTGACCTCCTGTATTCTGCATGTATATACGTCCTGGGCGGGGTGAGGATATATATCCCCCCCAGCTTGTCCTGCGGTCTCGGTGGAGATGACCCTTCCTGTGACATTGGAATATACTAAGCGCAGAGTCAAGCAGGACACAGTCAGCTGAGGCGCACGTTACTAACGCTGGAGCTCGCTTTACGGCGCTCACGTGCTTAATCCGCCTTCTTTACGCAGCAGCCAATAGGAATATAGGAGTTGCAATGACGTTCGTCGCGGAAGCCAATGAGCTCGGTGGAGAGGGTGCAGGGGCGGAGCGCTGACGTCACGGAAGGACAAATTCATTAGGTCTGGAGGACGTTCGTTCTCTGTTAGCCGGTGACGGCAGAGTGAGCGCCATCTTCTAGGTGAGTTCGTGCAGGCCGCAGTGTGTGTGGGGGGGAAGCTCCGGGCCTGGCGCCTGCTACTGTTGTGTGATCCCCGGTATGGCTGTGCAGTGAGGTGGAGGGCACAGTGACCCTGTATGTGCGGGCTCACACCGCCCTCACTGTGATCAGAGGACACGGCCTGTCCTCCCCATGGCCTCCCTATAAATAGAGCACAGCACCCACTGTTCACCTACAATGTCCTGATGCCATAAATGGGGATTCTCCCTATCCTGGACTGTAGATCTCCACAATGGCTGTAATGTGGAGCTGCAGTGATCTCTGTACTACATGTCGGCCATGTCCAGTCCTTCTGGGGAGAATCACTCTCAGGTTCTGCAGCAAGCATGG
This sequence comes from Allobates femoralis, assembly GCA_033576535.1. Taxonomy (NCBI): domain Eukaryota; kingdom Metazoa; phylum Chordata; class Amphibia; order Anura; family Aromobatidae; genus Allobates; species Allobates femoralis. The sequence goes on along the minus strand of JARQOC010000004.1, from coordinate 405,195,264 downwards.
AAGTAGTAAATGTCAGAGGCTGTACCATATATATATAATGGGTGCAAGTCTCCTGTTAAGGAAGCAGGCAATTTATGATGGCATGTAACCAAACCGGTGTCCACCTGGCTTGAAAAATGCGCTTTCATTGGCTGGCATCGGTTTGATCACATCACAATGGCGATTTTTAAAGGGTTTGGGAGCCAGGTCGGTCTTTCAGAATCCAGACGACCAAGAGAAAAAACAGTATTGCCCATAACTAAGTAGAGGACTTGCCCATAGTGACTATAACTGTTAAATCTCTGGTTTTCTCAAGACTTTTTTTTTTTTTGTAATATTAATGAGCCTGTCAGGTTTTTCCTTTTAAATGTTGCAGCTCTTGCTTTATAGAAGTTCTCCATAAAGACCTTTTATTCTCACCTACGGGGTGGTCCGGTATGATGATGTCTTTGATCTTGATTTGGCACCTCCTTTTCTTGTGTCATCCTCTTTTTCCTGCTTCGTGTGGATGGAGCTTACTATATCATCTACACTGCATTCTTCGCATTTCTGTGCATGCACACTTCTCTCTGCCCTACCGAGGCCAGAGCAAAGTATTGTAATGTGCAGATGATGTGAAAGGTGAAAGAGAACCTGTGCTCTACAATACATTAGTCTGCCCTTGGTAGAGAGGTGTGCGCAGGAGCACAATGGAGGACAGTGTTTGGATAACTTAGGACGCGTCATCAACACGAAGCGAAGAAGGCAGCAATTGAAAGAGGAGAGGCACAGAATCAAAACCAGCAACAACTACAGGACTGTTCGGTCCAATGGACAAGTATAACAAAACATATTTGTTATGTAGAGTGCCCTGGGGTCTTGTAGACAGCATTCTAGAATGCTCTATATAAGGCCTTACAGGTGGTGACCGCAGCTTATATGGCAAAAGCCTAGTGACGTTCACTTTCAGATGAAAGGAGAAAACCTAATTGGTTGCTATGAGAAACCCCTTCACTTTTCTTGTGCACCTCTTATGAGTCTTCAGTATGCAGGAACAGCCTAGATTTATCTTCTGTGGGCTTAGTTATCACATTCAGATACTAATGTGTCTTCGTAAAGCACCATTACGGCATTTGTTTTTTTTTTTTTCTATCGCTGTAAACTTAAGCACCCACCCCGCTTCCTTGTCTTGTACTCGTCTTCCAGCATTTTCATACCTTACAGACTGGTCCTGCGGTGCCATCTTGTGCCTATAACTTCCAACTGGATGGAAGTCAGAAGTTGTGTCACAAGAGCCCAATCCATCATCGCTATGAGAACCAGAATGAGGCTTCCATAGAGATGTAGTAAACAGTGACATCTGGCGTACTCTATGAAACACTAGAGCTGCCAACTTGTCCCACCGCAGACAGTCCGAAGTGCTGCTGGTAAAGAGTAAAGGCTGCTGAATGTAGCAGACAAGGTTCAGGGGACTTGCATTTAAAGCACCATTACAGAAACAGCAGTAGTAGTGGTGCTTTAAGTTTTACAAAATAGAATCTGCAGCTCAAGGAACCAGTTGTTTTCTTTATTATGAGTAGTAACTTTGTCCCAAACCTTTCACCAATCTATGGCTACCAAAAAATATGATGAGTCCTTCTTTAAATCCACAGCTGCCACCATGTACTCCACCGTTGCTCAGTTGGCTCGGGTAAACCCATTTAATGCTCCAAATTTCCAGTTGGGCCAGGATAATGTCACCTTACGGAAGAACGGCTCCTCCCAGGTCCAACCAGTCCGCCGCCTGGCTGCTGCTGCTGCTCCTGCTGTAGAGGAAGGTATGTGTACATAGCTATGGCACCGAGGGATTATAGTGACCACACAGATCAAGCTGTTAATTTGCCTTCACATTCCAACCATTATCTTACTACAGGCTTTGGCAGATCCAGCTAGTGTTATCAGGCTATGAACTGGTATAGGTTACTTTTTTTTCCCCACCCCAAGGTCAAGTTGTTTATAATATGCAGGCCTTGCAGTAACTCTTCAGAAGTAAAAGTAACTTTCTGTATGCAGATGTCTGTCAAGAATATACTTGGAGGCTATTATATACTGTGTAATAGGATTGCTGCAACTGCATCCTGTCTAATAGCCGGACTGGTGAGGCCATGTTGATTTGTCCAAGGGCTCCTGAAGATGTCTATTCAATTCAGCCCGATCTCTTGAGTGCGTTGCATAGACTGACTGAGGCTCTGTAGACCCGAGTGTCACAGAATCCTTGAAATATATGAAGCTGTCATGCTCTAGTTAGGAGACCCCTGGCCCTGACTGTGTATTGCAATTATAGATTGGACCAATTTACATGGACTTCTGCTTGAGCTTTTATTGTTAATCCTGAAACACTGATAGTCTGTCTGCTCGGTAAGGACCACTTACTTCTCATTAGAAAACTCCAGATAATAGGTGGCTCTCGCCATCTGTACCATGCTCAAATTAAAATATCTCCTTTTTTTTTTTTTCTCCCTCTTTTCTCTCCTGAACTCAGTATAACATTATTTTTCAATGATGTTTTCAAGTAACCAGATCTTTAAAATATCATCATGGTCTGTTTTACCTATGCTTTAGAGCAGGGGTCTCAAACTCGGTTGGGTTGGTGGGCCGCACGTAGAAAAAAATTGATATCGGGGGGCCGCATTGCTTGTAGGACTAAAGGTACCGTTACACGTCGCAACATTGCATGCAATTTCACAGGCAATTTGCTGGTTGCAGTGAAATCATGGACACATTGTTCTATTTTCTTGCTGTGTACAAATGTAACAATGTGTCCATGATTTCACTGCAACCAGTAAATTGCCAGTGACATTGTATGCAATGTTGCGACGTGTAATGGTACCCTAAGTGACATTTTAGCAATACCAGAATTTTTTGCTCAATCTAGTAAAGTACAAATTATCTTCTTGTAGTAATGTCCCCACCCTGGTCTCCATCTTGTAGTAATGTCCCCACCCTGGTCTCCATCTTGTAGTAATGTCCCCATCCTGGTCCACCTCTTGTAGTAATGTCTCCATCTTGTAGTAATGTCCCCATCCTGGTCCACCTCTTGTAGTAATGTCCCCATCCTGGTCCACCTCTTGTAGTAATGTCCCCATCCTGGTCTCCATCTTGTAGTAATGTCCCCATCCTGGTCTCCATCTTGTAGTAATGTCCCCATCCTGGTCTCCATCTTGTAGTAATGTCCCCATCCTGGTCTCCATCTTGTAGTAATGTCCCCATCCTGGTCTCCATCTTGTAGTAATGTCCCCATCCTGGTCTCCATCTTGTAGTAATGTCCCCATCCTGGTCTCCATCTTGTAGTAATGTCCCCATCCTGGTCTCCATCTTGTAGTAATGTCCCCATCCTGGTCCTCATCATGTAGTAATGTCCCAATCTTTTAGTAATGTTCCCTCCCTTGTCATCTTGTAGTAATGTCCTGGTCTCTGTTCTTTTTGTTCTCTCGCTCACACACTCACATAGGGCTTGTCCACACACCTGCGCTCTCAGTATTTAGCGCTTCTGCGCTAAATACTTAGGTTTTGACAGAGAAGTGCAGGCGCGTGTATGCGGCCGCTTTCAGCAGACGCTGTCCCTGGTTACCCGATGTGTATCGTGGTAACCAGTTCATACAGCAGCCTGCATAGTGTGCGCTTATCCAGAGTGCACAGGGAAACACTCCACCTCTTGTAGTAATGTCCCCATCCTGGTCTCCATCTTGTAGTAATGTCCCCATCCTGGTCTCCATCTTGTAGTAATGTCCCCATCCTGGTCTCCATCTTGTAGTAATGTCCCCATCCTGGTCTCCATCTTGTAGTAATGTCCCCATCCTGGTCTCCATCTTGTAGTAATGTCCCCATCCTGGTCTCCATCTTGTAGTAATGTCCCCATCCTGGTCTCCATCTTGTAGTAATGTCCCCATCCTGGTCTCCATCTTGTAGTAATGTCCCCATCCTGGTCTCCATCTTGTAGTAATGTCCCCATCCTGGTCTCCATCTTGTAGTAATGTCCCCATCCTGGTCTCCATCTTGTAGTAATGTCCCCATCCTGGTCTCCATCTTGTAGTAATGTCCCCATCCTGGTCCTCGTCTTGTAGTAATGTCCCCATCCTGGTCTCCATTTGTAGTAATGTCCCCATCCTGGTCTCCATCTTGTAGTAATGTCCCCATCCTGGTCTCCATCTTGTAGTAATGTCCCCATCCTGGTCTCCATCTTGTAGTAATGTCCCCATCCTGGTCTCCATCTTGTAGTAATGTCCCCATCCTGGTCTCCATCTTGTAGTAATGTCCCCATCCTGGTCCCATCGTATGTAGTAATGTCCCCATCCTGGTCCTCGTCATGTAGTAATGTCCCCATCCTGGTCCTCGTCATGTAGTAATGTCCCCATCCTGGTCTCCATCTTGTAGTAATGTCCCCATCCTGGTCTCCATCTTGTAGTAATGTCCCCATCCTGGTCTCCATCTTGTAGTAATGTCCCCATCCTGGTCTCCATCTTGTAGTAATGTCCCCATCCTGGTCTCCATCTTGTAGTAATGTCCCCATCCTGGTCTCCATCTTGTAGTAATGTCCCCATCCTGGTCTCCATCTTGTAGTAATGTCCCCATCCTGGTCTCCATCTTGTAGTAATGTCCCCATCCTGGTCTCCATCTTGTAGTAATGTCCCCATCCTGGTCTCCATCTTGTAGTAATGTCCCCATCCTGGTCTCCATCTTGTAGTAATGTCCCCATCCTGGTCTCCATCTTGTAGTAATGTCCCCATCCTGGTCTCCATCTTGTAGTAATGTCCCCATCCTGGTCTCCATCTTGTAGTAATGTCCCCATCCTGGTCTCCATCTTGTAGTAATGTCCCCATCCTGGTCTCCATCTTGTAGTAATGTCCCCATCCTGGTCTCCATCTTGTAGTAATGTCCCCATCCTGGTCTCCATCTTGTAGTAATGTCCCCATCCTGGTCTCCATCTTGTAGTAATGTCCCCATCCTGGTCTCCATCTTGTAGTAATGTCCCCATCCTGGTCTCCATCTTGTAGTAATGTCCCCATCCTGGTCTCCATCTTGTAGTAATGTCCCCATCCTGGTCTCCATCTTGTAGTAATGTCCCCATCCTGGTCTCCATCTTGTAGTAATGTCCCCATCCTGGTCTCCATCTTGTAGTAATGTCCCCATCCTGGTCTCCATCTTGTAGTATGTGTCCCCATCCTGGTCCTCTTCTAGTAGTAATGTCCCAATCTTTTAGTAATGTTCCCTCCCTTGTCATCTTGTAGTAATGTCCTGGTCTCTGTTCTTTTTGTTCTCTCGCTCACACACTCACATAGGGCTTGTCCACACACCTGCGCTCTCAGTATTTAGCGCTTCTGCGCTAAATACTTAGGTTTTGACAGAGAAGTGCAGGCGCGTGTATGCGGCCGCTTTCAGCAGACGCTGTCCCTGGTTACCCGATGTGTATCGTGGTAACCAGTTCATACAGCAGCCTGCATAGTGTGCGCTTATCCAGAGTGCACAGGGAAACACTGCAAGCAGCGTTTCCCTGTGCGCTCGAGATAAGTGGACAGTGGGCAGCCTGCTGTATGAACTGGTTACCACGATACACATCGGGTAACCAGGGACAGCGTCTGCTGAAAGCGGCCGCATACATGCACCTGCACTTCTCTGTCAAAACCTAAGTATTTAGCGCAGAAGCGCTTAAATACTGAGAGCGCAGGTGTGTGGACAAGCCCATATATACACACCTGCACAATCACACACACTCACATACATACACACATACATACACACATACATCCTCAGACATATTCACACAAACACACACACTCACACATTGACACACTTACATAGGGACATATTTGGAGTTCCTGCCGCCCTAGGCACTTTCAGCGGTCACGTTCCCCTCCCCCTCCAGGCTGCTATCTTCGGCTGTAACAGCGCCTTACCCGACTCCACTCTTCTCATTCCGGCAGCTTCTTCCTCTGTGGCTCCCAGTCTTCCGCTTGCCGGCACCAGTCAGCACATGGCACCAGCTGCCGGCGAAGTGCCGCTCAGGCGGCGCGGGAATACACTCACACACATATACATACACTCACACACATATACATACACTCACACAAAATATACATACACTCACACACATATACATACACTCACACACATATACATACACTCACACACATATACACACACACTCACACACATATACACACACTCACACACATATACACACACTCACACACATATACACACACTCACACACATATACACACACTCACACACATATACACACACTCACACACATATACACACACTCACACACATATACACACACTCACACACATATACACACAAACACACTCACTCACATATACACACAAATAACACACACACTCACTCACATATACACACAAATACTCACAAATACACTCACTATTATACACATGCACACACTCACATATACACACAAATACGCACACATATACACATACACACTCACTCACATATACACTCTCACACATACTGACACTCTCTCTAACACTCACTCATACACACCTGATGCCCCGGGCCATTATACATGCAGCCGACGCGGTACCGCTTTACTGTGACTACTGTGACAGGTACCGCGCCGGCTCAGCTCACACAAGCGCCTTCGCGCCTGTACATTCATGAAAGCAGGCGGCCGGTGGACCAATCAGAAGCCGCCTGTGACGTCACAGGCAGCTTCTGATTGGTCCACCGGCCGCCTGCTTTCATGAATGTACAGGGCAGGCGCGAAGGCGCTTGTGTGAGCTGAGGCGGCGCGGTACCCGTCACAGTAGTCACAGTAAAGCGGTACCACGGCGGCTGCATGTATAATGGCCCGGGGCATGCATTTTTCTTTCATGGTGCCCCGGGCCGCACTGGGGAGCGTGGCGGGCCGCTTGCGGCCCGGGGGCCGCGAGTTTGAGACCCCTGCTTTAGAGGCACCTCCCAACAGTTAAAGGGCATCTCCGTTTGAGAGCTACTAGCCTAGGTATATTACCCTAGTAAATGAGGCAGAAGTGTGTACACCTTTTTCTGGTATACCGTAAATACTTTAATTAATTGGGGCATTTGAGTCCAAATACGATTGTAAAGGCTCAGTCAGATATCAGTGGAGATAGTTTGTACAACATTGCACATACTGGATGCCGGTCTTCTGACCTGAGCATCAGAACCTCATAAAAATATTTGACGCTTTCGCGCTCATGTTGAGGGAGCTGCCACAAGTCCCTGCTTGGAGACCATTTGTGCACAAGCTGCGATTTCCAGTAGGTCTCCTGACTAAACGCCCCCAAATGTGTCTGAGAGGCAGTGAGTTCAGGTCAGGAGACTCACGATCAGGTCATGTATTGTTTTCTTGGCACATATCGCATATTACAGATGTGTGAATCCAGCTCGTAATAACAGTAGTGTCTGTGTGATGAGAATCCTTTTATCTTTACACTTATTGTATCGATTTTAATTAAACAGAGGAATATAGCTGTGCTTATGGATCTGGGAAATTCTTTGCACTATGCGGTTTTGGTGGAATCGTAAGCTGTGGTACAACGCATACTGCAGTGGTCCCGTTAGATCTGGTTAAATGCAGAATACAGGTTTGTCTGCATGGATCATGGAGTGAAGCTGAAGTGTAAACTAACCAGTGTTTTCCAAATGAATGTGTTGTCACTAAACAGTGTAAGCATTGCATGTTTGTTATAAAAGCATGGTGTGTTCTGGTTTGTTCATGCAGGAGAATACAGTTGTGAATATGGCTCCACACAGTTCTATGCAATGTGTGGCTTTGGTGGCATCCTCAGTTGTGGTATAACGCACACTGCAGTTGTACCTCTGGATCTGGTAAAATGCCGAATTCAGGTGAGTATAAAACTACCACATAAGCCTGCTAATGTGCCCGGGATTTTCTTTTATTTGGCTTTTATTACACGTTTCATATGTATTGTCATGTTTATCAATGTCAAACTCGTAATGTCCACCATCTGCTCTGCAGCGTTTTTTTAATAGAGGGTTGGCCCATGCAGTGCTATCCAGTAGGTACCGAATTTTTCAGATAAGACACACTTTTTTTCCCACCCTAATTGGGGGGGGAAGTGGGGGAGTGCATTATATAACCTAAAAGTAGCTTTGGAGAAGGGGAGGTGTCGGGGTGACTGGAGGCAGCGACACTGCAGGACCAGTGACTCGATGCTGGTGGCCGATGCAAGAAAGGAGGGGGTGACACGGTGGAGCAGTTCCTGGTGCGTTGATTTGCCAGTGGTGACACAATTGAAAGATGGCTGTGAAGTCAGCGCATGCGCAGATTGAGATCTCGGCCAGCAGAGATCTCAATCTACACACGTGCTGTCTCCAACGATGGACTGCGAAAAAATGGCTGTTGAGGTGGCGCGTGCACAGATGAGATCTCCCGCAGCCATTAGCCTTAAGTCTGTCGTGTCACCGTTGGGAGAACAATACTGCCAGGACCGCTCTGTAATTACCCACCACATCCTCCTGTGCACCTCGGCATCGGCTCACAGGTACCGCAGCGTCCCGGCGCCCTGTGAACCCCACCCGCCGCTGCTGGCCATATATAACCGGGTGGGGGTACCATGTATCAGAAAAAAGATGACTCACCGATTTTTGTCTTGCTCTGTTTGATGGTAACCTGGGAGGGTTACATCAAAGCGGGGACGAGGTGGTGGAGGCATGAGATGACGGCACCGTTTCGCGAGACCTCGTTTCTATGGGTCTGTGCACAGACCATTAAAAAGAGCAACACGAAAACTGGTGAATGCCGTCTTTTTCTAATACATTTATAAGTGATTATCCCCTGGCGACGTGCAACACCGGCAAATGGTGTTAACCTAAGGGTACCTTTACACGCGGCTACATTTCTAGGGTGGCTACAGGTAACTTACTGGTTGCAGTGAAATCATGGAGACAAGGTTCTATCTTGTTGCTGTGTACAAATGGAATAATCTCTCCATGATTTCACTGCAACCAGTAAGTTACCTGTAGCCACCCTAGAAATGTAGCCGCGTGTAAAGGTACCCTACGGTGTATAGGCAGGACTGAAGCTGTCCGCAAAGAGGTTTTCTGATTTGTAGTGGTGTGCAGCTAAATGTTTCTTCACCATACAGTACCATGTACCATTATGGGAAATATATACCAGGATGGCGCCATATACTAGGTTGGGGGTTAATATATACTGTAGCATTGCGTTAATGGCGCTTGAACCACTTCACCATGACACCCCCCCCCCCCCCCCACCTCCCATACCCACATCATCACCGACCCTGCCTCCTGTGACATCGCTGCCACACCCCCACCTGGTGAGTTTTTTAAGGCTGCTTTCACATTGCGTATTTTCTGATCATCATAATGGGAGACCCAGACAATGGGGTTTAGGGCGCTGCCCTCCGGAGGTCACACTAGGTACTACAAGTTTGTAGCACCGCCTCCTCCGCTTATAAACCCCCACCGTAGGAGACATCCTCAGTTTTAAACTTAGTGTGCTCGGAGGATCACGCTTTGCTTGCACTTCACTGCATTCTCACAGCTTACGTGATGGCGTATGAAGACAAGGTAAAATGGTCCCGCTCGGGATCCCCGACAGCCTCCCCGCTCACCCTCTGCGGAACACGCTGGTGGAGGTACCGGAGGGCTTTTAGCCTGGACACTTCAGTGTTCTCCCGGTACGCTGTCGCGCTCCTTCCTTTCCATCCCTCCATGGAGGCTCTGGTAAGGGGGAGCCTGGAGCCTTGCACAGCTCCGCTCCGTCCGAGGCCTCCCTAAATGGTGCTTACAGACCGGACGGAGCCAGCCCAGTCCGAGGCCTCCCTAAATGGTGCTTACACTCCGGACTGGTGCTGTACCCCCGTCCGAGGCCTCCCTAAAGGTGCTTACAGACCGGACCGGCACTGAGGCACCTGGTGTGTCTCCTGTGTGCCTGGGGGTAGTGTCTGTCACTGTGGTGTCATGACACTCAGACCGCGCGGTTACCCTCGGGTCCGCGGTTCTGGCGGTGACCCTGTGCTGGGGTCGCCCTGGCTGACCGCCCTGTGTGTCACAGGGGCTGAGGCTGTAGACTGCGAGTGTTTTTATGTTTACATGCAGTCTGAGAGTGTGTGCGGTGATATTCACACTCTTTTCCCGCGCTGCGGGCTCCGGCTCCTCCATTGCTGAGGCAGTCTGGAGGAGGAGGAGGCAGCCCTTATGGTGACATCACCGCTGGGCGTGTTGTGTGTTCTTCCCGCGTGTTCCTGGCTCCGCCCACATCTTCACTGTCGGCGGCCATCTTCTCCCTCACTTCCCGGCTGGGATCTGGCTGCAGCGCGTGTCTGCACTTGCAAGGGAGACCGGAACTCGCGGAGGTCACACACACACACCGCTTCCTCCTACCGCTTTACTGCGGTCGGTAAGCCACCGGGATTCCCGGTTTGTTTGTGAACTTGGCTTATATTCCCCTCACTGTGGAGATGTCCTCAGTTGGGAAGCATGCTGCTAAGGCGGCAGTGGTCACCGGTACCTGCGCTACATGCAACGGGACACTGGTGGAGGGGTCCTGCAATAACTGCGGACGCCCAGAGGCCCGGTCTGCTACTACTGAGTCTGCAAATCCGGGATTATACCCTGAGGTTCAGGTGATCCCAGGGCCATGGGAAACGCAGAATAAGATCAATGAATCTCTGCTGTCCCAGATGTCCTCCATGTCGCAAACCCTGGAGGCACTGCATAGGAGACTGGAGAACCCAGCTACTCCTCCTAGTTACCCCCGGGTGTCTCTTACTTCTGCTGTAAGACCCCCTAAGCGAGCCCGTGAGGCTTCTCCTGAGCTCCAGACTCTCTCTGAGGAGGAGCGTTCCTCTGATGGTGAGGAAGATGATGGGGGTTCTACTCTTGGGTCTATGTCTGAATCTCCAGATGGGGTGGAGGATCTGGTGTCCTCCATCAATGAGACATTGCGTCTTGTCACTCCTCCTGAGGAGGTGACTGTACACCCCAAGGAGATATACCAATGGCTGCGGCCAGAGGCTAGACCAAGTGGCTCCTTCATGGACCACACTAATTTCGGAAGGGTGATTAAAGCTCCCAGGTTGCATCCTGGGCGGCGTTATGTCCGTAAAACTAAGGACAATCGCTTTCCCTTTCCCCAGGAGGCGCTCCAGGAATGGTCGCAGTCTCCCAAGGTGGATGCTTCCATGACTAGGATTGCTGCGCGCTCCTTGTTTTCTGCCTCTGATAGCTCCTCGTTGAAGGATGCTACTGATAGACAGGTCGAGCAACTCGCCAAGTCTTCCTATGAGGCTGTGGGGTCTTCGTTTGCCCCTAATTTTGCCGCGGTCTGGACCCTACAAGCGATTACTATCTGTTTGGATGGTATCACTGATCTAGCTAGGTCCAGTCCAGAGGTCCTGGCTCTCACTGAGAGAGCAAGGGCCTATGCGGACTATGCCAGAACGGCATCTTTGGAAACTGCCACTCGCTCTGCTGTGGCCTCGGCCAATGCAATTGCGATCCGCAGGCTATTGTGGCTGCGTCTCTGGGACTCAGATGCCACATCTAAGAAGATTTTGCAAAATCTTCCGTTCGCTGGTGACAGGCTTTTTGGCACCGAACTGGACAAATTGATAAAGGATTCTGCTGAGTCTAAGATCCCGCAGAATAAGCCTAAGCCACGGTACACCGTGAAAAGGAACCCTAAGCAGTGGTCCTTTCGCTCCGGTTCACAGTCATCAGCACCGTCCACTCGCTCAGACCGAGGGGGCAAGCCTGCTACTCAGTGGCGTTCCAAGAGTCGTCAGAAGAAGCCGGCGGGGGCAGCGGCTGCCACCCCCAAGCCCGCCTCGACATGACTCGCTATCTCATCCTGCCTCCCCACAGGTGGGGGGCCGCCTGTCCCGCTTTCAGGACAAGTGGCTTCTTCACATTCACGATCAGTGGGTTCGAGACGTAGTCTCAAGAGGTTACAGGATAGAGCTGACGTCACGACCAATACACCGATTCCATCGGTCGGTTCCATCCCCAGAAAAGGCTCAGGCTTTTCACCTGGTGTTGGAGGGACTCCGCAGAGACGGAGTGGTGGTCCCTGTGCCCACGGAAGAGAGGTTCAGGGGTTTTTACTCCAACCTCTTTATTGTCCCAAAGAAGGACGGCTCTTTTCGCCCGGTGTTGGACCTCAAGTTGTTCAACCGTCACGTGTTGGTTCGGAAGTTCCGCATGGAATCCCTGCGCTCAGTGATCGCGGCTGTGTCACAGGGAGACTTCCTAGCGTCCATCGATATCAGGGACGCTTACCTTCACGTCCCCATTGCACCAGCTCATCAGTGCTGGTTGAGATTCGCAGTGGGGGAAGAGCACTTCCAATTTGTGGCACTGCCATTCGGGCTAGCCTCAGCACCACGGGTGTTCACAAAGGTGATGGCCTCCATGATGGCTCTCCTGCATGCGCAGGGACACGCCGTCATACCCTATTTGGACGACCTGTTGGTCAGGGCGCCATCGGAAGACCTTTGTCGGGTGAGCCTGGAGGTGACCATGAAGTCCCTGGAACGGTTCGGGTGGCTTATCAACATTCAAAAGTCGACCCTGGTTCCGACCCAGTCATTGACATATCTGGGCATGGACTTCCACACGGACTCGGCCCTGGTGTCCCTACCTCAAGCCAAGCAGCTTGCGATCCAATCAGGAGTGCAGAATGTCCTCCTGTCTCCACAGTCATCCCTACGGGTATTGATGAGACTGGTGGGTCGCATGGTAGCGGCGATAGAGGCGGTGCCGTTCGCACAGTTTCGCCTCCGTCCTCTCCAGCTGGAGATTCTTCGCAGATGGGACAAGAGGACGATTTCTTTGAATCGGCTGGTGACGCTGTCACAACCAACCAGGGATTCACTACAGTGGTGGCTACAGCCACATCATCTGTCACGGGGACGGTCCTTCCTAAAACCGTTATGGTTAGTGGTGACCACCGACGCCAGTCTGAAGGGCTGGGGTGCGGTGTTCTTGCACCACAGGGCTCAAGGCCTCTGGACTCAGTCGGAGTCGGCGTTGCAGATCAACGTGCTGGAGATCAAGGCGGTCTATCTGGCGCTCCTGGCGTTTCAGAAATTCCTGTCAGGACAACCCATTCGGGTACAGTCCGACAATGCGACGGCCGTCGCCTACATAAATCATCAGGGAGGGACCAGAAGTGCTCAGGCCCTCACCGAAGTCCACCGCATTCTAGCTTGGGTGGAGGAAAACGGCTGCCTGATCTCCGCAGTTCACATCCCAGGGGTCGAGAACTGGGAGGCCGACTATCTGAGCCGACAGGGGATGGACGCCGGAGAGTGGTCCCTTCATCCAGACGTCTTCCGGGACATCTGCGGCAGATGGGGCACTCCGGACGTGGATCTGATGGCCTCACGGCTGAATCATCAGGTGCCCCAATACGTGGCGAGATCATGGGATCCTCAGTCTCTGGGGGCGGATGCCCTGATCCTGAGTTGGTCCAGCTTCCAGCTGCCATATGTGTTCCCGCCTCTAGCTCTGATTCCCAGGGTCCTGTGGAAGATCAGGACGGAATGCAGAGTAGCCATTCTAGTGGCTCCAGATTGGCCCAGGAGGTCCTGGTACCCGGACCTGTGGCAACTGTCAGGCGGACACCGGTGGGCTCTTCCAGAGCGCGCAGATCTTCTCGCGCAAGGCCCATTCTTCCACCTCAATTCCAGGGCCCTCAGATTGACTGCATGGCTCTTGAGGCCTGGCTGCTGACATCCAGAGGTTTCTCTCCTACAGTGGTTGCCACTATGAATCGGGCAAGGAAACCTGTTTCCAGGAAGATATACCACAGAACGTGGAAAATCTTTTTTACCTGGTGTGCATCTGGTGGTCGCTCACCGTGGCCGTTGTCTATTCCGACATTGTTGGCCTTCCTACAGTCGGGTTTGGAGTTGGGATTATCCCTTGGCTCTCTGAAAGGTCAAGTATCAGCACTTTCCGTGCTATTTGACAGGCGCTTGGCGCTCCTCCCGAAGGTCCGCCAATTTCTGCAGGGGGTGTCTCGGGTGGTTCCGCCCTACAGGCGGCCCCTGGACCCTTGGGACCTCAACATGGTCCTAGCGGCTTTGCAGAAACCGCCGTTCGAGCCACTGAGAGACATCTCTCTCTCTCGTCTGTCCCAGAAGGTGGTCTTTCTGGTGGCGATTACGTCTCTGAGAAGGGTCTCAGAATTGGCTGCACTTTCGTGCAAGTCACCCTTTCTGGTGGTTCACCAGGACAAGGTGGTGTTGCGCCCACGGCCTGAATTTTTGCCGAAGGTGGTTTCAACATTCCACTTGAACCAGGAGATTGTTCTCCCATCATTTTGCCCCGCTCCCGTTCATCAGGTTGAGCGCGACCTCCATACTCTGGATCTCGTGAGAGCTGTACGCATTTATGTGTCCAGGACCGCCTCCTTTAGGAGTTCGGATTCCTTATTTGTCCTCACGATGGGTCGCTGTAAGGGGTCCGCGGCTTCAAAGTCGACCTTGGCCAGATGGATCAAGGCTCCCATTCAGGAGGCTTACCGGTCTTCTGGTTTGCCTCTCCCGGTGGGTTTGAAGGCACACTCTACTAGAGCTGTAGGTGCCTCTTGGGCCTTGCGACATCGAGCTTCTGCTCTACAGGTGTGTCAAGCGGCCACTTGGTCCAGCCTGCACACTTTCTCTAAGCACTATATGGTGCATGCCCATGCCTCTGCGGATGCGAGTTTGGGCAGGCGGGTTCTCCAGGCGGCGGTTGCCCACCTTTAAAAGGGAACCATGTGTTATCCGTCTTGTTGAGGAACTCTTCCCGCCCTGGGGTATTGCTTTAGGACATCCCCATTGTCTGGGTCTCCCATTATGATGATCAGAAAAAAGAGAATTTTGTTTACGTACCGTAAATTCTTTTTTCTTGAATCATCAATGGGAGACCCAGCACCCACCCAGTTGTTCCGTTGCATGTTTGCATTTGATCTGTTCTCTGTTGAGACAGTATTTCCGGGTTGTTACACCGTCTGTGCACGGCATTCTTCCCGATGTTTCGGGTGTGGTTTATTTCTCCTCGCAGCTTATGGACTAAACTGAGGATGTCTCCTACGGTGGGGGTTTATAAGCGGAGGAGGCGGTGCTACAAACTTGTAGTACCTAGTGTGACCTCCGGAGGGCAGCGCCCTAAACCCCATTGTCTGGGTCTCCCATTGATGATTCAAGAAAAAAGAATTTACGGTACGTAAACAAAATTCTCTTTTTTTCCTGTCCGTGGGGATCCTACTTTTTGCAGGACCCCACGGACGGTAAAGGACAGCATCTGAGGTGCCCTCCGGATGCCATTTCTGTGTCCGGGTCCATGATTTTCACGGATCCGGACACCGAAAGCCCGAGCCTGCAAAGTGCAGGCAAGCGGGGCACTTTCACTCCCGCAATGTATATACATACATTGCGGGAGTGAAGCAAGGGTCAAATAAAGAAACACTCACATGACCGCATCAGCTGAACATTTTAAATCCCGCGCCCGCCAAAACCAATCGGCTGGCAGTAGAGTTAAACCGCGCTGATGCGGTCATGTGACAACCCAATCAGCTGATCGGTCATATGACGGCATCAGCTGAGCGGTTTAAATCTCCCACCCGCCGATCGTTTTTTGGCGGGCACAGGATTTAAACTGCTCAGCTGCTTGGGTAGCCCTGCCCCGCAAGGTCCATAAGCTGTCGGGTGCTAGATGGAGGCAACGTGGGACATGCCGGAGAGCATGCTCGGTACACTAAAATCGGGTCCTGGAAACGATCAGCTGTTTTCTTGGACCCATGCTCCATAGGCCCCCATGTTATTTGCCGCTGATGATGTTTGATCCGATTTGGTCCGCTGTGCCCAAAATCGGAGCACAGCAAAAAATCAGAAAACCGAATCGGATCTGACACACATTGAATGGCAAGAAGGCCAAATCTGAACAGATCCGCTGGCCATAGGGATACATGGGGGGCCAAAACCGGATCTGTGGCTATCAGTTTTACAACGGACAGCCACAGATCCCCAAAGAACGCAGTGTGAAAGCAGCCTAATGACACTGGCATTATAAGATGGACCCCATTTAACAACATTTTTTTTCTTTGATTCTCTAAATTTGGGGTGCATTTTATTATTCCAGAAATATGGTATATATCCCCAAATAGATTTTTAGCGGACTACACCTGCTCCTTTGCTACAGCTCATGTAAGCCTTCCTGAATGTGAATTAAATGGTTAGGCCACGTGCACACGTTGAGTATTTGCGTGTACCTCGGTATTTTGTAGGTAAAACCAGGAGGGTAAAAGTAGTGACGTGTTTCTATTATACGTTTCAATTCTGGTTTTCGCTACAAATCCTGAGGTTGAAAAACAAATACTCAATGTAAGCATATGTTCTTTCTGATGAACTTTTACTGTCAGTTTTTAAAGGCATTCTTCGAAGTTTGGGATTTTATTCCATTTAATTCTCATTGGTTGGGGAGGTCTGACCACTGGGACCCTTACTAATTCTGAGAAGAGGTGTCTGAAGATTCACGTGTGAACGGACCTGTCATCTGCCATGTCCACATCCACAGTGTTCTCAATGGCACAGGCAGAGGTAGATAAGCGAGAGATGAGACTACAGCAAGAGGACACTTGATCCCTTGTTGTAGTCTGTTGTCATAGTGATGGTGCACTGTGTGGCAGATCACTGCTATACTATGCACCATCACTGTGGCAATTCCAAGTCTCAGAGATCACGTGATCTCTGAGGCTCAGCTGACCCAACGTTGCCGTGGTGAGTGACTGTGCGCTTCTTCTCCCCAGACCCTAAGTGCTGTGATGGTAAGATCACAGCACTTAAAGGGTGATAGAGCCCCGGAAGCATGATGGCGGTGCAGGGCACATGTGCCCGCCTGCTTCTGGCCGTGCTCTGTGCTGCCTGATCTCCCTGCACAGAGACCAGGCTGCAGAAAAGCGATCTGACAACCCGGGCACAGTGATCCGCTATATGATCGCTGTGCCCAGCTGTGAGATCGCTCCTGTGCAGCCTGGTCTCTGTGCAGGGAGATCGGGCTGCGCAGAAGCGGGTGGGATTAGAATCACAGAACACCGGGGCCCGATGGCGGTGGCCGCGGTAACCGCCATGACATGGAATGCCACAGGTCGGGAAGTCAACTACTTCTATGACATCCCCAAAAGTCATAGGTCGGGAAGGGGATAAGAACGAATAAAGCGATGGTGTGCATGATCATCAACCACTCCATTCACACTGGGATTTTGAGAGCTCCGGCACTTGGGATTGGTAAAATTCCCATTGATCGGGAAGTTATTCCCTATCCTGTGGTTGGGGCATCATTTTCAATCCCTTTTCCAATCCCTTTAACAGTTATTTGACTCTAGATCACATCGAAGACTGGTCAAAAGCTTAACATCTTATGTTATACAACCCATTGGGAAGTCTAGATCGATTGGCTATAAAATCCCATAATCTTGTAGATTGTCATCTGACCTTTGCTCTGCCTTTTGCATGTGTCGGGCATTTAACTTTTGCTGACATCTCTTCACTGAAGTATTCTTGCTCTTCTGGTTGCTTACATTTGTACTGTTGATTCTGTCATGTGTCAATTACTAGAGCACAAGTTCCACAATTGTCCTTCAGTTTTCTTAGTTCTGATCATGTGACCATTAATTAGAAGCTCTTCTTAATTTACCCTTTTTTGTTTCTTTTTCTTAATGGTAGGTGGATCCCCAAAAGTATAAGAGCATTTTCAATGGCTTTTCTGTAACACTCAAAGAAGACGGTGTCCGTGGACTTGCTAAAGGATGGGCTCCTACATTCATTGGCTATTCAATGCAAGGATTATGCAAGTTTGGATTCTATGAAGTTTTCAAAATCTTGTATGCGAACATGCTCGGTGAGGTAGGTCTATGCCATCTTCATTGGTCTTTGGGTATAAGAGGTTTAATTGAATATAATGCCCAGTGAAATGCTTGTTTTTCTAAGGCTGGCTTCACACTACGTCGCAGTCCGGTCCGGGGCTGTCAGGCATGAACCTGACATCCCTGGACCGGATCGGCACACAGAACGGAGGGCCAAATGTGCCCTCCGGTCCTGAGTGCAGCCGGATGGCTGTAATTGCAGCCGCAGCTGCTGATTTTTGAAGATCGCGGCTAGCTTTGAGCTAGCCGCGGTCCTGAAACAGCGGCGTGCAGCTGCCGGTATCCGATTCCCGGAATCGCCCGGAGCGGGGCAATCCGGACCCATAGGCTCCCATGTTAGGGAGAACCGGATTGCCGCGAATCCGGCTTTTTGGGGTGATTTTTCTCCCTGGACACACAAACGTTGCAAGCAACATTTTTGTGTCTGGTGAAAATAATCCGAATTCTCACGGATTCATCCGTAGAGATGGCTCTCTGCCATCCGGCCCCATAGGCTACTATGGGGCTAAAAACCGGTCCGGGGTGTCTGGTTTACACCGTGGTGTGAAGCCAGCCTAAGACTACCTTTTATTGCAGGAAAATACCTACTTGTGGCGCACATCTCTGTACTTGGCTGCATCTGCCAGCGCTGAGTTCTTTGCAGACATTGCTTTGGCTCCAATGGAAGCTGCAAAAGTACGTATCCAAACACAGCCAGGATTTGCAAACACTCTGCGGCAAGCAGTCCCCAAGATGTATGCTGAAGAAGGAATATGGGCGTAAGTGCTGCTTCATATCCTCACGACTTTTGATATAAAAGATTGTATTTTACTGTCCAGGCACATGCTCCCTTAGATCCACCTTTGGGGTTGTATAGCTTGTTCTGAGTTCAGCTGGTTCACTTCCAGCGTTCCAGTTCAGTGACAACCAGCAACTTTTTCGGTTGTACAGTCAAAGGTGCTTGAGTCATTGGCATGTAAGAGTAATATACCTTCACATAGGCCACTTTTTATTCTAATGGCAGCGGTTACAGTATGACTGTGCTGTGTATCACCTTTAGGATAAGGCTTTTGTGTGGACAATTTATTTTATCTTCTATGAGGGCTGTATGCTTTTGTTCTCCGTTTGGCCTGATAACCGTCTGTCTAATGCAGTGTGTCAGTAACTTGCTTCTTACTTGTCCCTAATCTGGATATTTAACTTGTGCAGGTTCTACAAAGGTGTTGCTCCCCTATGGATGAGGCAGATTCCTTACACCATGATGAAGTTTGCTTGCTTTGAGCGTACAGTGGAAGCTCTGTATAAATATGTTGTACCCAAACCACGCAGTGAATGTTCAAAGGGTGAACAGTTGATTGTCACATTTGTTGCTGGTTACATTGGTAAGTTTGTAACTAAGTCTTTAACAGCTGTAAAATTGGAAACTATGAAATTGTGCTGGACTGTGATGCAGAGGGGGTTTTTCTAGTTTTCGGAATTGCATTTGCTGTCCAATTGCCAATAAAATTAGTGAAATGATATATTTGTCTAGACAGTCCACATGATGGATAATTCGGCTGCTGGGACCCCTACTGAAACTGAGAAAAAGGCTCTGAAATGTCCAGCAAGCCCACAGACAATTTATGGAGCCACTGTGCCATCTGAGTGGGAATTTCAGATCCTCATTTGAAACCTGTAATGGTGGGTTTACACACACCAATTTATCTGTTCAATATTGAACCAATCTCTGGTTGCAGTGAAATCATGGATACATTGCTCCATGTTGTACACAGCCACAAAATGGAGCAATGTATCCATGATTTCACTGCAACCAGAGATTGGTTCAGATATTGAACAGATAAATTGGTGTGTGTAAATCCACCATCACAATCCCTTTTACAGCTTTTACTTTAGCATGTTTGTTTCTATGCAATACCTTACTACTTTTGTAAATGTTAAAATCCAGCAGCTTCAATGGTCTTCAGGCATTATGTAACTTGCTTAAGAGTAGGAGATCTACTTGAGTAGTTCGCAATTCTATGCATTACATTTTAGTGCTTCATAGACTTTCTTTTTCATTGTAGCTGGGGTGTTCTGTGCTATCGTGTCCCATCCTGCTGATTCTGTGGTCTCTGTGCTGAACAAAGAAAAGGGAAGCACTGCTGGGGAAGTCCTCAAGAGGCTAGGACCAAAAGGTATAAATCCACCCCTCCCCTTCCCATTTGAATGTATTCTCGTGTTTCTTCCAACCAACTTTCCTCACCCTTTTTTCACTTTTTCTGTCAATTTGCAGGAGTCTGGAAGGGGCTGACAGCTCGTATTATCATGATTGGTACCTTAACTGCTCTGCAATGGTTCATCTATGACTCTGTGAAAGTCTACTTTAGACTTCCTCGTCCTCCTCCCCCTGAGATGCCAGAGTCTCTCAAGAAGAAGCTTGGCCTGACCCAGTAACCACATGGACTAAAATAATGTAAACTTACATGACTTCAAGGTTTTTATAAAGGAAAACTCTACAATGTAGGATATACCATTTTCCCAGATGTAATTATTGGTTGTATGTTCACTCTGCTTGGTCGCTCACCTGTCGATTGGTTTTACCAGTGTGCTTGTCTGTTGAAATAAACAGAAGATCCACAAGAATGGAAGAACGCGACTTTTGGCCTTGGTCTTATTTCTATCGTTCATACACTTCCCCTTCAAAGCAAAACAACTTTTTTAAGGGGTTGTCCACTACCTGGACAATCCCTACTCATTCCGCTTTAGTGCCCTCAGAAAAATCAAAAGCCTATACTTTCCTCCAGTGCTGGTGCGGTACCTGCGGTTTAGGAACTTGCATTTCTAGGGCACATTGTCATCGCCGGCTTCCTTCTCCCTGCGAGCAGACATTAAGTAATTAACAGGAAGTGATTGCAACCACAGTGCTCACTTCCTGTTAATTGCTCAAACGTCCGAAGTTTGAGGAAGAAGGAAGCCAGTGGTGAATGGCTGTGGGGCTCGCTAGTCATAAAAATAGACTTTTCTGATTTTATGGGGTACTAGACTGTTACCAAAGTTGTGGACAAGCCCTTTAAATGGGAGTTATGCCACTCATATGAAGAAAGCTTAAAAAACAGTGTGGCGCTGCTTGCTTTACTTCCTGCAGTAGTCTTCAAAGAATCCTATTTTATCAGCAGCAGTGGTGGATTGTGTTGCATGTGAGTCCGCTTTTTGAGCTGTTGATTAACTCCACTTACCTGGCAATAATGGCTTTATCCCTATGCCAAATATAGAGAATAACTGTCAACTGTAAATGGATAGGGTTATGGACTCCAGTCACGTGAGAGCGCTGGACTCAATGTCTGTTAGTACTTAATGCTGTGTTCAGAAGAACATAAACATGGCAACCTTTTAATATATTTCTCCCAGATACTTTCTGGAATATGGCAGTGCTATTGTAACCAGTATATAGTTCAATTTAGTATTCACTTATATTCGTTTTAATCCAGCAAAAATCTTGCTGAAGATCCTACTGTTAATAATTCCAAGCCTATAATAATTGGTTGTAGTGTATACATTGTATACAGTGTATTACATTGGGTGTGTGTGTGTCTGACTAAGGAATATAAAATTGCTTTACAATACACATGCACATCTGTAAACATCAAGAATTAGTTCTGCAATGGCTTTTGGTTGGGGGTAAACGATAAAGGGGAACCTGTCATGTGGAAAAAATGCTATTAACATGCAAATATGGGGTTATTGTGAACTTGGCTAGTGCCTACATGTTAAACCCTGTTGCCTGGAGGAAATTAACTTTAATCCCCTGGCAGCGTTCCGATTTTGGTCATGGCGATTGTGCCGGCACTGGATGTCACTGCTCCGTGTATGGAGAGCAGTCGGTGTAACGGTGTCCCACACTGACTGTCGCTCTGCAGTTAAGGAGATTGTCAGTCAGTGGGGGGGTGGCATGGTTGCAACCGCTGCTCTCCATGTGGAGAGAAGTGACTTTAAATCTGAATGCTGCCAGGAGGATTAAAGTTCATTCATTTAAGGTGCAGGGGCCAGACAAGTTCAGAATGCTATTAATCTGCTGATTAACCCATATGTGCAGGTTAACGCCATTTTTCTGAAAATGTGTTCCACAACAGCAATGGAGGATGTCCTCCATAACCTCATGGGGTACAGGAACACAGATTAAAAATCCCTCCCTACTTTACTAACCTGCTGGGCAGCGGTGGTTGTGGATTCTCCCTTCTCCTCCTGTCTGCTCCCATCCCCCATATATTCGGGACCGTCTTGGTGCATCTGCACCTCCCTAAAGCGGTCTGGTGATATCCACACCAGAGGCCTATTGCAGCTCTCTGGCATGCCCCCTTCCAGCTCTGGCGGCTTCTGCTGTGCGAACGCTAAGAAAGTGATGTCAATGGTATGTTCAAGAACTCCTGGTTCTTGACTGCATTGTTTAGCCTGACTGCTGTAGGAAAGTACTTTTAATCTGGACCTGTTCTGTTCTCTCACCCTTCTGAGTCACAAGTGTTCCTCGCTGGGGGCCTGGTATTTTCCTTCAGATACCCGCCAGAAGACCTCCAGGTAGGTTAAGATCCAGAATACCATGGATGGTGATATCTTACCCTGTCTGCAGAGCCCAGTGCAATACCAGTTACAGTAAATTATGTAGGTGGAGAGGGGGGGTCAGGTCTCCTAGGGTTTGAAGCCTCACTTCTTGGGCTGATGGCTTTTTATCCGTAACTTTGGGTTATTTTGGGTAATCCTTCTCTTCTATGGAGGCGAGGAGCCCATATCCAAGAGGGAGAAAAATCCATCCTGCAAATGTGCTGTTTATGCTAAGACACTGCTCTCTTCCACTAAGAAGAAACTATGCCAGCCCTGTACTGACAGCATAGTTAGTCTATGAGAAGGCTGCCCCACCCTAACTTAAATCCTTAGACAAGATGTCCAGGTGTCTATGGCCTCCTTTCCTCAAAACTTAATAACCTCCAAATCCTTTTTCCCTCTCTTCACCCCCCCCCCCCCCCCCACCCCCAAAAAAAAATCCAGGATGCAGAGTCGATGCCATCTCTGGCTGGGGCCCTAGCTCTGCCTCAGATGATATCTGGGAGGGTCAACTTCTTCCATTAAAAAACCCAAAAATAAAAAATTACTTCTTGCAAGATATGGAAGCGTTACTAAGGTTTAGTGAGAAACACCATGAGGTTGGAGGAAGAGGAGGAGGTTCCTCACTCAATACAGGATGACATGTTCAGGAGTCTTGGAGCAAACAAACGGTCAGGCTTTCCAGTGCATGAAAACCATCCAGGACCTCCTTTGCAGGAATTTCCATTCTTGCCGAAACTCCCATCTGAACTGAAACACTGATTGCCGCTTGGGGATGTCCCAATCATAAGCTTCTCCTTCAATGTCGATATTCAGGTAGCAAGAGTTGCAAAAAGACAGCATTCCCTTTCAAGAATTTCTCTCAATTTAAGGACCCCTTGGACTGGAAAATTGAGAGCCTTCTTTAAAAAATAAAATAAAATAAGTCCTGGGAAACCTCCTCACTGAGGACAAACATAGTCTCCACTTGTATAGTTAGGTCCCTATGCAAGTGGCTGGGATAATTAGAGGAACATGTGTGCCAGGGAACATGGGGGTGACTTGCTGGATTCCCTTCTCCTTCTCCAAAAAAGCAAGCTGGTTCCTTGCCGACACTCCTGTTGAGTCAGTAAGAATAGCCACAAGGTCAGCTGCATTGTCAAACTACTAGGAGAGCACTATGGTTCAAGATGTTGACTGGAGACATCACCTCAAACATCAAGCTCTGTTCTATTCCCTTTCTAGGTGAATACATGTTCGGGCCAACCCTTGATGAAATTTTATAAAAGGCATCTGCCAATGAGAAAGCTCTTGATGAACAAAAAACTGGCAGGAAGCAGTCCTTGTGTCCCTCCCAGTCTCGACCCTCTCTTTTAAAGAGGAAGTCAGGGCCTTGGAGTTACCCTAAGGCTACATTCACACAGCGTGTAATTTTTGCACTTTTTTTGCACGCGCTTTTACGCTAAAAGTGAATTTGTGTTTGCCGGCAAAGTGAATGGAAATTCACTTTTGCCATGCAGCTGCTGCTTAAATTTACACTGCACTTTTATGGGAGAAAGCGTGCGCGTAAAAGGAATCAACATGTCAATTGTTGGCGCTTTTTTCGCATGCTTTTTCCCATAGGCCCCATTGTAATTGCTGGAATTACGCATCGCCATTCAGACAATGCACAATTTCAGCATGTATAATGGCGGGCGCTGCAGGATATGTAGTCACACGGGGGAGGAATAATCCTGTGTTCCTCTCCCGTGTAACAGGCCTTTTGGCTTTCACAGTGTATGAATATACACTGTAAAAGCTAAATAAAAGTAATCAAAAGGTATTAAAAATAAAAATAGAATACTTACCAATCCGCCAGCTGTTACTGGGACCTGAGACATCCACGTTTGATGTGCTGCCAGGACCTTCCAAATCTGTGATTGGCCAGTAGGAATCATGTGATATGTGACATGCATATCACATGATCGCTACGTGCCAATCACAGATCTGGAAGGTCCTGGCAGTACATTAGACGTGGATGGCTCAGGTCCCGGTAATTGGGAACAGCCGGTGGATGGGTAAGTATTCTATTTCTTTATTTTTAATACCTTTTTGCTTACTTTTATTTAGCTTTCACAGTGTACATTAATACACTGTGAAAGCCAAAAGGCCTGTTGCATGGGGTAGAGGAACACAGGATTCTTCCCCTTGTGACCTCACTTCCCTCCTGTGCTTTTGGGGGAGAAATACAGCGGTCTGTAAATGCAACGCATTTTTTTTTTACCTGCGCTAAATAGGGTGGCCGCAGAATGCTGCAAAAAACGTGCGCCCCCCAAAATCACAGGAAATATGTGCTGTGTGAATGTAGCCTAAGGGAGGTAAGGGCAGAAATATCCTGGTATTCCAACAGCGGCCGGAACATTCAGAGAAGCAAAGATTTCGCCGTCGTGGGGGTTCAGAACTTGAACTTTTTCCTTTAGGGCAGGCACTATCTGCCAGTCACTGGATCCTCTGTATCCTCAAGGAGGGTCTTCGAATCGAGTTTGAATC
Source organism: Allobates femoralis (assembly GCA_033576535.1). NCBI lineage: Eukaryota > Metazoa > Chordata > Amphibia > Anura > Aromobatidae > Allobates > Allobates femoralis. Next base: position 405,170,324 of record JARQOC010000004.1, on the reverse strand, counting down.
CTACTCCCCCTCGAGGTCTATAGATCATCTTCCTTGCAACTCACGGAGCTCAGTATCTTCTGTCATAAAGTCTACAAGACCTTCTAGATGTCAGAACCAGCAAATAAATTATAGAATGTTCAAGATGGAGTCAATTAAAGCGATTACTCCACTGATCGAACAGAATGATGTGATGGCGACGGTAGACTTTAAAAGATGCCTACTTCCACATACCAATCCACCAGGCTTACAAGAAATTCCTCTGGTTTGCAATTTCTCAGGGCCAGATAGTAAGGCATTACACAACCCTGCAAAATTGAATTTTTTGAAAGATACAAGAGAAGTTTTCACTGATTTTTATGTAATTTGGTTTGCTGATTATGAAAATGACGTCCATTTTTTTCCATCACGTAAGAATTTTTTGTAAAACCAAGATCGATATTTTTGCTAAAATCCTATTTAAAAAGGAATTCTGTCAAACAATTGTACATGTAATATCTGGCAACAGTGGTTTTTATCCATTTAAATTTATGTATAAATATACAGAGGCCCCTTACTGGCACACAGCCCCCCCCTTCGGTATACAGAAGCCCCCTGCCTCCGCATTGATCTCACCCTCCGATGTCCGCAGGCACCCGGGTCCCCCGTCCACTCTCCTCGCTGTATGCCGGGTTTGCGGAGAGCGGCGCAGCAGGGATGATGTCATCACTGCGCCTGGCGGTCACATGTAGAACCCGGCGGCATATAGCGAGGAGAGTGAACGGAGAAGCCCGGGTGCCTGCGGACATCGGAGGGTGAGACCAATGTGGAGGCAGGGGGCCTCAGTATACCGAAGGGGGGCCGTGTGCCAGTAGGGGCCCTCAGTATACCGATGGGGGGGGCCTCTGTATATTTATACATAAATTTAAATGGATAAAAACCACTGTTGCCAGATATTACATGTACAATTGTTCGACAGAATTCCTTTTTCTGATCATCATAATGGGAGACCCAGACAATGGGGTTTAGGGCGCTGCCCTCCGGAGGTCACACTAGGTACTACAAGTTTGTAGCACCGCCTCCTCCGCTTATAAACCCCCACCGTAGGAGACATCCTCAGTTTTAAACTTAGTGTGCTCGGAGGATCACGCTTTGCTTGCACTTCACTGCATTCTCACAGCTTACGTGATGGCGTATGAAGACAAGGTAAAATGGTCCCGCTCGGGACCCCCGACAGCCTCCCCGCTCACCCTCTGCGGAACACGCTGGTGGAGGTACCGGAGGGCTTTTAGCCTGGACACTTCTGTGTTCTCCCGGTACGCTGTCGCGCTCCTTCCTTTCCATCCCTCCATGGAGGCTCTGGTAAGGGGGAGCCTGGAGCCTTGCACAGCTCCGCTCCGTCCGAGGCCTCCCTAAATGGTGCTTACAGACCGGACGGAGCCAGCCCAGTCCGAGGCCTCCCTAAATGGTGCTTACACTCCGGACTGGTGCTGTACCCCCGTCCGAGGCCTCCCTAAAGGTGCTTACAGACCGGACCGGCACTGAGGCACCTGGTGTGTCTCCTGTGTGCCTGGGGGTAGTGTCTGTCACTGTGGTGTCATGACACTCAGACCGCGCGGTTACCCTCGGGTCCGCGGTTCTGGCGGTGACCCTGTGCTGGGGTCTCCCTGGCTGACCGCCCTGTGTGTCACAGGGGCTGAGGCTGCAGACTGCGAGTGTTTTGATGTGTACATGCAGTCTGAGAGTGTGTGTGGTGATATTCACACTCTTTTCCCGCGCTGCGGGCTCCGGCACCTCCATTGCTGAGGCAGTCTGGAGGAGGAGGAGGCAGCCCTTATGGTGACATCACCGCTGGGCGTGTTGTGTGTTCTTCCCGCGTGTTCCTGGCTCCGCCCACATCTTCACTGTCGGCGGCCATCTTCTCCCTCACTTCCCGGCTGGGATCTGGCTGCAGCGCGTGTCTGCACTTGCAAGGGAGACCGGAACTCGCGGAGGTCACACACACTCACCGCTTCCTCCTACCGCTTTACTGCGGTCGGTAAGCCACCGGGATTCCCGGGTTGTTTGTGAACTTTGGCTTATATTCCCCTCACTGTGGAGATGTCCTCAGTTGGGAAGCATGCTGCTAAGGCGGCAGTGGTCACCGTTTCCTGCGCTACATGCAACGGGACACTGGTGGAGGGGTCCTGCAATAACTGCGGACGCCCAGAGGCCCGATCTGCTACTATTGAGTCTGCAAATCCGGGATTATACCCTGAGGTTCAGGTGATCCCAGGGCCATGGGAAACGCAGAATAAGATCAATGAATCTCTGCTGTCCCAGATGTCCTCCATGTCGCAAACCCTGGAGGCACTGCATAGGAGACTGGAGAACCCAGCTACTCCTCCTAGTTACCCCCGGGTGTCTCTTACTTCTGCTGTAAGACCCCCTAAGCGAGCCCGTGAGGCTTCTCCTGAGCTCCAGACTCTCTCTGAGGAGGAGCGTTCCTCTGATGGTGAGGAAGATGATGGGGGTTCTACTCTTGGGTCTATGTCTGAACCTCCAGATGGGGTGGAGGATCTGGTGTCCTCCATCAATGAGACATTGCGTCTTGTCACTCCTCCTGAGGAGGTGACTGTACACCCCAAGGAGATATACCAATGGCTGCGGCCAGAGGCTAGACCAAGTGGCTCCTTCATGGACCACACTAATTTCGGAAGGGTGATTAAAGCTCCCAGGTTGCATCCTGGGCGGCGTTATGTCCGTAAAACTAAGGACAATCGCTTTCCCTTTCCCCAGGAGGCGCTCCAGGAATGGTCGCAGTCTCCCAAGGTGGATGCTTCCATGACTAGGATTGCTGCGCGCTCCTTGTTTTCTGCCTCTGATAGCTCCTCATTGAAGGATGCTACTGATAGACAGGTCGAGCAACTCGCCAAGTCTTCATATGAGGCTGTGGGGTCCTCGTTTGCCCCTAATTTTGCCGCAGTCTGGACCCTACAAGCGATTACTATCTGTTTGGATGGTATCACTGATCTAGCTAGGTCCAGTCCAGAGGTCCTGGCTCTCACTGAGAGAGCAAGGGCCTATGCGGACTATGCCAGGACGGCATCTTTGGAAACTGCCACTCGCTCTGCTGTGGCCTCGGCCAATGCAATTGCGATCCGCAGGCTGTTGTGGCTGCGTCTTTGGGACTCAGATGCCACATCTAAGAAGATTTTACAAAATCTTCCGTTCGCTGGTGACAGGCTGTTTGGCACCGAACTGGACAAATTGATAAAGGATTCTGCTGAGTCTAAGATACCGCAGAATAAGCCTAAGCCACGGTACACCGTGAAAAGGAACCCTAAGCAGTGGTCCTTTCGCTCCGGTTCACAGTCATCAACGGCGTCCACTCGCTCAGACCGAGGGGGCAAGCCTGCTACTCAGTGGCGTTCCAAGAGTCGTCAGAAGAAGCCGGCGGGGGCAGCGGCTGCCACCCCCAAGCCCGCCTCGACATGACTCGCTCTCTCATCCTGCCTCCCCACAGGTGGGGGCCGCCTGTCCCGCTTTCAGGACCAGTGGCTCCTTCACATTCAAGATCAGTGGGTTCGAGACGTAGTCTCAAGAGGTTACAGGATAGAGCTGACGTCACAACCAATACACCGATTCCATCGGTCGGTTCCATCCCCAGAAAAGGCTCAGGCTTTTCACCTGGTGTTGGAGGGACTCCGCAGAGACGGAGTGGTGGTCCCTGTGCCCACGGAAGAGAGGTTCAGGGGTTTTTACTCCAACCTCTTTATTGTCCCAAAGAAGGACGGCTCTTTTCGCCCGGTGTTGGACCTCAAGTTGTTCAACCGGCACGTGTTGGTTCGGAAGTTCCGCATGGAATCCCTGCGCTCAGTGATCGCAGCTGTGTCACAGGGAGACTTCCTAGCGTCCATCGATATCAGGGACGCTTACCTTCACGTACCCATTGCACCAGCTCATCAGCGCTGGTTGAGATTCGCAGTGGGGGAAGAGCACTTCCAATTTGTGGCACTGCCGTTCGGGCTAGCCTCAGCACCACGGGTGTTCACAAAGGTGATGGCCTCCATGATGGCTCTCCTGCATGCGCAGGGACACGCCGTCATACCCTATTTGGACGACCTGTTGGTCAGGGCGCCATCGGAAGACCTTTGTCGGGTGAGCCTGGAGGTGACCATGAAGTCCCTGGAACGGTTCGGGTGGCTTATCAACATTCAAAAGTCGACCCTGGTTCCGACCCAGTCATTGACATATCTGGGCATGGACTTCCACACGGACTCGGCCCTGGTGTCCCTACCTCACGCCAAGCAGCTTGCGATCCAATCAGGAGTGCAGAATGTCCTCCTGTCTCCACAGTCATCCCTACGGGTATTGATGAGACTGGTGGGTCGCATGGTAGCGGCGATAGAGGCGGTGCCGTTCGCACAATTTCGCCTCCGTCCTCTCCAGCTGGAGATTCTTCGCAGATGGGACAAGAGGACGATTTCTTTGAATCGGCTGGTGACGCTGTCACAACCGACCAGGGATTCCCTACAGTGGTGGCTACAGCCACATCATCTGGCACGGGGACGGTCCTTCCTAAAACCGTCATGGTTAGTGGTGACCACCGACGCCAGTCTGAAGGGCTGGGGAGCGGTGTTCTTGCACCACAGGGCTCAAGGCCTCTGGACTCAGTCGGAGTCGGCGTTGCAGATCAACGTGCTGGAGATCAAGGCGGTCTATCTGGCGCTCCTGGCGTTTCAGAAATTCCTGTCAGGACAACCCACTCGGGTACAGTCCGACAATGCGACGGCCGTCGCATACATAAATCATCAGGGAGGGACCAGAAGTGCTCAGGCCCTCACCGAAGTCCACCGCATTCTAGCTTGGGTGGAGGAAAACGGCTGCCTGATCTCCGCAGTTCACATTCCAGGGGTCGAGAACTGGGAGGCCGACTATCTGAGCCGACAGGGGATGGACGCCGGAGAGTGGTCTCTACATCCAGACGTCTTCCGGGACATCTGCGGCAGATGGGGCACTCCGGACGTGGATCTGATGGCCTCACGGCTAAATCATCAGGTGCCCCAATACGTGGCGAGATCATGGGATCCTCAGTCTCTGGGGGCGGATGCCCTGATCCTGAGTTGGTCCAGCTTCCAGCTGCCATATGTGTTCCCGCCTCTAGCTCTGATTCCCAGGGTCCTGTGGAAGATCAGGACGGAATGCAGAGTAGCCATTCTAGTGGCTCCAGATTGGCCCAGGAGGTCCTGGTACCCGGACCTGTGGCAACTGTCAGGCGGACACCGGTGGGCTCTTCCAGAGCGCGCAGATCTTCTCGCGCAAGGCCCATTCTTCCACCTCAATTCCAGGGCCCTCAGATTGACTGCATGGCTCTTGAGGCCTGGCTGCTGACATCCAGAGGTTTCTCTCCTACAGTGGTTGCCACTATGAATCGGGCAAGGAAACCCGTTTCCAGGAAGATATACCACAGAACGTGGAAAATCTTTTTTACCTGGTGTGCCTCTGGTGGTCACTCACCGTGGCCGTTGTCTATCCCGACATTGTTGGCCTTTCCTACAGTCGGGTTTGGAGTTGGGATTATCCCTTGGCTCTCTGAAAGGTCAAGTATCAGCACTTTCCGTGCTATTTGACAGGCGCTTGGCGCTCCTCCCGAAGGTCCGCCAATTTCTGCAGGGGGTGTCTCGGGTGGTTCCGCCCTACAGGCGGCCTCTGGACCCTTGGGATCTCAACATGGTCCTGGCGGCTCTGCAGAAACCGCCGTTTGAGCCACTGAGAGACATCTCTCTCTCTCGTCTGTCCCAGAAGGTGGTCTTTCTGGTGGCGATTACGTCTCTGAGAAGGGTCTCAGAATTGGCTGCACTTTCGTGCAAGTCACCCTTTCTGGTGGTCCACCAGGACAAGGTGGTGTTGCGCCCACGGCCTGAATTTTTGCCGAAGGTGGTTTCAACATTCCACTTGAACCAGGAGATTGTTCTCCCATCATTTTGCCCCGCTCCCGTTCATCAGGTTGAGCGCGACCTCCATACTCTGGATCTCGTGAGAGCTGTACGCATTTATGTGTCCAGGACCGCCTCCTTTAGGAGTTCGGATTCCTTATTTGTCCTCACGATGGGTCGCTGTAAGGGGTCCGCGGCTTCAAAGTCGACCTTGGCCAGATGGATCAAGGCTCCCATTCAGGAGGCTTACCGGTCTTCTGGTTTGCCTATCCCGGTGGTTTGAAGGCACACTCTACTAGAGCTGTAGGTGCCTCTTGGGCCTTGCGACATCGAGCTTCTGCTCTACAGGTGTGTCAAGCGGCCACTTGGTCCAGCCTGCACACTTTCTCTAAGCACTATATGGTGCATGCCCATGCCTCTGCGGATGCGAGTTTGGGCAGGCGGGTTCTCCAGGCGGCGGTTGCCCACCTTTAAAAGGGAACCATGTGTTATCCGTCTTGTTGAGGAACTCTTCCCGCCCTGGGGTATTGCTTTAGGACATCCCCATTGTCTGGGTCTCCCATTATGATGATCAGAAAAAAGAGAATTTTGTTTACGTACCGTAAATTCTTTTTTCTTGAATCATCAATGGGAGACCCAGCACCCACCCAGTTGTTCCGTTGCATGTTTGCATTTGATCTGTTCTCTGTTGAGACAGTGTTTGCCGGGTTGTTGAACCGTCTGTGCACGGCATTCTTCCCGATGTTTCGGGTGTGGTTTATTTCTCCTCGCAGCTTATGGACTAAACTGAGGATGTCTCCTACGGTGGGGGTTTATAAGCGGAGGAGGCGGTGCTACAAACTTGTAGTACCTAGTGTGACCTCCGGAGGGCAGCGCCCTAAACCCCATTGTCTGGGTCTCCCATTGATGATTCAAGAAAAAAGAATTTACGGTACGTAAACAAAATTCTCTTTTTTAAATAGGATTTTAGCAAAAATATCGATCTTGGTTTTACAAAAAATCCTTATGTGATGAAAAAAATGGAGGTCATTTTCGTAATCAGCACACCAAATTACATAAAAATCAGTGAAAACTTCTCTTGTATTTTTTTTCATTGCAGGCCTGTGTTATCAACAGAATGTACTCTCCTTCGGCATCTCTTCAGCACCTTGTATCTTCACAAAAATAAAGGCAGAGGTCGTGGCATTTGTCCTGAGACAGGATTTGCTTAGTTCCCTACCTAGACAACATCTTAATTTAATCATCCCACCATCAGTCTCTGTGCTCATCTTGCATGTATCCACAACTTTCGAGATTCTCTCATCCATGGGATGAATCCTGAACCTCAAAGTCTGAATATCTACCTTAATCAAAAAGGAGATTTTGGGGGGTTGTTCTGGATTTCAGAAAATCGATATCTTTCTTGCCAAATGAGCATCAACTTGTTCTCAAGGGCAAGGTTTCTGCTTTCAGAGACCAGAAGACCCCCAACCTTGAGCACAGCTATGTGTCCTGGGCTCAGATTCATTCAAGAGTGCTACAAGAACACATCTTGATATCTTGGAACAGACGTCACGACTCCTTAAACCAGAAGATCTCCGATCAGGTGAGAGCTTTACTTTCCCCGTGGCTGAATTCCAGGAACCTCCAAAATGGAATAACCTGAAACCAGACTCCCCTGATTACGGTGTCTACCGACGTCTGCATATGAGGCTGGGTGCCATGGTGTCACAGACTCTCTTTCAGGGAATATGGTGCCCAGGAGTAAGCGTCAGGTCTTTCAATTTCAGGGAACTGAAAGCCGTAGAGGAAACGCTCAAATCTGCAAACAGCGTGATCCAAGGATCACACATGAAGATGGATTCAGACATGACCACTGTAGCCTTGCTTCGACATCAGGGAGGTACAAGAGTAGATAGTCTGAAGATGATTACCAGCAGAATACTCTGCTGGGCAGAAAAACACCAATCCTTATCTTCAGTTCACCTGAAGGGCTCAGACAACCCTCAAGCAAACTTCTTGAGCAGAAAAGATTTCCAGTCGGGGGAATGGAGCCTATAGGGGGTGTCACACGCGTCAATATCGCCTGCACGATATCGTCTGCACGTGACGTTGCAGCGATATTGACGCGTGTGACATACTGCATCAACCAGCGATAAATCGCTGGTTGATGATCGCCAGGTTTCAGAATCAGCTCTGAAACCTGGCGATTGTCGCCCGGTGGACACGCAGCATCGCTGCGTGTGACACCGGGAGCGAGCGATATTCCAGCTCCCAGCGCCTGTCACAAGCGCTGGGAGCTGGTCTCCAAGGTACACTGCGGGTAACTAGGCAGCGCGCGCTGCCTAGATACCCGACGTGTACCTTAGTTACCAGCCTCCTCCGCTCACCCGGTGAGCGGAGGAGGCTGGTAACTAAGGTACACGTCGGGTATCTAGGCAGCGCGCGCTGCCTAGTTACCCGCAGTGTACCTTGGAGACCAGGCTGCTCCCGCTTCCAGCAGGCTGGCAGCGGGAGCAGGACATCGTGGAAACGATATTTAAATCGTTTCCATGATGTCACTGGTCAATTGATCGCTGGTGAGTCTGTCTGTGTGACAGCTCACCAGCAATCAGCCGTCAATGTCGTCAGCGATCAGATCGCTGACGACATTGACGCGTGTGACAGGACCTTAAGGAAGTATTTAAACTTCTTGTATCAAAATTATGTTTCCCACAGTGGATTAATTCTCTCTGAACCCCAGGGACAATGCCCTGGCAGTGGACACGTTCGCCTATCCTTGGGAATTTAGTCTGGCATATGCATTCTCACCAATTCCACTACTATCAAGGATTATCCAGAAGGTAGACAAGGTGACTATAATTCTGGTTGCACCAAAGTGACCCAAGAGAACTTGGTTCGGTGCAACATCAGAACTTCAGCACGAGAGTCCAATAATGTTACCTTAGGTCAGCAAATTATATCAGGGTTCATTGCTTCACTCAGATTCTCAATGGCTAGCCCCAGCAGCAAAGTTACTGAAACCGAGGTCTTGAAAACCAGAGGTGTCTCGTAAAAAGTAATGCAATTTTTTTTGCAATGTAGAAAACCGGTAACCTAATGTCATTTATTTCAAAACATGGAAAATATTCCTACCCTGGTGTGCTTCTAATATTCCAGACCCTTTGCATCCCAACATTTCTCAGATTTTACATTTTCTTCACTGTGGCTTAGAGCTGGGTCTCAGACCCCCAAACCTTCAAACTACAGGTTTGCGTACTCAGCTCAGTATTTGACCAAGACCTTGCTTCTCACTCGTGGATCAAGAGATTTTTAGGATTTCAGCGCTCAGACTCCATACTAGATGTCAGATTCACATGGGATTTGAATGTGGTCTCAAAAACTTTCTAGTGGTCATTACTTTGGCAAGAACGGTAGGAAATCTCCAGACCCTCTCTATTTAGGGAATCTTACCTAGGGTTTCAGAAGATAGGATGGGTCTAGGCAAAGAGTGAACCTATCTTCTTAAAGTGGCATCAGATTTTATCGATCCCAAAAGATGATACTAACTTCCTTTTGCCAGAACCCTGCTAATTCTAGAGAAGAATTTCATTCTTTGGAGGATAGTTCTCTACTATCTCTTGTATTCTATGGTTCTGCTATTCTTTTATTAGCTGTCAAAAAGTACATCTCTTCAGCAGAGTCCTGCAGATTAGATCAAAATCTTTTCATTCAGTCTTCAGGCAGTAATAAAGGGTGGAAAGTCACTAAGAGCACAATTGGAACTTGATAAAGAAAGCAATTAGTGATGCATATATCAATCAGAGTTTGACACCTCCTATGGGTTTGAAAGCACATTGTTAATGTGCTTTGGAAGTGCTGCTCATGTTAAGTACCCAGTGACAGATGCCATTTATTATTGTGCTCAATTAAATGTATTTCCTTATCCAAATATTATAGATGTAAAATTAATCAATAGCAGTAGACAAGTTTCCAGTCTAGATCAACCTCCTCCTCGAACATGATGAAAACCAACTCTGCTACAACAGTCACTGTGGCTCTGAAATGTTAAAAATATGCTATGAATGGCTGCAGAATACTTGTAAAATGTCATGACTAATAACTGTTAAGTAACGTGATATCTGGGGCCGGTTTCTGTATTTCACAGTCCGAGTATAGACCATGATGTATGGACTAGCCTAGGATGAGGGTGTTGAGCTTAGATATGGAAGCTCTCAAACAGTCCACACATTTTGGCCCAAAATCAGATAGCCTTAGGCCATTTTATGTGTGCTGTGAGGTATGACCGGCATGAGAGCCCATGGCCGGTATACATCACATGTGTTTCGAGCCCTGCACACAGAGTTAACGGTATCTGAGCTTGTGTGTAGGGGTTATTGCTGTGCTAGACCTGACTGGTGTACAGAGGGTTAACTACTCCCAGGTCTGTGTGTGAGTAAGATGTGCTGATTGACTCAGTGTTGCAGGTGTATGTGTGGCAGCCAGGATAAGAAGCTGCCTAGTAGTGTGAGAGACTGCAGATGGGAGGTATACCAGACATGACCTCCTGGATGTGAGGACGTGAGGCAGAGGGGGTCCCCGTCCCACTGGGATGAGGCGGGAAGCCGGGCTCTCCATGTGGGAGACGCCTGTCCCTCTGAGCCGTATGGAGCCTGTTGACTATGTATGGGTCTGAGAGGGCAGTAGTCCATGCTGGACTGTGTGTGTGTGAGTGGAGCCCACGAAGGCCAGGTGGCTGTAACCGCCATTGGGAGCGACTAAAGCATTGTGATACGGTACCTATGACTGTGTGATGGTTCATGTGTAAAACATAATGGTCTATGTAAAAATTCCATGTATGTGGTCTCATGTGGCTGTAACCGCCATTGATTGATATGGTCCCGTTGACCATGTGTGATGTATAAACGTGTGGGTCATCATAGGTTTATGTAGAAGTGGCATGTGTGATGTATCCAAGTGTGAATAGGATGCGGAATGATCCCGGTCAAAGGGCCAGGCGGCTGTAGCTGCCATTGTGGACAGACTGTGAAGTCTATAAGGTTCCTGTTTATGTATTATATGTAAATATGAAGTGTAGATAGCCGCCATTACAACCAGACCGGGTGTATAAGGGTCGCCTTAAGGTTCTGTTGATGTGATAAATGTGAATACTGTCTTGTAGGTTGTACAGAGGAGCTACAGTTAGTGCTCCTCATAGTTGATGGAGCTGGTAGTAATGCTCCAATGTATATAATATATGATATGTGAATGTCTTATAATGTGTTTATGTGAGTAAAGAGTATTATATGTGAAATGTAATGTGTATTATATGTTATCAGCAGTTTATGACAGCTTAATAAACTGCTGTATTGTGTTATTTTGAAGAAAAACATGGTTGTTGGTGTCCATTCCGTTGCCAAACGAGTCCCCCAGGGGGCGCTACCTCACAGTGCGTAGTTTTTACAATGAATGTTTGAAGTAGACACAATCAATTTTCCAAACTTGGGGTTTTCTTTTTCTGCTCCAAAAACTATACAAAAATATTGTGTGCAATCACTCTGTGGCTGCCGCTACTGCTCACGTCCATACCTGAAATTTAAATAAGTCCTGGCACAGCCTTGCACTTAGCGGCTCATGTAATAAAATTGACTTTATAGTCTGGGTTTTAAAATTAAGGCACATCATTTGCATGCTGGGGCGTATTGCAGTTTAATAAATCTGCCCTGTTTTTTTATTTTATTTTATATAAATTAGACTTTATATTTTGTTAGTCACATTTCTTGTATCAGAAAAAGTAGGCACTGAGTTTCAGAATTGTGCTACGGTGCATAATTTCTCTAGATTACTACAGTTACAGATTTATTAAGTATGCATATCAAATGCTGTGCTAAAGAAGAGATTTGATTACTTCAGAAGCCAAAGAATAAAATAGTATTTATACTTCCAATTAATCCTGCACTACAGCAAAGTATAATTATATAAACAATGATTGGTAATTATATCCATGTTGCATGTGTTCTGACCTTGGCATACACAAGTTTAATTTTAGTTTTTACTGCATTGTGGTCTACATCTAACTCCCTTTCTGGATATAGGAGGCATTTTTGCTTGCTCATCTATTTACTTTGGCTTCTAATTCAAGCCATATCTTATGATTTAGTATATTGAGTTTTTTTTTAGTCATTTACTAATTTGTGTCATGGTGTAGAGATGTGACATTTTCAAAGTAAAAAATGTTTGTATCGTGTTAGCCAGTAGATGGAAAAATATATATATTAGAATCTGAGAGTCCTCAGTGGTTGATACCTTTTAATGGCTAACTTAAAAGATGGTAAGAACTAGCAAGCTTTCGAGACACTGGTCTCTTCATCAGGTTTAATAATGACACAACTTTTGAACACACACATAAATATACATGTGCATGGTTGGATGATGTAGTAAATAAACTAAGTGAGGTGAAGCGTAACACAGGACTTAGAGTTGGGAGAGGGGAGAGAGAATCTGGTGTAGTGAAAATCAGTGTCCTGAGATAAGAAGCAGTTTTATGTCCTTTGATTATGAGAACCTCCAAATCTTGAAGACACAACTAATGTAAAAAGACATAAATCCACGCGGCACATTCATTCCCGCTCAATGTGTCAAAGGTTAACATAAGATTATATTCCCAGACTCTTCTCTCTCTGCGATTTGAAATGACCTTTTAAAACTAGTATTTCCAGTACGTCCCCATGACAGCCCCATAGGAAGAGTAATCCCATATCCATCTGTAGGGACAGGCGGAAGGGGCGCTGCGGTGCTGAATCTACTTACCGGGGACCCGGTGGGAGTGTGGGGGCTGCAGCTCTCCCCTTCCCGCTGTCAAGTGGGTCCTGGGGCTGACACTCCCTGCTGGGAGACCCTCAGCCTTGTGGGAGGCAGGAGCTTCTGCGTGCCGCTTCCTCCCGCCACAGGTTCTGGGCATCCTGTTCCAGCAGCCCCTGGCTTCACCCGGCTGTGGGGACCGCTCTGCACCAAACCAGAAGTTCGGGATGACGCACTTCCGGTCCGCGGTTTCTGGCGGGGAATGCAAGCGTGGGCCAACCGTGGGCGCCAGAGGAACAGGAGAACATGGCAGGAACACCAGGTATACTATAAAAGGGGGGCTGGGGAGCTCCATGGGCATGCTAGCTGCCTTGGCACCCTGGCACCTGGCGGTATCATTATGGCAGATGTGTCCCTCCCTGATACACTCCCTGGATCCCTCAGCCATGTAAGTGTACCATTACCTTACTAAATGTTAAATGGACATTGCCCTCATTAGGCCCTTTATATATCTTTTTTTAGGATGTCTCTGGGCAACTACCACCTTCTAGGAAGGAGACAGGGAAAAAGGCCACAGTGAAACCCAAGAAGTGCCTGGATTGTAATATAAAACGTCCGGACTCCTATGCCAAGCGTCTCTGTGCTGAATGTAGAGCCTCCATGCTACAGGAGGAACGCGGAGCCTTAGTGAGATGCGTACTATTATTAAGGAGGAGGTTCAGGCTTCTATCGCGTCGCTACAACCCTCCACCCCAGGGGTCCAGGTTATTCAGACCAAAAGACCCAGAGAGGATATCGTACCATCTTCAGAGGGTGAAATTGATCCATCAGATGACTCTGACACCAATGTGAGCCTAAGCCCTGCACAGGGCGGGGAGCGTAAGAAGTATGTTTCATGCAGATGGCATGGAGATTTTTCTGCGGGGGTTCGAAACACGATGCAGGTGGAAGAAATGGAACAGATAACGAACATTCAGGATATCATGTTTGCAGGACTGAAGACTCCAAAATTTTTGTTTTTTCCTGTTAACTCCCATGTTAAGGACATGGTCCTGGAGAAATGGGAGGAAGTGGAGAAATGCTCTCTATTCCAAGGGAGTTTCGCTCACGCCTGTCGTTCTACCCTGACGATGTCTCGGTTTTGGACACTGTCCCAAAATTGATGTCCCAGTGGTCAAGGTGGCAAAAAAGACTTCTATCCCATTCGATGATTCCTCTGGCTTGAAGGATCCAATGGATAGAAAGGCAGATGGACTTTTGAAAAAGGCCTGGGAGGCATCGGAGGCGATTATTAAATCAAATGCTACTTCAATTGCCAGATCGATGAAGGTCTGGCTTGATGAACTGGAGGGTCACCTGTGGGATGGCTCCCCAAGGGGATCCCTCCTGAAGTCTTTGCCCCTATTAAAAATAGCAACAGATCTCATGGCCTACGCTTCGGCAGAATCAGTCAGATTTGCTGCTAGAAATAATGCTCTGTCCAACTTAGCCAGGAGAGCTGTTTGGTTAAAGACATGGTCTGGAGATACGGCTTCGAAAAACAAGCTGTGCTCCATTCCATTTTCGGGGCTCATGGTATTCGGACCGGCATTAGATTATATTATAGAAAAAGTGTCCAATAAGAAGGGCTTCCCAGAGGATAAAAAGAAGGCCCAGCCCTTTCGTAAACCTTTCCCCTTCCGTAGATCTAACCCTCAGAAAAAAGGGGGTTCCACAAGCTGGAGTTTTAATAAGGGGAGAAAAGATGGAAAGTTCCAAACCAGTCCTAGCTCCCGTTCAAAACGACCATGACTATGCCAGAGTAGGGGGAAGGCTGAAGTTTTTCAAACACTGTCGGCATCGGATTGCTCAAATCCCTGGATTTTAAACACTATAACACAGGGTTACAGAATAGAATTTTCTCAGACTCCTTATCAGACGTTCCATCTCACAAAGGGTTCCCCTGCCTCACTTTTCTGGCTGCATACAGACATAGAACAACCTCTGATCTCACAGGATCATTGTCCCAGTTCCAAAACACGAACAAAATCAGGGACATTACTCCTCTCTCTTTTCCATCAAAAAACCATCCGGGGAGTTCCGTACCATCATAAATCTAAAACCACTAAACCGGTGGGTTCGTTACAAGAAATTCCGCATGGAATCGGTGAGATCGGCTATTCCCCTGATAGACCCCTAGGCAGTAATGTGCACCTTAGACTTAAAGGATGCACATTACCACCTGCCAGTACATTCCTCAAGTCAGCAATATCTGAGGTTTCCTCTTCCAGCAGGCAGTCAGATTCTACACTACCAGTTCCGATGTCTTCCGTTCGGCTTGTCCTCTGCTCCCAGAATCTTTACGAATCTCATGGCGGAAGTGGTAGCCTACATCCGATTCAAGAATATTGCCATCATTCCGTACTTGAACGACTTACTGATAGTGGCAAGATCCCCTCAGGAGATTTCTCTTCATCTGGAATTTGTCCTGCAGACGTTAAGTAGCCTGGGTTGGATGGTGAACAGATGAAAGTCAATTCTTCTCCCACACACTTCATGCATCTTTTTGGGGGTTTGTCTCGACTCTCATACAAGAACGTCCTATCTCCCAGAAGACAAGTTGCTCTTCATCCCTCAAAGGATCCGTTTTTTTATGGGGAAGAACTATATATCCGAGAGGCAATGAGTATTTTGGGACTCATGACATCATGCATCACATGCATCAGATGGAGCCAATTCCATTCCAGGGCTTTGCAGAAATCCATCCTGGCAGTGATGGACAAACACCAGAGTTGTCTAGACATGAAGTTTTCTCTCTCCACTGATGCCCAGGATTCCCTGCATTGGTGGCTGGACCAGGATAATCTATGGTTGGGAGTGGAATGGACCCAGGAGCCTTGTCTTCTAGTCACCACAGATGCAAGTCTGTCCGGCTGGGGTGCCCGAGTGGGAGATTGTTACCTTTAGGGGACTTGGCCCAACACGATTCAGTCTCGATCTTCAAATTTTCGATAAATAAAGGCGATTTGAGAAGCCCTGCGGACAAGCCGAGCTGCCCTGAGGGACTGCAATGTAAAGATTCTATCGGACAACATCACTGCAGTCTCCTTCATCAGGTATCAGGGCGGTCCATGCCATCCACTGCTCCAGTCTTTGGCTACCAAGATATTTCGGGACATGGAAATTTTAGTGAGCTCCATCTCAGCGGTTCACCTTCAGGGATCCAAGAATCGAGAAGCAGAGTACCTCAGCAGGCATCAGATGCGGGCTTCAGAATGGGAAGTGAACGTGGAGGTGTTCCAGCAACTGACTCACAGATGGGGTCAGCCTCGCCTAGACCTGTTTGCATGCCAAGACGGAATCCTTCTCTCTCGACCCAGGAGATCATCCTCTGGTGGTGGACACTTTCCCAGTATTGGGGAGACGGCCTAAAAGTACCTTTTACATGCTTCAATGTCGTTAAGATCTCACCAACGATCTCACGGGAGCGCGGTCGTTAAGACATCTTTTTGACATCGTTGGTGAGATGTCACATGTCTAGATATCGTGAACGATGCACCAATGATGTGGCGAGCAGCTATCGTTCACACAACCCAGCGAATGATACTTGTTCACTGTTGTGAATAGGCGAAGTCGTTAACGACATCGTTATTGCGGTGTCACACAGAACGATGCAGCAGGTTGGCTGATCGAAAATCGTTTGATTTGAAAACATGTTCTCAAATGTGCGATCAGCGATCCAACGATTTATTTTAGTCGTATCTCTGTGTCACACGCAACGACGTACTAACGATGTAATTTGAACGACTCCAAACCCGTGATGTTTCAGCAATATTGTTCATGATATCGTACCATGTAACGGTACCTTTACGTATGCCTTTCCACCAACTCTGCTGATTCCGAGGGTCCTGAGGAAAATTCAGGACGACAGGGTGATGGTCATAACACTCGTCCCTTTCTGGCCGAGGAGAAGTTGGTTTTCCTTTCTTGCATTGGAGGACCCAATCTTGCTGCCATTGAGGGAAAATCTGTTGTTTCATCAGAATCTTCAACAACTCCAGCTTTCAGCCTGGCTTCTGAAGGGGAGATCCTGAAGGCTAAGGGATTATCCGATAATGTGATCCATACCATGCAAGCTAGTAGAAAGCCTGTCACTCAGGCGATATACCTCAAAGTCTGGAAGGCATTCTGTCGGTTTCATAAGTCGGTAGACACCTCTCTTCCAGACATACCAGTGATACTTGATTTCCTGCAAGCAGGATTTGACAAAGGTCTACATCCGAGCACCTTAAAGGTGCAGATTGCGGCGCTCAGTGCTGTCTTCTACACATCATTGTCCGCGCATCCTTGGATAATCAGATTTGTCAAGGCAGTCCAGAGACTTCGACCTGCCCAGCGACTTTCTTCCCGTCCATGGGATCTGACTCTTGTCTTGAAGGTCCTTTGCAGTCCTTCCTTTGGACCAGTTAATAAATTGGACATTAAAAACTTGACTCTGAAGACTGTCTTCTTGGTGGCAATTACCACTGCTAAACGGTTAGGCAAAATTCAGTCTCTCTCCGTGGTCGAGCCATATCTACAGATATGGGAAGATTGTCTCATTCTCAAGCTGGATCCAGGTTTCTCCCCGAAAGCTGTGTCATCCCTCACTTTAAACCAAGAAGTGGTTCTTCCATCATTCTGTAACAACCCTAAAAACCTGAAAATCAGAAGAAAGTGGAATTTCACCATCTCGATGTCCGCAATGTAGTGTTGGCCTATATGGAAGCCACTCAGAACTGGAGATTAGACTCTAATCTTTTCATTCAGTTTGGGGGTAAAAATTGAGGTAGGAAGGCTTCAAAACCGAGTAGCTAGATGGATAAAAGACCTAGCCCTGGCCATATCTTCAAGCTCGCAAGGGCTGGATAGTGACTTAAGGGCTACTAATACCCTGGGCTAGGTCCTTCCCTGGTGGGATAACTGGCTGGTGTCCATGTTGTAGACTCTTAACTGAGGCTCCATGGACTTCATCTACATATTCAAATTCTAGGGAGCAATGCACTTTGGGATTCACTGTGTTTGAGTGCTTTAACTGGTGCCCGCAGTGTTATCTTCCGCTGGTCTCCACAAGGTCAGTTGCTTTGTGATGTCTGTCTATCAAGCATTGCTCCCACCCAGCCAGAATCCTGCGCCACACTGATGAGGGGCAACAACCCCGAAACAGCTGTCTGTGGTTGGATACCTAGTCCATGGTAAACCCCTGGCCATATCTTCAAGCTCGCAAGGGCTGGATAGTGACTTAAGGGCTACTAATACCCTGGGCTAAATCCTTCCCTGGTGGGATAACTGGCTGGTGTCCATGTTGTAGACTCTTAACTGAGGCTCCATGTACTTCATCTGCATCTCTTTGTAGTAGTGGTTGCCGTTTCCGTGCACTTCCTCTTAACACCTATAGATTTGGATTGTAAGTGACTACAAGAGGGACCTGGTTGTTTTCTTCTCTAGTTTTGTAATGTAGGAGATGATTCCTTGATATTCTGGTGGCTCTTGTAATCTGGTTTTCAATTGCTCTTGGATGGCAGTCCTGATTCAAAAACGTCTTTCTGAGGCCCTCAAGGTGATTGTGTCTATCTGTAGGGTTTGAACATATCCAATTGTATCTGATGGCCTGGCTGTACACAATAGAGTTTTCTTATGTGTTTTGGATGAAAACTGTCCCATTGAAGATATATTGGATGGTCAATTGGCTTCTGGTACAGGGATGTCTCTACTTAATTGTTCCGATAGCTTGATGACGGTGTCCAGAAAGCTGATTTCGGTGCAGGAGTAGTTGAGTGTTAAGTTGATGGTGGATGAAACTGATTAGAGAGTTCATGGAACGTCATCAGCTGTTGCTCAGACTCCATCCAGATGATTAAAATATCATCGATATAACGATGATAGGACGAGAGGATAAAAAGTCACCTTCAAACTTGGCCATGAAAAGATTTGCATATAAATCCAAGTAGAAGGAATGGGGGCAACACCTAAAGGGGAATTCCTTGCCAGGAGGCGACAACGGACCGGAGGCACAGTATTCCCTGGGGTGCCAGTCGATGAATAATATCCAAGCAAAGAAAGGAAAATGGCACTCACCGGGACTGTGTGTAGCGGTGTACTTTATTGATGGGGTTGCGGATACAGGGTGCAGGGAGGGGGTACCGGGGTGACGACGGCACCGTTTCGGGCTCTCGCCCTTCTAAGGGTCCGTGATCCGTAGAAGGGCGAGAGCCTGAAACTGTGCCGTCGTCGCCCCGGTACCCCCTCCCTGCACCCAGTATCCACAACCCCATCAATAAAGAACACCGCTACACGCAGTCCCGGTGAGTGCCGTTTTCCTTTCTTTGCAAAGATTTGCATATTGTGGTGCCATTTTACTTCCCATTGTTGTGCCAGACTCCTGTAAATATATGTTGTCATCAAATGTAATGTAGTTGTGCGTAAGGATGAGTCTTGTAAACTTCACAGAATTATCATTAATCCCTATGTTTTCCAGGAAGGTTTTGCAGGCATTTAATACCTCCTGGTGTGGGATATTGCTATACAGAGATTCCACATCCATGGTGGCGAGGATGGTTCCTTCTGGCAGAGGACCTATTGCTGATAGTTTATTAAGTAGGTCAGTTGTGTCTCCACCAGGGGTTTGAGAACACCCTCTACACATACAGAAATTTGATCGCTGAGCGTGCCTACACATTAAATGATTGGTCTTCCTGAATTTCCTCATTTGTGGATCTTAGGAAGCATGTAGAATGTGCCTATTCTTGGACTTTCTGGTATCAGGTCATCAACTCTTAAGGATATGTCAAGTAGTCAAGAGACCAGTTTGTTTAATTCCTTGTATTAGTCGTGTGTGGGGTCAGACTCCAATTACTTGTAGTAGGGAGTGTCCGTCAGTTGTCTGCTTCCTTTAAGTAGTCAGATTTGTTCTTCATGACTATTGCGCCACCCTTGTCTGCAGGTTTAATGATGGTTTGTTGGTTTCAAAGACTGTGTGGCTCTTCTCTTCTGTGCATTGATGTTTGCCTCTTGTGTGCAGCTAAGTTAGTGGATTTTACCAAATGTCTGAAAGTGTCTATATATTTATCCAAATGGGGGTTGCGTCCAGGTGCAGGTGTCCACTTTGACCTTTTTTTGGTTGTCAGGATCCCTCTTCCTTCAACCCAGTTGGGTTTGGAATCCTCTTTGTTACTGTAAAATTCCGTCAGGTGTAGTCTCCTGACGTAATCCTCCATGCCGCTGCACAGTTCAGTTTAATTCAGCTTTAGTGAGACAAAATGAGAGTCCCCTAGAAAGCACAGCAAGTTCCACTTTGTTAGGTTTGTAATCCGAAAGATTGATGACATAATTAGATGCTTTTGTGTCTTGACAGGAGTAGTTGTCCAAGTTGTCAGATTTGGTCTTTGTTTTGTTTGTGTGGAGTCCTGAATTGAGGCTCAGTCTATGTAATTTCTTTTCCTTGTTATGGATCAGAAGGGTTCGTAATAATATTGTTGTTGGTTTTGTTCCATGCTCTCTGTAAGTGTGTTCCTCCGTGTTTCAAATTCTTCCTGGATGTTATTTTTGATGTTGTAGAAGACATGCAAAAGTTGGTTCCTTAGTCTCTCAGAGGTCCTGTGACAAAGGTTTTGTGTATAATGAGTGTTATAGGTATGTAGAAGTGAATTTGTAATCCAGAGTCCTTTGGGATTCTCCTTCTTGTATTTGGATAAGAAAAATATGTTACTGTCCAATTGTGCACATTTCTTCAGATGTGTCTGCAAATCCATAAAGATTCGGTACATTTTGGTATTTTCCATTTTGATAGTAAAAAATGTTTGTATTGTGTTAGCCAGTAGATGGAAAAATATATATTAGAATCTGAGAGTCTTCAGTGGTTGATACCTTTTAATGACTATCTGAAAAGATGTAAAAAACAAGCAAGCTTTCGAGACACTAGGGACTCTTCATCAGGCTTAATAATGACAACTTTTGAACACACACAAATATACAGGGTTGAATGATGTAGTATATAAACTAAATGAGGTGAAGCATAACACAGGACTTGGTTAGAGTTGGGAGGTGGGAGAGAGCATCTGTAGTGAAAATCTTTGTTCTGAGATAAGAAGCAGATAGTTTTATGTCCTTTGATTAGTTGTTTCTGGGTCATTCCATATCAAGTGTTCCAAATATCAATATTTTTTTTACCTGACATCTTTAGATTTTTTTTTACTTTTTTCTATATGAAGAACAACTTTAGTTAATTACAAATTAAAAGTTTTGAATTTTTTTCTTCATCAGGGAATTTTTTAAAGACTTTTAAAAGTTAAAAAAAAAAGTGTGAATTTTGGCCTGGTATGGATTTACATTTTTATCATATCTCGGGCTAGAATTAAGATAAAGAGGTGGGAGAGGCATCATTTTTCTCAGAACGGTACCGGCTTTCATTTGATATGTCACAAGACTATGTTTCTTTATATTTTGTTTTGGAGAAATCAATTTCAACATTTTGATGCACAATTGTGAAAAAAAAGTTTGAAAATTGTGAAAAAATGCATGTGTGTTACTTGTCTTTTTGGTTATATTTGTATACAGATTCAACTTGGGACCTATCAAATGTATATATTTTTATTTATATTTTTTTTATTTAATGTTTGTGTGAGTTTCTTCCTTTTTTCTTTTCAAATTACAACTTATTGAATTCAATATTTCTATGCAACAATAAAGAAAGACAAAAAACAAATACTGTAAGTGCCAGGATAAATACATTTTAATCATCATAACGCACCTTGCTCAGCATTTTCAACCTGAATGCAATGAACAAACCAAAAGAAAAAAGGTGATCATATCATATCCTCAAGTGTGATTAAACAAGATTAAAAGAACCAATATTTTTAACACCTATTTATAAATGTTACATTTTTTTTTCTATTATATCACTAAACATGTCATTTATGAAGTGTTTAAGAAGAATGGTACTTGAAATCAATAGTAGTAATTAGTAATTGAAATTTTTCTAATTTCTAATTATAATTAATTATATTATATGTATATTATATATTATAATATATTATATTATAATTATTATAATTATAATATTTATAATTGAAATAGCAATTGAAATCAATGGGGGGTGTTTTTCTGAACAGTGATCACTCAGAATAGCGCTTTGTGTTTATTATCCCTTAATAAGAAAAGCATTTAACTATTAATATAAATTTACTCAAACTTTAAACACACTCGCCAATATTGCAGCACACTGAATCTCTTGATGCAATGTAGAGACTATTGTTTGTTCAAGAATGAACATGTCCAGGTATGTCAGGACATGAAAGCTCTGAAGCTCTGTCTTACTTCCTGACTCTGCAGTGGGCAGATACTTAACATGATAGACAGAGCTGCTGGCCTGTCAGCTCCTCTGCATTCACTATCTACTCCTGTTCATTCTCAGATTGAGACCTAACAAAGCTTTCTCCTCTGTCCTCTCCTGCTTCTAAGCTGTAACATAATAAAATAATACAGTAATATTAAATACAGTAAATTATGGATTATCTGGTAAATATAGACCCCACACTTTTAGACCACAGGCTAAACAGATCTGAATTCAAGATTTTCGAATTGACACTACAATAGTTATATATTTTTAAATATGATCCCATCACGATCTCAACTTGAATTTTGGTACAGATGTAGCTAGGAGCATAGCAGACACATGTGCATTTTTGGAAATTTTTAAATGAAACATTTTTTTTCGGAAATGCGTTTTAAAACTTTAACACATTGAGCGGGAATGAATGTGTCATGTGGATTTATGTCTTTTTACATTAGTTGTTTCTTCAAGATTTGGAAATTTCTCAATTAATCAAAGGACATAAATCTATCTGCTTATTATCTCAGGACACTGATTTTCACTACACCAGATGCTCTCTCCCCTCTCCCAACTCTGATCAAGTCCTGTTATGCTTCACCTCACTTAGTTTATTTACTACATCATCATCATCATCCAACCCTGTACATGTATATTTATGTGTGTGTTCAAAAGTTGTGTCATTATTAAGCCTGATGAAGAGGCCATAGTGTATCGAAAGCTTGCTTGTTCTTACCATCTTTTGAGTTAGCTATTAAAAGGTATCAACCACTGAGGACTCTCAGATTCTAATATATAATTTTCCATCTACTGGCTAACATGGTGCAAACATTTTTTACTTTGAAAATGTCATATTTCTACACAATAACACAAATGAGTAAATGACTGAAAAAACCTCAAGTGTACTAAATCATAAGATATCACAAGAACAAGCAAAAATGCCTCCTATATCTAGAAAGGGTGTTGGATGAAGACCACAATGCAGTTAAAACTAAAACCAAACTTGTGTATGCCAAGGTCAGAGCATAGCAACAAAGACTGGATATTATTACCAATCATTGTTTATATATTTATATTTTGCAGGAGTGCAGGATTAATTGGAAGTATAAGCACCATTTTATTCTTTGGCCTCTGCAGTATTCACATCTCTTCTTAAGTGCAGCATTTGATATTCAGACTAAGGCTATTGTTAGGTCCCCTGGCACCGCTCCCCAGCTGACCTCTCCTGGGTCGGCATCCCATGCTCCACTGCCGACCGGGCATCCGGCGTCCAGGCGTACTGTGTCTTGGAGCCGTCGCCAGGTCCCCTTCCTGTCTGCTGACTGCCCAGCTCACGCACCAGAACGCTGCAGAGGTCAGGATTCATGAGTGTCATGAGCGGTGCACTAGGCGCGGCCGTGCCCTTTGCCTGTGACTCTTGGGGCCGGTCCGGCCCAACCTGACACTCCCCTTGACCAATAGCTACCCGTCCTCTGGTATATCAGGCCACCTCCCCTGATGGGAGATGACTGATTATTAAGTTAGTTTGCTTCTGCCTTGCTGACTGTTGGTCAGACTTTCCTTGTACTCCCCTCCAGTAGAGCCATTCCTGCTCTCCCAGCCTCGGGCTCTGTACCTGTGGTTCCTACCTTGCTATACCGTAGTATAGGCTAACTCTTCGAGTCACCCCCCTGGTACTAGCAGCTGTGGTATTTAGACCCCCTGGGCTTGCCCCTGACAATCCCTGTATAGGAGTTGGTTAAACTAGGACCAGCTCACCGAGGGAGTTCGGTACCACGGCCCAGTGGGTCCACTCCAGGGTGCCTTCCCCCGGAAGCGTGATAGCTATGTTCACACATAGTGTTTTTTTGCGCTTTTTTCAGCATTTTGCACAGACATAAAAATACCCTGTAAAAATATGCGGTGCATTCACACACCGCATTTTTTTATGGGTGCACTTCTCCCCCAAAAGCGCAGGGGAGAAGCAATGTCACACAGGGGAGGAACAAAACGTGTGCTAGCCCCTTTTGGGTTGCGTAGTGTATTAATATACACTACGAAACCCAAATTACACATACATGACAGCTCAGATGTTGGGCTACACATTGTAGATGCGTGCCATGGGCCAGTGTGTGTGTTGCAAGAGCCACAATTGACGACACGAGCGTGTATTTTGTGACAAACTCCGATAGACAATGGCGTCATGTATTAGCCAGCCTTCAAGAGCAGGCTGACCAATCGTAACGCAGTTGTGTTGTCCAATGAGCGTGTATGGGGCGCGGTGTAAACCACTGTGGCACGCCTATCTCCTTGCCGCGCTGAACATGTACGCCCACATTGCCTTTGAGATTGCAGCGTGTGAAGCGGCGATGGAATGAGGCAAAATTGGTTCCGCTGTAGGTGAGGCGATTTCCGGAGCGACACATCGCCTTAGCTTCAGGGCGAAATTGCGGCTTGTGACGCCGCCATCGGCGATCTGAGGCGGGCACGAAAAACGTGAGCGCGCACTTCATATCACCACACATTGCCAGGCGAGATTGCAGCTTGTGACGGTACCTTTAGGCCTGAGACGGGAACAAGGGAGTATCCTCTATGTCTGGAAGAAAGGTTTAGGCTATGTTCACACATTGGGCATTTTTGAGTGCTTTTTTATGAGTGCTTGTCAAAAATGCGCAATGTGCCTCTGTGTCTGCCAGCAAAGTGAATGTGAAATTCACTTTGCCGTATTGACACGGTGTAAAAATATGCAACGCTTTTATGAGAGAAAGCGCGGGCATAAAAAGAATTGACGTCAATTCTTTGCGCAGCTGCGCCCGCACTCTCTCCCATAGGGGCCGGCACTGCAGGATCTGATGTCACAGAGGGGAAGGAAGAATCCTCATTCCTCCTCCCCTCTGTGACATGTGTGACCACCCCATTTGACTTTGCAGTGTATTAAAGGGAACCAACCACCTCAGATGACGTCTATAAGCAGTTAATACATGTCCCTGCACCCTACCTACACCATTCCAGCTATGTTTTTGCTAAGAATATTGATAAAGGCAAACCGAAATAAACACTTTGTAAACTTACATGCCTGCGTACTTGAGGGCGTCTCCCTCGGGCTCTCGTACTAGAGGGCTGTGTCTTGTGCAGCATGAGTGGCTTCCCTACCCCTCCCTCTCTCTTTGCAGGACGTCACTGAAGGGCGTTATATTATCTTTGCTGCCTTGCGTGCCCGCCCACACAAAGATAATATAACGCCCTTCAGTGACGTCCTGCAAAGAGAGAGGGAGGGGTAGGGAAGCCACTCATGCTGCACAAGACACAGCCCTCTAGTACGAGAGCCCGGGGGAGACGCCCTCAAGTACGCAGGCATGTAAGTTTACAAAGTGTTTATTTCGGTTTGCTTTTATCAATATTCTTAGCAAAAACATAGCTGGAATGGTGTAGGTAGGGTGCAGGGACATGTATTAACTGCTTATAGACGTCATCTGAGGTGGTTGGTTCCCTTTAATATACACTGCGAAATCTTAATAAAAGGAATCCAAATGTGTTTAAAATAATGAAGAATGAATACTTGCCCTCCGGCAGGTGTTCGGGGAGCTAGAAGGTGGCACAACCAAACCTGCAAGGACTTTGCTTAATGTCACTGGGCGCTGATTGGCCTCTCGCAGTCATGTGATATGTGACGTCATATAAGAGAAAAGAAAGAGAAAGGGGCGCAATAGTGCGGTTACCAGGGGGCTTTTTTTAGCGGGGACGTACTAATAGGTGGCCACTCACCTTATTGGGTTGTGCTGTCCCCGCACAACCCGGTAATACATTTGATAAGGCGCCTTTCACAGGCTCTAGCTCATCCGCACACCGCGTGCTTCAGGGGCTACGAGCATCTGGTCACGTCACCGCAGGTCCTTAAGTTAAAGCTCCTGTTGCCAGGCGACGCCAGGTCCTCACGTTAAGCTGCACTCTGCGCCTAGCTGCTCCCCGCCGCTTTACCCTCAGAGAGCGATTTATATTAGAAGGTAAAAAAACTATAAGCGATCTAATTGGAGGCGCTCAGGCACTAGGGAATGGTTTTTTTCAACAGACCTTTATTCAGGCTCCCCTCTTAGGGTACCTTTACACGCCGCTACTGGCGGGTGGATACAACCAGCTACTTCACGTGCACGAGCACGCACAAACGGTTGCAAACGGTAATCGCACCATCTTTACACGCTGCAACAAGGTGCGCTACGGTAGGTTACATCTATCTCTAGATACACCGCCGGTGTCTCAAGTTACCTTCTGCCGAGCACCTTACCTCATTTACACACCGCTACAACAAGCTAATATGGGCGGACCTGGTGCAGCAGGGACAACACATAGGCGTGCCACAATTGTGGATTACGAGACGTCCGTACGCTGATAGGACAAAGCAAGAACATCATGATTGGGCAGGCATCGCAGGAGGCTGTTTAATACATGACGCTCGAGCAATTGTGTAGTGTGACTGGTCAGCTCCTTAAATATGCCTCCCTATGCAGCGTCTACCAATCGTAATGCAGGAGCTTCCTCCAATGATCGCTGATGGGGCGCGGTAACCCGAGCCTGTGTCACGCCCCAGCTACATACCAGGTACATAGGCTGGTGTCCAGACATCCCTTCTGTTGCTTCTTTACACGCCGATACAGGTCGCTACAATCGGCTGTGTAGCCACCTGTTTCAGGGCAGTGCTCGGAAACAGGTGCTGCTACTGCCGGGTGGCTACTACCGTCTTCACACGCCGCTACTACGGGGTATATTGCCGATGCAAGATACATTTCTCGCATGTAGCTGGTTGTATCCACCCGCCAGTAGCGGCGTGTAAAGGTACCCTTAGGGTACCTTTACACACGGCTACATTTGTAGCTTGTCACCACGTAACTTACTGGTTGCAGTGAAATCATGGATACATGGTTCTATCTTGTTGCT
This sequence comes from Allobates femoralis, assembly GCA_033576535.1. NCBI lineage: Eukaryota > Metazoa > Chordata > Amphibia > Anura > Aromobatidae > Allobates > Allobates femoralis. Next base: position 405,143,432 of record JARQOC010000004.1, on the reverse strand, counting down.
GTGCACAAATGGAATCATGTATCCATGATTTCACTGCAACCAGTAAGTTACCTGGTGACAAGCTACAAATGTAGCCGTGTGTAAAGGTACCCTTAGGGTACCTTTACACGCGGCTACATTTCTAGGGTGGCTACAGGTAACTTACTGGTTGCAGTGAAATCATGGAGAGATTATTCCATTTGTACCCAGCAACAAGATAGAACCTTGTCTCCATGATTTCACTGCAACCAGTAAGTTACCTGTAGCCACCCTAGAAATGTAGCCGCATGTAAAGGTACGCTTAGGGCCCCTTTACACACGGCTACATTTCTTGGGTGGCTACAGGTAACTTACTGGTTGCAGTGAAATCATGGAGACAAGGTTCTATCTTGTTGCTGTGTACAAATGGAATAATCTCTCCATGATTTCACTGCAACCAGTAAGTTACCTGTAGCCACCCAAGAAATGTAGCCGTGTGTAAAGGGGCCCTTACTCCACAACATGTTTCGATAGATTCTCTATCTTCCTCAGGTGGCCTGAGGAAGATAGAGAATCTATCGAAACATGTGGAGTAAGAGGGGAGCCTGAATAAAGGTCTGTTGAAAAAACATCCCAGTGCCTGCTGCCTTTGTGCCTGAGCCCCTCCAATTAGACCGCTTATAGTTTTTTTACCTTCTAATGTGACGTCATATGACACACATCACATGACCGCGAGCGGCCAATCAGCACCCAATGATATCATGTAAGGTCCTGCCAGCTCGATACCTATGCTTGGCTCAGCTCCGGATAGCCTGAACAGGCCGCCGGAGGGTAAGTATTCATTCTTCATTATTTTTAATACATCTGGCTTACTTTTATTAAGATTTTGCAGTGTATATTAATACACTGCAAAATCAAAAGGGGCTGTCACACATGTCACAGAGGGGAGGAGGAATGAGGATTCTTCCTTCCCCTATGTGACATCACTTCTCCCCCGGGCCCGTAAAAAAGCGTGCTGTCTGAATGCACTGCTTCTTTTGTTGTGCTTTTTTGCGCGGCCACAATATGTGGGCTAAAAGCGTGTGCCAAAAAGAAGCAGTGTGTGAACGTAGCCTTAGGGTACCGTTACATGTCGCAACATTGCATGCAATTTCACTGGCAATTTGCTGGTTGCAGTGAAATCATGGACACAATGTTCTATTTTGTTGCAGTGTACAAATGTAACAATGTGTCCATGATTTCACTGCTTCCAGCCAATTGCCAGTGAAATTGCATGCAATGTTGTGACGTGTAACGGTACCCTAAGGGTGCCATTACACGGGGCGACATCGCCGCCCATAACAGAGGCGATGTGGGGGCGTGGCCTATCGCTGGCGTCATCGCCCCTACGTCGCTTCATGTGAAGGGGCGATGTCGCCGGTGCCTGGAGGTCGCCTAGTTTCAGAGCAGTCCACATCGCCCCATGTAACCAGGCGCAGTCGACCTGTCAGGCAATGGGAGCCACAGGGTACCTTTACACACGGCTACATTTGTAGCTTGTCACCAGGTAACTTACTGGTTGCAGTGAAATCATGGATACATGGTTCTATCTTGTTGCTGTGTACAAATGGAATAATCTCTCCATGATTTCACTGCAACCAGTAAGTTACCTGGTGACAAGCTACAAATGTAGCCGTGTGTAAAGGTACCCACAGGCTCCCATTGTCCTGCATCGCCGCTGGGGTTTTCAGACACCCCGGCGGCGATGCCGCCTGTCAGCTCGCCAGCGCGGGCTGGAGATGTCGCCCCGTGTAAATGGGGGACGGCGATGCTGGCGGGGCGCCAAAAACGTGCGCGCACCCGCCAGTTGCAGCCAACATCTCCAGCCCCGTCGCCAGGTGTGACGGGGCCTTTAGACCATCTAGTTGAACCCATAGGGTACCGTTACATGTCACAACATTGCATGCAATTTCACTGGCAATTTGCTGGTTGCAGTGAAATCATGGACACATTTTTCCATTTGTACACGGCAACAAAATAGAACAATGTGTCCATGACTTCACTGCAACAAGCAAATTGTCTGTGAAATTGCATGCAATGTTGCGACGTGTAACGGTACCCTTATAGACAGCGCCGGACTGGGGTGACTGGGGCCCACCAGGAAAATTGACTCCAGGGGCCCACCCACCCGGGGCCCACCCGGGCCCACCCATTCTTCAGCTATATGCAAATACCTGTTATGCGTTATACCTATTATAGTGTAGTGTGGACAGTGTGGACTGTAAAACACAGACGGCTCCTGCACACCACTGTGCGCTCACCATTACTGCGATGTATCATAATTGTAGTTTGCATTAATTTGGATTTTTTGGTGACAACAAGTTATCAGCGATGCACAGGCAGGGGCTGGCTGGCAGATCTTGCCCTGGGGGGTAGTTGACTTTTTCTAGCCGGTGGCCAACTGAAGACCGGGGGGATGGGTGCTACCACTACAGAGGCCAACTGAAGAGCATGTGGGTGCTGGCGCTGCTTCACTAGCCTGCCAGCTGCCTGCTGCCGCGCCAATCCCAGGTCACAGTTAGCCTCCACGCTGACGCCCGCGTCCTGCCTGCTGCGTCCCGGGTCCCACGTGGCGGCTCTCACTGAGGGGGCGGCTCTAAACTAGGACTAAATCACTGGCCTGGGGGCAAATACCTCCCTGCAACCTGGGCCAGTCAGCCCCTGTGCACAGGTTAGGAATGTGATTACTTATTTATTGGTGGAGTCCGCACCATCAGAACAATGTGGCACTTTGAGTATTTGGTGAGTTTTGTACCTCAGTATTTGTAAGGCCGACTTCACACCACGGTGTGATCAGTTCCGGGGCTGTCCGATGTGAATCAGACAGCCCTGGACCCAATTTTGACATAATGCAGCGATATGGTGCTGAACAGGGCCGGATGGCAGCTATTTGCCATCCTGTTTTGTCCCTGTCCGGCAGCATCAGGCTGCAAATGATTTTTGCCCTGGACACAAAAACGGAGCTTGCATCATTTTTGTGTCCGGGGCGAAAAATTTAAGCAAACCAGATCCTACCGGATTCTTCCGGTTCTAGCACGATCCGGCACCCCCTAACATGAGAGTCTATGGGGCACCGGATCGTGCCGGACCTGACAGAGAGTCTGTCAGGTTGCCATACGCCAGCTGCTGCAGTTCAGCCGTGAGCTCCTCTGAACTTCAGCACCAGGAGCTGCCCCCTGTGAAGATGTTCAGCACCATTTCAGTAGGGGACAGCTCCTGAAGCTGCACTCTGCAGAATCTGGCTACAAACAGGACCGGAGAGCATATTAACCCTCCGCTTCTACCTGTCAGGCTGTGTCCGGTGCCTCCTGCAAAGCACTGGACACAGCCTGACAGGGGAAAAAACGTGGTGTGAAGCCGGCCTAAGACAAAACTAGGAGTAAAGCAAGCAGAGGTAATCCTGGATTTGTCTTATAAATACTGAAGTCACCAAATGCTCAACTTTCTTTCTCTGGCAAACCTCTGCATGATGGTGCTGAACCTCTTGACAGGGGACAGCTCCTGGTGCTGAAGTTCAGCGACGCTCATGTTGAACTCCAGCAGCCGGCGTCCAGGAACCTGACAGACTCTGTCAGGTCCGGCGCGATCTGGCGCCCCATTGACTCTCATATTAGGGGGCGCCGGATCGCACTTGATCTGGGAGAATCTGGCAGGATCCGGTTTGCTTAAATTTTTCACCCCGGACACAAAAATGCTGCATGCTCCGTTTTTGTGTCCAGGGCAAAAATCGTTTGCAGCCTGATGCTGCCAGACAGGGACAAAACCGGATGACAAATAGCTGCCATCCAGCCCTGTCCGGCACCATAGGGCTGCATTGTGTGAAAATCGGGTCCGGGGCTGTCGGGTTCACACCGGACAGCCCCAGACCTGATCACACCATGGTGTGAAGTTGGCCTAATACCATATACAAGGAACAAATCCCGCCAAGCCATGACCAGAGCACATAATGGCACCAGATGGTGACCGATAATGAAAATGTAAAAAGCTCTGTATAGAGTCAGTGTAAAGATAATGTAGAGATCACCAGTGACATTATACACAGGAGCTCTGTGTATAGTGTCAGTGTGTGTGTATAGGTAATAAACAAACTCACCAGTGATGTCTCTAGGTGAAGTTCTTTATCTGTTGCCGACCGATATCACATCTTCTATGTAGGACCTATCTCTGCAGAAAATAACAGTTATCTACAACTACCGTATATACTCGCGTATAAGCCGAGTTTTTCAGCCCAAAAATTGGGCTGAAAAGTACCCCCCTCGGCTTATACGCGAGTCAGTGCTGTATACCGATGTATACATCGGTACATACCGATGTATACATCGGTATTACAGCAGCCCCGCATCCCCAGTAATGCAGGGCCCCCCCAGCGTCTCTCCGGTCACCTGTAAAGGAAACTATACTTATCACAGTGCTCTGTCCGCGCCCGCTCGCACCCGCTCTCAGCTGCCGACCGCGATCCTCCATCTTGCGTCTTCTTCCTGTTTCTGTGCTCGTCGCGGGCAATGACGTCATTCCCTGCGACGAGCACAAGAAACAGGAAGAAAGAAGACGCAAGATGGAGGATCGCGGTCGGCAGCTGAGAGCGGGTGCGAGCGGGCGCGGACAGAGCACTGTGATAAGTATAGTTTCCTTTACAGGTGACCGGAGAGACCCTGGGGGGGCCCTGCATTACTGGGGCTGCCTGTATACTACCGCTGGGGATGCTATATACCTCTGGGGCTGTATATACTACCACTGGGGCTGTATATACTACCACTGGGGCTGTATAAACCACTGGGGCTGTATATACTGCTGGGGCCCTGTATACTACCACTGGGGCTGTATATACTACCACTGGGGCTGTATATACTACCACTGGGGCTGTATATACCTCTGGGGCCCTGTATACTACCACTGGGGCTGTATAAACCACTGGGGCTGTATATACTGCTGGGGCCCTGTATACTACCACTGGGGCTGTATATACTACCACTGGGGCTGTATATACTACCACTGGGGCTGTATATACCTCTGGGGCCCTGTATACTACCACTGGGGCTGTATAAACCACTGGGGCTGTATATACTGCTGGGGCCCTGTATACTACCACTGGGGCTGTATATACTACCACTGGGGCTGTATATACTACTAGGGCTGCGTCTATACTACCACTGGGGCTGTATATACCACTGGGGCTGTATATACTACTGGGGCTGCGTGTATACTACCACTGGGGCTGCTGTATCTACCTCTGGGACTGGTGTATACCACACTGCTGGGGGCTGTATACTTGTGCTAGGGTCCACCCTCGGCTTATACACGAGTCAATAGATTTTCCCAGGTTTTGGGGGCAAAAGTAGGGGGGTCGGCTTATACACGGGTCGGCTTATACACGAGTATATACGGTAATGACTTCCAGAGCAAAATCCACACTTTTGCCACGATTTCTACACCACATGAAATGACAAAAAAAAACGACATAGTGCCGCACTACACAGTAACATTGCTCCAGTGTCATTCTGTGCCTGCTCATCTCTGTCAGCAGACATATTTGTCTGATGGCAAAGATGCAGCAGAGCTGAGGTCAGAAGACCTGTGGATTAAGTCAGAGCGAGGTATTTTTTTTAATTAAAGGGATCCTGTCACCCCCAAAACGCATGTAAACCTATTAAAACCTGTCCCTAGAGCATATTAACACTATCCCTACACTCTTTTTACCTCCTAAAAGCATTAAGTGACATTGAATAAAAACGTTTTATAAGTACCTGATTAGTGCTGATAATGAGTGACTATGCTATTCATAGTCACTCATCAAGACTGCCCCTCTGCTTCATAGCACGCCTGAATAGGCGTGATCTACATCCAGGATTCAAATTCGTGCCTCCCCGCTGTGCCCTGTGTTGTAGGAGGCTGCAGTGTGGCTGGTGACGCGATCCGCGTCATTCCCGGCGCCTGGTGACGTATTTAGACCGGCGCCGCGCTGTTAGCTTCAAAATGCGCACTGCGCATGCGCATTGGGCATGCGCAGTGCGCATTTTGAAGCTAACAGCGCGGCGCCGGTCTAAATACGTCACCAGGCGCCGGGAATGACGCGGATCGCGTCACCAGCCACACTGCAGCCTCCTACGACACAGGGCACAGCGGGGAGGCACGAATTTGAATCCTGGATGTAGATCACGCCTATTCAGGCGTGCTATGAAGCAGAGGGGCAGTCTTGATGAGTGACTATGAATAGCATAGTCACTCATTATCAGCACTAATCAGGTACTTATAAAACGTTTTTATTCAATGTCACTTAATGCTTTTAGGAGGTAAAAAGAGTGTAGGGATAGTGTTAATATGCTCTAGGGACAGGTTTTAATAGGTTTACATGCGTTTTGGGGGTGACAGGATCCCTTTAAAGATGGAGTCCCTAAATGTGTTTTGTGTTTGATTTGTATTAAACATTTATTTTCTCTGTGTTGTGTTTTTTTTCCTGTTTACTAGAAATTCATGGTGGCCATGTCTAATTTGGCCTGACGACATGAATTTCAGGCTTAGTACGAGCTGATAATACAAACCTGCTACTAACCCCATTATTACCCAGCGTGCCACCCCCCACCAGGGCCACTGGAAGAGCTGGAGAAAGCGTCTGATCATGATGCTATGATGAAGGCACCATTTTCAGGGGTGGCTGCGGGCTGTGATTTTCAGCGTGGGGGGCCAAGAACGCTTGGGCCTTACCATGCTGAGAATCCCAGCCCCCAGCTGCCTTGCTTTATCTGGCTGGCGATCAACATATGGCGGGAGCATAAGCATGTTTTTTCCAAATAAAAAGTGAAATAATTTTAAAACAAATATTAGGCTTCTCTGTCTTTTGATCGCCAGACAAGGTAAAGCCAGGCAGCTGGGGGTGGCAGCCCGTAGCTGTCTGCTTTATCTGCGCTGAGAATCAAAAAATCTGCGGAGCGCTACGTCATGTTTTTTTTTGTATTTATTTTCACACTTCTATATGTGTGACAGGCCCAACAGCTAATCACAGACACTGACACAGAGAATGGGCATCTGTGATTGGCTGCTTGAGTAACCTGAATGCAGCCCATACATAGTACCGTACTAGAATGTATGGGCTGGTTGTAGATTACTCAAACAGCCAATCACAGATGCCCATCCTCTTTGACCGCATCTGTGATTGGCTGTTGTGGTCTGTCACATATAGAAGTGTGAAAATAAATAATTTTTAAAAACATGACATAGCGCTCTGCAGAATTTTTGATTCTCACACAGATAAAGCGGACAGCTATGGCCTGCCACCCCCAGCTGCCTGGCTTTACCTTGGATGGTGATCAAAAGTCAGGAATGCCCAATTTTTTTTTATAAATTATTAAAAAAAAAAAACCAGTGGGCTCCCGCCATATTTTGATTGGCAGCTGGGGGCTGGGATTCTCAGCATGGTAAGGCCCATGCATTCTGGGCCCCGGATGCTGAAAACGGCAGCCTACAGCTACCCCTGGAATTAGCGCAGTCATCATAGCTCCATTTCCAGGCGCTTTATTTGGCTCTTCCAGTGGCCCTGGTGGGGTATGGCACGCTGGGTAATAAAGGGGTTAGTACCAGCTTTGTATTATCAGTTGGTACTAACCCTGAAATTCATGGCATCACGCCAAACTAGACATGGCTACCATGAATTTCTAGTAAACAGAAAAAAAACACAACACAGAGAAAATAAATGTTTAATAAAACTCAAACACATTTAGGGACTCCATCTTTAATAAATAAAAAAAAAATCCATGCTCTGATGTAATCCACAGGTCTTCTGTCTTCAGCTCTGCTACATCTTTGCAATCAGACAATATGTCTGCTGACAGAGATGAGCAGGCACAGAATAACAGTAGAACACACCTGTAAGTGATAGAAGCGCTCAGCTTGCCTCCAGCCACCGACCGTGTTTCCTGTGCATTGCAAATAATGCATACTTTCAAACGCATGGCTATTTTTGCAAGCGTTAGAATGCATTTTTGCAATGCAAGTCTACGGTACATTGCTTTTGTGCTGATTTACAACGGATCCGTTGCAACGCACAGCATAAACGCAATGTTAACAGCTGCGAAGAGGGGAGACAGAGCCCTGGATAACGCCTAGTCAGTCTACTGATGGTACTATAATGCGCATTGCCCAGTATGTCCTTCCAGCCTTTGTGGCACTATTATGCCCAAATTTGCCCAGTATGTACTGCCTGCCTCTGTGGTACTATCATGCTAGTACTACCACCAGTGACTGTCAGGACATGCTGGGTGGGCATGATAGTACCACAGATGCTGGCAGGACATATTGGGCAATGGGCATGCATGATAGTACCACCAGAGGCTGGCATAACATGCTGGCCAATGGCCATGATAATCATGGCCATTGCCCAGTAGTATGTCCTGCCAGCCTCAGCTAAGGGTCCCATGCAGTTACCTTCTCATTCGTTCTGCTGCTGGCTGGGAGTCCCGTACAGTGCAGCATGTAGTGTGAATGCCGCACTATGGAGATGCTGCTTCTACTACTGCCACATGGAGGCGAGGCTCAGGGCCACATAGAGATTACAGGGGCCGCATAAGGGGTGGATATGGGTCCCGATCAGGGGCGTACATAGAGATCAATGGGCACTCTCAGGGGCGTGCATAAAGATCATGGGAGCAAATCATAGGCGTACATAGATAACATGGGGCACAGTCAGGGGCGTGTATACAAATCATGGGGCCCACTCAGGGATCGCACAGAGATCATGGGGCCCACTCAGATGCGTACATAGAGATCATCAAGGGGCCCACTCAGAGGTGTACATACAGATTACGGGGCCCACTCAGAGGCGCACATAGAGATCATGGGGCCCACTCAGATGCGTACATAGAGATCATCATGGGACCCACTCAGAGGTGCACATAGAGATCATGGAGCCCACTCAGATGCGTACATAGAGATCATCATGGGCCTACACAAGGCGTACATACAGATACGGGCCCATTAGGGCGCACATAGAGATCATGGGGCCCACTCAGATGCATACATAGAGATCATCATGGGGCCCACACAGAGGCGTACATACAGATTACGGGGCCCACTCAGGGCGCACATAGAGATCATGGGGCCCACTCAGATGTCATAGAGATCATCATGGGGCCCACAAGAGGCGTACATACAGATTACGGGGCCCACCAGGTGCACATAAGATTACGGGGCCCACTCAGGGCACATAGAGATCATGGGGCCCACTCAGATGCATACATAGAGATCATCATGGGGCCCACACAGAGGGTACATACAGATTACGGGCCCACTCAGGGGCGCACATAGAGATCATGGGGCCCACTCAGATGCCCTAGAGATCATCATGGGGCCCACACAGAGGCGTACATACAGATTACGGGGCCCACAAGAGATGCACATACAGATTCACGGGGCCCACTCAGGCGCACATAGAGATTATGGGGCCCACTCAGATGCATACATAAGATCTCATGGGGCCCACACAGAGGCGACATACAGATTACGGGCCCACTAAGAGGCGCACATAGAGATCATGGGGCCCACTCAGATGCATACATAGAGACCATCATGGGGCCACACAAAGGCGTACATACAGATTACGGGCCCACTCAGGGGCGCACATAGAGACCATGGGCCCACTCAGATGCATACATAGAGATCATCATGGGGCCCACACAGAGGCGTACATACAGATTACGGGGCCCACTCAGGGGCGCACATAGAGATTATGGGGCCTACATAGGGCCCACACATAGGCGCCCATAAGATTATGGGCCACACATAGGCACATGAGATATGGGGCCCACACATAGGCGCACATAGAGATTATGGGGCCCACACATAGGCGCACATAGAGATTATGGGGCCCACACATAGGCGCACATAGAGATTATGGGGCCCACACATAGCGCACATAGAGATTATGGGCCCACACTAGCGCACATAGAGATATGGGCCCACAAGGGCTAGAGATTATGGGGCCCACACTAGGCACACATAGAGATATGGGGCCCACACTAGAGATCATGGGCTCCGTGAGGTTAGGCTCACGCGCCAGTTGGTGCCATCAGGGCCCACAGTTTCCTGCCTGGATGCCTGTGGCCCTGAGGGCACCATGCTGGGGGCAGTAGTAGAAGCAGCAGCAGCATCTGCTCACACTAAATGCTGCACAGCACCACAGGCCCCCAGCAGGTGAGACTGGATGGTGGAGGCTGCAGCACGGTCTGGGACCCCCAGACCCCAGGCTGATGGCTGAGGAGCCCATCTCTTATGGAAGAATGGGCTCCTCAGTCACTCAGTTACCAGGACAGGATGACCTAACACCCGCCCCCCCCCCCCGCACCCCCTAACCCAAGCCTCCTTCCCCTGGCCCCCCCACCTTTATAATCAACCTGGGCCTGTGGCTGTCTGCAGGGGCGACGGCGGGGTCCCTCTCCTCAGCGACGCTGCCGGCACCTGCACAGTGAGTGTGCACACGGCCTGGATGGAGGCAGTCATCTTAGGCTGAGGCTATCTCCATCTGCGCACGCGCCGGCAGTGTCGCGCTGCGCAGAGGAGGCTGGGCGGCACCGCAACAGCAGGCAAAGCACGGAGAGCTCTCTCCGTGCTTTGCTGCTGCAAGACAAGACCATAATCACTAATCATATCGGCAGTGCGCCGATATGATTAGTGATAGTACCGGAGGGGGGCCTCACACTGTCGCACATCTACCTGCAGGGCCCAGGGGGGGTATGGGGGCGTGGCTAAGTGGGCGGGGCTAAAAAGTGTCGGGGCCCCCCGGGGGATCTCCCGATCTCCCGCCGGGCCAGTCCGCCCCTGCTTATAGATGGCACACACATTGTAGCACAAAACCCCTCCCCCCTCTCCTATCTCTCCCTCTCACAAGGAGCCTACAGAAGCCTGAGAGATTCAGTGTAACTTCAGGACAGAGGGAAGGGACAGAATACCAGTTTAAATAGGTGTGGTTATTTAAATAACATTTACATACCTGGAATATGTGACTATTGACTATGTGAAGATGCTTATAGCAAGAAAACTACAAAGGGTACAGTAATGATGTTTTACACATCTTCAAAAGCTCTGCTCAGGCCCTACCTATTCAAGGGTAATATTAGTATCACTGAAAAATGACATGACAGAATCCCTTTAAGCCATCATTTTTAGTTGGCTTCTAAAAAAAGCTGTTGTTCCTCATGTAGCAAAGAACAAAGCAATCGATATTCCCCAGATGGATCATTTCGACACTCCGCTGTAAAGACATGGCCTCTTCCAGTACATGTATCCCAACAAGTGTGCAGTGTGTGGTCAGAGGGGTGTTATGGTGTCTCTGGAGCGGCTCGGCGCTGTAGGGCGGATACACCTCCATGAGTGACACAATCTCTGCGGAATTAGGTTTTAGTCCCTGTGTCCCTGACAGAGAGTAGGCCCCCCCGGCTGTCTAGGGCTCCGGCACATGCCCGGGTGCTGACACTGGCCCTGCTCCTGAAGAAAGAAACCAGTGTGAATCTATTCTAATTAGGATAGAATAAATAAGATTCAGTAAAGATGGTGATCTGATAAGATCCTCAGATCTCTATTGTGTACCTATGGCCAGATGTATCTAGTAGCAGTGTCCATGCACTGGGTGACCTCCTGTATTCTGTATGTATATACGTCCTGGGCGGGGTGAGGATATATATCCCCCCCAGCTTGTCCTGCGGTCTCGGTGGAGATGACCCTTCCTGTGACATTGGAATATACTAAGCGCAGAGTCAAGCAGGACACAGTCAGCTGAGGCGCACGTTACAAACGCTGGAGCTCGCTTTACGGCGCTCACGTGCTAAATCCGCCTTCTTTACGCAGCAGCCAATAGGAATATAGGAGTTGCAATGACGTTCGTCGCGGAAAGCCAATGAGCTCGGTGGAGAGGGTGCAGACGTCACGGACTAGTTGGTGACGGCAGAGTGCTATCTCCTAGGTGAGTGTGAGGGGAAGCTCCGGGCCTGGAGCCTGCTAGTGTTGTGAGGTGGAGGGCACAGTGACCCTGTATGTGCGGGCTCACACCGCCCTCACTGTGATCAGAGGACACGGCCTGTCCTCCCATGGCCCCCTATAAATAGAGCACAGCACCCACTGTTCTCCTACAATGTCCTGATGCCATAAATGGGGATTCTCCCTATCCTGGACTGTAGATCTCCACAATGGCTGTAATGTGGAGCTGCAGCGATCTCTGTACTACATGTCGGCCATGTCCAGTCCTGGGGAGAATCACTCGGGATCTGCAGCAAACATGGAAGTAGTAAATGTCTGCTGCTGCTGTCTCCTCAGCGGCTTGCAGGATCTTTGTGGAGGGAGGGACTGCTCCCCTGGAAGGTTTTATTGTAAATGCCACAGCGGATCTGGTCTGGAGCACCTGTACCTTGTGTGTAAGGCGCTGTGCACACAATCAGGAATAGCAGCGTCTTACTGCTGTGTCCAAAACGGTCCATTGTACAGTGCCAGCACAGTAGATGGGATTTCTAGACATCCCATGCCCGCTATGGGTCCCCCCTCCACAACGCTCACCGGTCGTGTGGGTTGCTGCACTTCCACATCTCTGTAGCCTGTTAATTAAATGCTGCGGAGCCAGAAGCAAGCCCCTGCGGGTGAATGCAGGGTGAAGCCGGCCTGCACCGAACGCAGATCGCGGGCACAGGGCGGACTGAATTTTTCCTGCGTTCACCCGTGTTTTCGGATGGAGTGCACATCTAAATGATGCGTGCTAGCCCCCCCAGTTAAGGCAACAGACAGTTTAGGAATGTCTCTCAAAATGATGGCGTATGACTGCCAGTGTGACCAAATTGTGTCCACCTAGCCTAAAAATGCTCTTTCATTGGCTGGTTGAAGATGGGAATTGATTTGATCACCTCCAAATGGCAATTTTTAAAGGAAGTCTTGGGAGCCAGGTTGTCGTCAGGCTTTTCCCCTGTACACTGCGTCCACCACCACTAAGCCCTTTTATACAGCATTCTAGAATATTGTATATAAGTCCCCATGCCGTTCTGCATAACATTAAAAAGATCTTTTCTTATTCTCATCTACGGGGCAGTCTTGTCAAATGGACATTGCTGGTCTTCATCTGGCACCTCCTCATCTTGCAATCACCGTCCTCTGCTTTGTGTGGATGACGTGTCCTACATCATCCACACACTGTCTTTCATTGTGCTCTCTCTGTCCTGCTGAAGGCAAAGTACTGTAATGCGCAGGTGTAGGAAAAGACATGCCCACTACAACACTTTCCTCTGCCATTTTCAGGGCAGAGAGAAGTGTGCAATAGAGGTCAGTGTTAGATGATATAGGAGACAACTCATCTACCCGAAGCAGACAAGGAGAACAGCAATTGCAAGAAGAGAGGAGGTGCTGGATCAAGACTAGCAATGCCTATCAAACCAAACCATCCTGTAGTTGAGGAGTATTATTATTCATTCGTTATTATAGCGCCATTTATCCCAAAGGTATTTTTTATATTTATACAGACCAGACTTGGGGACTTCTATACAGTACTGAATATAAGGGCTTACAGGTGGTGGTCGCATGTTATATGGCAAAACCTGCTGACAGCTTTCCTTTCAAGTGAAACGAGAAAACCTGATTTGTTGCTTTGAGCAACCCCGTCACTTTTCTTGTGCACCTCTTTTGAGTTCCCATCAGTCTCCAGAACCAGCCTAGGTTTTCCTTCTGTAGGCTTAGTTATCACATTCATATACTAAGGCTGTCTTCACATTTGCGTTCCCCTCCGCAGCGTTCAGGGGAGGGGATCCGCAATGTGACCGCAGCACCTCAAGCCCCTATCTTTATAATGGGAGCGCATGGTGCTGCGCATGACCGTGCACACCCATTCACTGCCATATGTGATCTGTGCGCAGGCGGATGCCTGCACACAAATCACCCAGTCTCGTCCGCACCAGAAAGGTAACATGTTGCGTTCGGGGTGCGGACGAGACTGGGTGATTTGTGCTCAGGCATCCGCCTGCACACAGATCACATGTGGCAGTGAATGGGTGCGCACAGTCATGCGCAGCACCGTGCGCTCCCATTATGAAGATCGGGGCTTGCGGTGCTGTGGTCACCTTGCGGATCCCCCACAAATGTCAAGGTAGCTTAATCTATGATAGAGTGCCAGAGTATCTTTGTAAAGCACCATTATAACATTGTTTTTTCCAATGCTGCTGTGGTGCTTTAAATGTAATCCCTCATGGCCACTTTACATGTGGCAACATTTCTAGCTTATCCACAGGTAACTTACTGGCTGCAGTGAAATCATGGAGACATTATTCCATTTGTACACAAGATAGAACCATGTCTCCATGATTTCACTGCAGCCAGTAAGTTACTTGTGGATAAGCTAGAAATGTAGCCGTGTGTAAAGTGGCCATCAGTCTGCAACCCGGTTTGGTACTCATCTACCAGTGTTCTCATGCTTTACCGACGTCATTCCAGTCCCACTGCACCATCCTGTGCTCATAATTTCTGACTGGCAAGAACTTGCGTCTGAGGCCCTCAACGCATCTCTTTGAGTGAGAACTAGGCTTCCATAGACTTGTAGTAAATGGTGACATCTGGTATGCTCCATGAAACAATGGAGCTACCAGCTTCTCCCTTCACTGCTGACCTAAAGGAGCACTGCTGGAAAAGGGTGAAAATTACTGAAGGTAACAGACAGGGCTCAGTGGACTTGCATTTAAAGTAACCCTACAGCGGTAGTAGTTGTGCTTTAAGTTTTACAAAATAGACTCTGCAGCTCAAGGAACCAAGTAACGTCTATAATGTGAGTAGTAACTTCGTGACAAACCTCTCACCAATCTATGGCTACTAAAAATATGATGATAGTCCTTTATATCCACAGCTGCCACCATGTACTCCACTGTTGCCCAGTTAGCCTGGGTGAACCCGTTTAATGCTCCAAATTTCCAGCTGGGGCAGGATAATGTCACTTCACAGAAGAACGACTCCTCCCACGTCCTACCAGTCCGTCGCCTGGCTGCTGCTGTAGAGGAAGGTATGTGTACATACACACGTGGTCAAAATTGTTGGTACCCCTCGTTTAATGAAAGAAAAGCCCACAATGGTCACAAAAATGACTTGAATCTGACAAAAGTAATAATAAATAAAAAATCTATGAAAATGAACAAATTAAAGTCAGACATTGCTTTTCAACCCTGCTTCTACAAAATAAAAAAAAAAAGGGAACTTGACCCCTAAAAATCAGCCCCCAGACCATTTATACTTGTCCCTGCTCCTCCAGGAATGCATTGTAGACATTCCTTTGTGTAAAAAAAGGGTATTTGTAAAGTATCTAAAAGTGCTTTTATTACCTTTCTTTCTGCGGCTTCTCGGTGCTTAAGAAATCACACAGGGCGTTCCCTGTGGCTTCTCGGCACCACATGCAGATCAAGTATTCGCGCCCAGATGGGCGTGCTAAGGCAGTGTGAGCTCCCTCGACCCCCCCCCTCCATGGGTGGTATAGCCTGTATGATGCAAATCGCTTCATATCCATATCATAGGACTTCGCGCTGCGCATGTGCGAGTTGGCTCTGTGGCAGCTAATCCCAGAGTAGCTGCCGTAGAGCAAACTCGCGCATGCGCAATGCGAAGCGCGACCTCCTATGATATGGATATGATGCGATTTGCGTCATACAGGCTATACCACCCATGGATGGGGGCGAGGGAGCTCACACTGCCTTAGCACGACCATCTGGGCATGAATAATTATCTGCAGGCGGCGCTGAGAAGCCACAGGGAGCGCTCTGTGTGACTTCTCAAGCACTGAGAAGCCACAGAAAGAAAGGTAATAAAAGCACTTTTAGATACTTTACAAATACCCTTTAGGTGCAGGGACAGGTATAAATGGTCTGGGGCTGATTTTTAGGGGTCAGGTTCCCTTTAAACTCATGAAATAGGCCTGGACAGAAATGATGGTCCCTTAACGTAATATTTTATTGCACAACCTTTTGAGGCAATCACTGCAATCAAAACAATTCATGTAAAGGTACCTTTACATGCCGCAACTGAGAGGCAATCGGGATTTCCGTCACTGTTGCCTTGAAATTGCTACAAAATTGCGGCGTGTAGTTGGGGAAAGCAATGGTGATTTTCAAAGTTGCTTCTGGTTGCAGTTTCAGAGCATTGTTCAAAAACCAGAGGCAACCCTGAAGGTGAATTGCCCTGGTTTTGGCGTGTGAACTGGCAATAGGGATGGAATCTGCGTCGCCTAGTGATTTCCCACAGGCGTGCCACAGTGTGCTGGATACTGCGCCCCATCAGCGTTGATTGGTAGGTGCTACTGTGTTTCCATTGGCTGTCCCTTCACAGGGCGCCATATTTGAAGAGCTGTCCATTCACACTGCACAATTGCAATGGCGTCATGTTTTAGCCAGCCTTCCTGCGCAGTCTGGCCAATCATGACGCTATTGCGTTGTCTAATCAGCGTGTTTGGGGCGCGGAATACACAACTTTGTCACACCTATGTTCTTGTGGCACTGAACATGTACACCCCAAATTCCTTTGGGGATTGCGGCGTGTGAAGCTGCGTCGGGACGCAACCGGATGGTTCCCGCAGGTTCTGTGTCAACTTCCGGAGAGCCACGTTCCCTTAGGTTGAGGGCGCAATTGCGGCGTTTAACCCCTTCAGGACCCAGCCTATTTTGACCCTAAAGACCTTGGCCTTTTTTGCAATTCTGACCAGTGTCCCTTTATGAGGTTATAACTCGGGAACGCTTCAACCGATCCTAGCGATTCTGAGATTGTTTTTTCGTGACATATTGGGCTTCATGCTAGTATTACATTTTTAAGTCGATAATTTTTGCGTTTATTTGTGAAAAAATCAAAAATATGGCAAAAATTTTGAAAATTTCACAATTTTCAAGTTTTTTATTTTTTTTTTCTGATAAACAAGAGAGATATGTGACAGAAAAAAGTTATTAAATAATATTTCCCACATGTCTACTTCACATCAGCACAATTTTGGAAAAAAAAACTTTTTTGTTAGGACGTTATAAGGGTTCAAAGTTCATGAGCAATTTTTCATTTTTCAAAAAAAATTTACAAAACCATTTTTTTTAGTGACCACATCACATTTGAAGTCCTTTTGAGGGGTGTATATGACAGAAAACACCCAAAAGTGAAAACTATTCCAAAAACTGCACCCCTCAAGCTACTCAAAACTACATTCAAGAAGATTATTAACCCTTCAGGTGCTTCACAGGAACTAAAGCAAAGTGGAAACAAAAAATTGATATTTTAATTTTTTTATCAAAAATGTTGTTTTAGCCTCAATTCTTTCATTTTCACATGGGCAACAGGATAAAATGGATCTTAAAATGTGTTGTGCAAATTCTCCCGAGTACATCGATACCTCATATGTGGTCATAAACCACTGTTTGGGCGCACGGCAGGGCTCAGAAGGGAAGGAGCGCAATTTGAATTTTGGAGCTATTTACATTCAAAAAGTGAAATTGCTCCTTCCCTTCTGACCCTGCGTGCGCCCAAACAGTGGTTTATACCACATATGAGGTATCCGTTGTACTCAGGGGAAATTGCCAACAAATTTTAGGATGAATTTTATGCTGTTGCCAGTGAAAACGAAAAATTTAGGCTAAAAGAAAAGTTTTGTTAAAAAAAAAAGTACTATTTCATTTTCACAGATCAATTTGTAAAGCAGCTGGGGTTCAATATGCTCACTACCCATCTAGATATGTTCCCTGGGGGGGTCTAGTTTCCAAAATGGGGTCACTTGTGGGGGAGCTCCAATGTGGAGACGCACAGGGGCTCTCCAAACGCGACATGGTGTCCGCTAACAATTTGAATAAAAATCAGCTCAAATTGTTAGCTGTCACCATGTTGCGTTTGGTGAGCCCCTGTGTGCCTAAACATTGGGGCTCCCCCACAAGTGACCCCATTTTGGAAACTACAGAATCCTGGACAAAGTGCTTCAGTGTCCGCGCTGCTGCTCCGAGACCAAAGACACACAGACACAGGAATGTCTGGATCAGCGATAGCCTTTATTTTCCGACGCGTTTCGGAGCCCCTTCCCTGAGGAAGGAGCTCGGGAGGAGGCTCCGAAACGCGTCGGAAAATAAAGGCTATCGCTGATCCAGACATTCCTGTGTCTGTGTGTCTTTGGTCTCGGAGCAGCAGCGCGGACACTGAAGCACTTTGTCCAGGATTCTGTATTACAACCACGGTCACCGTTGGGAGTGCGGTCCCTGCAGCAGCTGCCTGTACGCTATTCTTCCAGTTGTGGGTTTCACAACTGACAAAGGTGAGCAATTCCATATCGATAAGCGACAGTGTATCATTGAGATAAGACCCTATTGCGCATTCTTTTCGTTCACACATTTTGGAAACTAGACCCCCCAGGGAACGTATCTAGATGCATAGTGAGCACTTTAAACCCCCAGGTGCTTCACAAATTGATCCGTAAAAATGAAAAAATATTTTTTTTGTGGAAAAAATAAAGTACTTTTTTATTTTTATGGATCAATTTGTGAACCACTTGGGGGTTCAAGTGCTCACTATGCATCTAGATACGTTCCTTGGGGGGGTGTAGTTTCCAAAATGGGGTCACTTGTGGGGGAGCTCCAATGTTTAGGCACACAGGGGCTCTCCATACGCGACATGGTGTCCGCTAACAATTGGAATTGTTAGCGGACTCCATGTCGCGTATGGAGAACCCCTGTGTGCCACTAGCATTGCCACCAGCACAAGGGCAACTGGAAGAGTTGGGGTACAGCACCAGAAAATGACACCTCTAATGTGCTATTTTCTGGGGTGGCTGTGGGTTGCAATTTGCAGCGTGGGGGACCACAACATTTGGGTCTCTCCACGATGAGGATTGCAGCCCCCCAACTGCCAAGTTGTACCTGGCTGGCATCCAAAAATAAGGCAAAGCTCCTTGTCATTTTATTGGTAGAAGTAAAAAATAAATGGCATGGGGCTCCGCCATATTTTTGGTCCAGCCAGGTACAACTTGGCAGCTACGGCCTGCCCCAGCCCCAGCAGCCCTCGTCATACCTAGCTGGAACCAAAAATACAGCCAAGCCTATTTTTTTTTATTTCTAAATTATTTCTAGAAAAAAAATGATATAGGCTCCGCCTATTTTTGGTCAGCAGTACAACTTGGCAGCTACGGACTGCCACCCACCCCAGCTGCTCATCATACCTGGCTGATCCAAAAATACAGTGAACCCATTTTTTTAAATTCTAGACTAATTCTAGAAAAAAAATTACGTGGTCCGCCATATTTTGGTCCAGCCAGGTACAACTAGGCAGCTGGGGACTGGAATCCTCAGCATAGAGAGGCCCAAGTGTTCTGGGCCCCCCATGCTGCGAATTGCAGCCCGCAGCCGCCCCAGAAAATGGCGCATTCATTGAAGCGCCATTTTCTGGCGCTGCACCCACGCTCTTCCAGTTGCCCTGGTGGCGGTGGCTAACTGGGTAATAAAGGGGTTAATGCCAGCTTTTTATTGGCAGCTGGCACGAACCCCGAGATTCATAATATAGGGCCAATGTTAGACCCGCCATTAGCAATCTCTAGTATGGTAAATAGTCAATAAATACACACAGAGAAAAAATTTTATTTGAAAAAAAAACAGACACAATTCGGACTCCATCTTTATTATAAAAAGATCCGACGTAGTCCACAACGAAGGTCCCGCGACGCTCGATCGCTCCGACGTAGTCCATAACTAAGGTCCCACGACGCTCGATCGCCTTTGCTTTCAGATCGCTACTCTGGAGCCCGATCCGCCAGCATGGTGATTGAGCTGCAGAAAGTGATCTGAGACCCCAAGCGCAGTGACCCACTATGTTCATCACTGCGCCTGGGCTGCCAGATCGCTTTCCGCAGCTCGTTCCCCATGCATAGGGATCGAGTTGCGGAAAGCGATCTGGCAGCCCAGGCGCAGTGATGCACATAGTGGGTCACTGTGCCCGGGGTGTCAGATCACTTTCTGCAGCTCGATGCCCATTCAGGGAGATCGGGCTGTAGAGCAGCGATCTAAGAGCCCGGGCGCAGAGACCCACTATGTGCATCAGTGCGCCGGGGCTGTCAGATTGCTTTCTGCAGCTGGATCCCCAGGATCCAGCTGCAGAAAGTGATCTGACAGCTCCAGCACAGTGATCCACAGTGATCACATAATGGTCACTGTGGATCACTGTGCTGGATCTGTCAGATCACTTTCTACAGCTAGATCCTGAGGATCCAGCTGTAGGAAGTGATCTGACAGATCCAGCACAGTGATCCACAGTGACCATTATGTGATCACTGTGCTGGATCTGTCAGATCACTTCCTACAGCTGGATCCTCAGGATCTAGTTGTAGAAAGTGATCTGACATTTCCAGCACAGAGCTGTCAGATCCGGAGGCGGCGGGAGAGAAGAGGAGGAGGAGCGGGAAGCAGCCGTGCAGGATGGAGCGCGATCGCCGGAGGGGTGAGTGGGAGAGACGATCGCCGCTCCGGTGATCGAGGGGGGAAGAGGGGGCCTGACAGGGGATGGGGGGCAGTTAAGGAGGGCCGGGCGGCAGGAAGAGGAAGCGGGCGCAGGGACAGGAAGCGGGCGCAGGGACAGGAAGCAGGGGGGGGGTAAGAAAGATGAAGAGGGGGCAGGAAAGAGAGGTGGGGGACAGGGGGGCAGTTAGAGGATGCCAGGGGAGCAGATCGGAGGGTAGGGATAGCAGGGGCAGGCAGGGAAGCATTACAGGCGCGGTGATTTTCACGTTCACTTTTGAGTGCCAATCACCGCGCCTGTAGCCAGGGGGGTGGGGGTGGGGGCAAATCGACCCCCCCTGGGGTGTTGTACAACTCCCCATGTACCTGCAGGCCGAGTGAGAGGTCAGTGAGACCCTCGCTCGGCCTGCAGGAGCCCGATCATTCCATGGCCCACCCCTAGGGCCAAGGGTTGGCAATGACTTGGTTTTCATGGCCCAAACGTAGGGCCAAGGGTCGGGAAGGGGTTAAATGCGGCATCGGCGTTTGGTAGCAACTGTCAAAAATGTGCACGCGCACGTTTGGTTGCTTCCGATCGCCGGTGATAATTACGGCATGTAAAGGTACCTTGACTGTCAATTAGACTTCTGCACCTCTCGACAGGCATTTTGGCGACTCCTCAAGCAAACTGCTCCAGTTGTCTTGTGTCTAAAGGTTGCCTTTTCCAGATGGCATGTTTGAGCTCTTTTCAAAGATGCTCAATATGATTTAGGTCAGGGGTCATAGAAGTCCACATCAGAATAGTCCACTATTTTCCTCTTAAGGTACCGTCACACGCCGCAATCTTGCCTGGAAATCATAAAGACGATATGTCGCCCTGGAGCAATCGTCGTGAAATTGCCTCACGGTTGCGGCGTGTGATTTGGAAATTTCACGGCGATAAATTGCCCCTGGGCCGTCGCCTGATTCCTGAACAGTGCTCACTAAACAGCCGCAATTATTAAGGCGATATTTCCGTGTTGTGGCGTGTTACGGGGCGATAATGATGGAAAGAGCTTTGCCTATGATTTCCCATAGGCGTGCCTCAGCATGCTGAACATCTGAGATGTTTGGTGTGGGCTATTGTGTTCCCATTGGCTATCGGTTGACACTGCGCCATATTTGAAGAGCTGTCCATTCAGCACCACACACACATCTTCAGCTACACAACCGTCCGCAAACTCAGTGCAAACTCCGATAGATAATGGCGTCATGTATTAGCCAGCCTCCCAGAGCAGGGTGACCAATCGGAACGCTGTTGCGTTGTCCAATAAGCGTGTATGGGGCGCGGTATACACCACTGTGGCACGCCTATCTCCTCGCCGTGCTGAACATGTACGCCCACATTGCCTTTGAGATTAAGGCGTGTGAAGCGGCGATGGAATTAGGCAAGATTTGTTCCGCTGTAGGGGAGGCGATTTCCGGAGCGACACATCACCTTAGCTTCAGGGCGAAATTGCGGCGTGTGATGCCGCCATCAGCGTTCTGAGGCGACCACGAAAAACATGAGCGCCACGTTAGATCGCCACATATCACCAGCCGAGATTGCGGCGTGTGACGGTACCCTTAGTCATTCTTGGGTGTTTTTAGCTGTGTGTTTTGGGTCATTATCCTGTTGCAAGACCCATGACCTGTGACTGAGACCAAGTTCTCAGACACTGTGCAGCATATTTCTCTCTAGAATCCCTTGGTAGTCTGGAGATTTCATTGTACCCTGCCCAGATTCAAGATACCCTGTGCCAGATGCAGCAAAGCAAGCCCAGAACATAAGTCTCCTCTATGTTTCACACTAGGGACAGTGTTCTTTTCTTCATATGCTTTATTTTTATTTTTTGTGACCATAGAGCTGATTTGTCTTGCCACAAAGTTCAATTTTTGTCTCCTCTGTCCATATGACATTCTTCCAGAAGCTATGTGGTTTGTCAACATGTAGTTTGGCAAATTCCAGTCTGGCTTTTTTTTTTTTTTGCAACTAGTAATTTCCCATGAAGTCCAGTTTTAGCTCAAACAACAGCAGATGGTGATGTGATCTTACACTGATGTTCCTTGAGATTGATGGTCCTTGAGATTGAAATTCACCTTTAATCTCTTTAAGAAGTTTTTTTTCTCGGCTCTTTTGTTATCATTCGTATTACCCATCTCTTTGATTTGTCATCAATTTTCCTCCAGTCACATCCAGGGAGGTTGGCTACAGTCCCATGGATCTTAAATTTCTGAATAATATGTGCTACGAACATCAAGCTGCTTGGAGATAGTCTTAGTTACCTTTAACATGCTTGTCTATAATTTTCTTTCTAATCTTTGGAGACAACTCTTTCCTTTGCTTCCTCTAGTCCACGTTGAGTGTGGTACACATAATGTCACCAAACAGCACAGTGAGTATCTGTAGACCTATGTACAGTCCCACTGACTGATTATCACATTATTTTCAGGGATACCATCATTTCTGTCTATGCCTATTTCATGAATATAATTTTTAATAAATTCTGTGGAAGCAGGGTTGAAAAGCAATGTCTGACTGTCACTTGTTCATTTTCATAGATTTTTTATTTATTATTACTTTTGTCAGATTCAAGTCATTTCTGTGACAAGTATGTTTTTTTTCTTTCATTAAACAAGGGGTACCAATAATTTTGACCATGTGACACCAAGAGATTGCAGTGACCACACATCAACCCTTACTTTGCTTTCACATTCCACCCATTATCTTACTATACAGGCTGTGGCAGATCCAGCTAGTGTTATCAGGATATGAACTGCTATCGAAACATTACCTGGATATACTGTAATAAAATCCGCCACAAAGTATATTAAAACTCAGATATTTATTCTATACTTTAAAAAAAAGAAAAATTCTCAAAGGTTCACGATGCAAAAAAACATAAGAGCTAACAATAATATTAATATATAAGGGGGTCCTTAGGCATAATATACCTGGCACTAAATGCAGTCTAGTACTAGATAGCCACATCAGATCTCTGTGAACAGACTATGTGCTCAAATATATATGAGGATCTTTCAAAGGATTCCTTCAGGAGGCTATCATGTACATATGCAGTAAACTATCCATGTCGGTTTTGTAAAGGTCATCATACCATGGATAAGGCTGATTCAACTGCATAGACAAGTGAGTTTAGACACTTGCATCATGTGCTTGTATATGATAATGAATGCCAGTGTCCCAGATAGCGTGAGGACCCCCCCCCCATGACAGATGTCCTATAGGTGGAGCTGTTTTCTTTGACTAATCAACCAAATTTTCACATTCCAGTTTAGGATTAATTTACGCAATGTCCTAAAGGTGCTGCTGTTTTGGGGACAAACTTACAGACAGACTGGTTTTGGCTTTTTACACAGTGGATATGAGTTTTAATCTAGACTTTTGTTGTGAATTCTATTAATATCCAGCAGGAAGTCAGTAAGCCAAGCATCCGACTCCACTAAAATTTACACCAACTCCACGTCTCCGTCTCCATTACCATGGATGTGTAGTCAGTATGCCACATGACTCCAACTCCTTAATTTCCCTAAATCCAACTCCACCCAAAATGGGCATCGACTCAGACTCCACAACTCCGACTCCACAGCCCTGATATCCAGGTAGTGGTTCAATATTGTCTTGAGTTTTGCTCGTATACATTTTAGTGTATTGGAGCTGGAAAAATTTTTTTTGTCAAGTTGTTTATAATATGTAGGACTTGTTAATATCAGAAACCGCTTAACAGTAACTCTTCAGACAAAATAGTGATTTGCCTTATGCAGATGTCGGACAAGAATATACTTGGAGGCTATATTCTCCATATTGTCTATGATGGGGTTGGCAGCTGACTATGGCTCTCTAGACCCAAGTGTCACAGATGTATTGGTATATATAAACCATGTTCCAAATTATTATGCAAATTGGTTTTAAGTGTCATAGGTTTTAGTGTTTGTTTGTTTTTTTATGAAACCCATTGACAGTATTGTGTCTCAAGGTACCGTCGCACGCGGCAATTTTGCAAGCAATTTCACTGGCAATTTGCTGGTTGCAGTGAAATCATGGACACATTGTTGTTTTGTTGCCGTGTAGAAATGGAACCATGTATCCATGATTTCACTGCAACCAGCAAATTGCAGTGAAATTGCTTGCAAAATTGCCGCGTGTGACGGTACCTTTAGGGTTCTTTGGATCACTGAAATCAATCTCAGATACCTGTGATAATTAGTTTGGCAGGTGAGCCCAATGTAAGAAAAACTGGGTGGGGGCGTGGCCTAGCTGGGAATGTGAGCAGACGTGTGACCGGAGCTCTCCCGCCGATCGCAGCTGTGTGCACAGAACCGGTACACCCCTGACCTGCCACTGCGACACTGGATCCTGCAGGAAGCTCTTCTGCCTCTCCGGAGCGTGTTTTCGGAGCGCAGAGACACAGCCATGACTCTCACCAGGCAGAAAGAACCCGGGCAGGGGCGAGGCGTAAAGGGCCAAGATGGCGCCGAGGCCCAGGAAGAGGCGGCCAGAGAGAATGCCACATGCTCCAGGAGAATGTCAGCAGCTGCACGCCTGGTACAGTTTTCCAGACAAGAAAGGCGTGAGTGCGGAGCTGACAATTCAAAGCAGGAGGCTGGGGCAGAGCATGACATGGAGGAGCTGGAGCAGACAATGGGGGAGGAAGACTGTGTGAATGAGGGCTCCAAAGAGGAGACACAGGAGGATACAGAGGACTGCTGCAGAATCTGCTATAGGGGAAACTACCCTGAAGGATGTATTCACTTTTGTGTCCTACTGTAAGCAGGCACTTACAAAGCAGGTCACTGGAGTGCAGGCTGAAATCACTAACATGAAGGCTGCTATGCAAAAAGCTGACACCCGTACAGGGGAGGTAGAGGAAAGAGTGAGCACTGCTGAGGCACTATACTGACTATACAATCTGCTCAGACACGGCAAGAGAAACAACTAGCTGAAGTCATTGCAAAAAATTACAACTTGGGAAACAGGTCGCGTCGCAATAATGTCAGAATAGTAGGGGTCCCAGATAAGGCAGAGGGATCGATTCCTACAGAATTCATTGAGACTTGGCTGCTTAACAAATTTGGAGCTGATAAACTATCAAAGGGATTTGTGGTGGAACGTGCCCACCGAGTCCCACTGAGACCCCAGCCTCCGGGAGCAGCACCCCGAGCAATACTAGCAAGGCTCCTAAATTACAGGGATAGAGACACTATTCTACGTACAGCGAGGAAGATTAAAGATTTGACCGTAGATGGGCAGGATGTATCATTCTATTCAGACTATTCACCCACGGTGCAAAAAATGCGAATGAGCTACAGAGATGTGAAAAAGAGATTGAGAGACATGGGACTTGCATATTCAATGTTGTACCAAGCCAAACTGAGACTGGTTGCACTAAGCAGGGTACACTTTCTGCAAACTCCAGAAGAGGCGATGGATTGGATTGAGAAAAATGCAAGATGAGTAAGGGAGTACAAGGACAGCTGATGGAAGCAGACTGAGTGATTGACCATGTGCGATATACTCACCCTTCACTGTGAAGGGGAAGAGGGTGAGAGGAGATGATGAAGAATCTCTTCTTTTTTTGTTTTTCAATTTTCTTTTTTTTTCTCCTTTTTTATTTTATTTTTTCTTCATTTTTTTGATTGCAGTTGACTATTGGTTGCAGGATTCAAACATGTTTATAGACTGAGGTGATTGGTGGTGCATGCAGTTAGTAAATTTGATCATATTGAGTTTTTCATAAGGCAGGAGAGGTCTTAGGGAAGACAGAAAATTTTTATTTTTTGTTTTTTTGGGCGGGAGTGTCCAACAGGTGGTACAGGCCGGTTTCATTCACCCACTCTTGAGTTGAGAGAACGAAACGACTATTTTGGAGGTGGAATGGAGGAGATGGAGGAGTATGGAGGGATTTTGGTGGGGAGTATGGGGGGGGGAGGTGGGAGGGAGAAGGGAGGGGACAGACGGCAAATGGGATATTGTAAGATATGGTCTTTTATGATTATGATGACTCTGATTAATAATGCCCGGTATGGTTAGAGTATTGAGCTGGAACATACGGGGACTGGCGGAACGTAAAAGGAGGGCGGCTGTACTCCAAAATATAACAGCTCATAAACCTTCCATCATCTGTCTTACAGAAATACACCTGACTGCTGACAAAATTGGAATCCTGGCAAGGAAATGGGTTCAAAAAGCATACCATTCCACGTATTCCACGTATGCGTGAGGTGTTTCCATTTTGATACATGCTGGAATTCCTTTTGAGGAGGTAGAGATTAAGATAGACAAAGACGGACAGTATGTTTTTTCTAGTCTGCAGACTCTATGGTAGATTGTGCTGTGTAGTAGCGGTATATTTTCCGCCGCCATTTACCAGAACAAAGTTACAGGAGATCATAGAACTTAGGAGGCATTGGACTGGGATACCTACTCTGATGATAGATGTTAACAACATAATGCATGGACAATGGGACAAAACTAGTAAACATTAGGGAAGGAGGGGGAGAGACATCATTTGTATATAATAAGTATATATTGGAAGTAGGTATGATAGACTTGTAGAGAGTTCATCATATGGGTGTGAAAACATATTCGTGCTATTCATCGTCGCACGGTACTATGTCTAGAATTGATTTGGCGCTGGGAGATGGCTTGATTAATCAGACTGTCACTCATATAGAATATTTGCCTAGGATGCTTTCAGATCATAGCCCGTTATTGGTTGAATTAAAAGTGGGTACTTGGGGGGAAGGTGGGCGGAAGGAAAGGAAGGTACACCCAGTGTGGCTGGAAACTGTAGATATACAGAAGATAGCGGGAGAAATTGAGAAATTCTTTCAGAACAACAAGGGAAGTGTGGCTTTAGGAACTGTATGGGACACAATGAAGGCATACACTAGAGGCTTACTGATCAGAGATATTTCTAGATGTAAAAGTCAAAGTAAAGCGGAGGAGAGGAAAGCCTTGGATGCACTAAGGATGGCAGAGGAGGAGTTGGTGCTTAACCCCACCGTAAAGGCGCAGCAGAACATGAAGACAGCTCAATTGGAAGTGGATAAGATGAGGAGGCGTGGCCTGCAGCTCCATGTAGACACGTTTTGTAGGAGCTCAGGTGCTGCAAGAGCAAAAAAGCGACGGATTTGGTGCCCACACGGCCACTAAACCCACCAAAGCTTATGGACCATTAGAGGAACCCCTCAAGTTCACATGGGGTGACTTATTTGCAGAATCTCAACAATTAGAACTAAAAGGAAACTACTGCCAGCCTCATCCCTGCACTCCCACAGCACCAGCGCCATCTTGACTCTGAGGGAGAAGGAGAAGC
This sequence comes from Allobates femoralis, assembly GCA_033576535.1. Classification (NCBI taxonomy): domain Eukaryota; kingdom Metazoa; phylum Chordata; class Amphibia; order Anura; family Aromobatidae; genus Allobates; species Allobates femoralis. The sequence continues at coordinate 405,115,645 of JARQOC010000004.1, read as the reverse complement.
AGAGAAATTCATCTCCACAGAGCACACAGGAGAACTAACAGAAGACCGGGGCACCCAGTGTACTGCTTCATATATTCTGAGCACCGGAGCTGTGACACAGACCCGGCGCAGACCGGGGACAGCACAGGAGATAGTACCTGAACAACAGCTGCGGCGCCACCGAGGAGAGCTGAAGGAGGACGGAGCCCAGGAGAACACTAGGTGACTGAGGAGATTCCGGTGGGTGAGTCAGAGCGGCACTGTCTCGGTGCCGAGTAAACAACTCAAAGTAAAGTGCACTATATTCAGTGAGGCGGCCGGCGGAGGGATACGCTGGCAGAAAGAAGTCACATAACCATGCCCCCTTATGACATCACCCGCACACTGAGTTAAAGCAGCACAATAGGAAAGCTCAAGTGAGAGGCATAATTAACCATTGAGCTGCAGGAAGCAGCTGTAGATTCATTCATAACCTTTCTCTGAAACAAGTTTGTGTGTGTTGTACTTACACACAGAACCTATAAGCATAATCCAGCTGAGGATTCAGCTGATCCAAACTAAGCTACTCCAATAATAAACAACTAACCAGGTGGAAATAATCCCCAAAAGTTAATACTAATAATCCAACCCAAAGAACCCACTCCTAGCAGGAAGAGGTCTACTAACAAGTGAGACTACTGGGTGCCCAGCGCACCCCAGCCTCACAGAACTAGGACACAGGACACAACACCAAATATTAAGAGACACTTCTTTTAATCAATCTATAGAATTACTCTGAGATAATTATCCATATCAGCAAATAATCAGATTACAAGACCTTCTTTAACAGAGGGGCATGCCTTCAAGAACTAAAGGAAGTCTGATTCAGAACATAACAGATCAAAAAATTGAATCTAACAACACAAACTCCAAGAGCAAAATTCCGGCTCTTGCCTACAGCCCAAACAAAACTACAAAAAACAAAGACAGACCCTATCAAGATGTTAAAAAGACTGAAAAGGAGGAATATATAGGAGATCTAATGGTTTTTGAGCCTACAGTCACCAGCTCAAAAAGAAAAGAAATTGGCTCACCATCTCACAATAGATCCAAACAAAATGAGAACGATCTGAACCAATCGCAAACAAGGAGCCCAGCTAGACAAAAAATAAGGGTTACCCAAGAAGAGACAGGTCAGACGTCCAACCCCGAACCCGGTCATCCTCCAGACAGAGACTTCTTCCTTAAACTTTTTTCCTCATTAAAAGTAGAAATTAAAGAACAGTTTTCAGAAATCAAGACATCTATCAACGCGATTAACTCTAGGATGGACACGAATGACAAAAAAGTGGAAGAACTCAAACAAGAAATTGAATTGCAAAACACAGAACTAACCAAAGCGAAAACACAAATTAAAACTCTAACAGACAGGATAATTGATAGGGAGGATCGTGACTGTAGATCAAATCTGAAAATAAGAGGCATACCGGAATCGGTCAAACCCCCATGAATTGATCAATTACATCAAGTCTCTCATAAAAAAACTACATCCTTCTCTACCAGAAATTGAAACCTCCATAGAAAGAGCACACAGACTACCCAGACCACAACGCCTGCCAGACGACATTCCGCGAGACGTTATAGTCAGATTTACCTTTTACCAGACCAAAGAAAAGATTAATAATTTTACATCAGACAAAACAACCAATTACCATCCCCCTATGAGAATCTCAAGATCTTCTCGGACTTCTCAAAAGATACCATGCAAAAAAGAAGATCTCTGAAACCTATCACAGAACTTCTGCAGAAAAACCAGATCATCTACAGATGGGGAAGACCCTCCAACTCCATTATCTTTGTGCACAAACAAAAAACCATCATAATAGAAGACACCGAGACCGGACTCAAGACACTAAAGAATCTACACATTAATGGCTAAATCACCCTTAAATAATCAATAATCAGAAAGGTCCGAAAATTTAATGCACCTAAGGCCCAAACACGAGCCCACCAAGGAAGTTTCACAACTGTTCACACTGAACACTTCCTTCCTAAAGACTTGAACTTAATAAGACTTGAACTAGTCTTTCTTTCCCTTTCTTTCTCCCTACTTTCCCTCTTCTATCCAAACCGACAGTGTTTATACTCCACAACAAATCAATAACCATCTACACAGATGACCATCAAGTTCATGACTGTAAATGCTAATGGATTAAATTCTCCACAAAAACGTTTCCATGTCTGGAAAGAGCTAAACTCGAACCATGTAGATGTAGCGGGAATTCAGGAAACCAGGTTTTCAGGAGGCAAACAACCAAAATTCAGCAATAAAAGTACCCATTCGTTTTTCTCTCGTCAAACGTCAAGAAAAGAGCAGGAGTCGCAATCATCATTAGAGACTCACTAAAATTCGAGGAGATCAATGTTATCAAAGACTGTGAAGGAAGATTCATAGTGATGATTTGTAAATTAAATGATGCAACTTATACACTAGCAAACATTTATGCCCCCAACAAAGGCCAAACTACATTTATAAAGCGCTTCTTTAAAATTGTCCAGGAGAACCAGAAGGGCACACTCCTAGTTTTTGGTGACTTTAACGCTGTACCTAACCCTCTTCTGGATTCATCCAATAAATCCAGAAACATTAATACACAGATAGATGGCCTCATCAAAAATGAAGAACTCTTTGACGTGTTTAGATGCCTTCATACATCTTCAATAGAATTTACCCACTACTCAAATGTTCATAAAACTTTCTCAAGAATCGATCTAGTTCTGACAAATATTTATTCGCTAAATAAAATTAAATCAATTAACATACTACAAAGAACGTGGTCAGACCACTCACCCATAATATTTGAAACTTCCATTAACCCTCCTTTTAACAACAACGCACCATGGAGAGCAAATATATATACAATCTAAAAGATGACACTTCTGAAACTAGACCCTTAATTTCAAATATTAAAAAATTCCTGGATGAGATTACACTCCCATCTCTCTCGGTTGAAGAATTAACCATGCTCAACGAACCTTACACAGAAAGTGAAATCTCACAAACAATCAACTCACTAAGCAAATGTAAATCACCGGGACCAGATGGGATACAAAACGAATATTATTTGAATAATGAAGCCATACTCACTCCCTACCTAACGAAATTAATAAACTCCTTAACCGATAAAAAGCATACGATACCCCAAGAAATGCTACAAGCCATAATCTCAGTCATTCCCAAAAACAAAGGAGACAAAGAACTAGTATCCAACTACAGACCCATATCACTATTAAACACAGACTTAAAAATAATCGCAAAAACTATCAATTCGAGAATACAGCACATTTTACCAAATTTAATTACAGATGATCAAGTAGGATTCACCCAAAATAGAAATTCGACAGACGCAACTAGGAGAATTCTAAACCTAATTTCAAATTCAGAAATCACAAACAAGCAGCTAGTGTTGGTCTCTGTCGATGCCGAAAAGGCATTCGACAGAGTCCAATGGGACTACCTTTTTGAGGTACTCCAAAAGTTTGGCTTTCAAGGGAATATCTTAAATACAATTAAAACCCTCTATGTAAAACCGTCTGCAAGAATCCTCACCAACAATCATCTCTCCGATCCGATCCCATTAACAAATGGAACGAGACAGGGTTGCCCTCTTTCCCCATCTCTATTTAATCTGTTCATTGAACCACTAGCGCAGAAAATCAGAACAAACCAAGAAATAACTGGCATAAACATCAATCAAAATGACTATAAAATATGTCTATTTGCTGACGACATCATCTTAACTCTCACCAATCCAACCTCCTCCATTCCAAATCTCTTAGCAACAATGCAAGAATTTGCAAACATCTCATGCTATAAATTAAATATTGAAAAAACTCAGGTGTTAAACTTTAATCTGAATGAACAAACCATGGATTCTCTGCAAAAAAACACACCCTTCAATTGGAAAGCTGATAAGTTAAATTATCTAGGCATAACCATTACAAAATCAATTAATACTATCTACGAAACGAATTTACAGTCTTTATACAAAAAAATTCAGAATGACATCATTCACATCTCCAAAACTGAACTCCTCCTGGGTAGGGAAAATAGAAGCTTACAAGCTATTCATCCTACCTAAAATTCTCTATGTCTTTAGATCTATCCCGCTACACCTTACACAATCCTGGTGCAAGAAACTACAATCTCAGCTCTCTAAATTCATTTGGGGAGGGAAAAAACCAAGAGTCTCCCTAACTACAATACAAAAGAGCAGAAATAAGGGAGGACTTGCAGTCCCAAACATCTCTGCCTACTACAACTCCACAATGGTTAAACTTAGTCAAAAATGGTGGAATAACTGTAATAAACCAAGATGGGTAGAACTAGAAAAAACTAGCCGACAAATGGAAGACCTCAGATGGATTCTCCTTGCTTACCTTTGTGATAAGAACAAAAAGCTACCAAAAGAACCAATACTCAAGGCTACTATTCGAGCATGGAGATCACTAGTGGCAACCACATCAACCTCCCAACCAAAGATGCCTCCGAGATGGATCCCAATGACGGCGCTTACAGCTTTCACTACAAATATCAAGTCCCAAACTTGGTTAGACAAGGAGATTAAAACCTTGGCAGATATAATGGACAACGAAAACCATCTTCTACCTTTCTCACTGCTTCAACATAAATTCAAACTACCCAAAGAAGAACTACCAAACTGGAACAAGATAAAACTACTTCTTGACAAAATCAACAACAATCTCCACCTACCACACTTCGTAACTCAACTAATACGATTCGGACAAGCAAACATTTTTGGGACTCTAAAAAACATATATTCGGAGTTCAACCAGGATTCAAAAATGATACTATCACCGGCCATGGAGGTTTGGGCTAAGGAACTACACACAACAATACCACTGAAATCTTGGGAACTAACCTACAAAATTGTATATAAAAGTATTACTAATGCATCACTTATCGAGAACTTTTATAAAACGGCCACAAGATGGTATTACACCCCAATAAGAGTCCACAAGTTCGACGTCGGACAATCCTCTAAATGCTGGAGGAACTGTGACAATTTAGGAACTATGGAACATATGTTCTGGGAATGTCCTTTGCTTCAAGACTATTGGGGGAAAATTCAATTATTTATCAACGAAATTGCTGAAATAGAAATAAGTCTGACACCGGAATTAGCTCTACTACTGATAGACATCAATGAGATCCCCATACATTCGAGAGCTCTGGTGGTACATATTCTACTAACTGCCAAGACTCTAATTACAAAAAAATGGAAGGAAACTACTCCTCCAACATTTACTTCTTTGATTGACACCATAGCGGCACACAACGTCTACGAATGGACACACGCTATAAGAAATAATCTACTGAAGAGATATACAAAAAAATGGAAACAATGGAACAACCATTTTCCTACAAATAAAAATAATTCTGTTGTGGAACACGAACTGAACTAACGCTTAAATCGAAAACTATTCTCCCCCCCCTCCCTCTTTACCTACCTCTTCTCTCCCCCCAACACCCCCCCCTCATCCCCTTCCTTCTTTTCTACTTATCATTCTATTTGTATTTGACAAGTTATTGTTTGTTAGTTAAAACGATTTCAAATTATATCCATATGAAAATGTTTGTTATTGTAATGATACCAATTTTAAACACAATAAAAAATTTTTGAACAAGGAAGTGGATAAGATATTTCTGGCAAACGGGGAAAAGAAGATGGATTTTCGAAAACTTGCCTTTTATGAAGTGGGTGAAAAAGTTGGTCACCTGCTGTCTATTATAGCAGCAGCCCAGAGAGAACTGGGACATGTATATGGTCTCCTGGACCAAAATGACACCCTAGTCACTGAAATGCGGGAAATATTGGAGGTATTCAGGGACTTTTATGAGGACTTGTATGCTTCCAAAGTAAGGATTGCTGATCGGGATATAGATCAATTTTTACAGGAAGCCCAATTACCCAAGTTGAGTGAAGAGGAAAGTAGTAGTTTGGAGGGTCCCCTGACAGTAGAGGAAATGGAAGAAGCCCTGTCGTCAATGGCAAATAACAAAGCCCCGGGGGCGGATGGGTTCCTAACGGAGTTTTATAAACTCCTTAAAGAGGTACTACTGCCAAAATTGAAAAATGTGTTTTCAGCGACTCTGGAAATGGGAGAGTTGCCAGCATCAATGCGAGAAGCTACTGTGGTGGTTTTGCCAAAGCCAGATAAGGACCGGACACGACCAGATTCGTATAGACCCATTTCACTATTACCGGCAGATGTAAAAATACTAGCTAAAGTGTTGTCTACCCGGCTGAGCCGGGTGGTGTCTGGTGTGATCCATCCGGATCAGTCTGGTTTTATGCCGGATAGGTAAACAGCCATTAACCTGAGACGTCTGTTTCTTAATATGCAGATGACTGCCGATAATACTGGACACAGAGTGGTGGTCTCTTTGGACACACGGAAAGCTTTTGATAGTGTGGAGTGGAACTATCTCTGGCGAGTTCTCCAATTGATGGGAATAGGTCCGGTCTTTATGGCATGGCTGAAATTATTATACAAACACCCAGTGGCTAGACTGAGAGTTAATGGGGAACATTAAGATATATTCAATATGTACAGGGGAACGAGGCAGGGTTGCCCCCTTTCTCCGCTGCTGTTCGCCATGGCTATAGAGCCATTAGCTGCTGTGCTGAGGCGGTCAGGGGCGGTGAAGGGATTCCGATATGGTGTGGTGGACGAAAAGGTGGCGTTATACGCTGATGATATTCTCTTGTTTTTACAAGACCCTTAGGATTCATTGCAGGGTGCGATAGATATAATTAATAGATTTGGTTTGCTGTCTGGGTTGCAAATTAACTGGGACAAATATCACATCCTGGGAGTATATGCCCTAGATGGTTCAGATGTTGAGCAGGTAGAACGTATACAACTCAAACTAGTAAAGGAATTCAAATATCTTAGTCTCTCACTGGCAGTGCTATGTTGATACCATCTGCAATTGAACATAAACCCGATACTTGGGAAATTAAAGGATAAAGCGTCTACGTGGAGTAAAATGCGCCTCTCGGTGGTAGGACGTACCAACTTACTTAAAATGGTGCTCATGCCCAAATTGTTATATGCTCTACATAATTCCCCGTTGTGGATTTCTCAGCCGATATTCCAATGTGTCAATGCTATCTTTAGAGACTTGGTGTGGGGCGGGGAACAGCCAAGGATCAAAGTGGAGACTCTTCAAAGGCCGAAGGAGGAGGGAGGTTTGGCAATACCAAATTCATGGATATATTTTTTGGCGGCACAGTCCCAACATATTAGAAGGTGGGCACAAAGGGCAATAAAGGGAACTGTTCAGGAAGTCTTGGAGCGGCATCTTAAAACATGCCCCTTGGTAACGGGTTTAGAGTCAGGGCTGTTTAGACGGATGGGTAAACAATACCTGACATTTGAATTAGTTTATAAAGTGTGGATGAGAGAAAAGAGGTTAGAGGATTGACGGGTCTGACAATGTACACTCCGATATGGGATAATGAACATCTAAGCAAATTCTATAAGATGGGTGACCTAAAAGACTGGTAGACAAAGGGAGTGCAGTTTGTCTATCAACTGATGAATGATCAAGCTCTCAAAACCTTAGCAATGCTGAAGGAGGAATTTCACTTGTCAGACAAACACAGTTACTAGTATATGTAGGTTAAACACTCCTTCCTTCAACAGAGGAAAAAAGGGACCATGGTTATCCAGAAAGATATTATCCTCGACTACATCTGCAAAGAGGGGCGTACTAAAGGGGTTATATCTGAGATTTATGCTGCTCTGCTGCACACCTTTTTGCTGAAATACCCTGTTTTGGCAAAGGAAAGATGGGAAGCAGACGTTGGTAATATAGAGGATGACAAATGGGAGTTCATCTTAGAGTATATTCCCAAATTATCATTAAATGAACCTGCTAGAATGTCCCAACTATTTCTTGTACATGGGGCATACAGATCACCTGAATTTTTGTATAAAATAGGGGTGCGGGAGACCTCTGAATGTACGAGATGCGGAGCTGAAGCCGCTGGTATCCTACACGTCATGTGGGGGTGTCCGCATATTTTGGGTTTCTGGTCTGAGGTGGCTGCCCTCATTGGGAATCGCTATCATTGTGTAATCCCTAGTGATCCAATGGTCTGCTTGTTGGGATATGTGGAAGAGGTGGTGGGCACTGATATTGCGAAACTAGCAGTTGCCAGACTTTTGTATGCCGCTAGAAAAGTCCTAGCTAGATATTGGGTGCGAATGGAGCCTCCTACTAAACAGGAATATCTACGTCCAGTAGACTGTGGTGCGGATGGAGGAAAAAATTTACCATAAACGTAAAAATGCTAAATTATGTGATAACTTGTGGGCAGCGTGGAAGGTGTGAGTGCTGAGACTGGAAAGGAAGTTCCGGCAGAGACATGACTAATGGTGTGTAAAGGGTCATAAGATGTTTAGGGTAATTATTGATCATATCTTGCATATACTGCTTAGAAATAAGAAATGTTGCTGTGAGGGAAGGGGATTTCTTTATATTATCAAAAAGGACAATTGTGGCCTTACAGTTGTATGTTATTAATTTCTTTACAAATGAATAAAATCTTTCTGATTTAAAAAAAAAAAAAAAAAAAGGGTGTTCCACAATATTAAGCAGGCCACAGTTTTCAAGTAACATGGGAAAGAAAAAGGATCTCTCTGCTGCCGAAAAGCAACAAATAGTGCAATGCCTTGGACAAGGGATGAAAAAATTAGATATTGCACAAAAACGTAAGCGTGATCATCGTACTGTGAAGAAGAGATTTGTTGCTAATTCTGAGCACAGACTTGTTTCTGCAGATAAATGCAGAATGAGGAAGGTTTCTGCCAGGCAAGTTCATCGGATTAAGAGAGAAGCTGCTAAAAAGGCCTTACAAATTAGCAAACAGATATTTGAAGCTGCTGGTGCCTCTGGAGTCCCTCGAACCTCAAGGTGTAGGATCCTTCAAAGGCTTGCTGTGGGGCATAAATCTACTAATCGGCCACCCCTATACAGTGCTCCCAAGCAGAAACGGTTGCAGTGGGCTCAGACATACATGAAGACTAATTTTCAAACAGTCTTGTTTACTGATGAGTGCCGAGCAACCTTGGATGGTCCAGGTGGATGGCCACCATGTCCCAACAAAGCTGCAACGTCAGCAAGGAGGTGGAGGAGTCACGTTTTGCTCGGAATCATAGGGAAACAGCTGGTAGGAATCTTTAAGGTTCCTGAAAGTGTGAAAATGACCTCTGCAAAGTATATAGTTTCTGACTGAGAACTTTCTTCCATGGTACAAAAAGCAAAAATGTGCCTTCAGGAGCAAAATCCTTTTCATGATTGACAATGCACCATCTCATGCTGCAAAGAATACCTCTGTGTCATTGGCTGCTATGGGCATAAAAGGAAATAAACGCATGGTGTGGCCACCATCTTCCCTTGACCTCTACCCTATAGAGAACTTTGAGTATAATCAAGCAAAAGATCTATGAGGGTGGGAGGCAGTTCACATCAAAACAGCAGCTCTGGGTGGTTATTCTGACATCATGCAAAGAAATTCAAGCAGAAACTCTCAAGTTCAATGGATGCAAGAATTGTGAAGGTGATATCAAAGAAGGGTTCCTATGTTATCATGTAACTTGGCCTGTTAGGATGTTTTGGAGTTAAATAGCTTTTTATTTCAGTGAATGTGACCTCCTAATGCTGCAAATTCAACAAATGAGCATTTTCAGTTCATTCAAACATATCAAATGTTTACAAACTCTACTGTGCCTAATAATTTGGAACAGTGCATTTTTAGAGTTTTTTTTTTTTTTTTTTTTTAATTTTGAAGATTATACTGTTATCATTGGGAGGTTTCTTCAATAAAATAAGATGTATATTCTAACGGGTGATGACTTTTATTACACTGACTGTCATTTCCACGGACAATTTAGGAAAATCAGAGAAAAAGACCATTTGCATAATAATTTGGAACATGGTGTAAAGCTGCTCCTGTCCGGAGACCTCAGGCCTGACTGTTTTACGGTCAGAGATTAGACCGAATTGCATGGACTTCTGCATGAGCACTTATTGGTAATCCTGAAACACTGATGGTCCGTTATTGGCTGGGTCTTGATCACTTACTACTTCTTCCTTTTTTTTTTTTCCTTATTCTTTTTTTCTTTTCTTACAGCCTCACCAGAAAACTCAAGGTAATAGATGGCTCTCGCCATGTGTATTTTAATCTCTTCACCCCTAGCTTGTTTTCGCCCTATTGACCAGACCGTTTTTTTGCAATTCGATTCAGTCAGTTTATGAGGCTATAACTTTGGAACGCTTTAACGTATCCCAGTGATTCTCAGATTGTTTTTTCCTGATATGTTGGACTTCATGTTAGTGGTAACTTTAGGGCAATTATTTTTTGCATTTATTTGTGAAAGAAAAAAAAAATTCTCAATTTTCAATCTTTGACTGTTTTACCATTAAATCAAAGTTATATTAACCAAAGGTTAATAAATAATATTTCCCACATGTCTTCTTTACAGCAGCTCAATTTTTGAACCATTTTTTTTTGTTAGGAAGTTAAGTGTTCAAGGTTTATGAGCAATTTCTCATTTTTCCAACAAAATTTACCAAGCTAGCTTTTTTTAGAAGCATATTCCATTTGAAGTGACTTTGAGGGGCCTATATGACAGAAAATACCCAAAAGTGACACCATTCCAAAACCTGCACCTCTGAGATTACTCAAAACCACATCCAAGTAATGTATTAATCCTTCAGGTGCTGTACAAGAACTAAAGCAATGTGAAGGGAAACAATAAAAATTTAGCTTTTTCCAACAAAAATGTACTTTTTAGCCTCAAATATTGAATTTTCACAAGACTAGCACGAGAAATTGCACCATAGAATTGGGCAATTTCTCCTGCGTATGATACCCCATATGTGGCAGAAAATCAGTGTTTTGGCATGCGGAATTGAAGGAGAATTCTTGAATTGAAAATTGGCTGGAATTGGTGAAAGACAGCATTTTGCGTTTGAAGAACCTCTGATTTAAATAGTCGAGCTTCCCCATAAGTGACCCCATTTTTGGAAACTTTCCCGTCCCTCCAACGAATTTACCTAGATGGGTAGCGAGCACTTGAACCACCAGGTGTTTCATACATTGAGAGCCGTGAAAATGAAAACATACTTTTTGCTTTGTTTCACACAAATGTTTTCAGCCTCTTTATTCTTCATTTTTTTTTTTTTTTTTTTACACAAGGGCAACAGGATAAAAAAAATGTACCCAACAATTTGTTGGTCAATTTCTCCTGAGGAAGATAATATCCCATATGTGGTGGTAAACAACTGTTTAGGCGCTTGAAAGGGAAGGAACGATGTTTGACTTTTGAAACGCAAGATTGTATGGAATCCTTAGAGGATGCCGTGTCATGTTTGGAAAGCCCCTGAGGTGCCTAAACAATGGAGCTCCCCCTGAAGTGACTCCATGTTAAATATATACTTCTCAAGTACATTATCTAGATACATGGTGAGCACTTTAAACCCTCAGGTGCTTAACAGAATTTCATAACTTTGAGCTTGAAAATAGAAAAATTTTATTTTTTCCAAAATGTTCTTTGAGCTCAAAACTCTATATTTTCACAAGGACAACAGAAAAAAATGCACCATACAATTTGTTGTGCAACTTCTGACTATGCCGATTCCCCATATGTCATGGAAAACCACTGTTCAGGCACATGGTATGGCTCCGAAGGGAAGGAGTGGTATTTAACAGTTTGAACGGAAAATTGGCTGGAATCATTGGCTGACCATGTCGCATTTGGGAAGCCTCTGATGTGCCTAAACAGTGGAAACCCCCCACAAGTGACCCTGTTTTGGAAACTAGACTCCCCCACTCCAAAGGAATTTATCTAGATTCGTGGTGAGGAATAAAAATGTTTTTAGTGCAAATTTTATAAATTTTTGCAAGGTGAACATGAGATAATAGACCCGTGCTTTAGTGGACTGATTGCCATTTACATCTGAATGAGCCCCAATACTGGATGCTCATGTACCATAAAAAATTTCCAGCTGGTCTCCTGACAAAAATGCGGGTGAGGCAGTGAGTTCAGGTCAGGAGACTCGCGATCAGGTCATTATTGCTTTTTTGGCACATATCGCATATTACAGATGTGTGAATCCAGCTCATGATAACAGTAGTGTCTGTGTGATGAGAATCCTTTATCTTTACACTTATTGTATCGATTTTAATTAAACAGAGGAATATAGCTGTGCTTATGGATCTGGGAAATTCTTTGCACTATGCGGTTTTGGTGGAATTGTAAGCTGTGGTACAACGCATACTGCAGTGGTCCCGTTAGATCTGGTTAAAGTGAACCTGTCACCAGATTTTAAGATTTTAAACTAAAAGCACCATCTTCAGAAGCACCTATGCTGCATTCTATGAAGTTGCCTTTAATGCCTTGACTGCCTAATACGGCCTGTATTATAATTATTTGGTTTCAGTCCAATGGGCTTGATTGTTATGCCGTCTGACCTGGCACCCTGAGCAGATCACCACCTCCTATGTCATCCACAATGCTGGGGAAGATATCACAGGGGGAGATCTTGCGCATGCACACTAGGCCCTGCAGCGTTGAGCCTAAAACGTACTCCTTGCAGGTCCTGACTGCAACCAATTCTACACTACACATTCTAGGCTCAACGCTGCAGATCCTAGTGTGAATGCCGAGATCTCTCCCTGTGATGTCTACCCAAGCTATGTGAATTGCTCAAGAGGCGTGAATCAGAAGAAGAGGACGGTGATCGGCACAGAAAGGCGGGGCGGCCAGCGAGACAATTAAGCCCATTGGACCTAAACCAAGAAATTATACATGGCAGGAGACTTATTTGGTGTGCAGGGGCACTTAGAGGTGTAATAGCCACCTTCTTAGAATGCAGCATAGATTCTGCTGAAGGTGGCGCTTTTAGTTTAAAAACCCAAAATCTGGTGACAGGTTCAATTTAAATGCAGAATACAGGTTTGTCTGCATGGATAAGGGAGTGAATCTGAAGTGTAAACTAACCAGTGTTTTCTAAATGAACGTGTTGTCACTAAACAGTGTAAGCATTGCATGTTTGTTATAAAAGCATGGTGTGTTCTGGTTTGTTCATGCAGGAGAATACAGTTGTGAATATGGCTCCCACAGTTCTATGCAATATGTGGCTTTGGTGGCAGTCTCAGTTGTGGTATAACGCACACTGCAATGGTACCTCTGGATCTGGTAAAATGCCGAATTCAGGTGGGTGTAAGACTACCAAACTAACCTGCTTATGTGCTTGGGGTTTATTTTTATTTTTTATTGTAATAGAAGTTGCATATGTATTGTCATGCTTATCAATGTCAAAGAAATGTCCACCACCTGCTCAGCAGCGTTTTTCTATTGAGGGTTGGCCCATGCACTGCAGTATGTACCGTATATAGCCTCAAATTGTTTTTTAGCAGACTACACATGCTCATTTGCTTCAGCTCATGTAAATCTTACTGAATGTGAAATAAATGTTTAGCAAGGAACATTTAATGTCAAACTTTAAAGGCATTGGCACTGTTCCACGTTTTGGATTTTATACCCCATCTTAAAATTCTGACTGATTGGGGAGGTCTGGCCACTGGGACCCTTACTAATTCTGAGAAGAGGGGTCTGAAGATGCCTGTGTGAATGGAACTGTCATCTGTCATGGTCACATCCACCCTTTTCATTCTCAATGTGACATGTAGAGGTAGATGAGTGATGCGTTTGGCTGGTCTTCGGCAGTCCCATTAAAAACGAATAAAGCGATGACGTGCATGATAATCCATCACTCCATTCATTCACACAGGGATCTTCAGAGCTCAAATTCTTGGTATTAGTAAGATTCCCAGTTATCCCCTATCCTGTGGTTGGGACATGATTTTCAGTCTTTTTTAGGGTACTGTTACACGAAGCAATATTGCATGCAATTTCACTGGCAATTTGCTGGTTGCAGTGAAATCATGGACACATTGTTCCATTTGTACACAGCAACAAAATAGAACAATGTGTCCATGATTTCACTGCAACCAGCAAATTGCCAGTGAAATTGCATGCAATATTGCATCGTGTAACGGTACCCTAACAGTTATTTGACTCTAGACCACATTGAAGACTGGTCAAAAGCTTAACATCTTATGTTATACAGCCCATTGGGAAGTCTAGATTGGTTGGCTGTAAAATCCGCATGAACTGAGCATTTACAAAGCAAACCGTGGCTTTATACAGCCAGAAATCTTGTACATTGTCATCTGACCTTTTGCTCTTCCTTTTGCATGTGTTGGGTATTTAACTTCTGCTGACATCTCTTCACTGAAGTATTCTTGCTTTTGTCTCCTACATTTGCACTGTTGATTTATGCTCTAGTAATGGACACATGACACAGTCGGGCCTGAAAGTTGTCTTGTGGTTCCAAAATCGTTTGGCTTCCACAATTGTCCTTCACTTTTCTTCGTTCTGATCATGTGACCATTAATTAGAAGCTCTTCTTAATTTACCCTTTTTTGTTTCTTTTTCTTAATGGTAGGTGGATCCCCAAAAGTATAAGAGCATTTTCAATGGCTTTTCTGTAACACTCAAAGAAGACGGTGTCCGTGGACTTGCTAAAGGATGGGCTCCTACATTCATTGGCTATTCAATGCAAGGATTATGCAAGTTTGGATTCTATGAAGTTTTCAAAATCTTGTATGCGAACATGCTCGGTGAGGTAGGTTTATGCCATCTTGATTGGTCTTTGGGTATAAGAGGTTTTATTGTATATAGTGCCCAGTGAAATGCTTGGTTTTTCTAAGAGTACCTTTTATTGCAGGAAAATACCTACTTGTGGCGCACATCTCTGTACTTGGCCGCATCTGCCAGCGCTGAGTTTCTTTGCAGACATTGCTTTGGCTCCAATGGAAGCTGTAAAAGTACGTATCCAAACACAGCCAGGATATGCAAACACTCTGCGGCAAGCAGCCCCCAAGATGTATGCTGAAGAAGGAATATGGGCGTAAGTGCTGCTTCATATCCTCACGACTTTTGATATAAAAGGTTGTATTTTACTGCTGTCCAGGCACATGCTCCCTTAGATCCACCTTTGGGGTTGTATTGCTTGTTCTGAGTTCAGCTGGTTCACTTCCAGCTGGTCCAGTTCATTGACAACCAGCAACTTTTTCGGTTGTACAGTCAAAGGTGCTTGAGTCATTGGCATGTAAGAGTAATATACCTTCACATAGGCCACTTTTTATTCTAATGGCAGGGTTACAGTATGACTGTGCTTTGTATCACCTTTAGGATATGGCTTTTGTGTGGACAATATATTTTTTCTACTATGGGGGGGCTGTGTGCTTGGCTTATTATTTTATTTTTGCCTGATAAACGTATCTAATGCAGTGTGTCAGTGACTTGCTACTTTCCTGTTCCTAATTTAGATATTAACTTGTGCAGGTTCTACAAAGGTGTTGTTCCCCTATGGATAAGACAGATTCCTTACACCATGATGAAGTTTGCCTGCTTTGAGCGTACAGTGGAAGCTCTGTATAAATATGTTGTACCCAAACCACGCAGTGAATGTTCAAAGGGTGAACAGTTGGTTGTCACATTTGTTGCTGGTTACATTGGTAAGTTTGTAGCTAAGTCTTAGGCCCCTTTTACATAGGCATTTTTTTGAAAATGCGGCAGATTTACCGCATCTTCCGCCTAACGGCCGCAGTTGCTGCGAGCCCCATGCATTGTCTATTGGGCTTGCGGCAGTTGCGGCTGCGAAAAAAACGATGCTGACTGCTGTAAGCATCTGCCGCAACCAGCAAAACCGCACTTGCCGCACCCGACCGCAAGCCCCATAGACAATGCATGGGGCTTGCCGGATTGGCGAGGCAAGTGCGGCCGTTAGGCGGAAGATGCGGCAGATTCGGTAAATCTTCCGGATCTGCCGTATTTTCAAAAAAACGCCTGTGTGAAAGCCTTACAGCAGTAGAATGAGGAACTTAGTTTTGCTGAGAAGTACTGGGCAGAGAGGGTTTTCTAGTCGAATTTACGTTAGCTGTCCTGACCAAGCTCCAAGTATGCATCGAAACACGCATTGAGGCTACCGCTGCCCTCCCATGTTGTCAGCTCTTACCCACCAGCATCTGTCCTGTCACAAGGTATTCTGTCATGCTGATTAGATATATATGTATGGGCTTTTTGGCCTTCTGCATATTGGTGGTGTATTTGACTGCTATTATTTTAAAAATAAGGCTCAGTGCTATTACTATTTGACCCCGCAGTATGTCTGCTACACCTGGCAGAGTATTTTCTTCTTTTGTGGGATGATACACGTATGGGTGGCATTCTCTTTATTTCCTTATTCTTATTGATGTTGCCTATTGTTGGTTTTCTTGCATTTCCTGTCCATTTGCCATTAACATCAGTCAAATGATATTTGTTTAGACAGTCTACATGATGGGGAATTCGGCTTCTGGGACTCCTACTAAAGGCTCTGAAATCTCCTGCAAACCCATAGACAATTTATGGAGCCACTGTGCCATCTGATCGGGCATTTCAGATCCTCGTTTGCAACCTGGAACCATTCCCTTTTACAGGTTTTTACTTTAGCATGTTTGTTTCTGTGTTACAACTTATTATCTCGTACATGTTAAAATCCAGCAGCTTGAATGGTCTTCATACAAGAACCTATTTGCTATTAAAGAGTAGGAGATCTACTTGAGTAGTTCGCAATTCTATGCATTACATTTTAGTGCTTCATAGACTTTTATTTTTCATTTTAGCTGGGGTGTTCTGTGCTATCGTGTCCCATCCTGCTGATTCTGTGGTCTCTGTGCTGAACAAAGAAAAGGGAAGCACTGCTGTGGAAGTCCTTAAGAGGCTAGGACCTAAAGGTACAATCCCCGCCGCCCTCTTCCCACTAAAATGTATTCTCGCGTGTTTGTCTCTTCAAGCCAACTTTCCACGCCTTTGTTTCACTTTTTTGTCAATTTGCAGGAGTCTGGAAAGGACTGGCAGCTCGTATTATCATGATTGGTACCCTAACCGCTCTGCAATGGTTCATCTATGACTCTGTGAAGGTCTACTTCAGACTTCCTCGTCCTCCTCCCCCTGAGATGCCAGAGTCTCTGAAGAAGAAGCTTGGCCTGACCCAGTAACAACATGGACTGAAATAATGTAAACTTACATGACTTAAATTTTTTATAAAGGAAAACTCTACAATGTAGGATCTACAATTTTCCCAGATGTAATTATTGGTTGTATGTTCACTCTGCTTGGTAGCTTACCTGTCGATTGGTTTTACCAGTGTGCTTGTCTGTTGAAATAAACAGAAGATCTACAAGAATGGAAGAACATGTCTTCTGGCCTTGGTCCCTTCTTTAGTTCATACACTTCCCCCTTCAATGCAAAACACCTTAAAGAGGTTGTTCACTACCTGGACAACCCCTTCTCATTCCGCATGTGTGGCCCCAGAAAATAAGACTACTTGCCGTCCAGTGCCTGGGGTGTAGGAACTCACATTCTTTGCGGCCAGCGTAACATTATTACATGCAAGCTTCACAGTCAATAACTGCCGGCTTCCTTCTCCCTGCCTTTGAATGTATAAGTAACTAACAGGAAGTGAATGGCAGGTGCAGGGCTTACTTTATGTTAATTACTTAAATGTCCAAAGGTAGGGTGAAGGAAGCCGGTGGAGATTGGCCGCGGGGCTCATGAGTAACAACAATGTCACCTAGGCCCCAGGAATAAGAGTTCCAACATTTCTGGAACTGCACCTGCATCGAAGGTTAGTAAATAGGCTGTTTTGTTTTTACAGGGGTAAATATGGGGAATGAGAAAGTGTTATCCAAGTAGTGGATAACCCCATTAAAGGGGATCTTGCTAGGTTTATGCTACTTTTCTGAGGAAAGACAATGACAGACCATGATTCCAGTGTGGGGTCACTTACTTGCTGCAGTAGTCTTCATAAAATCCCAATTTTATCAGCAGCAGTGCTGGAGACTAGCAATGTGCTGCAGTGTCCTCTCTTTGTGAGCTGTGGGCTATTTCTCCATCGTATCATTGGGGGACACAGGACCGTTGGTGTATGCTTTGCTGCTACTAGGAGGCGACACTAACTAGAGACAAAAGTTAAGCCCTCCTTCCTGCAGTATACACCCATACATAGGCGTACAGTCAGTTTTTTGCTTAGTGTCGCAGGAGGAAGACGTGTCCCAACTCAGGCCACATCTGTTAACTAACTTGATCATTTTTTACTACAGTTGACCCTAAGGGGGCATCTATGCTCTCCATTCTCTCAACAAAGAGAGTGTGGATTGAGACTGCAGGCATATGGGCTTTCGCCTCTCATCAAAGAGACACATTATTTAGACTGCCATTCCTTCAGGCTCTGCAGCTCACCTAACAGCGAGCCAAGTAATGTGACCCTCTCACCTCATCCATTTAAGGAGCAGGTATTTTTCAGACTATAAAGCGTACTTTGTCTCCAAATTTTGTAGGAAATTGGTAGGTGTTTCTTATAGTCCAGATGTATGGTACCTAGCTGTGGGGAGAACCGTGGCATTGGAGCGCTTCACCAGAGACAGGTGTGGCCGGTGATCATGTAGACCCACTGTTTAATTTTATATAATATTTACCTTTTCCTCCTGCCCATCATCTCTCAGCACTGAAGCTGGCAGTGAGAGGTGGGCGAGATAAGTGGGGGAGACGTGTATATTAAATTAACTTAAACAGCCAGCAGGCGTGATCACCGGTGGCAGTCGCTTATGTGGATATTCACTGCTTCTCACGCATCATCTTTGGCATGGGAGCAGTGAATATCTTGGAATAAAAGATTATACTCCCTGTCCGTCGTTCCCCTGCAGCACCGTGACATCCTACTGCATTCTTGTGTCGTCAGCTGATATGGTGTGTGGAGCACGGGATTACAGTGACATCATCGTTGTTGACTCACATGCTGATCATCAGTTGCTGGTATGAGAACACGTACGAGGATGTCGCGGTTGTGGAGACACTGGGGTCAGTCGGTGCTCTCATCCGCTGGCCCAGACACCTTTAGAAAGCATAGACCAGGGTTCGTCCCAATTGAACGCCCAAGCAACAATCAAAAACATATAACAGTTAGGGTACCTTTACACGCGGCTACATTTCTAGGGTGGCTACAGGTAACTTACTGGTTGCAGTGAAATCATGGAGACAAGGTTCTATCTTGTTGCTGTGTACAAATGGAATAATCTCTCCATGATTTCACTGCAACCAGTAAGTTACCTGTAGCCACCCTAGAAATGTAGCCGCGTGTAAAGGTACCCTAAATCAAAGAAAACACAATTAACAGGCAACAGTTTCTCGCCCTTCCGCTGGTTCATCAGGGATTAGAATCTCTGTGGCTTTCAAGGCCACTTAATCCCATCCAGCAGCACCCCACTTTTGGCGGGCACCCACTGAGAAAGGAATAGCGACAAGCTTAAGAAACTGACTGAGTATAGCAAAGTCTGTAGCCAGGTGACCAGATTGTCCCAACCTGGGTATCTTCCTTACGTAGTCCCTGATATTTCAGCCAAATTCTAGGCTGAAGTCCATATAATACAGGTTCTGATCCATTAGCCAGCACCAAATTGTCTAGGCTGGGTCATGCATCATCTCTCCCTAGTGACAGTAAAGTTCCTTTTCATATCCCAAACCTACAGTTGTGGCCAAAAGTATTGGCACCCCTGCAATTCTGTCAGATAATACTAATTTTTTTCCTGAAAATGATTGCAATCACAAATTCTTTGGTATTATTATCTTCATTTAATTTGTCTTCAATTAAAAAAAACAAAAGAGAATGAAGCAAAAAGCAAAACATTGATCATTTCACACAAAATTCCAAAAATGGGCCAGACAAAAGTATTGGCACCCTCAGCCTAATACTTGGTTGCACAACCTTTAGCCAAAATAACTGCGATCAACCGCTTCCAGTAACAATCAATGAGTTTCTTACAATGCTCTGCTGGAATTTTAGACCATTCTTCTTTGGCAAACTGTTCCAGGTCCCGGATATTTGAAGGGTGCCTTCTCCAAACTGCCATTTTTAGATCTCTCCACAGGTGTTCTATGGGATTCAGGTCTGGACTCATTGCTGGCCACCTTAGAAGTCTCCAGTGCTTTCTCTCAAACCATTTTCTAGTGCTTTTTGAAGTGTGTTTTGGGTCATTGTCCTGCTGGAAGACCCATGACCTCTGAGGGAGACCCAGCTTTCTCACACTGGGCCCTACATTATGCTGCATTTGGTAGTCTTCAGACTTCATAATGCCATGCACACGGTCAAGCAGTGCAGTGCCAGAGGCAGCAAAGCAACCCCAAAACATCAGGGAACCTCCGCAATGTTTGACTGTAGGGACCGTGTTCTTTTCTTTGAATGCCTCTTTTTTTCTCCTGTAAACTCTATGTTGATGCCTTTGCCCAAAAAGCTCTTTTTTTTGTCTCATCTGACCAGAGAACATTCTTCCAAAACGTTGTAGGCTTTCTCAGGTAAGTTTTGGCAAACTCCAGCCTGGCTTTTTTATGTCTCGGGGTAAGAAATGGGGTCTTCCTGGGTATCCTACCATACAGTCCCTTTTCATTCAGACGCCGACGGATAGTACGGGTTGACACTGTTGTACCCTTGGACTGCAGGGCAGCTTGAACTTGTTTGGATGTTAGTCGAGGTTCTTTATCTACCATCCACACAATCTTGCATTGAAATCTCTCGTCAATTTTTCTTTTCCGTCCACAGCTAGGGAGGTTAGCCACAGTGCCATGGGCTTTAAACATCTTGATGACACTGCGCACGGTAGACACAGGAACATTCAGGTCTTTGGAGATGGACTTGTAGCCTTGAGATTGCTCATGCTTCCTCACAATTTGGTTTCTCAAGTCCTTAGACAGTTCTTTGGTCTTCTTTCTTTTTTCCATGCACAATGTGGTGCACACAAGGACACAGGACAGAGGTTGAGTCAACTTTAATCCATGTCAACTGGCTGGAAGTGTGATTTAGTTATTGCCAACACATGTTAGGTGCAACAGGTAAGTTACAGGTGCTGTTAATTACACAAATTAGAGAAGCATCACATGATTTTTCTAACAGTGTCAATACTTTTATCCACCCCCTTTTTTATGTTTGGTGTGGAATTATATCCAATTTGGCTTTAGGACAATTCTTTTTGTGTTTTTTTTTCATTGAAGACAAATTAAATTTAAGATAATAATACCAAAGAATTTATGATTGCAATCATTTTCAGGAAGAAACTACGTATTATCTTACAGAATTGCAGGGGTGTCAATACTTTTGGCCATAACTGTATATCTCGGGAATAATGTGTTCTTCCAGGATTGGTGGGCTAAGGGTGTTATCTTATTGGTTGGATTTAAAGCTGCATACTTACACTTAAAGGAGAATTATGTAGTCAAAAGCGGTGAGGGGGTGAAATAATTACATTAGCAATACACAACTTCAGTATGAAAAATGGCAAACATGAGAACAAACAAAAGGTGAACAGTGTGGCCAAATTAAGAACATTACTCTCGACTTGCATTGAGACAAGCTGTGTCTTCACCTTCCTCCCCCTTCTTAATTTGCCAGACATAAGCCTCTGATCATCCTTCACCTCTTGGCGGCATTGTCCTGTTTTTGTAGTGAGGTCTGCAACAGAGACTCGCATCTATACACCTCCCCCTGATAACCTCCCCCAGGATGGGCAGACATATTGTAGGCAAGCTGTAAGGCGGGTTCCATGAGTTGGGCTTCCATAAGCGTCTTGCTATCCATCTCCCCTCGGTCTATAGCCATAGTCTGGTTAGGTTTCCTCATGGGTGTTGGCTAAGAAGAGGATGATGGAGGCTGGGAATGTGAGTTATCCTTAGAAAATATGGTAGGAAGATCCATATCAGGTGCTGCTTGGCTTGGATGTGGGTGATGGCTATGACAAACAGGCTGGATATGCAAGACAAAAATATAGGAGGCGCAGCCGATGAATGGTACCCAGTGGTCTAGTGGGGTGTTCTTGATGTGATGGGGGGGCCTAGCCTCTCACCTTTTATTGGTTGTGAAAGCACAACCCTGGTAAACCACTGAGTGCTGGAGAACTGCGGGACAGACGCGGCGGTGCTGAATCCTCTACTCTTTGTACAGTCACATTTCGATGGCTTGCCGTCCTCCTCAGGTGGGGGTCCCCCACCTGAGGAAGACTGAATGCCGCCGTCAAAACGCGTGGTGGACAATTTGATATACAATAACAGAGGTTTGACATATTTATCCTGTTTTAAGCCTCTCCTTGTTAATAGCGATCCCCACTGACCAAAGAAAACCTTTCTGAATAGGCTGGATAGTCCTTCTCCTAGGTCATTTTGCAAATAAACCAGTGTGCGGAAGCAATCCATGAGCCTCACTTCAACATCCTGTTCAGTCCCCGAAATAACAGGTGTGGGGGGCTGTCCACAAGCCCCACTTCAACCTCTTCCTGCTAGGGCCCCAAATAACAGGTGAGAGGTTGTCTATAAGCCCCACATCTGCCTAACCCTGGTCGGTTTCCCCGTCCAACTGCATGGATGTCTGAGTCCTAACCCTCATCCAGGGAGATGGATAACTGGGACCATGGTAAATGGTCTTCGGTGGGAACAATATCTGGACTTACCAGGGTGATGGCAGAATCAGTGTCTCGTAGTCCCTGATCCTATATGTCACCGACCTTGACCATCTGGGCTGGCAGATGGGGCCCTGGCTTTAGAGACAATCTTTATCCATATGTCCAAGGCGCTTACGCATATAACAGCCCCCCGCTTATTAAGCAAGTCACAGGTCCTGTTTGTCGACCTTTATCCTGGTGGGGCTTCTGCTGGGTAGCGAGATAATCCTACTCAAGCGACTGGTGCTAGCAGTTGGTCAACTAGACTTCCCAAGTCAAATCCCAGAACACAAGTCCTCTCTTCTCTTGAGGCCGTGGACCCCTATGTGACCAACACTACCTTGACTCTGGCTACTTGGGACCAGGTCATTGACCGATTGTCACTTGATCCATGATGTGGCACACTGTTTAAAACTTTTGGTTCAATCTCAACTGGGTCCTCATCATCCTCCGCATCCGTCTGGGCATGCCACCGGACCAATTTCTGAATTAAAGGGAACCTGTCAGGTTTTTTAGCCCCCTAACCTATAAATACCTGTCCCTGCAGTGTCAAACTACCATCTATCCCTGTCTGAATTGTAAGTGATTTATAATACCCGAGTAGAGCGGTTTATAAACTTAGGAATGCCCACCCACCATGTAGGTACTGTGTGCCTTGGCAACCGGTAGGCGGTGTCTTAAGGTCCGCACTCCCCTCACCTCGCAGCTAAAGTAACTCCCCGATGGACGGCATCATTGAGGAGCAGACTGGGGATTTAAATTTGCCGCCTGTTTCTTCCGGGTTTATGATGCGTGACGGAGGATGCGCATCATTCCTGGACATGTGCAGTGCACCCGGTGTAGTGGGTGCAGAGCGGGCCGCCCTTTAACATGCCATCTGCGCATGCTCTGAAGGCGTCCTGCACTACTCATGTCCGGGAATGACGCGCGTCCGGCATCGCGCATCATAAACCTGGAAGAAAGAGACAGCAAATTTAAATCCCCAGTCTGCTCCTCAAACAATGATGCCGTCCATCAGGGTGTAATTTCAGCTGCGAGGTGGGGGGATCGTGGACCTGGAGACACCGCCTAACCGTCGCCAAGGCACATAGAAACACCCACACGCCACAGAGGATCTAAGTTTATAAACCACTGTACTCGGGTATTATAAATCACTTATAAGTCAAACAGCGATAGATAGTAAAGTAGGTGGATGCTGCAGGGACAGGTATTTATAGGTTAGGGGGGCTAAAAGACCTGACAGGTTCTCTTCAAATCCGATCGGGTGTCGGTGTGCCTGAATTTGATCTGTGAAAACTGGCATGCCACCTGTAGTTGCCGTTTCTTGTAGCAGTTGTATTTCCACTCTGGTCCTTGTCCCATGGCTGAGCTGGTGCGGTTGGACATGGCAGCATCCGAAACCTGTATAGCTTACATATGGCCTGCTGGGTATGCTTATATGCCTTCCTGGTTGTTGAGCCCTTGGACGGTGTCCATGAACACCATTCCTCTTCAGCTCCCCTGGATAAACCAGGCGCGTGGTATCCCACCACTGCCACCAATTTTGGAGACACGGGGGTCAGTGGGTGCTCTCGTTTGCTGGCTTGGCCGTCTTTAGAAAAACTGCATGGACCAGGGCTCATTCCAGCCGAACAACCCAACTCCTTAACTATGGGTGTAACACTGCTCGGACAACACAGGGTTAGGTAACCATAGAATGGTAAGCTTTTATAGGATCCCCAAAAATCAAAAGCATATAACACATAACCAAACAAGAATCTTCGGGCTTTGCAGGGCCATTTACTGAAATTCAGCAGCACCCTGCTTTTGGCAGGCACCCACAGAAAAAGGAGTAGTGACAAGCTTAGGAAGCTGACCGAGCATAGGAAAGTCTGTAGTCAGGTGACCAGATTGTCCCAACCTGGGTATCTTCCTTACATAGTCTCTGATATTTCAGCCAAATCCTAGAATTCTAGTTTGAAGTCCATATAATAATATAATCCAGGTTCTGATCCCCCAGCTGGCACCAAAGTGCCTAGGCTGGGTCATGCATCATCTCTCCCTATTGACTCCATATAGTCCCTTTTTATATCCCAAGCCTACATCTCAGCATATATTGTGTTTTTCCAGGATTGGTGGGCTAGGTCTGTTTTCTTATTGGTTGTATTTCAAGCCGCATACTTAATTCTCCTTTAAGTGTATGTAGTCAAAGGAGGCGAGGGGGTGAGATAATTACATTAGCAATACACAACCTCAGAACAATAAAGACTGCAGAGTCTGGCAATAAACAATGACTTGGCAAACATGAAATAACAAACAAAAGTTCAATAGTCTGGCCAAATTAAGAACATTAACCACTGACTTGCATTAAGACAAGCTGTGTCTTCACAGCGGTGCTGCAGGGGAACGAGGGATGGGAGTTTAATTTTTTTTCAGTGTGCACTGTGATGGGGGCACATATGACAGGTTGAGAGACAAATACTAGGATATGGGAGGATCATATACCAGGATGGTGGCACATATACCATGATGGGGGATCATACACGTGGATATGGGGTACATATCAAGATGTGGATAGATATACAACACATTTCATGGTGCCTTTTAAACCATCACATACACATTTGCACTGGGGCAAAAAAGTGCCATTTAGCTTCCACTCCAAAATTTGTCTTGTGATGAGACATTTAAGTTTTTTCCTGATTTTTATACTGTGCTGAAGATCTATCCAAGAAGTAGTAGATCTTGCTCAAACTTGGTATGTCATTTTTTGTCAGTGAAACAATAAACAACTGTTGATTCATGAAGTGAGCACTTAAACATCATAACTACACTTTTGTGCCAGTCTGGCTATTCTTCAATCCATTCAAATGGTAGTCTTCTGTTTTCTTCCACGTTTGTTTTTTTTTTTTTTCATTTTAAAGCATTGGAGATCATTTTAGCTGAACAGCCTACCATGTCACTTTTTTAGAGGTTTTACCCTCTCCAATCAACTATTTAATCAAAGTACGCTGTTCTTCAGAACAGTGTCTCGAACTACCCATATTTCTCAGGCTTTCAAGGAGAAATTCATATACAGCATGTGCTGGTTTCACCTTGAAATAAGTGCCACCTAATTCACACCTGTTTCTTCACAGAATGATTGACCTCTCTAATTGAACTCCACACTGCTAGTACTTTGGACACACACCCTTTCAATTAATTATTCAAATACACAGACTCAAAAACATACAGATCATGAATGCTGAGTCTGTTGGTTTTCCAAGAATTAGAAGAAAATAAGTTTTGGTACCATGTTAGGGGCCTTTCACACTTGCGTTTTTTTCCTGATCTGGGAGATCAGGAAAAAACCTGATTATTACAGGATTCATTTTTTTGCCTATTCACTTTAATGATTTCAGGAAAAAGCCTGAAGCAACAAGATTCTGCCTGACAACATTAAAGTGAATGGGCAAAACAATGAATCCTGTAAGAATCAGGTTTTTGCCTGATCTTCTAGATCAGGAAAAAAACGCAAGTGTGAAAGGCCCCTTAGCCAGTTGAAAAAATGTTGATTGCTCTCAGTGGGAGAAACAAGTTAATAATATTGTAGTTGTGATACCTTTTAATGGCTAATAAAAATGAAATACGTGATGTTACAAGGCAAGTTTTCGAGATGTCTCGGGTCTCTTCATCAGGCGTGGTAATACAAAATATTCAAAGAAACACATATATACCCGTATATACTCGAGTATAAGCCGAGGCCCCTAATTTTGCCCCCAAAAACCGGGAAAACCTATTGACTCGAGTATAAGCCTAGGGTGGGAAATGCAGCAGCTCCTGAAAAATTTAAAAAATAAAACTAGATATGAATAAAATTATCTTTCCCCTGCTTTATTGATCTTTCCCTATGCACCCAGCTAATTCTATACCCTGCACTACTTCTCCTTTCCCTCACTAGTCTTCTTTCCCCTGCTCTATTCCTACTGTACTTTCCCTGAGAATACATCTTTCCCCTGCTCTACTCATCTTTCCCTCACTATTCTTCCTTTCCCTACTCTATTATGCTAAATAAACTTACAGTACTATAATGGCGCCTCACCTCCTTCCTCTTAGACACTTGTACTGTAAATAAAGTCCCCTGCGGCCACACTGTGCATTAGGTCAATGTCTGGCCGCAGGGGACTTTTTTGTGTGTGCAGTGGGGAACTGAGCGTGGGGTGGACAGAGCGATGCAGCAGAGGGATCCAGCCGCCACATCGCTACAGCAGGACGGAGCAATGCGGCGGATGGATCCAAGCCGCACATCGCCAGAGCAGGGCGGAGGGATCGAGGCCGCCTCATCGCAGGACGACAGGGGAAGAAGCGGAGGGATCCGGGCTGCAGGAGCGAGGAGCGCGGGAGATCTGAATCAAGAGGACGGTAACCGGCACCAAATACTGAGGGGTGGCAAGAGGAGGACAGAGGGAAGCAGCACAGGGGGCTTTGAGGGGGATGAGGCGGACGGTAACCGGCGGCACCAAATACTGAGGGGTGGCAGGAGGAGGACAGAGGGAAGCAGCAGGGGGGGGGCTTTGAGGGGGATGAGGAGCAATATGAAGGGCAGGTGAAGTGACTTAAGTTTAGTGACTCGAGTATAAGCCAAGGGGGACTTTTTCAGCCAAAAAAAAGGGCTGAAATACTATATATATAGTATATACGGTAGTCAAGGAAATTCCAGTGCCAGTCAAGTATAATTTATAATTTTTTTCAGTCCATATTCATTGGTGTATAAAGGATAAAAACATGTATGGACCCTCGTAGGCACCTGGCAAACACCAGATGCGTTTCGGGGGGTCACCCCTTAATCATTAAAAAATTTGACACGCGTATGTATGTATGGATATATGTATATATATATCTCCCATTAAAATATAAGCTACGCCTGTTGCTGGAATACAAATTTCACTATTTTTTAACCCTTTCATTGCCTCAGAAACCGCACCATAATAGTGATAATACATATGTTATCCAGTAATGATCTCAAATTTCATATGCAATGCTGTAATATTATAGCAGATAAATACTGTGATACCCAGTGCAGATAAACGTCTTATTGTACATTGACATACAAACATAGACCTACAGTATATCACGTATCCATTAGATTTCAAATTCATGTGCTTTATCAAGACTACATTTGTATACCAACATCAAATTTATGTTCTTAATAAAAATATAACATGTCAGATTTAAAATTCAACCCATTAGGATGTCTAGCATCCAAAGACAGTATCCAATATATTTCTCAGTTCCGGAGGGACCTCTCCCAGTCTCCACCCCTACACGGGCATGATATTTTATCTATACATTTGTGGGGAAATCTGGCAATTTCCTATAGATTTATAGAATAGCAATATGTCTTATAATCACTAATATGTTTGTAATAATACTCGGAATAAAATATTAACGTTTTTCTATATTTACTTATATATATAGTAGATATAGACGGTTCTTCTTTCTATATCTCTTTATATTCTTTCTGTCTGTTTCTTTGTCTCTCTTTCTCTCTTAGTATATTCTTCTTTGTCTGTCTTTCTCAATATATCACTATATCTATCCTGATTACTTTGCTCTCTCTTTCTCTCTCCTTATTCCATTTTGTCTGGTCATCACTGCCTCCATCTTAGGCCTTCCCTCAGGCCTCTTGTGCCATTTTATGTGTGAGTTTAAGTCTTACAGAATATATGGATGCAGCTGGAAGGAGACGCAGAATTGGGGGATGGATGGGAACAACAGAGATAAAATCTGTCTATGAAGGCTTCTATTGAAGAAAGTGTTGAGAAAGGAATGTGAGATGACCTTCAAGTTACCGGTTGCCAGTTTGAAGATGACACCGAGGAGAGAGGCGTGAACTCAAGAAAGAAGATAGCATACTAATTACAATTAACCAATCTATACGCGTATATTAGCATTCAGACCACCTAACACCCTAGTTAATACACCCAGTTTTGAATACTCCCGCCTAGTTTATTAGAAGTATAAAATGTGTTGTATCCCGGAAGCAAGGGAGTTGCTGCTGAGGTTGTTATCACTCTGAGCATAATATAAGTTTGAAACAGATCATATGTTCATAGTCTAATTTGGAATGACTGGTGAATGAGCAATTGTCGTGCTTACACGACCCCGGCAATTTTGGCCGCCCAACGTGGGGCGTGAGCCAGCGGTCCACGACCCTTCGGACCCACGCGTAGATGCCCATGAATGATATCCGTGACGGCTGACTTCGAGGCTTGATCACCCTCAAAGATACGGTAAGTGGAAGTCACATTCATATGTGTCGCCCTTACTCGTGTCCTCAGCCGTTACTGATTGTTCTGTGGTGTTTAGTGGGTACGAGGGGGGGTAAACGGTCAGTGGTGAGACCGTGCCGTGTGTGACCCAGTGCCACGCTCTGAACCAGCAACAGCGAGACACGTCGCCTTCTGCGCGTGCCTGTGTATTCACCACGTCTCCTCCACTGGTCATTAACATTCCTCGCTTGTTAACCCTTCCCGTGATTGTTATTGTGTATTGACGTAGAGTGAGAACTTGGTAGAATTGTGTGCTGGGGACGGCTTGGTGAAAGTGAAAGGAGACGCAGCCTCTGTGATAAAGTGAGGGGGGGCTCCTCCTGAGCAATTGAAATACCGTAGCAAAGCAGTCTATAAGCACTGGTGCTCAGATATAGGAGAGTACGGAAGCTGGCAGGCTTTTATACTCAAAAGTGCATGAAAGCCAGGGCTTTGCACTTCTTGGTCCGGAGACGGAGCGTGGAGCCAATTGGCTCCATACTTCGTGTAAGAAAGGGATACGGAATCAGTAGACTTCGTGTCCGGAGGCACATTAAGCCTGGGCTTTGTGCTGGGCATTCATAAGGTGCATAGTAGCCAAAGGCTCCGCATCTGTGAATAGGTTGGCAGAGCGTGGAGTCTGTAGACTCTGTGCTGAGAAGTACATTGTTTGTACTTTAGAGACAAGTATAGAGACAAGTATAGAACACAGGGCTTTGTGCTTGTCTGCCCGTGGAATTGCAATTCTACTACGTGGAGCTGCCATTCTGCGTGGTGTGGTACATGGTAGCCAGGGCGCCGTACCACTGGACTGAATATAGAGACAAGAGGCTCGGTATTCAGTCCGGCACGTGAAGCCGGGGTTTCGTGCTTTAAGGTGAGAGTGTATAAAGCCTGGGCTTTGCACTCAGTAAGACTGGAAGTATGTGGTACTAAGTACTGGGTACTTATTGAAGTTGATTGAAGGTTGGGTAATAGCCAGAGCTTCTCAACCGAAGGTTGGGTATGTGGAACTTAAGTTCTGTCCCCTAGGGAAGAGCAAAACAAACACATGGTAGCCAGGGCTCTGTGTTTTTTGGTGAGACGTCACCATCGGTACAGTGGGGCTAGCTGCCTGTACCGTTAATACACCGTGCGTGGAGCCTGGGCTCCGTACAGGTGAAAGCCCAGTGTTGATTGCTGTTGTTAAACGTTCTAATCTGCAGATAAGGCGTAGTATTTGTGAGTCATGTTGCGTCTCGTAGCACGGAGGAAATCCATTCCTCACAAGTTAGATAAGGATGTAGCAGAGGTAAGGGAGTTAGTAGAGTCACGGGAAGGAAGGAAGGCTGTTAGGAATGTAGAGAGGTTGTACAGGTTTGCAGGTTTGCCTTTGTCAGGGAGGTTGCAGCCATCAGTATGGCGTGATCTGATCCAGAAAAAAAAAAAAAAAAAAAAAGGAGGGCAAGTTGAAAGACAGAGGGCTGCTAGATCAGGCACAAGTTTATTTACGAGTTGCAAATAGTCTGAAAAGTGAGGAATGAAGAGAAGTAGATGGAGAAGGAGTAAAAGATGATGCAGAACCTGTGTTTGATTATAAGTTGTTTCCTAACAATGATTTTATACAGTGTAAAATGGCCGCCACGCCATTGTTATTGAGTACGCCATCCCAGCCACCACCCTATCATGGCGGCGATACAAGGTCCCCGGATGTGTGGGTGTGTTCCTAACTCCAAAGTGGTTAGGATAAATTAGAATAAGGTGTATATAATCTGATGGAGATCATTCTGTTTTATTGAAGTCACACTGACTGCCACTACACTCTATTCACGGTCCGTCTATCAATATATTTTATTATTTTTCCTGTCATGGAAAGTTCTTGAAGTTATAAAGAGTAAGTGAAGAATTAAATATTAAGCCACGGGATTTCAGATAATGGCTAGAATTGTTGGTTGTATATAGCTACAAGTGTGAAACAGTTAATCAAATTTATGAGCTCTGTTTGAAAAAGAAGAGTTTCTTTTTCTATCGTATGAGACTCAGAATTTCTTATCTAAACAGCTGTGCGTAATCTTGTGAAAAGAACTTGCTTGTATTAGAAGGAGGGGAGGGACAGAGCCAGCGAGGGGGGGAATGAAGGGTGAAATTTGCAAGTGCCTGATATGAACACTGAAGTCTTACCCGTCTTTTCAGGGATTCTGAATGGCAAGAACGAATTCTTCACATTTATGGTAGTTGGATACTAATAATAATGTCTAATATTGAATACAATAATAGTAATCAGATTCTTATTGATTCATATGAGTGAATGTTGTTGATAGTCACCTGCAGCACAGAAATAATTTAGTTAGAGATGTAATTATGGCAGGGGGAAATTTTCCCTTATTTCTGGAAATTAGCAAGTTTGATGAGAAAAGCAACAGAAAGTATAGTTTAGAAAGTAACACAAAGTCGGAAAAAAAAAAAAAAAGGGGGGAGGTGGAAAGACAAGAAAGAAGAAAGTAGTTAGGTCCTTTATCAGAATTGTGGATATCTTGTGGGCATGTCAAGGCTGAAGAGTTTGAAAACATGGAAGGGAGTGAACCACTCCTCCACACCTCCTTAAATTCCTTCTATCAGAGCAGTCTTTGTTCTTGTAGTCCGTCATTTATTGTCCAGTAATAGAAAAATATTCAAAATAACTAGTAGAAAGTTGCAATTATATTGTTGAATAAGAATTTTCTAATCTCTGAAATTAATACAAATTTTTTAAGTTTTTTATTGCAGATATGTTTATAGACCAAAGAGATTTTATGCTGGATAATGGTAGGATCCTCACATGAGGTAATCAGAATATTTGGTTCTGACTTGTACTTTCTGAGCGAATGGAGCGATTTCCGGTTGAAGAATTCCTTAACAATACGGTAAGCCTACTAAATGCAGTATTGGTAAATCACGGTGAGGTAAACACCATGTTATCAGTCTAGGATGGTATAATCATACTGACAATCACCACAGGTGTCCTGTCCTCTCGGAGGTAGAAGGCAAGCTACAACAAAAGGTAGGAAAGGTAGTGGCGGGTGGTTGCCCCATCCCAGCCGGATTGCGTCTGACGGCCTGAGCCCTCTCTATAGTCGACTGCCTTATAGGGACTGACCGAACCACTAATAGTGTTAAACTAGGAGTCGTGAGAGGGGACAGGGCAGGCCATGATGTCTCTTATCAACAAAGGTTAGACTGGTCTCTGCTTGGCCTCACTTTACGCCTCAAAATAGGTCACGGGTGAGATCAGGTGAGTACCTCCTAGTTCGCTCCTGGTACAGGTAAGCTGTGTATACTATCCTGCATTATTCTTGCGCACAACACAACTCGGAAAGGTACGGGCTTCGAGCGGCGATCGCTCCATGGGTTTGGAAATTGCAAATAGCGAGCGGACAAGGAAACCAAGAAAACTGTATAAAAACTGTCTCAATATGTGTAAATCTCTTTTTCCTATCTAAGGTATTATAGAATGTCAAACATACCCTGGTTAAAATGTTTTTAGAATAAATAAGTACAGGAGTACATAACATGGTTCTTGTATGATTTTGTTGTGTATCTCTTTTCTCTTGTGGATAACTGTGCTTATTTGCAGATATTTAAGAAGTGTATATCCTTTTGTATACCCTCCATAATGATAGTAGTATATGATAAAATGTTCAAGGGAGAATGAGTCTTATACCTTTAAGGTTATATGTTATTAATAGTGTAAATCTGATACACAATTCTTCAGGCTGTTTTTAATATGTTTTGAGGTTTTTGTTAGTAGGAACTTTTAAATTGGGATTTTGTAATGAAAACAGTTCTGTAAGTATAAATTTACTCAGCCAACATATACGATATATGTATGATATTTACCGGTTGTGTGGGGATGGTAAGCTCCGATCCAGGTTACCCGATGCCTGGACAGGTCAATGCACCCTGGTTAAATTAGCTATGCAGTTCAAAATTTTACCATGGGACCCAGAGCCTTCCAGTGAGACTATCAAGAGAAAGAGAAGCATTGATCAACTCCACATGTGCCATGAGGAAGACCCTCAGGTATATATTGATTCCATTGGTGTGCCAAGGGGGGTGCCTGACCAGTTAAAGGCCCAAAATCAGGTATATGCTGGATTCGCTTCCTTAATTCCACAGGTACAGATCAATAAGAACGTTGATTGGATTAATTATATCTATTACAGTGAGTAAAGGTTTGTCAATTATACCTGAGACGCTTTCCAGGGTATAGTTGAGGAACTAGGTCCCAATACTAGAATGATTCTTCAGAATAGATTGGCCCTTGATATGCTTTTAGCTGAAAAGGGCGGGGGTCTGTGGAATGGTGAAAGAGGAGGAAATGCCCAAAGGTATATCCCTTAGACAGTCTAAAAATCTCCCCTATTATCACACCCAGTTGAGGGATTTGAGATAAGGGATAGAGGGAGAACTCCATGTGAGATGTAGGGATTCAGATGCCTGGTGCCTTTCACAAGGAAAGAGATTTCTGAGGTGTCTGAATGAAGAAGTCCAAATCATCTCCTTATCCCATCACATGGACAGTCTCAAAGGTTCCTGGATCGTTCCTGGATCTAGTAGGGAAATGTTAGATAAATATAGAAAAAACTTAGGGGGGATTGTGGGGGAAATCTGGCAATTTCCTATAGATTTATAGAATAGCAATATGTCTTATAATCACTAATATGTTTGTAATAATACTCGGAATAAAATATTAAAGTTTTTCTATATTTACTTATATATATAGTAGATATAGACGGTTTCTTCTTTCTATATCTCTTTATATTCTTTCTGTCTGTTTCTTTGTCTCTCTTTCTCTCTTAGTATATTCTTCTTTGTCTGTCTTTCTCAATATATCACTATATCTATCCTGATTACTTTGCTCTCTCTTTCTCTCTCCTTATTCCATTTTGTCTGGTCATCACTGCCTCCATCTTAGGCCTTCCCTCAGGCCTCTTGTGCCATTTTATGTGTGAGTTTAAGTCTTACAGAATATATGGATGCAGCTGGAAGGAGACGAAGAATTGGGGGATGGATGGGAACAACAGAGATAAAATCTGTCTATGAAGGCTTCTATTGAAGAAAGTGTTGAGAAAGGAATGTGAGATGACCTTCAAGTTACCGGTTGCCAGTTTGAAGATGACACCGAGGAGAGAGGCGTGAACTCAAGAAAGAAGATAGCATACTAATTACAATTAACCAATCTATACGCGTATATTAGCATTCAGACCACCTAACACCCTAGTTAATACACCCAGTTTTGAATACTCCCGCCTAGTTTATTGAAGTATAAAATGTGTTGTATCCCGGAAGCAAGGGAGTTGCTGCTGAGGTTGTTATCACTCTGAGCATAATATAAGTTTGAAACAGATCTCAGTCTGATTTATTCTTATAACAGTACCATATGTTCATAGTCTAATTTGGAATGACTGGTGAATGAGCAATTGCCGTGCTTACACGACCCCGGCACATTTTACCCTGAGACCTGAGAGATTCCCTTCGTGGATGTCTTTGAAATGTCTGGATAAACCAGACATTCATGTGGGGTGTATTTGAGTTAGCTTTCGCAGCAGAAACATGCTCCGCTATTCTCTTTTTTAGGGAGCGAGTTGTGCATGCTATATAATATTTGTTGCACTCCACACACGTTGCCATGTAGACAACGTATCAAAAAAGAGCAAAAGAGTGGAGCTATAATGCGTACAAATTTATTACAAATTCATCAAATTTATGACAGACAGTAGATAACACAGATAAGTGCAGGATAAAAGGTGATGAAGCTCTGCACTGGCACTTTACTATAATAAGCGAAATGTACGTAGGGGTAATTTCTCCTGGGATCCTTATCCCACCACATGTTTGCCATGACTTTCTGGATTGAATTGACATAGAGGTAGGACTTCTGATACCGGTTGTATGGGCTGTATGGGCTGATATCTATTATGATTCACCATTACTACTTATTTAATGAAATACTAACCCTGCACTGATTATCAGTTGTATCCTCCTGTTTACACGTGACAATTGAGCTGTCTATTTATACATTCGTCTTAAATTCCCCTACAGAGTGGTATAAAGGTTTATTTATTTACTGAGTATTTGAATGTACACCACTCGGGATAGCTGTAGTAGCTCTGATGTAGTGACCTATGTGAAAACTCTGCATGTTTAACAAATGACTGTACATCAATTGTGAATTTCAACTTTTTATGAACCAGAATTGTCTTGTATACCATTTGCAGACTTCGCTGTCACCTTTTATCCTGCACTTATCTGTGTTATCTACTGTGTCTCATAAATTTGATGAATTTGTAATAAATTTGTACGCATTATAGCTCCACTCTTTTGCTCTTTTTTGATAAATTGATATAGTGTTCAGCTGTAATATGCCAAATCATGTTTGAATAAGCCATAAAAACTAGAAGAAAAGTAGAAAAGCACACATAGGGTCTTATCCGGGTGTTACCGGGGTGTTGTATTGTGTGCTGTTGCACTAACCTTATGTTGTTGTGATAGTCACAACAACTATTGAAGCATAAGCCGGCTTGCAGCACTCCACCCAAGCGAAACCGATTAAAGCATTAAATTAGGTAAACCTTTGTGGATTTCTGATGAAGTGGTCTGAAGTACCACAAAATGCGTAAGAATTAGACATTGAAGGTATTGCTTTTAACATCTTGTGCTTCCTTGGATTTCTTGAACAACGGACAGACGGGAGCGCACGAATTACCACCTTTCATCTGATGCTTTAATGAATAAGCCATAGGCATGTATCTATTACCAATTGGTTAACATATATTCATGTAGATAACGTGTGTGGTGTTGCAGTTCATATATGATTGCATATGAAATTTCTTATTTGTGATGTTATTGCAGAAATATGTACTCTGATCTAGATATTGGCACAAATTGCACTTGTTACCGCTGCATTTATATGATCCCTTATATTGGACCATGTAGGGATTCTATTCGACCTACTGGAAAATACACTAGGCGAAATAATGCTAGTGATATCAGACGATTTCCTAGCAACCGTTCTCCAACCTTTTGATAGAATCTAATATATAAAACCCCAAGCCCATTTCCGTCACTTTGGCCAGCACTTCCGTCACTTTGTCATCGGCTACGTGATGTCACCACAGCGCTACACCCTGAACGGGTGGACCAAAATGGCGGCCCTAAGCGGAGCGGGACTCAGGCAGCCCCGCCACGCTTACGGCCGCCCGTAGAGTGCCCCAAACACACACACACGGTCGGGAGACGACCGGCGTAACTCGGTCGTCGCCCGCCACTCATCACATGCAGGAGACGACCGGCTTTAGCCGGTCGTCTCCCGCCCACGGGCCGCCGGCCGGAGCCAGCGCGAGCCAGCCGGGAGATGACCGCCGTTAGCCGTCGTCTCCCGGCCGCCACACACCACGGTCCCGCGGCCGGAGCAAGCGCGAGCCTGCCGGGAGACAACCGGCGTTAGGCGGTCGTCCCCCAACTGGCTCGCAGCTGCCCGGAGCTCAGTCGCGGCTACTTATGGCACGGAGGTCCGCGGCGAGTCAGCCGGAAGATGACCGGCTTTAGCAGCTCATTTCCCGGCTGGCAAGCCGCTGAGCTCCGTGCCGTACATAGCCGTGGCTGAGCTCCGCCCAGCCGCGAGCCAGCCGACATTTTCCACCGTACCGTGAGCCGCGATTGTGATTGGTCGCCGCCAGGCACAAGCGACCAATCAGGATAGCGGGGCGGGGCACGGCGCCATATTTAAAATCTCAAGTCATCCATGGATTTTAAATATGGCACCGTGTTTCGCGCTGCTATTCTGATTGGTTGCTCGCGGCTGGCGGCCGTCCAATCAGAATAGCAGCGCAAAACACGGCGTCATATTTAAAATCCATGGAGGACTTGAGATTTCACATATGGCGCCGTGCCCCGCCCCGCTATCCTGATTGGTCACCGCCAGGCGCGAGCGACTAATCGCAGCTCGCGGTACGGCGGAAAATGCCGGCTGGCTCGTGGCTGGCCGGATCTCAGCCACGGCTATGTACGGCACAGAGCTCAGAGGCTCGCCAGCCAGGAAATGACCAGCTGATGCCGGTCATCTCCCGGCTGACTCGCCGCGGACCTCCGTGCCATAGGTAGCCGTGGCTGAGCTCCGGCCAGCCGCGAGCCAGTCGGAGACGACCGTCTAACGCCGGTTGTCTACTGGCAGGCTCGCACTCACTCCGGCCGCAGAACCATGCTGTGTGGCTGGCCGGCCAGGGAGAGTCGGACCGGCTAACGGTGGTCGTCTCCCGGCTGGCTCGCGATGGCTCCAGCCGGCGGCCCATGGGCGGGAGACGACCGCCTAACTCCTGCCCGTGATGTGTTTAAAATACAGTTTACAATACATTGACGACTTTGTATTTCACATATGCCGCCGTGCCCCGCCCCGCTCCTCTGATTGGTCGCCGCCAGCCCGAGAGACCAATCAGAATAGCGTCATGAAGCACGATATGCCGGTGCCATTTTAAACCGCGAAATTTGAAATTTTACCTCAGAGCTATTTCCTACTGCGCAGAGCCTGTCACACCACCATTCAATCGAGGCATATTAATTCATTTAAAACCTGACCCAAAAAACCCTTTGGCCCCAAAAACACAACAAGTCAGCATTCTCCACAGCAATTTGGATGCTTTACTGTATCCTTTATTTTTCTCTTACGAAGACCAAGGCTGGCATGATGGACTCAAACAACAAGGCCAAAGTCCACGCAGGATTACACAACTGCAATATTACTGCTATGTGCTGTCTGTCCGTAATCACTTTAATCCACTCCTGAATGGTGGCAAGCTAACACAGCAGTACTTAGTAGATGCTTATGTGAAAATCGAAGCTAATCGCCTAAATTATATCCGTAAACACCAAAAGGATTTAAAAGTGGAGGATTACTGTGTACTCCAAGAACATCTACTGAAAAAATCCATAGAAAAGGGCATCCCCATTGGAAAAACT
Source organism: Allobates femoralis (assembly GCA_033576535.1). Taxonomy (NCBI): domain Eukaryota; kingdom Metazoa; phylum Chordata; class Amphibia; order Anura; family Aromobatidae; genus Allobates; species Allobates femoralis. Next base: position 405,077,754 of record JARQOC010000004.1, on the reverse strand, counting down.
GTCATTTTACCATCTTCCTTTGAAGGCAGTCCCAGAAACATGCAACAACGCTACCAAGATACCATGGCTATTGTTACTAAATATGGTCGCCCTGATCTTTTCATCACCATGACCTGTAATCCAAAATGGAGTGAGATTACTAACCATTTAGAACCATGGCAGCGTGTTGAACACAGACCTGATTTGGTGGCACGTGTCTTCAAAATTAAACTGGAAGCACTCTTAAAAGACATTAACAACGGATTATTTGGAAAACTTTGCGCTATGGTTCATGTAATTGAATTTCAAAAACGTGGTCTCCCACACGCTCACACGCTCACATTTTGATCATTCTGGATAGCAACTCCAAATTAAGGACTGAGGTGGAAGTAGACAATACAGTCTGGGCTGAAATTCCTGATGCTACCTACTACCCTCAGCTCCATAAGATTGTTCTGCAACACATGATTCATGGTCCCTGTGGAGAACACATCCTCAATTCTCCCTGTATGAATCTTGGGAAGTGTACCAAAGGTTTCCCAAAAGATTTTCAGCCATCTACTGTCATTGCAAAGGATGCCTATCCTACTTATCGCAGAAATTTGGGCCCATTGTTTCAACACCATTCGAAGATGATTGACAATTCATGGGTAGTTCCATATAATCCTTTCCTACTATTGAAATACAAGTGCCATATTAATGTCGAAGTTTGTGGTTCCATTCAGAGTGTCAAATATTTATTTAAATACGTCTACAAAGCACATGATAAAGCCAATCTTGAAATTCGCCAGACTAACATCCAACATGAAGAAACACCAATTCATGGATTCAAGATATGTTAGTGCACCCGAGGCAGCTTGTCGAATATTTGCTTATCCGATGCATAAACAATCTCACAGCATCATTCGCCTTGCCGTACATCTGCCTCATTCTCAACCACTGTATTTTCATGAGAATGACTCCATTGCCAACATCAGCCAAAAGCTCCATAGCAATTCTACACTTATGGCCTACTTTGAGCTTAATCAGAACGACCAACATGCTCATAATTATTTATACCGCCAAATTCCTGAGTACTATGTTTGGAAAGAAGGGTCTTGGGAACTTAGAAAGTGAGGGGGTGGTTCTGTTATTGGAAGAATGTATACTGTCAGTGTGAAAGATCAAGAACACTACTGTTTACGGTTGTTGTTACTGCATGTCAAAGGGGCAACCAGTTTTGAGAACATTAAAACTGTTAACGGAGTCACACATCTAACGTTCAAAGAGGCGGCATTAGCACTTGGATTACTATTCGATGATAGTCTCTGGAGAAATACCTTACTTGCTGCCTGTATTCTCAACATGCCTGCACAGCTTAGTGACATGTTTGCCTATATCTGTATTTTTGGTCCTCCAGCTAATCCTCGAGTTGTGGAATGAATTTAAGGAACACTTTCTACAAGACTACTGCCTTGCATACCACTCCAACACTCAAGAGTGTGTGAATTGTGAAGGATATACTATGACAGATGTGCAAGATGTTCTGAAAGGTCATGCCAAAACTTATAGTGATTTTAATTTACCACACCCAGTAAAGAAACCACAACTGCTCCCACACTATGATAAGGATTATGAGTTAACAACAGCTGCAGAGATGAAAGATACTCTAAATGAGGAACAACTTTTGGCCTATAATGCTATTAATCAAGCTTTAGAAGACACTACTTTAACACCAAAGTGCTTTTTCATCGACGGTCCGGGTGGCAGTGGAAAAACATACCTATATGATCTACTCCTACATCAACTAAGGGGACAAGGAGACATTGTGTCACCAGCTGCCAGTACAGGAATTGCAGCTAACTTGCTACAAGGAATACGGACAATCCATTCTCTTTATGGCATTCCAATACCGGTCAATGAAACATCTGTTTCCAGAATTAAAAATGATACAGATGCAGCCAAACATTTGAAGACTACAAAACTTTTTATTATTGATGAGTCTACAATGCTATCTAAATATGCATTGCATGTGATCGATCTACTTTTACGGGATGTCATGACAACAGATGTCTCTATGGGCCACGTCACACACACAGATATTTGTGCAGATATTGTTCGCAAATCTCTGGTTGCAGTGAAATCATGGACACAATGTTCCATTTTGTGGCTGTGTACAAATGGTACAATGTGTCCATGATTTCACTGCAACCAGAGATCTGTGAACAATATCTGCACAGATATCTGTGTGTGTGACGTGGCCCTAAGAAAAATAAAACACCATTTGGAGGTAAAGTTATTATTCTTGGAGGAGACTTTAGACAATGTCTTCCTGTCATCGCTCATGGAACAAGAACAGATATTGTAGAGAGCTGCATTAAATATTCACAACACTGGCAACATTTTACTCGATTGCCGCTCATCAACAACATGCGCTCCATTGATCCTGATTGCAGCAGTTGGTTGCTTCAACTGGGAAATGGTGAACTCTCAAATAATTTTAACCTTGATGATGATGTCATCGAAATTCCTCCAGACATGATCTGCACTGGCTCTTTAATAAGTGATATCTTTGGAGACAACATTTGCATTGATGTTTATAACAACGAAAGCATAAATATTGCTGCATCACATGCCATTCTTTGCCCAAAAAATGACGACGTTGATCATGTGAACTCTAAGGTCATGGATAGCCTGAGTGGTGACTACACAGAATATACCAGTGATGATTCAATTGATTCTGATGACCCTGACTAATACCCACCTGGAATTTTTAAATTCACTTACACCAACTGGAATGCCTTCACATCGGCTGAAACTAACAATTGGCACAATTGTCATGCTCTTACGCAATCTCAACAGCAAAAAAGGTCTCTGCAACGGTATTCGGTTGATTGTCACTGCTTTACTTCCCAACATGATTCAGGCGAAAGTAATTACTGGGTCCGCAACAGGAAATGTCGTCTTCATTTCACAAATTGATTTGTGTCCATCAGAGACTGGATTGCCTTTTAAATTAAGACGCCGACAGTTTCCTGTCAAGCCAGCATTTGCCATGACCATCAACAAATCCCAAGCGCCAACACTTAATAGAGTTGGTATTTTTCTACCAGAACCAGTATTTGGCCATGGTCAATTATATGTAGCATTTTCAAGAGTGAGGCAACGCTGCAATGTTAGGGTGAAAGTGGTGGATACACCTGTTCAAGGAAAATTAATCCCTGAAAGTACAAAAGTATTTACACAAAATATTGTTTATAAAAATATTTTATTTTAAAGTTAGTTTAGTTATAGTCAGTTTAAACTAATTTTTTTGTATTTTTTTTTAGTCATACATATATAGCAAAAGAAAAAACAAAAAAAACACAAAAAAATTAGCTATAGTTATACAGATTTCAACTACTTATATAGAAAATAAGTATATAACATACGTAGTCATTATATACTATTAATTCATTAATTTACATAGTTTATAGTATAGATATAGCAACCAACTTGAACACACATGTAGACAATGGTATCATCCAAATTTCTTTATTTGGTGATATCAACCTGTATCTTAAGCTCCAGCAGTAGAGCTGCTGAGAAATTTGCTTCTTTTTATACAGGGAGGGGTTTTTGTGAACAGCTAAGAGACGGGCGGTATGGCTGTTCACACACATCTCCATCTCAAGGTGTGTTCTGTACACATAGATAGGTAAATAGATAACTAGAAAGAAATGCTCTGCAGCACTCGGTTTTTCTGCTAGGTAAATAGATAGAAAAAAAATATACATTTAGCTTTCACATCAGCATTTTTCTGCTATTTGTGGAGGTTTTGGTGGAAAAAACACAATTTCTGCACTTGCTGCCTAAGGGCTGACCTATGGCACACTTGCCGTAAGTTGTATGCAATGTATATGGAATTTGTGGTTCACTTGCGGCAGGTGCAGCACACATGGTTACGGCAGTTTTGGCCGCAAAAACCGCAGTTACCAGCGTTTTTTTAGCGACTGCATTTGGTGCAGCTGCTGAAGCCACGTTTGCCGCATTTACAGCAAGTTAACCGCAAGTTCCATATACATTGCATGGGACTTGCTGCAAGTGTGCCGCAGGTAGACCCTTAGCTGGCAAGTGCAGACATTGTACTGTTTTCATCCCCATCTTCTGCAAATAGCAGAAAAAAGCTGATGTGAAAGGTGTCAAAGTGTTAAGAAATAGTAATAAGGTAGAGTAGGGCCCCATCAGATGTAAGGCCACCTTGCCGTGGTTGGTGGGCAAACACAAACTGGCGGATACGTAGACTATGAATATTGATATCTGAAATGAAGCTACTGAATTGATACACAATTATTAGCCAGTAGGTGTACTAAGAGCCTTACCACAGAACAATGAAATTTTCAAAAATTACATTCACCATACAAACATAGGTAGTTGATGGATAGATATCACGTCTTAATTGCATTATTGTTAATTCTTACTAAATAAACTGTATATGGACTCTAGGTGACCCGATTCTTTAGAATCGGGCCGCCAGCTAGTTTTATATAACAGATCATCCTCATATAACATAGGAATGTTTTTGTTCAGGAGTTTCTTAATTTCATCAAAGTCGCAACTGTAAGAGATCACAAAAGTGGGTAATTTTTTGGAAAGTATTTCTTCCTTCATTTTTTTTCCTCAACTCCGCCCCTCTTTTTCTTTAAATTCCGCTTCATTTGCCTGTTGTTATTCGTAGCAGAATAATTTCCATCAAGGAGCGAATCACGGCTTCTATTATTTACTATGTGATTGACCCTTTCCAACATCCACGGTTTGTAACCTCTGGCAATCAATCCTTTTATCCATGATCATGACCTCAGACTGATAGACCCTGGAACAATTTCTTTTAGCCTCAGTCAATTCTCCTATAGGGAGAGTTTTAACAACATGTTCAGGGTGGCAGCTATCAGCCCTGAGCACAGAATTTCCTGCAATAGATTTCCTAAGGAGTTTGCACTTCACTGACCCTGTTATTTTGTCCCCAATCAATACCAGATCCAGAAAAAGTGTTTCCTGATCATGAATTTCCAATTTAAAGGAAAGACTATAAGCGTTATCCTGAAAATAATCCCACAAGGATTGAGGACTGGGCACGGGAGATGCATCCAACGCACCATCCAAATAAGGACGATATCGTCGATTTATCTCTTGTACCATCGAATGTAATCATAAAATGGACCATCCATGTTGAAGATAAAAGCATATTCCCATTTTTGCATATATAAATTTGCTAATGATGGTGAGAATTTCATCCCCATTTGGCAGTCACATGTTTGTATGAAATATTCGCCATGAAAAAAACAAAGGTATGATTTGATTAAAGGCATGGCACTCCCTTTACTCTACATTTCAAAATCCTATTGGTTCCCTCTAAATACAAAAATAATGAACATTTTTGATGTTACACAATATTCATAAATTGTGCACCCATCTTCAAGAATTTGACACAGTCTGTGAATACCATAAGACAAGAAAAAATAGTTTATTGAAAAAAATTATGATAATGACTTGGGCTTAAAGGGAACCTAACCCCTAAAAATCACCCCCTAGCCTTTCAATACCTGTCCCTGCACCTTAATTATCCCATTCTACCTATCCCTTTTTGTCATAATTGTGTTTTTAGAGACTTTAAAAAAGTGCTTTTGTTACCTCCTCATCTGCTGCTTCTGTGCTCCTGAGAAGTCACACAGGATGTGGCTTCTTACTGATGCCTTTAGTGCAATTATTCATGCCTCGATGGGTGTGATAATCCTTTGGGATGTTCCTCGCCCTCCCCATGGGCGGATTAGCCGGTATGACGCTAATCGCGTCCTATCCGGCTATCATGACATCAGTACACCCATTGGGTCTATCGAGGACCTCGAGATGCGCATTGCGCATGTGCGAGGTTACTTCACGGCGGCTTATCTGTGATGATAATGATCACTTTAATGATAATTAACGTGCAGGGACAGGTATTGAAAGGCTAGGGGGTGATTTTTAGGGGTCAGTTCCCTTTAATGTACCAGTTAGTTTACAAATGGTGTGCCAAAAAGCCATAGACAATATTCTTTACAGGACACTGAATCTCATGAGTATGGTATCATAATGCTAAGGAGATGCAAACGCCAACGTTATAAGTGAAGTGTGATTGCTTTTTGTGTAGGGAAATCACCAAGCAGTCTATGGACAAGCTGTGAGCATAATGCGTCTATAGATCAATGAGTTGCTCAAAAATAGACCGAGCAATGACTGGAATTTTTCAACATGCAGACATAGCACTTATATTAGGAATCCTGCTATTTCAGAAATGCTGACCTCTGGTTATAATGGCCTGTCTGCATTTCAATTACATATATCTGCTATTGCTCATGTTTTATTAATTCACTCAATGTAAGCAATCTCCTTTCCCCCTTTGAGCTCCTCCATTACTATATAACATTACAGAGGTCTATGATGCCGTTCATTAGACTGTGATGCCTGGAATTGCTGCTATGTTAAAAAAGATGCTCTACCTAATTGTCATGCTTACAGGGGAGAGGGAATCAGGAACTGGATAGTGAGGTGGGCGAGGAGATTCCAGGGAGGCTACTCTGACCTTGGTACTGGGGTCTCTGGCTCACCCTGTTCTCGGAGTTACCTCTGAAGGTGAGGAGGTCCGAGTCACCACACTTTCTCCTAAGCTCCTGAAAAAGCCCTTGGCACAAAGCCCCTACCTCCACCCATGGACCAGGGAAACCCAGCAGCTTCAATTGAAGAGGATTTCAGCAGCTCCTCTTCTGCACACACCAGGTCTCAGATCAGGAATGAACTGAATCAGCAACATCCGGTGGAAGGAAGCTGAATTATTTATGGCCGAGAGTTGGAGAGCAGAAGGCTCAGACACCCCCCTCCTTAGCTCACCTGAGTCACTTCCACCAAACATTCAGCAACCTCCACCTGCAGAACCACAGTGACTGAGGGAAAAAAAGGCTAGTTTAAACTACAGCAGCAATTGACTGCGAGCAGTCAATACGTGACATTAATATTTCACATTGAACTGTACATAAGATTATAATGGCTGCAGTTTGGAATAAGCATTTTTTTTTAATTTTACCTCCCCACTACGGAGGTATTAGCATTCAAAGTTTTTATTCAAAGTTTTTAGCCCATAATGAGTTAGGTCCATGTGGACTTTATCAGATACATTTCACTGAAGGCTTGTACCTTTTTTCCTTCTGTATTACATTGCCCAATCATAAGCAGGCAGCAACATATTGGAGAAAGAACATGCCCCCACCATAGCTTATAGCAGGTTTCTCAGCATGTGAGATGTATGACAGACGGCCCTGATCTAGTTTTATTCCTGCATGGGTCAGTTTGGGGAGGGGCTGTGTTGCTGAATTTAGCTGTGGCACATTACAAATCCTTCTAAACTCCTCTTAGCATGGTCACCTCTGCTGTACTGTCAATTTCCCCCTAACACTACCTATCCTGAGATGTGTCATTGTTACTTTTATGTCTGCTGTGCTCACAGCAACTGGTAATGGTTCTGCAGTGAGATAAGAGCTATCTTCCCACACAAGATTTAATTTGCTTGTTCTGGACTATTCTTGAGTGAGCTGTAATGACAGCCTTTTCTGATCTCTTTTATTACATATTGTTCTAGACATAGGACAATAGACCTTAGGGTACCGTCACACGAGGTGACATTGCCAGAGATATCGCAACGCACGGGAGCGTGCACGTTTTTGACAACCCACCAGCGTCGCCATTGCATGTTTACATGCAGCGATACCTCCGGCGACGCTTTGGCGATGCTACTGGGGTGTCTAAAAACCCCAGCGGCGATCCTGTACCATCGCCAATTGACATGTTACATGGGGCAATGTGTACACATCGCCTGAGAGTGGTCACCTGTTTTCAGAGCAGCGCTGTGAAACCAGGCGACCACTCTCAGCCGATTTTTTGGCGCAAAATCGCCACTTTACACGGGGCAACCGCCAGCAATGATGCTGACAATAGACCACGCCCCTGCATCGCCTACGAAATCGCCGGCGATGTCACCTGGTGTGATGGTACCTTTAGTGTTATATTGAACTTTAATCTGTCAGCGCTGGGCAGGCAGGTGGGTAACTGGGCAGTACAGCAGAGGTGACCATTTTATAAGGAGGAGAGCTTATATAATGTGGCACAGCTAAACTCCGCAGCACTGTGCCTCCCCCACAGGGATTCATTCAGAGGTTGAAATAGGAGAGCAAGCTGTCTGATTTTATACATTTCATACACTGAGACCTGATCTGAACTATGGTGGGGGCATGTTCTTCTTTCCTATGTCGCTGCCTACTTATGATTGGGCAGTATCATTCAGGAAGAAAAAGTACCCTCCCCCCAGTGAAATTTACCTGAAAATACTCACTTGCAGTTTACGAAAATTAACTCATTAGATGCCAAATACTTTGACTGCTAATATCTCTGCAATGGCGATGCAAAATTAAAGAAATTAAACTTGTATTTTGCTCTACAGTGACTTAACCATTATGCATGCAGTTCAACATGAAAAAAATTTGGTGAACGATCCACTTTATGGGTGGTAACACGTTAAGCAAATATATTCTACTTATACATCTGGGGATTTAACCATTGAATTTGAATTCTAGACAATTGTTAGGCCCTGAATTGGGAAAATGAAACATATAATTTAGCTTCTCCAATTCCAATGTGAAGAAGCTACAATGAGTTTTGATGTTTTCTCGCTATGTAACCCAAATGCTTTCAGCTTGAACGCCTAAGGGATTTTATGCTGAATTTATCAAAAGAATCAATAGCAAAAAATATGCCAATGGAGACAGATCAATGTAATCTGCAGCCAAAAATATAATCAAATATGATAATGTCTGAATCTTTTACCAAACAGAATTGATGAATGCATTCTATTTTTGTTTTTCTTCCATTAACATACATCCCTAAACGTGCCAACTCATGTATTGAATGGAGACAATGTTGACAACTTTAACAGTTCATTTGGAAATTTAACAAGCAATTGATTGCACTTATTAATACTTTGTTACCAATGTGACAATGGAGACAGATAATTGTGATAGGGCATCATATTTGATTATACTTTTGGATGCCAGACTATTTAACCAAAGAAAGTATTAAATGGCTTAAATCCATTTCCATTTTTCCACAATCGATACACATCTCTAAAGGGACAATCTCACACATTCAATGGAGACTATATTAAGAATTACGCAAAATGCAGCAAAGTGTATTGGATTGACAGAAAATCGTGGAAAGAATTACAATATGACAGTAATGTGAATATACCCTTATGACTTCTAGTGTTATCTGATTCCAGTATAAGTGTTTAGTACAAATTGTGCATATTCAAAGGTGAGAATTTTGCTTAAATTTAGCAATAGATGAGGTTGCAGACTACAATTTGGTATCAAACACAGGGCTGTATTTGGGGTGAACAGACCATTGATGAAGCTATTGCAGCATCACTGGGGCCCAATAGATAGGGGGGGGCACTTTTATGTCCAAAACAGGAAACATTTTGCATGATGAGCTATTGGATTACAAAGGGCCTATATATTGTTCTTGCACAGGGGCCCTCTTCTGTTTTTGCCCACAAGTGTTTATTGAAATATATGCAGTTGCATTTCAATACAACATCAGAATGAATTGCATGGGCATGTGAAAGAGCCCTAAGGCTACATTCATATGTACATGTACATCAGTCCGATCTATAACTGCAAATTCAAGGACTTAGACTCCTGTTCGTAGATGACGACTTCATGTATTCCTATGAGGCTGTGATGCTTGGTTTGGTAGAACCCATGGCCAGACCATGCATTGCGGTCCCAGATCGGACTGATGTGCACCGATGTCTGAATAAGCATTAAGGTTTAGCGCACCAACAGCTTTTTCAGGTGGATCTGTTCTATGCTAAATAAATGCTAAAAAGAATGAACATACAGTACCTTGCGAAGTAATTCACATCCTGCCCATTTTGCTGCCTCATAACCTGGAATTTCACTGTTTTGTGGTTTTTGTTATGAGAGTTTACATCAGTTTATGTAAGGAACATACCTACTACTGTGCCTAACTATACATCCACCTAAAGTTAGTACTTTTCTTTTGTGGCAATTACAACTACATGTTGCTTTGGATAAGTTTATGAGCTTTCCACATCTTGCCACTGGGACTTTTGCCCTTTCCTCACAACAAAACTGCTCCATCTCCTTCAAATTAGACTGTTTTCTCTTGTGAATGTAAATTTTCAAGTCACACCACAGATTCTCATTTGCATGTAGGTCTAGGCTTTGACTATGTCACTCCAATACATTTACATGTTTCCCCTTAAACCACTCTAGTTTGTTGCTTTGAGTCATTGTCTTTTTGAAAGGTGAACCCAGTCTCAAGTCACTGACAGACTGAAATGGGTTTTGCTCAGGAATATCCTTGTATTTTGCACCACCTATTTTTCCTTGATTAGGACCATTTTCCATGTTTCTACTGCTAAAAAACATTTCAATGGTATGATGCTGTCACTACCATGATTCACTGTGGCGGTGGTATTTTTAGGGTGGATAAGGTGTGTTGCTTTGGCACAGACATTGTGTTTCCCATAGTGGCCACAAAGTTCAATTGTGGTCTCATTTGACCACAGCACCTTCCTCCATACATTTGGCGGGTCTCCCATATGTGTTTTGGCAAAATCAAAAGGAGCCTTCCAATTTTGTTGTGTACGTAAAGGTTTTTTCTGGCCACTCTGACAAATGCCAGCTCAAAAGAGTGTGGTTGTGTGGACAAATACTCCAGTCTCTACTTGGAAACTTTAAAGCTCCTTCAGTGTTACCTTTGGTCTCTGTGCTGCCTCTCTGATTAATGAACCTCTTGCCTGGGCTGATAGATTTGGTGCACAGTAGTGATGGGCGAATCCTAAATTACTCGGAATCGCTTGACTCTAGCGAGTCCGAGCCCGGGACTCGCTACTCGTTGCGAGTCTAGCGAGTCCAATGTTAATGAATGGGGAAGCGAGTAATAGCGAGTAGTGTGAGATTTACAAATCGCAGATGTGTCTCGGAAGCTTCAGCCTGAAGCAATCCGAGTTTTGTCATTTATTTGCATTGGACTCGTTTACTTTGTAAGTAATCGCTGGGAAACTCGCACAGATAAGAGAAGAGTCCTGTCTGCTCTGTGCAGCTCCAGGGTCCTAGAGCCCGCCTGCTGTCTGATGTAGCAGTGCTGAGATTGTTCTCAGTCTGCTCATTCCCTGTGTACAGACATGAATGTCTGTGCACAGAGATGATGTAGCAGTGCTGAGATTGTTCTCAGTCTGCTCATTCCCTGTGCATAGACATCTATATCTATACACAGGGGATGTAGCAGAGAGGACATCGCGTTTTGGACTGCGTCGGACGGAAGATGATTTTTTTAATTAAAGATGGAGTCCCTAATGGCTTTTTTTTTTATTTCTAATAAAAAATTTCTCTGTGTTGTGTTTTTTTTAAAACAATTTAATAGAAATTCATGGCGGTCATGTCTAATATTGGCGTGACCGCCATAAATTTCGGGCTTAGGGCCAGCTGATAATACAAAGCTGGCCCTAACCTCTATTACCCAGCATGCCACCGCCACTAGGGACGCTGGAAGAGCGGGGTTCAGCGCCAGAGGATGGCGCTTCAATGAACGCGGCATCTTCTGGGGCGGCTGCGGGCTGCAATTTGCAGCGGGGGGTGCCCAGAAAGCTTGGGCATCCCGGCGCTGCGGATTCCAGCCCCCAGCTGCTTAGCTGTACCTGGCTAGACATAGAAATTGCGCGGAGCCCCACGCATTTTTTTGACTCCGACTCCGAGACGACTCCGACTCCGAGGCGACTCCGACTCTGAGGCGACTCCGACTCTGAGACTCCGACTCTGCGACTCCGACTCTGAGGAGACTCCGACTCTGAGACTCTGACTCTGAGACTCTGACTCTGAGACTCTGACTCTGAGACTCTGACTCTGAGCTCTGACTCTGAAATTCATTAAATAATAAAAAAAAAAAATGCGTGGGGCTCCGCGCAATTTCTATGTCTAGACAGGTACAGCTAAGCAGCTGGGGGCTGGAATCCGCAGCGCAGGGATGCCCAAGCTTTCTGGGAAGCCCACGCTGCAAATTGCAGCCCGCAGCCGCCCCAGAAGATGGCGCGTTCATTGAAGCGCCATCCTCTGGCGCTGAACCCCGCTCTTCCAGCGGCCCTGGTGGCGGTGGCAAGCTGGGTAATAAAGGGGTTAATACTAGCTTTGTTATACAAGCTGGTATTAAGCCTGAGATTCTTAATGTAAGGCCACGTTTGACCCAGCCACTAAGAATCTCCAATAAAGGGTTAAAAAAACACAACTCAGAGAAAATTTTTTATTTGAAATAAAAAAAAAGCCATTAGGGACTCCATCTTTAATTTAAAAAATCCTCTTCCGTCCGACGCAGTCCAAAACGCGATGTCCTCTCTGCTACATCCCCTGTGCATAAATATAGATGTCTATGCACAGGGAATGAGCAGACTGAGAACAATCTCAGCACTGCTACATCAGGCAGCAGGCGGGCTCTAGGACCCTGGAGCTGCACAGAGAAGACAGCTGGACTCGGCTTGCAAAGAAACAGCAGTTACTTGCGAGTTTCCCTGCTATCACTGGCACAGTAGCCGAGTCTAATGCAAACAATGGCAATCCTAGTTTTGTCAGCGTTTCTGACAAAACTAGGATTGATATTGATTTGCATTGGACTCGTGCGAGTAATCACTGGGAAACTCGCAGAGTACCGAGTCCTGCGAGTCCCTTACTACTCGCCGAGTAACGAGTCCTAGCGAGTAGATTCGCCCATCCCTAGTGTGCAGCCCTCTCTTGGTAGGCTTGCTGTAATACCATTTTCTTTACATTTTATGATAATGGATTTGATGGTGTTTCAGGGGATCATCATAGATTTGGGATAATCATAGATTTGGGATATTTTTTTTAGAATCCAACTCTGACTTATTCTCAACAACTTCATCTCTGATTTGTTTGGAGATCTTCTTTGTGTTCATAGTGTTGTTTGGTTAGTGATGTCTCCTACGTAATGGTGTTGTAGCCTCTGTGAACTTTCAGAAAAGGTGTGTATATACTGACAGGCCATGTAACACTTAGATTATATACAGGTGGACTTCCTTTCACTAAGCATGTAATTTAAAAATGTTACTAGATGGGTGCCCTTAGTAAATTGGAATTTTGGCAGGGAAATGGGTTCAAAAAGCATAACATTCCACTATGCGAGAGGGGTTTCCATTTTGATACATGCTGGAATTCCTTTTGAGGAGGTAGAGATTAAGATAGACAAAGACGGACAGTATGTTTTTCTAGTCTGCAGACTCTATGGTAGATTGTACTGTGTAGTAGCTGTATATTTTCCGCCGCCATTTACCAGAACAAAGTTACAGGAGATCATAGAACTTGGACTGGTGGATACCTACTCTGTTGATAGAAGATGTTAACAACATAATGCATGGACAATGGGACAAAACTAGTAAACATCAGGGAAGGACGGAAGTAGGGGGAGAGACATCATTTGCTAAGTATATATCGGAAGTGGGTATGATAGACTTGTGGAGAGTTCGTCATAGGGGTGTGAAAACATTCGTGCTATTCATCGTCGCACGGTACTATGTCTAGAATTGATTTGGCACTGGGAGTGGCTTGATTAATCAGACTGTCACTCATATAGAATATTTGCCTAGGATGCTTTCAGATCATAGCCCGTTATTGTTGAATTAAAAGTGGGTATTTGGGGGTAAGGTGGGCAGAAGGAATGGAAGGTACACCCAATGGGTGTGGCTGGAAACTGTAGATATGCAGACGATAGCGGGAGAAATTGAGGAATTTCAACACGGGAAATGTGGCTGTAGGAACTGTATGAGACACAATGAAGGCATACACTAGACGCTTACTGATCAGAGACATTTCTAGATGAAAAAGTCAAAGTAAAGCGGAGGAGAGGAAAGCATTGGATGCACTAAGGAAGGCAGAGGAGGAGTTGGTGTTTAACCCCACCATAGAGGCGCAGCAGAACATGAAGACAGCTCAATTGGGAGTGGATAAGATATTTCTGGCAAACGGGAAAAAGAAGAGGGATTTTCAAAAACTTGCCTTTTATGAAGAGGGTGAAAAAGTTGGTCACCTGCTGCCTATTATAGCAGCAGCCCAGAGAGAACCGGGACATGTATATGGTCGCCTGGACCAAAATGACACCCTAGTCAGTGAAACGCGGGAAATATTGCAGGTATTCAGGGACTTTTTGAGGACTTGTATGCTTCCAAAGTAAGGATTGCTGATCGGAATATAGATCAATTTTTACAGGAAGCCCAATTACCCAAGTTGAGTGAAGAGGAAAGTAATAGTTTGGAGGGTCCCCTGACAGTATAGGAAATGGAAGAGGCCCTGTCATCAATGGCAAATAACAAAGCCCCGGGGGCGGATGGGTTCCCAACGGAGTTTTATAAACACCTTAAAGAGATACTATTGCCAAAATTGAAAGATGTGTTTTCAGCGGCTCTGGAAACATGAGAGTTGCCAGCATCAATGCGAGAAGCTACTGTGGTGGTTCTGCCAAAGCCAGATAAGGACCGGACACGACCAGATTCATATAGACCCATTTCACTATTACCGGCAGATGTAAAAATACTAGCTAAAGTGTTGTCTACCCGGCTGAGCCGGGTGGTGTCTGGTGTGATCCATCCGGATCAGTCTGGTTTTATGCCGGATAGGTCAACAGCCATTAACCTGAGACATCTGTTTCTTAATATGCAGATGACTGCCGATAATAGTGGACACATAGTGGTGGAATCTTTGGACACACGGAAAGCCTTTGATAGTGTGGAGTGGAACTATATATGGCGAGTTCTCCAATTGATGGGAATAGGTCCGGTCTTTATGGCATGGCTGAAATTATTATACAAACACCCAGTGGCTAGACTGAGAGTTAATGGGGAACGTTGAGATATATTCAATATGTGCAGGGGAAAGAGGCAGGCTTGCCCCCTTTCTCCGCTGCTGTTCGCCATGGCCATAGAGCCATAAGCTGCTGTGCTGAGGCGGTCGGGGGCGGTGAAGGGATTCTGATGTAGTGTGGTGGAAGAAAAGGTGGCGTTATATGCTGATGATATTCTCTTGTTTTTACAAGACCCTCAGGATTCATTGCAGGGTGCGATAGATATAATTAACAGATTTGGTTTGCTGTCTGGGTTACAAATTAACTGGGACAAATCTCACATCCTGGGAGTAGATGCCCTAGATGGTTGAGATGTTGAGCAGGTAGAACGTACGCAACTCAAACTAGTAAAGGAATTCAAATATCTTGGTATCAACATAGCACTGCCAGTGAGAGATTATCTGCAATTGAACATAAACCCAATACTTGGGAAATTAAAGGATAAAGCGTCTACGTGGAGTAAAATGCGCCTCTCGGTGGTGGGACGTACCAACTTACTTAAAATGGTGCTCATGCCCAAATTGTTATATGCCCTACATAATTCCCTGGTGTGGATTCCTCAGCCGATATTACAATGTGTCAATGCTATCTTTAGATAAGCAAATCAGAGTATAACTGGCATCACCACAAGCGTAGGTGCAGGCAGAAAATAATATACTTACAGAATTGGTTATCTGCCGTGACACTACTATTTCATGAGTAATGTAAATGAATGAGTGGCACTAGAAACAAGAGGATCAATGGATATTATGCATGTGTGTATTGCAGAAACTGCCCTGTGCTAAATATGATAAACTGGAGATCTTAGTTTCAATAGTAGCCACTAAAGATTAAGCCTGGCATCCACTTCAAGGAGCCTCCACTGCCAGGTCCTGACACTATGCCCTAGTGAAGTTGTGAGTTGTGAGTGGTTTATATGCCCATGGATGTAATTAAAAACAACGATCAGGTGTGTGCTAGGCTCTAACAATGGTATCCATGTGTGGCTAACAGACTAAGGAAGGGAGAAAAGGGAAAAATTATATAGTGGGAGCTCAGTCAAAAATTAACAATATGCAAATCAGAGTATAACTGGCATCACCACAAGCGTAGGTGCAGGCAGAAAATAATATACTTACCGAATTGGTTATCTGCCGCGACACTACTATTTCATGATTAATGTAAATGAATGAGTGGCACTAGAAACAAGAGGATCAATGGATATTATGCATGTGTGTATTGCAGAAACTGCCCTGTGCTAAATATGATAAACTGGAGATCTTAGTTTCAATAGTGGCCACTAAAGAGTAAGCCTGGCATCCACTTCAAGGAGCCTCCACTGCCAGGTCCTGACACTATGCCCTAGTGAAGTTGTGAGTTGTGAGTGGGTTTATATGCCCATGGATGTAATTAAAACATTTACTACAAGGATGGGGGCATTACACAGAGGGGGGCATTAAAAAGATGGTTGCATTTACTACAATGATGGGGGCATCTACTACAATGGTGGGGGCATTACAAGTATGAGGGCATTAAAAAGATGGGGGCATTTACTACAATGGTGGGGGCATTAAATGGAAGGGGGCATTAACAAGGATGGGGACATTACAAGGATGGGGCATTTACTACAATGGTGGGGGCATTACAAGGAGGCCGGCATTACATGGAGGGGGGCATTTACTACAATAGTGGGGGCATTACAAGGAAGGGGGCATTACAAGGATAGGGATATTACAAGGATGGGGGCAGTACAAGGATGGGGGCATTTACTACAATGGTGGGGGCATTACAAGGAGGAGGGCATTACAAAGATGGGGCATTTACTACAATGGTGGGGGCATTACAAGGTGGAGGCATTACAAGGAGGAGCGCATTACAAAGATGGGGCATTTACTACAATGGTAGGGGCATTACAAGGATTGGGGCATTTACTACAAGGATGGGGGCATTTACTACAAGGATGGGGGCATTTACTACAAGGATGGAGGTATTACAAGGAGGGGACATTAACTACAAGGATTGGGGCATTACAGGGAGGCGGCATTTCAAGGAAGGGACATTTACTACAAGGAGGGGCATTTACTACAAGGAGAGGGCATTACAATGAGAGGGCATGATGGTGCATTTATTGCAAGGTGGAGGCATGATGGGGCATTACTGCAAGGAGGGGGCATAATGGGGCATTACTACAAGAGGGGGCATGATGGGACATTTCTGCAAGGAGGGGGCATGATGGAGCATTACTATAAAAAGGGGGCAGGATGGGGAATTTCTGCAAGGAGGGGGCATGATGGGGCATTACTACAAGGAGGGGGCATGATGGGGTATTACTACAAGGAGGAGGCATTATGGGGCATTACTACAAAGAGGCGGCATGAAGGGTCATTTATGCAAGGAGGGGGCATGATGGGGCATTTCTGCAAGGAGGGGACATGATGGAGTATTACTATAAAAAGGGGGCAGAATGGGGCATTTCTGCAAGGAAGGGGCATGATGGGGCATTACTACAAGGGGGAGGCATGATGGGGCATTACTACAAGGAGGGGGCATGATGGGGCATTACTACAAAGAGGCAGCATGATGGGCCATTACTGAATGTGGACAAGGATGGGGCATTGCTACAAGAGGACAAGGATAGGGATATTACTACAATAAAGGGACAGAATGGAGACATTACCGCCAGGAGAGGGTCAGGATGGAGCACATAGCTACAAGGAAAGGTCAGGATGGAGCCCATAACTACAAGGAAAGGGTCAGGATGGAGCACATATCTACAAAGAGCGGGTCAGGATGGAGCACAAAACTAAAAGAGGAGGGTCAGGATGGAGCACATAATTAAAAGAAGTGGGTCAGGATGGAGCACATAACTAAAAGAAGAGGGTCAGGATGGAGCACATAGCTAAAAGAAGAGGATCAGGATGGAGCACATAGCTACAAGGAGAGGGTCAGGATGGAGCATATAACTACAAGAAGAAGGTCAGGATGGAGCCATAGCTGCAAGGAGAGGGTCAGGAGGGAGCATACAACTACAAGGAGAGGGTCAGGATGGAGACAATGGTACAAGATAGGTACCAGGATTAGACTGTGGAAAATCGATCTATCGATCTATCTGTCTCTCTCTAATATTCTTCTATTTTTTTTCTTCATAGAGATCAATCCACCTGCTGTGTCTGGAAAGGGCAGTGGGAGCAGCACAGCTTTAATGTGAAGTAAGTTCACATGAGCTGGATGACCACTGCTGAAGAGAAGAGAAGACTGCAAAGGTAAGTTTAAAATCAATTCATTGTTAAAATAATAGAACTATTATCAGGGTGTCAGGACTACAAGCGCTGTACAGGCAAGAGAGTTGTCAGCTGCTGGCTCTCCCCCTGTGCAGCTCTTGTGATGGCCACTGCTGTCATTTAGGGTAAATTGCCCTATCGGCACTTCGCTATAAAGAATTAGGTTTTGGGTTGGAGATTGGGCACTTGGTCTCATAAAGGTTCGCCATCACTGTGCTAGGATGAGAACTCAGCTGAATGGTGACAGACATTTCATCACAGGAACACAGATGGACATCTTGTGACATACATCCTGTGACAGGCACACAGATGGAAGTCTTGCGACATACGTCTTGTAACAGGCAGTCAGTGCGTGATCAAAGATATTCTAAAACTGTATAAAAGAAGGAGGTTACGTTCAGCGAGTGGGGGGGAAACTTTTCCAGAAGGCAAGGTGGACGCAGTCTTCTGTAATGCAAGCCGTGGTGTTGATCCCTTCTCACTGATCTTGACGTCCCCGATGAAGAAGGTGAAGCAGCTACAATGCGCGGTAAAGGTATTGATGCTTAGTCGCTATAATTAAGTCTAGGTATGATTTGTGTTAAGTCTGTATTCAGTTGATGACAATTCATATGTTACTTTGTAAACAAATAAATTTAATCTTGCTATAAAGAATGTTATCATTCATGCCTGATTTGTAAGTCAGTGAGCGCTACGTAAGTATGGGCTCTGCCCCGATCCAGGTAAATTTAGAAGGACATTAATTGGTGTAGTCGGCAGGATGCCTCACAGTGGGGTATTTATAGAACACCTTATTTTTGAGTAATATTTTCTTATTTGCCATTTTTCCAAATTTCTCGATCTTTTGGCAGAGTACCAAAATGTTCAGAAAACATAAGGAAACAGCTAAGTAAACTGTTATGGAGGTTCCCGGCAGGACCGAGGCTCTATAAAATATCATAGCACATGAATTGGTCAATTGTGGACTGGCAGAACAATGGCAGGATAAGCTCAAAGATTCTGAACCCTATAATGTTGTTGATGTACTTATAGGGATCCCTGCAAAGGCAGGTGATGTGGTAGCCTCTCGATGTTGTGAAGTTACTTGAGGAATCCCTGCAAAGACAGGTGATGTGGTAGCCCCTCGATGTTGTGAAGTTACTTGAGAGGGTCCCTGCAAAGGCAGGTAATGAAGTAATATTGGGGAAGCGAAACTGGATGCTAGCCTCAGCCTATAGGACAATTCATAGGAAAAATTCTCAGCTGGTTAAGAAAGTCAAGTGCACGTTGGTGTGCAGTTTGAATCAGTTGACATTTTGTCAAAAACATTTCAAAGCCGCATAACTTTTAAATTAAAATAGATACATTTGTTTAAGGAATAGTGCATTTGTGTATTAACATTTGTTTGTCGAATAATTGTGTGTGAAAGAACGTGACTGGTATGAGACTCCTTGATTGAACTGAATGACCGTATGCATGTAATAAGGATTTAAAAATAAAAATCCTGATTGTATAAAGGAGTCCACTTAGTCCAATTAGTTGTGATCCTTTGTCAACTGGCATCATGGATAAAACGGAGGAACATTTAGCAAGTGAAAAACACATACCAATTACACTTGTGAGAATGAGATAAGCTGAAACCAAGTATTTTGTTAACATTGCGAAACTAAGCAGAAAGACAGGGAATACACGTAGTTCGGCTTGTCCTATCGGTGTTTTGCTGGTGGCCTATGGTTTTGCAGTAAACTAATATTTGGGGAGGCTGCAAGTGAAGCTATTGTGTTGAATGTTCTGCAGATTTTGTGTGGGCTGTGCATGCTTCAGAAAGAGTTGGATGTCCTAGGCTGGTCTGAGGCTCCCTACAATATCATAGCGTAGGAATTGTTACATAGTAGATTAGCTGAATCTTGAAATAATAAGATCAAGGGTTTATAACCCCTCGATGTTGTTAATGTACTCGAGGGGAATCCCTGCCAAGGCAGGTGATGCTATACCGTTAGGAAGGTGAAATTGGGTATTACCTATTTTCTTAGGCCAAAAAATATAAATATGAACAAGGAATAAAATGTTATTTGTTCACTGATTCATGGTTTGTAGTTAGTGGTTCAGCTACTTGGATTATAGGATGAAAAATAAAATGATTGACAAATTCATAGGAAAGAGTTGTGGGGACAAGAAGTTTGGCAAAATATTGAAGAATATGTCCAAACAACCAAAAATACTCTCTTCATGTTGATGCACATGTTCCTCTTGACCCATTGAAATGTTTGTTTAATTCCCAAGCAGATGCAGCAGCCTCAATGTCTGTCGCAGGTACTGAACCTGATAAAGAGAAAGAAGTATGGTTGCAAGGTATAGCTGTTTGGACGCAACAGAAAAGTGGACACTTGGGAGAAAATGCCACTTGCAGGTGGGCACAAGACAGAGTGCCCTTAACTTTAGATGTTATAAAACAAGTCTTTGCACAATGTCCCATATGTCAACATTCACAGGAAAGGGCAGTACCACATACTGTAATGGGCACATACAGTTGTGGCCAAAAGTATTGACACCCCTGCAATTCTGTCAGATAATACTCAGTTTCTTCCTAAAAATGATTGCAATCACAAATTATTTGGTATTATTATCTTCATTTAATTTGTCTTAAATGAAAAAAAACACAAAAGAGAATGAAGCAAAAAGCAAAACATTGATCATTTCACACAAAACTCCAAAAATGGGTCAGACAAAAGTATTGGCACCCTCAGCCTAATACTTGGTTGCACAACCTTTAGCCAAAATAACTGCGATCAACCGCTTCTGGTAACCATCAATGAGTTTCTTACAATGCTCTGCTGGAATTTTAGACCATTCTTCTTTGGCAAACTGCTCCAGGTCCTTGATATTTGAAGGGTGCCTTCTCCAAACTCTATGGGATTCAGGTGTGGACTCATTGCTGGCCACCTTAGAAGTCTCCAGTGCTTTCTCTCAAACCATTTTCTAGTGCTGTTTGAAGTGTGTTTTGGGTCATTGTCCTGCTGGAAGACCGATGACCTCTGAGGGAGACCCAGCTTTCTCACATTGGGCCCTACATTATGCTGCAAAATTTGTTGGTAGTCTTCAGACTTTATAATGCCATGCACACGGTCAAGCAGTCCAGTGCCAGAGGCAGCAAAGCAACCCCAAAACATCAGGGAACCAGCGCCACGTTTGACTGTAGGGACCGTGTTCTTTTCTTTGCCTCTTTTTTTCTTCAGTACACTCCAGTATGTTGATGCCTTTGCCCAAAAAGCTCTACTTTTGTCTCATCTGACCAGAGAACATTCTTCCAAAACATTTTAGGCTTTCTCAGGTAAGTTTTGGCAAACTCCAGCCTTGCTTTTTTATGTCTCGGGGTAAGAAGTGGGGTCTTCCTGGGTCTCCTACCATACAGTCCCTTTTCATTCAGATGCCGACGGATATTACGGGTTGACACTATTGCACCCTCGGACTGGAGGGCAGCTTGAACTTGTTTGGATGTTAGTCGAGGTTCTTTATCCACCATCCGCACAATCTTGCGTTGAAATCTCTCGTCAATTTTTCTTTTCCGTCCTCATCTAGGGAGGTTAGCCACAGTTCCATGGGCTTTAAACTTCTTGATGACACTGCGCACGGTAGACACAGGAACATTCAGATCTTTGGAGATGGACTTGTAGCCTTGAGATTGCTCATGCTTCCTCACAATTTGGTTTCTCAAGTCCTCAGACAGTTCTTTGGTCTTTTTTCTTTTCTCCATGCTCAATGTGGTACACACAAGGACACAGGACAGAGGTTGAGTCAACTTTAATCCATGTCAACTGGCTGGAAGTGTGTTATTGCCAACACCTGTTAGGTGCCACAGGTAAGTTACAGTTATTCCTTTTGGCGTACATTACCGCTGTTCACTTACAGGAGCCGCAGGAGTTCCTCTCCTGGTTTTGGCACAAAAACCTGATCGAACCTGATCAGGGAAAAAAACTGCAGTGTGAAACCAGCCTAAGTAAGAGAAGTTCCTCCCAAACATATGTTACTGGGCCACCTCTGGGCCCTCGGCCAAACTCAGGTTTTCTGACTACTGCAGGCCCTCTGAAAATTTGAATTTAGGCCGCAGAATATCATGGAGGTAGAGGAGGAGGGTAAAGCCCAACACCACAATCGGCACAATGTAACTGGCATTGTAAACTGCTATGGAACATGTATTTTCCTATCTGAGTCTCAATGAGGGAGGGACCGCCCAAATGTATAAGTAACCGCAATCCCTCTGAAAAGTATGTTACAAGGCCCCTCAGGTCAAAGATAAACATACCAATGAGCACGTTGTAGCTGGCCTTTTAAATGCTGGGGAATAATTTTTAGTTATGTATAACAGAGGGACCTACAAAATATATATGTCAGGGCCCTCCCAATTGTAAAAGACAAAAAAAAGCTAAAATAAACGGTAAAAGGGATATTTTTTTCTTTTGCTTATTTACCCTTATATACATGTGATTACGTGTGAAAAACTGTTTCTTAACCTTTTTGAACAGTAAAATGCAATTTAGGTTAGGGGTTGGTAGGTGTTCTTGTGAATCTGGAAAAATGGGGTAATATTGTGACATCGTTAGTCCCACAAACAATATGTGAGTCAGAAATGCATGCAGGCATATTCTCCAGGCTCTGCCCATTCTGTTTCATCACTTTCCATTCCATTTCAGACTTTTCCTCAGGCCACCAGAGCTCTTTGTCAGGTCCAGCAGGAAATTACACGCATTTCCAATTGACTTGCATTGCATTCGCTATTCGGAAAGAATACGAGATTATGAAGTAATAGAAAGACGGTCCAGCTCCTGGAGTTGAATGCATAAATAAATTATTTTATTATTAAATCATCATCAGGCTCCTCAATTACAGCATGTACAGTTGCTCAATCCACATGCATTAATAAGGCAGGGGGCATTGCTGGCAACGCGTTTCGGACATCATCCTTTATCAAGCCTGATATTTCGTATTTGTGCGGTGTCAGGACACAGATCCATGCATACCGGGACTTCCGTGGTGAGCTGATTACCTTCACTAATACGAGATTATTACAAAGTACGTTATGAGTATAACGATTGCAAATATTTCTCTCAGCCTTCAGACAAATTAGTTAATCAACAGGAAGAAAGAGTTGCGGCTATCGCTCACTTCCTGTTGATTACTGATGTATCTGAATGTGGGAAGAAGAAGCTAGTGATAATTAGTAAGAGGGCTCACGTGACATCACAACCTCACGTAAACATTGAGAATTCAAGCTCTCCAATACCACTGGAACCGTGTCACCACCAGAGGTGAGTATCAACTTTTTTATTTCGATGGGGCCAAACATGTTGAAGAAGAAATAGTTGACAACCCCTTTAAAGAAGTCACATCAAAATGTTCTATTTAAAAAAATTGTTATAATTATTTATGTATTGATGTGTAAGTGTATTAAAATACTTACTAATAATGATCTCTAATTTTCATTGCCTCTGGACCCAAGGGATGGCTCTTTTTTTTTCCAGAATCTCAAAAGGACCATTGTGTGGGGCAAGACTACTTTATTTAATGTAAATCTTTAGAATGAGACTCTATAGACTTACATTAAGAAAGCCACTTCCAGACCACACATAAACTTTGGCGTGAGTTGGTTAGTTTGTTACCAGGTCATGTTGGCCAGATAAGGATCAGAGCAGTGCTAGAAATGAGGGTAGATGGTGAGTAAGTATTTTAGTGCACTTACAGATCAATACACTGATAATTAAGATAGATCATGAAATCTAAATTTTGATTATTTAGCTTCTTTAATAAAGGTTTTGAAAACCGATTACATAACAATCTCTTTTACAATACAAGGATAAAAAGGAAAAACAATTTGTAATTTCTTTGCAATACAGTCCAGATGGTAATATCATTACACTAGCCATTAGAAACAATTGGCAGATCCAGAACTGTTGCAGTTAGGAAACTAATTGTATAATTTCAACATTTTCCAAATCTAAAAAACATGCTATGAAGATTTTCTTTACATACAGTGAAGAACAACTAGTTAAGAGCTATGCCTATAGGCAACTTAAAGGTCAGAAATGGCCAGTTGGTGCTTCTATTTCCATTGCTCCTTTGTGTATTCAGATTTATTTTTGTTTTTACATCTGTCATACAATTTCAGAAATACAGGACATTTTATTAAGTGTTAGTTTTTATAGTTTTTACCAAAGTGCTGGTGTTTAAAGGGTAATAATGCATGGCAGCCAAGAGACACACCCTCATTGAATCCTGTGAATGTTTAATTCACCTGGTGACAGTTCCATTTTAGAGTAAGGGGGCTGTATTTTTTACAATAAACCACTTTATACCATGTAAAACTAAGAATGTTGTCTGTATATACTGGTATGTTCTGTAAGTAATTGTGGTCTTTTCTATACCACCAAGAACAGTGCATGGATCAGGCAAAATTATAAGTTTTCTGTTCACGTCCAGTTGAAACCATAATTTTAAATGCACTATATAAAAAGGCACATATGCATGTTTTCCTCACTATCCGACATGAAATAAAATTAAATCTTTTCCATTTTAGGTCAGTTAGAATTATCATGATTACTAATATTTGCCAAATGGCAGAAAAATGAGAGAGGGTATTTTTATTACTTTCTGCAAAGTCACAAGTTTACACACATTCATTAGTATTTGATACCATTGACCTTAAACTGTATGGCTTAGGTCAAACGTTTTGGATATCCTTCCACAAGATTCTAACAATAGTTGGTAGGAATTTGGGTCCATTCCTCTTAACAGAACTAGTGTAACTGAGCCATAATAGTGCGGAAAGGGGGAAAAAGGGAATGTGCTCAACCGGACTCACAGCCGTTGGTGCCGGGATAGGACGTCTGGAATCCATTTGGTAATAAAATCAATGGAAGAAATCCGGCACCAGACTCATATCTTCATATTAAGATGATATCCTTTATTCAATGCTCTATAGGCATAAAAAACATGATGTAGAGGGAACGCAGTCCCACACCGCTAGACGCCTTTCGGATTGGTGTCCTTAGTCTACAGCATCTAAAAAACACATTCCCCCAGTTCCTATATACCCAATAAAACCCCCGCCCATGAAACACACATGTTTAATTAACTTCAGTCAAAATTTTTTTTAACTCTATATATTACAGGATAAAGAAAACCTGTGAAATGAATGCCGCAAACCTCTTTTGACACAGTGACATAAAATAATATACAAGTTGTTCACTAAAGAATAAATATAATACAAAAAACTAGTGACATTTCTATGCTGTAATCACCAGTTACATAGAGACTATACCAATGTGCTAAAACACATACCACATATTTTATTCAATAGAAATATGACAAGTCTGATCTGAAATTTAACCCTTCTGGGGCTTTCACATTCAGGGCCAATATCCAATAAATTTCACGGCGTCTGACTTCTCTTTCCCAGTCCCCGCCCCTTTGTTTCCTAAAGACCCTCTCAATGCCTTTAACACATAAACTGCTCATATCTCCCCCATGTTCCTCTTTAAAGTGTCTGGAGAATCCAGATAAATTCCATTGGAACTATTAGAGCTGGGATATGAAGCAGAAATGTATTCACCGAGTCGTTTTTTTAGGGTCTTTGATGTATATCCAACATAATCCTTGCAACATATGTATGACACATGACGTCAAATATACGACATGTGTTGTGTTGCAATTTATGTATCCTTCTATGTCAAAAGTACGATTAGTGGACCTGTCAGTAACCTCTTTTATAATATGAATATACTGACAAAGATTACATCTACTGCCACCACATTTGAAACTGGCTTAAGTGGACAACCATGTTGTACTTTTTGGCGTCCTCATAAATTGGGACAGAGACAATATATTGCCCAGACTCAAGGATTTTTTGGGGACACACCTGTAGCCACCTGAGAGAATTTTTTGAAGTATGGGACCTTGGTACAATATCAGAATATATTTATGAATCAATCCAACTATGCCATAATAATCATAATAATCCTGGCTATAGTTGGTTGAAAAAGTTGGAAAAAAACGGAAGTATAATAAGGATATTCCAACAAGGTGGCCAGTTTTGTCGCTCCCAATATTCCCTGCAGTATTTGGGGCAGAATTAGTTTTGTTTTGCACAGTATTCATGCTAACAGAACTTGTCAAAAGGGAATCACGAGATCATAATTGGATTTTGGATATAGCACTGTTCATACAATGAGTAGTGTATCCTCGATTTCGCAAATGCTTACTGATATGACCAAGTTCAGCATCATATGCTTCAGTGGTGGAACTCACCCTCTTAGCTCCAATCATTTCCCCCACAGGTAAATTGTTAACCACATGCTGAGGATGACAACTCTCGGCATGTAGAAGAGAATTGCCGCTATGAGGCTTACAATATAGCATGGTGTGAATGATACCTGACTCACAAGTGCCCCTCAGTTCAACATACAAATAAGAGGCAGTATCTCCATGTATAGTGTATGACAATCTGATGTTATATGGGTTATCATTAATGTATTCCATAAACCTCATAGAATTATCAGAGGTTTGGGGAGGCACACCGGCGATATCGCCCCAGATGATGACGACATTGTCTATGTATCTCCCCCACCATTTCACCCATTCTAGAAATGGATTATCAATACAATGGATGTACCACCTCTCCCAAAGCATCATGTATAGGTTAGCCAGCGATGGCGAAAAATTAATCCCCATCGGGCAACCACACAATTGAATGAAATATTGCATGTCAAATTGGAAATAGTTTGTTTTCAATAAATGTTTGGTGCACATAATTATGAAGTTCTTTGTATCTAAAGAATAGAGCTCTGAAGATGACAAAATATTTGATAATGATTCTATCGCACATTCGTGAAGGATGCATGAACTGAGCCATGTTTGTAGGTCGCCTTGATCGCATCTGACTTTTCAGCATTGTCCATAAATTTTCAATAGAATTGAAATCAGAGCTTTGTGATGGTCACTCCAAAGCATTGACTTTGTTATCCTTAAGCCACATTTTAACTAGTTTTGCAGTATTTTTCAGGTCATTGTCCATTTGAAAGACCCATTTCCGCCCAAACTTTAACTTCCGGGCTGATGTCTTGAGATGTTGCTTCAGTATTGCCACATATTCTTCTTTCCTCATGATGCCATCTATTTTGAGAAGTGCAACAGTCCCTCCTGCAGGAAAACAACCCCACAACATGATGCTGCCACCCTCATGCTTCATAGTTGGGATGATGTTCTTAGATTTCCAATCTTCAGCCTCTTTCCTCTAAACGTAACAATGGTCATTATGGTCAAAGAGTTCAATTATAGTTTCATCAGACCACAGGACATGTCTCCAAGAATGTAGGTCTTTGTTCCTGTGTGTATTTGCAAGAATCATTTGCAAGAATTAATCTGGCTTTTTTATACTTCTTTAGGAGTAATGGCTTTTTCCTGGCAGAGTGGCCTTTCAGACCATGTTGATACAGCACTTGTTTCACTTTCGATAATGAAACAATCTTACCAGTTTTCGTCATCATCTTCGCATCTTCACAAGGTCTTTTACTTTTCTTCTTGGGTTGATATACAAATGTTGGACTAAAGTACATCCATCTCTGGGGCACAGAACCCATCTTCTTCCTTAGTGCATGATAGTTGGAAATTCCCTTTTTGTTTGCACTTGCATATAATTGTTTGTACAGATGAACAAGGCAACTTTAGGTATCTGGAAATTGCACGC
This sequence comes from Allobates femoralis, assembly GCA_033576535.1. Classification (NCBI taxonomy): domain Eukaryota; kingdom Metazoa; phylum Chordata; class Amphibia; order Anura; family Aromobatidae; genus Allobates; species Allobates femoralis. Next base: position 405,049,827 of record JARQOC010000004.1, on the reverse strand, counting down.
AAGGATGAACCAGACTTATGCAAGTCCACAATTCTCTTTGTGATATCTTGGCTTATTTCTTTAGACTTTCCCATGATGCTACACAAAGAAACAATGTGTTTCAGGTATGCATTAAAATACATTCACATATGTGTTTTTAATTAACTCAGATTTTGCCAATAGGCCTATCAGAAGCTTCCCAACATGTGACATCATCATATGGGCTGTCCCCAATTGTTTATTAAATGCATAGTATCTTAGTGTAAGTAAACTTTTGACTTTCCAGAAAGTAATAAATATGTTTTAAAACATTTCTCTCTCATTATTCTGGCATTTGGCAGGTATAAATAACTACCCAATTAACCTAAAACAAGAAAGGTTTATTCTGATTTCATGTCAAATAGTGAGAAAAATATGTATATGTGTCTTTTTATAAAGAGTAGGTAAACTTCTGGTTTCAACTATACATTCCTTGGAAATTCAATTTGCAGTGAAGTTATATAAATGTCCCTTATTATGCTCTGGGATCTCTCCAAACTTAAGAACATAATAAATATAAGATATAAAAGTAAAAAATATATACACCTCCCCGCCCATTTCACTCCTCACCATCACCTGTCCGATCATTGTTGCATCTTCTGATCACCAACATGAGCACTAAATCCTCTGATTTAGCCTGGGATAATTATGCAAAAGTATGCATAAGAACTTGATTTCATGACCTTGCATGTGGAAGGGGGTGCTAGGCTCTGTTGGCCCCCATACTGAAAGACACTAGTTACTAGAATTAGAGAAATGTGCCTTGTGCTGATATTTACACTGACTTTATGTACACTGGCAATCAAAATTAGAGAACAATGTTTGATCACTAGATTTTTTCTAACATAATGTAATCTACATTGATCAACATGTGAAGGTTTTTGTGTAAGGGGTATACCATGCCACTAGAACAGTGTTTTCCAAAATAACCAAAATGTATCAACTTAAAACCTTCATTTTACACAAAATGTGATGATCATATTAGAAAACAGCAATGACTGAAGCCCATAGAGAGATTAAAACTAAATTTTGTGAAGTGCTGAACTGCCGAGCTACTTCATCTGCTGTGTTGAAACCCATGGAGATTCTCCCCATTATCCTGTCCTGTCTTGCATTTGTCTTTCCTTGGGGGACTCGAAAGAGTTTATGATGTTGTAAAGATGCAATATTCTAGAAATCACAGACTTAGAATGACCAACCTCTGTTGCTATGACTCATAGGGTGACAAATTTGGCCTTCACCTGGACAACCTGCTACGTAAGGGTTTCAATCACTTTGGAATGGCACACCTTTTTTGTAAAATGAGTGCAAACTGGACAGTTAGGCTGCCAGTTAAATAGGGTTTGTCAGATAATTAAAAAAATTAGCACCAGGTGCAGAATTAACACTGATAACTTGCAGGTACCTGAAAGTGTTCCCTAATTTTGTTCAGTGCTCTTTTCATTTATTTCATTTACATTTTTATTCTGTGCTTTAGAACATATTCAATACATGAAATAAGCTTAAAATACTGCTATTTTACTCATGTTAGGATATTTTCACATAGGACAACACTATGACTTAACATTAAGGAAATTGTGTGTTATTCTCTCATTTTGATAAGGTAAAATATGTTTGTACCCTGTTAGCCAGTAGATAGAAAAATATTAAAATCCGAGATTCCTCAGTGGTTGATACCTTTAAATGGCTAACTGAAAAGGTGGTAACAAAAATCAAGCTTTCGAGACAAATCAGGTCTTTTCTTCAGGCTCATAATAACACAAATTCTGAAGACACAGTTATACATAAATGGAGGATTGGATATTTGCAGTACATGACACCAAAGATGTTAAACAAAACATAGAATGGTCAGTGTTGAGGGAGAGGAGAGCAGCTGGGGCAGTAAATATCAGAGTTCAGAGATAAGAAGTGTGATACTTTTATAGTCCTTTGATTGGTGGTCTGCTCCTGGATTTGAATATTCTTTAATTTGTGTAAAAAGACATGTCCATGTGAAAAGTTCATTCCTGCTCTCAATGTGTCAAAGGTCACATCAATTTATATTCCCAGACTCTTCTGTTTCTTTGGGATTAGAAATGACCTTTCAATACTTGTATCTTCATATCTATTATGGTGTGATTAGGGCTACAAAAATGATTGGCTACAGGCAAATTTGTTCGTTTTCTTTTAATTGTGTGGTGATGAGAGTTCATTTTACTTCTGAGTTTCTGTCCTGTCTCTCCTACATACAGTCCCCCACTCGGACATTTGGTACATATAATTAAGTACATCACATTGGTTGTGGTGCAGCTGAAGGTATTTTGGATCTTGTAGTCCTGATGTAAGATGGGAATCTTTAGCTTGTCCATTGTTATTACAAATGGACAGGTTTTGAACTTCTGGTTGTTCCTGTTGTTTTTGGAGAGGACAGCAAGCTTCTGACAATGATGCTTTTTAGATTCAGGGTCTGCCTAAAACACGGAAGTGAGGGGTCTGGAAATATAGATTTTATTCAGGAATATTTTTGCAGTATTGGTTGTAGTTTCCTTGCAACTCTTCTTAACAAATCCAGATTTGGATTTTAGGTGACTACGAGAGGGACCCGGTTGTTTTCTTCTTTAGTTTTGTAATGAAGGAGATGATTCCTTGATATTTTGGTGGTTCTTGTAATTTGGTTTTCCATTGTTCTTGGATGGTAGCCCTGATTCAAAAAGTCTTTGAGTCCCCCAAGGTGATTGTCTCTATCTGTAGGATTGGAACATATCCAATTGTATCTGATGGCCTGACTGAATACAATAGAGTTTATGTGTTTTGGATGACAACTGACCCATTAAAGATATGTTGGATGTCAATTGGGCTTTTGGTACAGGGATGCCTTTACTTCATTGTTGCATAGTTTGATGATGGTGTCCAGACAGTTGATTTCAGTGCAAGAGTAGCTGAGTGTTAAGTTGATGGTGGGATGAAACGGATTAAAGTGTTCATGAAACGTCTTCAGCTGTTGCTCAGATTCCGTCCAGATGATTAAAATGTCATTATGTACCAGTAATAGGCCAAAGGCCTGATAGGACAAGAGGATAAAAAGTCACTTTCAAGCTTGGTTATGAAAAGGTTTGCATATTGTGATTGCATTTTGCTTCCCATTGCTGTGCCAGTCTCCTGTGAATATATGTTGTTGTCAAATGCAAAGTAATTGATGGTGAGGATGAACTTTTTAAGTTTCACAACAAAATCAACATCAATCCCTGTGTTTTTCAAGAAAACATTGCAAACATTTAATTCATTCTGGTGTAGGATATTGGAGTACAAAGATTCCACATCCATGGTGGCGAGGATGGCTTCTTCTGGTAGAGGACCTACTACTGATTTTTTCAATCACTTATTTATTCAATAAGTCAGTTGTATCCTGAAAGTAGCTAGGTGTCTCCTTTACCAAGGGTTTAAAGAGGACCTGTCACCAAACCATGATCTAATGATCTAATTACAGCACTGGATGCAGCATGTCTGCAGCATGCAGGCAAGGGGTGACCCATCCCTTGAGCAGCCCTGTACCCCGAGATAATACAGTTAGAAAACTTACATGCTACAGCCACTAAGGAGGTGGCTACGGGCTGCAGCCAAGGGCAGATTCACACCCGCTGCATGTTTAATCTGCCCACCACTGCCAATCATTCTCTCCCTCTTCTCCAGCATTTAAACAGAGTTTTTTTTTCTCTCTCTTTCCCAGAAAGTCTGTTAAACGGGAGGAAAAAAAAACTCTGTTTAAATGCTGCAGACAGTGAGAGAATGATTATCAGCGGTGGGCAGATTACACATGCAGGGGGTATGAATCTGCCCTTGGCTGCAGCCCCTAGCCACCTCCTTAGTGGCTGTAGCATGTAAGTTTTCTAAGTGTATTATCTCAGGGTACAGGGCTGCTCAAGTGCTGGGGGACCCCTTGTCTGCATGCTGCAGACATGCTGCATTCAGTGCTGTAATTAGATCACCATGCCTGGTTTGGTGACAGGTCCTCTTTAAGAACACACTCTACCCATCTAGAAACTTGTTCAGTGCAAGTGCCCACACATGAAATGATGGGTCTTCCTGGATTTCCAGATTTGTGGATTTTGAGAAGCATGTAGCATGTCCCTGTTCTTGGACTTTCTGATATCATGTCATGAGCTCTTAAGGATTTGTCAAACAAAAAAACAGCTTATTTAATTTCTTGTAGTAGTCCTCAGACTCCAATTTTTTACAGTAGCGTGTCCATCAGTTGTCTGTTTGCGTCCTTCAGGTAGTCTGATTTGTTCATAATGACTATTGCACCATCCTTATCTGCAGGTTTAATGATGATTTCTTTGTTGGTTTTCAAAGACTGTATCGCTCTTATCTCCTGGGCAGTGATGTTGGATGGTTGCTTCTTGTGTGTATCTTGTGTGTATAGTGAATTTTACCAAATGTCTGAAGGTGTCTATATATTTATCCAAATGGGACTTGCGTCCAGGTGCAGGTGTCCAGTTTGACCTTTTTTTGGTTGTCAGGATCCCTCTTCCTTCAACCCAATTGATTTTACCAAGTGTTTGAAGGTGTCTTAATTTATTCAAATAAGGGTTGCATCCAGGTGCAGGTGTCTAATTTGACCCTTTCTTGATTGTCAATATTCCCCTTCCATCAGTCTTGGTAGGTTTTGAATTCTCTGTGTCAATGAAAAATTCCTTCAAGCGTCGTCTCCTGAAGTAATCTGCCATGTTGCTGCAGAGTTCAGTTTTATCTAGAGCTTTAGTAGGACAAAATGAGAATCCCCAAGATGGCACAGCAAGTTCCACTTTGTTGGATTTGTAATCTGAAAGATTGTTGACACAGTTAGATGCTTTTGCGTCTTGACAGGAGTAGTTGTCCAAGTTGTCAGGTTTTGCCTTTGTTTTATAACTCTTTGTATTGAATCCTGAATTGATGCGCAGTCTACTCGTATGTAGTTTCTTTTCCTTGCTATGGATCAGAAGGGTTCATAGTTTATAGTAGTATTGTTGTAATTTTTGTTCCATGCTCTATGTAAGTGTGTTCCTCTGTGTTTTAAATTCCTCCTAGATTTTACTATTGATGCTGTAGAAGATGTGCAAAAGGTTGTTCCTTAGTCTCTCAGAGATCGTGTGACAATGGTTTCATGGATAATAAGTATTATAGGTATGCAGAAGTGGATTTGTAATCCAGAGTCCTTTGGGAATCAGATTCTCCTTCTTGCATGCATTTGGATAAGAAAAAATTGTGCTGTCTAATTGTGCATCTTTCTTCAGAAGTGTCCTTAAATTCATAAAAATCAAAATAGATGGTTGCGCCACACTGCAAATTTAGGGGTATAAATTCCCGTTACACTGTACGTTTCACTCACCTAAGTTGGTTGTGCCCTCTGTACAACTAGATTAACCGCAAGTAGGTGAGATTTTTTTATGCAGGATCCCTGTCTTCATCTATTGCCTGTCTCTCCTTTGCACCCAGGTCTGTGCTCCGTCTCTCACACGTGCACGTCCCGTGCACGTGCAGGGGCCAGGTTTCTGTTTTCTTCAGCAAGGTCCTCTCCCAGAGCTGCTCGCACCACTCTCCCCAAAGGGAGAAAGGAACATAATGCAATAATAAATGTGGTATATAGAAATGAGCGCTAGGGATAACGGAACAAGCCGAACGCTTTTGTAGACATTACCTATTAGTTTATTACGATAAACACAGTACAGGTCCTTCTCCCACAATGTGGGAGAAGGACCTGTACTGTGTTTATCGTAATAAACTAATAGGTAATGTCTACAAAAGCGTTCGGCTTGTTCCGTTATCCCTAGCGCTCATTTCTATATACCACATTTATTATTGCATTACTTAAATTCATAAAGATGCAGTACAGTCTGGTATCCTCCATTTTGATAAGGTAAAATATGTTTGTACCGTGTTAGCCAGTAGATAGAAAGTTGGAGAGTTGGAAAGATAGAGAGTTGGGAATCTTTAACTTGTCCGTTGTCATTATAAATGGATCTCTGAACTCTGATATTTTCTGACCCAGCTGCTCTTCCCCCCTCCCAACACTGACCATTCTATGTTCTTGACATTACTAGTGTTATATACTCCAAATATCCAATCCTCCATTTGTGTATAAATGTGTCTTCAGAATTTGTGTTATTATGAGCCTGAAGAAGAGACCTGAGTTACCTCGAAAGCTTGATATTTGCTACCATCTTTTCAGTTAGCAATTAAAAGGTATCAACCATTGAGGACTCTCAGATTTGAATATTTTTCTCTGTAATTTTGATCACTAGTGTATATGGCATACTGTATTTGAATGTAAAATGTATAAGTTGCTGTCCAGTGACCAGTAATTGTATTACAGGTATTTTTATAGGATGGCAAACATTTAATGAGGGTGTAGCCAGAGCAGAGACTGCAAGGCAGTGAACATCTTAGAGGTTAGTCAGAAGAGAAAGTAAAAAGAAGCCACATCTGTAGGAGGTGTGAATGAAGAAGACCAGAACTGAATTCAGCTGGACCACCTGGGTCAACCCTGGGCCCTGAGCATGTGGAACACATGTGTGTGTGCTCAGGAATGGACTATGCCAAGTGAGACCCTGTAGATTCAAGTTCTTTTGGGCCCTTGGGCCTTACGTTGCCGTATTCGCCTATGGGCCATGTAAACTGGACTTGAAAGGAAAAAATGTGTGTGTGATTTAAAAGAAGAATGTTTACATATAAAGGTAAATGTAAATGTCTTGAAAAATGTCTGAATATTATTGAGAATGTAAATATTTTGAGGTATAAGAATATGGTTAAAAATGCAAATGTTTTATGTTGTGGGGAGTAGGAAAATGAGTGGTAATGTTGAACGAATATGTTATATGGTGTGCTGTATGTGTTTTGTGTCTTCCAGGGCAGTATGGTTGGGGACGACCATAATCAAAGGAGGGAGGGGGAGGTGTGTAAGTGGGTGCTAGACTCGTCCTTGCCCCAAAAGACACTAGTTTCTAGAAAAAGAGTAATATGAATTGTGTTGATATTTGCACTGATTTTATATGTATGGTATACTATATTTGAATGTAAAATATGTAATGTTGCCATCCAGTGGCCGGTTATTGTATTACAGGTATTTTTTATAGGATTGCAAATAGTTAATGTGGGTGTAGCCAGAGTAGAGGCTGCAAGACAGCAGCCATCCTAGAAGTTAGTCAGTCAGAAGAGAGAGTGAATACAAGCTGCATCTGTGAGAGGTGTGCTGAGTGGAGTTAACCAGAATTGAATTTGGCCAGACCATCTGGGTGAACCCCAGAGCCCTCCCTGGTCACATGGAACACAGAAAATGAAGTTTGCAAAGCAGCCAGTCATCCACATTTTAGCAGGTTAGATCTCCAAGGAGAATGCCCTTGGGGTAGCAACTGCTATCCTCTGGTATCTGTTTCAAGGACCTCTTTTAACTGAGGCCTAAGCAAAAGGGCATTTGACGCAATAGTAAACAAGCTTTGCCCGATGACTGCCCCACTAGCTTTCTGGAGGGTATCCTTGTGAGTGGAAGGTGGACACCAACCGTGCGGGACTATTCAACTTTGCTAAGCGTTTCAGTGATGTTAAATGGATTCATGAGTAAAGTGAAAATAACAGTAGTAACACCGGAGCCAGAGAAGCAGTCAGTGAATAATTTGAAAGTGAATGTGGAGTTGGAAACGTTAAAGAAATGTTCCCGCAATATGTGTGTTTGGCCATTGTTGCGTGATGTTGATAGTGAACAATCATTGAATATTAAAAAAGATCTGAGTCTGTATTTTTCCTCGGGAAGCCGTACTTTGAAGTGAATCTCTCTTGCACTGTGGAGATGGCCGGGGCATGGACTGCTCAACAAGGCCTACATGCCAATGGGGGCTCACCCTTGCCCGCGACTACAGCCCCAGGCCACCCCTATACATGTGCATTTGCACTTCTAGATAATTCTCAGAATTGATAGCACCATTCAAGATGTGTAAGCTGCCCATCCAATAAGAACCAATGAATCCATGTATCTAGAGATGCAGGATTATAAACTGGATGGTCTCTCTGTGCTTTCTATGATCATTTGTAAATTTTGATTAATCTGACCACAGAAAAGTGTTACATTTTGCCTCAGTCTATTTATATTAGCTTTGGCCCAGTGGTTCTGGATTGTACTGCTAGATGGTTTCTTCTTTGTCATATAGAACTTTAACTTTCATTTGTGGATTGCATGACAAACTGTATTTATATACAGTGATTTCTGGAAGTATTCCTGAGCCCAAGCAGTGATTTTTATGACTGAATCATACATATCCCTACTGCAGTGCTGCCTGAGAGCACATTGATCATATAGGGCATCTCAAACATACTGTTGGCACACACATTGTTTACTCCAGAATCTCTGAATCCTTTTAAGGATATTAAGTACTATTGCTGGTGGGATATTCAAAATATTTTTATATTTTATGTTGAGGAACATTTTTCTGAAATTTTTCCACAATTTTTAGGCACAGTTGATCACAGATTGGTGAACCTCTGACCATTTTTTTTATTACTAGATGGTGGCCCGATTCTAACGCATAGGGTATTCTAGACTATGTATATAGTTTATTTATGAAGATTTAAGAATAATGCAATGAATACACGATATCTATCTATCATCTACCTATGTGTCTATTGTCTATGTATGCTATATTTATTTATCATCTTTCTATGCATGTTTTATCTATGTATCTATCTATGTTTTATCTATCTATCTATCTATCTAACCAAGAACCCCAGAAAATAAAAAAATAAGAATAATGAGTTTTGTGAAAAAAGCGTAAGTTTTTAAAATGTTTTCCTCATTTGTTGCTTGGTAGCATGTGTACAATATTGGTAGTAGCTGTGTGCTGCAGAGAGATTTTTTTCTTGGTATCTATCTATCTATCTATCTATCTATCTATCTATCTATCTATCTATGTGTATAGACCACACCTTGAGATGGAGATGTGGTGAACAGCCGTCCTGCCCATCTCTTTAGCTATTCACAAAAACCCAGCCATGTTAAAGATAAATTAAGGTTCTCAGCATCTATGATACTGGAACATTACATCTGGGTTCATATCACCAAATTTAACAATTTGGATGATACACATCTCCCCTATTATACTTAATGTGCGATCACTTTACTATATAAAATATCTATACATTTATCACACCTATGTATTTATGTATACCTATGTCATATCTATCTGTTATTTCACTATATATTATCTATGTATTTTAGATCTATTTATTTGTGCATCTGTCCATCTATTTATTTTTTTGGGAATTTTCTATCTATCTATCTATCTATTTGTTATCTAACTATGTATTATCTATGTAATTTTTTTTTTGCACTATCTATCTATCTATCTATCTATCTATCTATCTATCTATCTATCTATCTATCCATCTATCTGTTATCTAACTATGTATTATCTATGTATTTAGATTTATGTTCCCTTTTATATCCATGTATTTTTCTATCTATGTGTATATATTAAATATCTATGTAACAGACTAATTATGCAATGAGTATACAATCAACCTAAAATATTTTTGTACACCACATTTCTTGTGAAAACCTTTGGACTATCTCTAAGCAAATGTCCTTGTAAAGAGGTGTCAAGAACTTGCACCTTGATGTTGGATCTTATTTTAACTCTAGAAAATGCAACGTACAGTTGTCCATGACCAAAAACTGGCTCTGGTAGATATATGCAACACCGTGTACAGTTTGACCTTGTGACTTATTTATAGTCATGGCAAAAGCTGGTTTTATTGGAAACTGCAGACGCCGAAGCCTAAATGGAAGACCTGTGTCCGAAGGACATAAATCAATGCGTGGAATAAACAATTCGTCTCCTTTTGCTGATCCACTGATGACTCTTGCTTGAATTAGGTGGGAATGGAGTCCAGTAACAATAAGGCGAGTTCCATTACATTTTTTGTATTTAGATTTCGAAGCAACATTACATTTGTTCCAATTGTAGTCTGTGGTATGGCATTCCTGATGGTGTAAGACTATTTAAAAATTCAACTGGATAATGCTCTCGTTCATCTTCATTATCTACATCCACTGAATCATCACTTGTGTACAGCTTATACTCTCCAGGCATTCTATCCATCACAAGGGAATTTAGCAGAGCCACGTCAATGTTCTTGGGACACAGAATTGCATGGGAAGAGGCCCTCGCAACACTGGTTTGGTCGTTCACATCAATTTCAATGCGTTGTCCAAAAACATCAGTTACAATGTAGGCAATACACAACATGTCTTCTGGTGTTTCAATAATATCTTCTCCAAGATTGTATTCGTTGTTAAGTTCACCGTTACCAAGTTTAAGAGGCTAATTGCTGTACTCTGGGTCTGAAGATCGCATGTTGTTAATGAGTTAGAGTTGAGTAAACTGTTGCCAAAGATCTGCCATTTTTAAGCTGGACTCAATAACAACTGTTCTTGTTCCATTTGGTATAACTGGAAGACATTGCCTAAAATCTCCACCAATGACAAAAACTTTACCTCCAAATGGAATTTCATTCTTTTCAGCAACATTTGTAGTCATGACCTCACGCAGAAGTCTGTCAATTACGGTCAAAGCATATTTGGGTGTCATGGTGCACTCATCAAGTATCAACAGATGTGCGTTGTGTAACTGTTTTCCAGCAAATGTGTCTTGTTTTATTCTGGAAACAGATATTTCGATGACAGGAACTGGTATCCTAAAGCGTGATTGCATAGTGCGACCTCCTCGTAACAAATTTGCTGCAATACCCGTTGTAGCCGATGGCAATATGACTTTTGACAACCCTCTAACGTAATGGATTAAAACTTCATATAGGTATGTTTTACCACTCCCTCCTGGACCGTCAATGAAGAAACATTTTGGCCTTGCATTTGCTTGGTTATCTATAGCACTGACAATAGAATCATATGCAATATGTTGTTGTTCATTTAACCTTCCTAGCGTTATTCCCGAGCCTGACTCGGGGTTAACATTCACTACCAGAAGCGTTAACCCCGAGTCAGGCTCGGGCTTACCCGCGTTCGCGGCAGATGCGGTGAGAAAACCGCATCTGCCGCACTTGCCGCATAGCTGCCGCACTTGCGCCGCACTTGCGCGGGTTGCGGCGCGGTTGCGGTAATCTGCATAGGAACCAACCACCTCTGATGACCCTCATACATTGTTCATATGTGCCCCTGCAGCCTAGTAAACCATTAGCAGCACTGTTGTTGTGTGCAAAGTGGCTGCAGTAGAAGTGAGATAATGATGTTAGACACTTACATGCCTGCGTACTTGAGGGCGTCTCCCTGTGTGTGCTGGCACTTGTGGGCTGTGCTCATCATGTCTGCTCTCCCCCTCCCTTATGCACGCCCCCTCTCAGCCTGCTATAGTGATGTGAGGCTGATTGCGTCATAAAGGGGCGGGGCTACCGGGATGCCGTGATTTAGCCCCGCCCCTTTATGACGAGATTAGCCTCACATCACTATAGCAGGCTGAGAGGGGGCGTGCATAAGGGAGGGGGAGAGCAGACATGATGAGCACAGCCCACAAGTCCCAGCACACACAGGGAGACGGCCTCAAGTACGCAGGCATGTAAGTGTCTAACATCATTATCTCACTTCTACTGCAGCCACTTTGCACACAACAACAGTGCTGCTAATGGTTTACTAGGCTGCAGGGGCACATATGAACAATGTATGAGGGTCATCAGAGGCGGTTGGTTCCTATGCAGATTAACCGCAACCGCGCCGCAAGCCGCGGCGCAAGTGCGGCAAGTGCGGCAGATGCGGTTTTTTAACCGCATCTACCGCGAACGCGGGTAGCCCGCTTTTAGCAACAAATTCTAGAACTAAACAGACCGCCAGGGAGGCTACAGAGTTCATTTTCTGTGTTGCCAACAATAATTCGTTAGCTTCATCATACTCTGGAAGTTGTGGAACGTGAGTAGCAGGCTGTGGTAAATTAAAGTCTGGAAATGTTTTTCCGTGCAGTACTAACACATTTTGGACATCTCGCATAGCATAAGATTGGCAATTTTGACAATCTCCACTTTTGCTGTGAAGACGTAAGCGGTAATCCTCGATTAGATGTTCCTTGAAATTTGTCCAAAGTTGAGCTGGATTTGTAGGTGGTCCAAATACGCAGATGAAGGCAAACAATTGGCGAAGTTGGTTAGGCCTATGAAGAGTAACTGCGTCTTCTAAAGTTAGTGTCCAAACAGTATCATCCAATAAAAGTCCTAAAGCCAAAGCTGCAGCTTTAAATGTATAGTGCAATACTCTGTTAACTGTTTTAAAAAATTATAACTTGTAGCTTCTTTGACATGCAGCAGTAACAGCCGAAGGCAACATCTTTCTTGATCCTTGACACTAACAGTATACATGCGTCCAATGATTTTACTAACTCCTCGTTGTCTTGGCTTCCATGCTTTATTCCAAACGTAATGCTCTAGAATCTCGCGATACAAATACTACCTTGCGTTGTCGTCACGTTGGTTCAGCAAAAACCATTCCATTAAAGTTGACGTCATGCTTAAAGTTTTGGAGACATCTTCAACTAGACAATTTTAATGGAAATAAACCTGATGTTGATTCGGTAAATGGATAGCTAAATGTATAATAGCATGGGACTGTGCATGCATTGGAAATGCAAATATCCTCCAAGCAGCTTCTGGAGCACTCATATATCTTGAGTCAAGAAAAGTTGATGATTCATCGTGATTGACTGTTGTCTGTTGTATTTCAACACTAGCTTTGTTATGGCCCTTGTAGATATATGTGAAAAGATATTTGACACTTTTTATTGACGCACAGATTTTAACGTTGATGTGACAGTTGTAGCGTTTTGATAAGTACGGGTTGTATGGGACTATCCATGAGTTGTTTATAATTTTTTTTTGTGAACAATGTTCTCAATGTGTGCTCGCCAGTACGAAGGGTAGCCATCCAAGTCTTTCACACTGTGCTGTTCCAAAAGGTTAACAGAAAGTGCTGGGTTTTCATAGATTCACCGCGCTGACCTCCAGTGAAGACAAACAGAGTGATAGATAAAACTCTGTTTAATGGGTAATTTGCCTACCGGTTTCGTGATCTCAGTTATCACTTTATCAGGGATGCCCTGATGAAGTGATAACTGAGAAGTGGCACGTATTTGAAAACCGCGTGCCATACAAATCGCGCTCCAAGCCGCGCGCCGCCTCTCTGATTGGTTGCGGCCAGCCGCGGCGACCAATGAGCGAAGCGGCATTCAAACTGCCACCAAGTCTCTGATTGGTCGTCGCGGCTGGCGGTGACCAATCAGAGAAGCGGCGCGCGGCTTTGCGCGCGATTTGTATGGCGCACAGTTTTCAAATACGAGCTGCTTCGGCGACCAATCAGCGTCGCAGAATTCATATTTGCCGATAAGCCGCGCCACTTCGCTGATTGGTCGCTGCCAACCGCGGCGACTAATCAAGGCCGTAGCGCGGCTTGGCGGGGGATTTGAATCCCGCTCGGGGTAATACCGCAGCGAGCAGCCAGGAAATGAGCGGCTGACGCTGGTCATCTCCCAGCTGGCTCACCTCGGATTTCTGTACAGAGGTCAGCGGCTTGCCAGCCGGGAGATGACTCACAACGGACCTCCTCGTGCGGCTCTTTTGCATATGCTGCGCTCATTGGTCGCCGCGGCTGGTGGCGACCAATGAGCGCTGGCGCGCGATTTTGGCCTCAGATAGACACGATTAGGCAATTATATAGTAGATGGGAGATTCTGCCTCTCTAACGTAATCTTTATTTCTGCATCAAACAGTCATACAAAAATTGACTCTGCAACTGCTTTTTCAGTTGTGCCTCTCACTTTTTTAGTCTTTTGTTAACCCTGTCACAACTTTTTTGGGTTATGTTGCTTCCATAAGTTTGTAAATAAGTTAGAATTTTTCATTAATTTAAAAATCTAACGTTTAACTTCTGATCTTTGTTCTTTTTTTTGTTGTGAGTGAAATATGGTTATATGAAATATTCATTATCATTGCATTCTTATATTCTGTATATTTTATGTAGCATCCCAACTTTTTTGGAATTTAAGTTTTATTTATGCTTGATGAATGTATACTCACAATTAAATATAATATTTTACAGTCTTATAGGAAAAAATTGTGTTATCTAAAAATATTATATGGGCCATGGTTCAGTTGGATTTTGCTTTAAATAATTTATATGGCAAATTGGGTACAACAGCTATTACCATTGTTTGCAGGGCATTTGAGGCAAACTTAGTACCAAGCTGGGATGTAATATTTCCAGAACTAATGCACTGAACCAATACATTCCAGGAGAATCACTGCATCCCCTTTGCTGTTTTCTTTTTCTCTCCTTCTTGTGCCAGTTCATCCGCATGCTGCGCATGGTTTTAATTACATTTCTTTTATGTAACATTGTTACTTATCACTTAGTTTCACTCTGTCAATTAGATGTTTTGCCTATATGTAAGCCAACAGGAATTTTTCACTAATACTCCCTCTGATGTTCTGGATCGAAGTAAAGAAAATTCCTAGAAGATTGGTTCTCTGACATTAAATGTCTACAAAATCCTCATTTAGCTGAAGAAAATTTTCTTTTGGAAGTCAAATATCTAAACTTCAAAAGATAAAAAATGAAGGATGTACCATAAATATGTTTTCCTTAAATTTACTCTGATCATCATAAATCACAAACTAATTCATTCTTGTTTTGTCATGAAAGACTAGCCAATTGACGTCCTGTGCGTCTTGTCAAAATATATGATTCCTTTACTTCTCTTTCAGCAACACAACATATGGTAAAAGTTTTTTGCACTGTAAGTTGATAGGATACGTGAAATGTTTAATTACATCTGTGTATATAAAAAAATCCCTTGAGATTCCATCCTTGTTTTTTTGTCCTATTATTGCTATGTGCAGCTAATATCTGAATAGCTAGTTTTCATATTTACTAAATATACATACATACATACTAAACTGCCATATGACTAGCCATACCCTCTCACAGCATATCCTCACCCATCCCTTGTAGACTGTGAGCCCTGGTTGGCAAGGTCCTCTCTCCTCTCCTAGTGTATACTCACCCATCCCTTGTAGACTGTGAGCCCTCATGGGCAGGGTCCTCTCTCTTCACCTAGTGTATCCACACCCATCCCTTGTAGACTGTGAGCCCTCACTGGCAGGGCCCTCTCCCCTCCTGTACCTGTCTGCGCCTTGTAAGTATGCCCCTTTTCACATGTACACCATATTCCAAATTATTATGTAAATGTTCTTTTTCTCTGATTCTCCTAAATGGTCAGTGCAAATGACAGTCAGTGTAATAAAAGTCATCACCCGTTAGAGTATACATCGAATTTTATTGACGAAACCTCCCAATGATAACAGTATAATCTTCAAAATTAAAAAAAAGCCAAAATACACTGTTCCAAATTATTAGGCACAGTAGAATTTCTAAACATTTGATATGTTTGAAAGAACTGAAAATGCTCATTTGTTGACTTTGCAGCATTAGGAGGTCACATTCACTGAAATAAAAAGCTATTTAATTCCAAAACATCCTAACAGGCCAAGTTACATGTTAACATAGGAACCCTACTTTGATATCACCTTCACAATTCTTGCATCCATTGAACTTGTGAGTTTCTGGAGAGTTTCTCCTTGTATTCCTTTGCATGATGTCAGAATAGCCTCCCAGAGCTGCTGTTTTGATGTGAACTGCCTCCCACCCTCATAGATCTTTTGCTTGATTACACTCCAAAGGTTCTCTATAGGGTAGAGGTTAGGGGAAGATGGTGGCCACACCATGAGTTTATCTCCTTTTATGCCCATAGCAGTCAATGACACAGAGGTATTTTTTGCAGCACGAGATGGTGCATTGTCATGAATGAAGATGATTTTGCTCCTGAAGGCACATTTTTGCTTTTTGTACCATGGAAGAAAGTTCTCAGTCATAAACTCTATATACTTTGCAGAGGTCATTTTCACACCTTCAGGATCCCTAAAGGGGCCTACCAGCTGTTTCCCAATGATTCTTGGCTGATGTCGCAGCCTTGTTGGGACATGGTGGCCATCCACCAATCATCCACTACTCCATCCATGTGGACCATGTGGGTTGCTCAGCAATCATCAGTAAACAAGACTGCTTGAAAATTAGTCTTCATGTATGTCTCGGCCCACTGCAATTTTTTCTGCTTGTGAGCACTGTTTAGGGGTGGCCGAATAGTAGGTTTATTCACCACAGCAAGCCTTTGAAGGATTCTACACCTTGAGGTTCGAGGGACTCCAGAGGCACCAGCAGCTTCAAATATCTGTTTGTTGGTTTGTAAGGCCTTTTTAGCAGCTGCTCTCTTAATCTGATGAACTTGCCTGGCAGAAACCTTCCTCATTCTGCCTTTATCTGCATGAACACGTCTGTGCGCAGAATCAGCCACAAATCTCTTCACAGTACAATGATCACGTTTAAGTTTTTGTGCAATATCTAATGTTTTCATCCTTTGTCCAAGGCATTGCACTATTTGTTGCTTTTCAGCAGCAGAGAGATCCTTTTTCTTTCCCATGTCACTTGAGAACTGTGGCCTGCTTAATATTGTGGAACACCCAGTTTTTCTTTTATTGGGCTCACCTGCCAAACTAAATATCACAGGTATCTGAGATTGATTTCAGTGATCCAAAGAACCCTGAGACACAATACCACCAATGGGTTTCATTGAAACAACAAAAAAAAACCTTATGACACTTAAAACCAATTTGCATAATAATTTGGAACATGGTGTAAATCACCATGGAATAATTGACGCTATAATATTAAATAATAATAATTGTATGTGTATTTAATTTTAAGATACTTTAAATTGCTATATAAAGTCTTCTCCCAGCAGTTTTACTGTTAGGAGAATTTTCACTTTTGTTTTACAAATCCGCTAACCTTCTGGACTGTGAGTATGGTGCATAGTCGAATTCATCCAGTGGTCAAACACTTTGTTCTGCAAACCATATTAGGCCACAATTTCTTTGGAATCATAGAATCTGCAGTAGGCATACTCGGTAAGTACAGTATTTGAAGTTGCAGTGGCCAGTGGCTGACTGAGCCATGTGGCAGGGAGGCATTTGCCCCCCAGGACGGTGAATTTGCCGACCGGCCACCCCGCTGTGTGTACTGTGAAAGTGAAATCATCATTGGGCTGTGGCCCGCGCTAGCTCGGGAGAGTGGCCGCCTGCCGGCACGGTGCGGCCCCTCTCAACTGACAGCGGGATGCAACAGGCGGGAGTCAGCGGCTCACAGGGACTCACAAGGCAGCAGCGTAGCTATGGCACCCAGCAGCAAGCTGGGATTGAATGAGCCAGGGTTCAGACAGGTTTCAGAGGCGTGTCATGTACAGCGTGCTACGTCAGCACGTCTCTGACTGAACCCTGTCTGAACCCTCCAGAGTGGAGCGCAGTGAAGACAGGCGGTGTTACTGTTGTGTGAGAGGCGGACGGCCGCCATTAGAGTGAGAGGAGAAGGCCAGTCTGAGTCCCCCACTCCCTGTTACAAAGTGCAGTGCCTGCTGTAAGTGTCCATATCCATGATATCCTACACATGCTGCTGTTAGTGGTCATCTGATTCTGCATTGATATATTCATCATAGTCTCTAATGATATATTGATGTATTGACAATAGATCAATATATCATGAGAAATGTGTATAGCGCATCCCCCTGTATATACTGCACCCTGTATCTAGTACCTGTGTATTATACATAGGTACTATATACAGGGTGCAGTATACACAAGTATTATATTCATGGTCCAGTATACACATTGTATAATATTGCACCCTCTGTACATACTGCACCCTGTATATAGTACCTGTATATACTGCACCCTGTATCTAGTACCTGTGTATTATACATAGGTACTATATTCAGGGTGTAGTATACACAAGCATTATATACATGGTCCAGTATAGACATTGTATAATATTGCACCCACTGTAAATACTGCACCCTGCATATAGTACATGTGTATACTGCACCCTGTATCTACTACCTGTGTATTATACATAGGTACTATATGCAGGGTGCAGTATACACAAGCATTATATACATCGTCCAGAGATGAATACATCGTGTATACACATTGTATAATATTGCACCCTCTGTACATACTGCACCCTGTATATAGTACCTGTGTATACTGCACCCTGTATAAACAGCACTCTGTATTTAATACTTGCGTATACTGCACCCTTTATATACTGCACCCTGTATATAGTACCTGCGTATACTACATCCTGTTTATATGTCATCCTGTATATAGTGCCTGTGTATTATACACAGGTACTATACAGGGTGCAGTATATACACGGTGTAGTATACACAGTGTATAGTAGCTGTGTATATTGCACCCAATATAAATTGCACCCTGTATATAGTACTTGAGTATGCTGCACCCTGTATATCCTGCACCCTGTATATAGTAATTGTATATACTGCACCCTGTATATAGTAATATAGTACTTGTATATACTGCACCTGGTATATACTGCACCTGTATATAGTACTCGTGTTCACTGCACCTGGTATATACTGCACCCTGTATATAGTACTTGTGTATATTGCACCCTGTATATGGTACTTGAGTATACTGCACCTAGTATCTACTGCACCCAGTCTTATCTCTGTAGTAAGCTCGGTTCAGCTCTCTTATCCCTGTAGTAAGCTCGGTTCTGTTTCCTTATCTCTGTAGTAAGCTCGGTTCTGTTCTCTTATCTCTGTATTAAGCTCAGTTCTGTTCTCTTATCTCTGTAGTAAGCTAGGTTCTGCTCTCTTATCTCTGTAGTAAGTTTGGTTCTGATCTCTTATCTCTGTACTAAGCTTGGTTCTGCTCCCTTATCTCTGTAGTAAAGCTTGGTTCTGTTCTCTTACCTCTGTAGAAAGCTCGGTTCTGCTCCCTTATCTCTGATAGTAAGCTTGGTTCTGCTCCCTTATCTCTGTAGTAGCCTCGGTTCTGTTCTCTTATCTCTGTAGTAAGCTCAGTTCTGTTCCCTTATCTCTGTAGTAAGCTCGGTTCTGTTCCCTTATCTCTGTAGTAAGCTCAGTTCTGCTCCCTTATCTCTGTAGTAAGCTCAGTCTGTTCTTTTATCTCTATAGTAAGCTCGGTTCTGCTCCCTTATCTCTGTAGTAAGCTCAGTTCTGTTCTCTCTTATCTCTGTAGTAGGCTCGGTTCTGTTCTCTTATCTCTGTAGTAAGCTCAGTTCTGCTCTCTTATCTCTGTAGTAGGCTCGGTTCTGTTCTCTTATCTCTGTTGAAAGCTTGGTTCTGTTCTGTTTTCTCTGTAGTAAGCTCGGTTCTGCTCCCATATATCTGCTAGTAAGCTCGGTTCTGTTCTCTTATCTCTGTAGTAAGCTCGGTTCTGCTCCCTAATCTCTGTAGTAAGCCCGATTCTGCTCCCTTGTCTCTGTTGTAACCTCGGTTCTGCTCCCTTATCTCTGTAGCAAGCTTGGTTCTGCTCCCTTATCTCTGTACTGAGCTCGGTTCTGTTCTCTTATCTCTGTAGTAAGCTCAGTTCTGCTCTCTTATCTCTGTAATAAGCTCAGTTCTGTTCCTTTATCTTTGTAGTAAGCTCAGTTCTGTTCCCTTATCTCTGTAGTAAGCTCGGTTCTGATCTCTTATCTCTGTAGTAAGCTCAGTACTGTTCCCTTATCTCTGTAGTAAGCTAAGTTCTGCTCCCTTATCTCTGTAGTAAGCTCGGTTCTGCTCATCTCTGTAGTAAGCTCGGTTCTGTTCCCTTATCTATTTAGTAAGCTTGGTTCTGCTCCCTTATCTCTGTAGTAAGCTTGGTTCTGCTCCCTTATCTCTGTAGTAAAGTCGGTTCTGTTCTCTTATCTCTGTAGTAAGCTCGGTTCTGTTCCCTTATCTCTGTAGTAAGCTTGGTTCTGCTCCCTTATCTCTATGCTCAGTGTCTATCTGTAGTAAGCTCAGTTATGCTCCCTTATCTCTGTTGTAAGCTCGGTTCTGTTCTCTTATCTCTGTAGTAAGTTCGGTTCTGCTCCCATATCTTTGTAATAAGCTCGGTTCTGTTTCCTTATCTCTGTAGTAAGCTCGGCTCTGTTCCCTTATCTCTGTAGTAAGCTCGGTTCTGTTCCTTATCCTCTTATCTCTGTAGTAAGTCGGTTCTGCTCCCTTATCTCTGTAGTAGGCTCGGTTCTGCTCCCTTATCTCTGTAGTAAGCTCGGTTCTGTTCTCTTATCTCTCTAGTAAGCTCAGTTCTGCTCTCTTATCTCTGTAGTAAGCTTGGTTCTGCTCTCTTATCTCTGTAGTAAGCTTGGTTCTGCTCCCTTATCTCTGTGATAAGCTCGGTTCTGTTCTCTTATCTCTGTAGTAAGCTCAGTTCTGCTCCATATCTCTGTAGTAAGCTCAGTTCTGCTCCATATTTCTGTAGTAAGCTCGGTTCTGCTCCATATCTCTGTAGTAAGATTGGTTCTGCTCCATATCTCTGTAGTAAGCTCAGTTCTGCTCCATATTTCTGTAGTAAGCTCGGTTCTGCTCCATATCTCTGTAGTAAGATTGGTTCTGCTCTCTTATCTCTGTAGTAAGCTTGGTTCTGCTCTCTTATCTCTGTAGTAAGTTGGTTCTGCTCTCTTATCATCTGTATGTATAAGCTCAGTTCTGCTTCCATATCTCTTATTAAGCTCAGTTCTGCTCTCTATCTCTATATTAAGCTCAGTTCTGTCCATTATCTCTGTAGTAAGCTCGGTTCTGTCCCTATATCTCTTTAGTAAAGCTCAGTTCTGCTCCATATCTCTATAGTAACTCAGTTCTGCTCCATATCTCGTTAATAAGCTCGTTCTGCTCTCTATCTCTGTAGTAAGCTCGGTTCTGATCCCTTATCTTTGTAGTAAGCTCATGCTCCTTCTAGTACCTCTCTATATCTCTGTATAAGCTCGGTTCTGCCTCTATCTTTATCATCTTACCTCTGTAGTACGCTCATTGCTTTTCTGACTCTACTATTCTCATATATTAAGCTCAGTTCTGCTCCATATCTCTATATTAAGCTCAGTTCTGCTCCATATCTCTGTAATAAGCTCGGTTCTGCTCTCTTATCTCTGAAGTAAGCTCGGTTCTGATCCCTTATCTTTGTAGTAAGCTCAGTCCTGCTCCCATATCTCTGTAGTAACCTCAGTTCTGCTCCCTTATCTACAATATGTATCAGCCTGTTTTTAAATCCTTTTACCTCTGCTGCTTTAATGTAGAGGCCAGTGATAAACTGGCTAAAGGTGGACCACCGCCGCAACTCAAGGGCAACTACCTTGTGACTATCTGAAATGTGCCAGCCAGCCCCTGGCAGTGACCATATTGATTAAAGGGTGCATTTATAATTCCCCAGCCCTGCTTTATTTTTTTATTTGTCTCAATTGTTGGGGATGGGCATAAACCTATTTAATGCTGCTCTTCCCCTTCTTCATGCTCTTGTAGTCTTCAGTCTCTTATTGTATGGTTCTAATGCTGCTCTACATTCCCTCACGTGCTGTTGTTATTTAGAGCTGCTGTACTCTGCTGCCACCTTGTGTTTTATTGTGTGAATTGTACAGTAAGTTAGTTTTCTTCTTGTTCTCTCTTGCTGGTGTTAAAGACAGTAGCATCGGTAGCACCAAATATCCCTGGATATCATGAAAGAAACATTGCCAGCTGCATTTTTGTTAAAATGATTTCATGGTCCAGTAGAGAGTTGCAAACTTCATGCCCATAATCTCACTGTTTTATAAGTTGCAGGTTTCTATAGATCTATGAATTTATGACATTTGTGCTCTGGCGCAGATGGTGCAATAACATCACTGCATTGTTACGCCTGTGCTAGCTTGCTCTTGCTTGCAAACGCAGAAGAGGACTAAGTGTCTTTGGATGTGAGTGGAAAAGTTTACGCGAATATAAACTTAATCTATTTTTGTGCACACTGCAGAACTTTGCATAAGTTCTTATTGTGGGGACACTAATGAATTAATTTTACTGGAGGGGAACCGAGGGAGGCATTAATACTGATGGCATCATTAGTGGATCAACTAGAAAAAGGCCCGATGCTATTGCATCGGGAGTGCGGTGTAATAAACAGGTGCCGTAAAAATAGCCGCTGAATAGTACAGTCTTCTCTCCGGAAATACGCTGTTGTCGCGGGATTTATATGGAGTATATGGTGGCTCAGTGGTTAGCACTGTATATGGTGGCTCAGTGGTTAGCACTGTATACGGTGGCTCAGCAGTTAGCACTGTATACGGTGGCTCAGTGGTTAGCACTGTATATGGTGGCACAATGGTTAGCACTGGTAACGGTGGCTCATTGGTTAGCATTGTATACGGTGGCTCAATGGTTAGCACTGTATATGGTGGCTCAGTGGTTAGCACTGTATATGGTGGCTCATTGGTTGGCACTGTATACGGTGGCTGAGTGGATAGCACTGTATACGGTGGCTCAGTGGTTAGCACAGTATCGTGGCTCAGTGGTTAGCAATGTATACGGTGGCTCTGTGGTTAGCAGTGTATACGGTGGCTCAGTGGTTAGCACTGTATACAGTGGCTCAGTGGTTAGCACTGTATACGGTGGGTCAGTGGTTAGTACTGTATACAGTGGTTAAGTGGTTAGCACAGTATATGATGGCTCAGTGGTTAGGACAATATATGGTGGGTCCGTGGTTAGCACTCTGTGGTGGCTCAGTGGTTAGCACAGTATATGGTGGATCAGTGGTTAACACAGTATGCTGTGGCTCAGTGGTTAGCACAGTATATGGTGGCTCAGTGGCTAGCAGTGTATATGATGGGTCAGTGGATAGCACTGTATATGGTGGCTCAGTGGTTAGGACAGTGTATGGTGGCTGAGTGGATAGCACTGTACATGCTGGGTCAGTGGTTAGTAGAGTATATGGTGGATCAGTGGAGAGCAGTGTACATGGTGGGTCAGTGGTTAGGACTGTATAGAGTGGGTGAGTGGTTAGCTGTCACCCCCTGTCCTCTGGCCCTGTGTCCCCCGGCCGTGTGTCACCTTATGCTCTAGCCCTGTGTCCCCTTATCCTCTGGCCCTGTGTTCCCCAGTTCTCTGGCCCTGTGTGCTGGTGTTCTCTGGCCCTGTCCTCTGGTCCTGTGTCCTGCTGTCCTCTGGGCCTGTGTGCCACTGTCCTGTGGCCCAGTGTCCTGCTGTCCTTTAGCCCAGTGTCTCGCTGTCCTCTGTCTTGTGTCCCCGTCCTCTGCTCCTGTTCTGTGTCTCTCTGTCCTGTGTGCCCCTGTGTCCCCGTCCTGTGTGCCCCTGTCCTGTGTGGCCCTGTCCTGTCTTTTGTGTCCCTGTCCTGTGTGGCCCCCTGTCTGTCCTGTGTGGCCCCCTGTCTGTCCTGTGTGGGCCCCTGTCTGTCCTGTGTGGGCCCCTGTCTGTCCTGTGTGGCCCCCTGTCTGTCCTGTGTGGGCCCCTGTCTGTCCTGTGTGGGCCCCTGTCTGTCCTGTGTAGGCCCCCGTCTGTCCTGTGTGGGCTCCCGTCTGTCCTGCGTGGCCCCCTGTGTGTCCAGCGTGGCCTCCTGTGTGTCCTGTGTGGGCGCTTTGTGTGTCCTGCGTGGCCCCTTGTCTGTCCTGTGTGGCCCCCTGTCTGTCCTGTGAGGCCCCCTGTGTGGCCCCCTGTCTATCCTGTTTGACCTCCTGTCTGTCTTGTGTGGCCCCCTGTGTGTGCTGTGAGGCCCCCTGTGTGTCCTGTGAGGCCCCCTGTGTGTCCTGTGAGGCCCCCTGTGTGTGCTGTGTGGCCCCCTGTGTGTCGTGTGTGGCCCCCTGTATGTCCTGTGAGGCCCCCAGTGTGTCCTCCTATCTTTCTTGTGTGGCCCCCTGTGTGTCCTGTGAGGCCCCCAGTGTGTCCTCCTATCTTTCTTGTGTGGCCCCCTGTGTGTGCTGTGAGGCCCCCTGTGTGTCCTGTAAGGCCTCCTGTCTGTCCTGTGTGGCCCCCTGTCTGTCCTGTGTGGCCCCTTGTCTGTCCTGTGTGGCCCCCTGTATGTCCTGTGAGGCCCCCTGTGTGGCCCCCTGTCTATCCTGTTTGACCTCCTGTCTGTCTTGTGTGGCCCCCTGTGTGTGCTGTGAGGCCCCCTGTGTGTCCTGTGAGGCCCCCTGTGTGTCCTGTGAGGCCCCCTGTGTGTGCTGTGTGGCCCCCTGTGTGTCGTGTGTGGCCCCCTGTATGTCCTGTGAGGCCCCCAGTGTGTCCTCCTATCTTTCTTGTGTGGCCCCCTGTGTGTCCTGTGAGGCCCCCAGTGTGTCCTCCTATCTTTCTTGTGTGGCCCCCTGTGTGTGCTGTGAGGCCCCCTGTGTGTCCTGTAAGGCCTCCTGTCTGTCCTGTGTGGCCCCCTGTCTGTCCTGTGTGGCCCCCTGTCTGTTGTGTGGCCCCCTGTATGTCCTGTGTGGCCTCCTGTGTGTGCTGTGAGGCCCCCTGTGTGTCCTGTGAGGCCCCCTGTGTGGCCCCCTGTCTGTCCTGTGTGGCCTCCTGTCTGTCTTCTGTGGCCCCTGTGTGTGCTGTGAGGGCCCCTGTGTGTCCTGTGTGGTCCCCTGTGTGTCCTGTGAGGCCCCGGGGCACTTCAGCTCTGTGCCGGCGGGAGATGAGTGCCGCGCGCGGTGCTCATCTCCCTGCGGCTTCGGAGCTGGCAGAGCATGACGGCGTTGCTGGGCGAGGAGCGGGCGGAGGCTGAGGGAGGTGTGCGGGTACTGAGGCAGTGTGGTGGACCTGCCATCACTGGCGGCACTGGCAATTGCGGCCCGCGATGGCGCATGCGCGCCATCGTTTGCGGCACTGGCTTCCTGCCGCTTTGCATGCCGGAATAGCAGCACAGTGGCCGGATGCCAGAAACTGGCATTTATTATATAGGATATTAATGGTAAATGCACTCTGGGGCATTATTTCTGAGAAGGGCAATCTAGGGGCACTATTACTGATTGGACACTAATGGATCTAATATTCCTGGAGAGAGCACTTTAAGTTATCGGGCACTTTTTGAATTTCATTACTGAAGCTATGTACCATATTTTTCGGATTATAAGATGCATTTCCCCTGCTTCCCAAATTGGGGGGTAAATGGGGGTGCGTCTTATAATACAAACCTTGCATACCCCAAGGGTCGGCAGCGGCGGTTTGTGCAGAGGTTCAAAATATCGGTATTTGGGACTGCTTGCGGGCGTGGAGCTAGGAATGGTCACAGTGCTCGGTGTTGTGCTGCGTGCGGTGTTCAGCGGGCATTCTCACTTCCAGGTACGGTGAATGCTGCGGAGGGCAGAGCAGGTATTGTTAAATTATGAATTAATTAATCTTATCAAAAGTGGATATTCTTGAATGCTGCAATTTTCAGATGGTTAGTAGGGATGGGCGAATCTTTTCAGAAAAAAAAATGACGTGGGCTTCGCCGTATTTCTGTAACGAGCCGGATCCAGCAGGCAGCGACGGGCTGCCCCCACCCCCATGTGCCTATTTGTACCTGGCCGGACACAAGAATATAGGCGAGCCCCCTTTTTTTATTATTTCATGAATTTCATGAAATAATTAAAAAAAATGCGTGGGGCTCCGCGCAATTTCTATGTCCAGCCAGGTACAGCTAAGCAGCTGGGGGCTGGAATCCGCAGCGCAGGGAGGCCCAAGCTTTCTGGGCAACTCCCGCTGCAAATTGCAGCCCGCAGCCGCCCCAGAGGATGGCGCGTTCATTGAAGCGCCATCTTCTGGCGCTGAGCCCCGCTCTTCCAGTGGCCCTGGTGGCGGGTGGCTCACTGGGTAATAAAGGGGTTAGGGCCAGCTTTGTATTATCAGCTGGCCCTGAGCCCGAAATTTATGGCGGTCACGCCAATGTTAGACATGACTGCCATGAATTTCCAGTAATCAATATAAAAAAAAACAACACAGAGAAAATTTTTTATTAAAAATAAAACAAAAAAGACATTAGGGACGCCATCTTTATTTAAAAAATCCTCTTCCGACCGACATAGTCCAAAACGCAATCTCAGCTCTGCTACATCCCTGTCTGTGCATAGACACACAGGGATGTAGCAGAGCTGAGAACTGACTAAACAGTCAGGGTTCAGCTCAGGTCATTATGACCTGAGCTGAACCCTGCTGTCAGCCAGACTCGCTCTGCTGCCGGAGATTCCCGAGCGGTGACGGAAGTTAATTTATTCACTGCTTCTGTCAGTGCTCGGGAATCTCCGGTGCACCCCCCCTCTCCCCCCTCACCCCCCATAGTGTCCGACAGCAGAGGAATCGCTGCAATACTCGTTCCCCATTCATTTACATTGGACTCGCTAGACTCGCAACGAGTAGCGAGTCCTGGACTCAGACTCGTTAGGGTCTAGCGAGTGCGAGTAATTTAGGATTCGCCAATCTCTAATGGTTGGAAGAAAAAAATCAGCGTACAAATTCTAAATGGTTCATTCCAGACATTGGTGTATCAGAAACCGTTTGACCGTCCAATGACGCCGTCGGGGATGTGGGGGTACTGTGAGTCGGGCCTGAGGAGGTCATCCTGGGGGGTGGGATGTCATGGTGGTGTGACCCAGTCCGTTGTCCCAGAGTGGTCAATAAAAGGGGAATAAAGGGAGAGGAAGTGTTCATGCACTAGGTCATTTATATGAGTTGGAGTGGTTGTCGTGACACCACCCACGGTGTTCGACTATTGATGGCCGACGCTGCGGATGATGGAATGGCAGCTATGATGGTTTCACTCCCCACGAGTGCAGCGGTTCCCCAGGGCAGCCAGTTAAGTCTATGGTAGTGGTAGGCCATTGGCGGTGCAGGACTGAGGGCGTGGAATAACCGACACACAAACAGGTTGAAGTCTCCGTTAACTTTACTGGCAGAAGTATAAGGTTGAGTCCAGGATACTGTTCACAAGAGATGTTGGGAATCTGGGTGGCCTGGAAGCAAGTTGGGGATCTCCTCACCCAGTGAGTCCTAAGGTCTCCCCATTGCGCTACTCTTGGATGGTCCTGGCTGCCTGTAGCTAGCTGCGACCCTCCTTCTTGCGTAAAGTCTCTCACCCGCGTGGCAGGCAACTCGAGCCCTTCCTGGGTACCACTCCTCTGGCTACTGTCCCTGAATTCTCTGGTGCTGCTATGCCTCCTTGGCTTTGTTGTGGACGGAAGACTTGGAATCTCCCACCTTCTGGTTTTGGCTGCTAGGTCTGGAATCCCTCACAACCTCGGACTCTGGTGTCTGCTTCTGGTGCTCTCCACTGGGTTAGTCCGATCACTGGCTCCACTCCCCAGGCTGTCGCTTCGCCTTCCTCAGACCCTCTCCTATGGGTCCCTCACGCTTTCTAGTCTCCTTCCCAGGACAAGCCTTACTCTGCTCCAGTCCATGGGACCTCTTCACAGTCCTCCTAGGAACTGAACTAACCCTGCCTCCAGGCCAGAAATTGTAGGGGAGCTCCCCTAAACCCAGGATAGAGCTCCCCATTCTGGTCTGTAGTCAGGAAAGGTGTTGTGTGTTGTGGGCATACGTGGTGTGGATACTCCCTCTTGCTTCCAAGCACAGCATCACCCCCCTAAAGAGACACTGCCATTGTGGCAACTGGACTCTGGGGTGCCACATTTCCCCCTAGTCAAATTCAGTACTCCTGGACTGAGGAAACATTTTTGAAAGACATCAAGACATAATATGACAATGACAGTAATTAATGAACAGAGTCTCAAAAATGCAAAATTACAAAAACCAAGAAAAAGTTGAAAAACACAGTCACTACGGCGCTTAGTCCTTCCACCAATGGCTGATGAAAGTTATTTAATGAACTGTCTTCTTCACAACCAGTCCTGTGGTTTATTGGTCGATATTTACTTAAAAGTTGAAGATTGTGCAAAAGTTCATACAGTAAGTCCGGTAGGCACGGTACGCTTGGTGATTGCATGGTTACTTAGCTACATGAAAACAAAAACATATTTACATTTTCAAATGGTTTAACTTGTTCATGTTACCTTACTAACATTCACTATAATGGGCTAGGATCTGACCTATGTTCCTAAGAGTGGATGTACGCAGTACAGGTGTCTCTGCTTTTCTCTTTGGCCTGTGGTGTCTACCACTGGTGTTGTGTGTGCACTATCCACGAGTCTATGTGTGGAACTACATAGCATGGGTAAGGCAGATTGTCGTCTTAGACTCATCATGGGACTGACAGATTCACCAATAGCAGGGGATTGGCTTTTTTGCTTGGTTGCAGCTAGTGGCTCTTCAAGTCTTTCTGGAGGTAGTTCTTGAGTCTCCATGGGTTCAGGTACTGCTACTTGGGGAAATGTCAATACTGGGACTACAATGGCCCCATTGATCTGAGTCCATATTTTTGGAAGTCTCCCAGAATGGTGTGAATCATTTCTTCCCTTGCTGCTTGGGGTCGAGGCACTTCTAGGGGTCTTTCTCTACGTTTCAGCTGTTTATGGCATTTCTTTAGGTGATCTCTTCAAACTGCTGCTGAGGTTTCTTCTCCATCCTTACTGAAGAGGCAAACTTTGATATTGTCAAAGTTCTAAGGCAACAGGGTGTATGGCTCTGCCTTTCACTGGTGGTCCTGTTTGTTGGTTTGCCATTTTCTTTTCAAGACTTGTTCTCCTGGTGTTAAGAGAACTGCAAATGCGTTTTTATTGTAGGCCTTCTCTTGTCTCTCTCTGGCCTGTGACAGGTTTTTCTCCATGCACTCTTGCACTTTATGGTACTGTTATTGACGTTCTATATCCCAATCAGCATCTGGTGGGCTGGTTTCAGAAGTCAGGACTCCCATGTCTAGGTCAATGGGCAGTTTGCCAGGTCTCGTTTTCATTAGGTAGGCAGGACAACAATTGGTGGAATTCACAGGATGTGGTTGTATAAATCCACTAAATCTGGCAGCTTCTCTGGCCACATGCTTCTCTCTTCCAGTGGCAGGGTCTTCAACAGGTCTATCACTACCTGATTCATTTTCTCCCACATACCATTGGTTTTATGGATGATATGGCATTGTTTTTATCTTCTTGCACCCGTACAAGTTGCAAAACTCCTGTAACACCTCTGCCTCGAATGCTGGACCTTGGTCAGTGAGCACTTGTCAGGGTAACAATGGGATCTGCAGAAATGGGCTTGGAAGGCTCCTGGTGCTGTCCTCGTTGTTAAGTCTTTTACTGGCACTACGACTAAGAAACGTGAATGGTCCACCATGGTGAGGGCGTAGGTGTAGCCTGACCGGCTCAAGGTCAACTTCACATGGTCCACGGCTACAGTGGCTATTTCATAACAATAGGCTGTAAAGGAGCTCACTGACTGTCGCGATCCTTACTTCGCAGGTTGCACGGGCCACAGTTTCTGCACCAGTTCTCGATCGCCTTTCTCATGCCAACCCAGTAGAATCTCTCACGTAACAGCCCCTCCAGCTTCTTCCACCCAAAGTGTCCTGCTCCATCGTGGTACGCTTCCAGGACCATCTGAACATCTCTTTGGGACAACTATTTGCCACACCAACACATGGATTCGCGCGTTGATGTGTCGCCTGCACAGTTTAGCCACATAGATGACAAAGTTATTCATCTCTTTCTATAGCTGCTGCGCCTCTGGCGGGGCATCTGGCCAGGGTGTGCGTCAGCTTGCTTCAACAGCTCTTTGACTAGGCAGATGTCTGAGTCACTATCTTGTGTCTCTGCTCAACCATGGTGGGGTAATGGGTTGAATGTAACTTCTTGTGTGACAGGTCGCTTGTGTCTCACCTCTTGGGAATGCTGGGACGCGCTATTGCGGGGAAAGCTGGCAGCTCTATCTCTTCCAGCTCCGCATCTAACAGGTAGGGCATTCTTTACAGCGCACCAGCATTGGCGTTCTTATGGCCTGCCCGGTACTTGATAGTGAAGTTGTAGTTGGACAGCCGGGCCATCCACTGCTGTTCCAGTGCTCCTAACTTGGCAATCTCCAGATGGGTCAATTAATTATTGTCTGTAAAGATGGTGAACTTTATGGAATCCAGGTAGTGTTTGAAGTGTTCTGTCATGACCCAGACGATGGCAAGGAACTCTAGCTTGAACAACCTATAGTTGTCAGGGTTAATTTCTGTAGGATGGAGCTTCCTGCTGGCATAGGCAATCACTCTCTCTTTGCCTCTCTGCACCTGGGGTAACACAGCTCCCAATCCCACGTTGCTCGCGTCTGTGTAGAGTACAAATGGCTGGCCATAGTCAGAGTAGGCCAGGATCTCGTCCCCCATCAGGGGCCACTTCAACTGCTTGAAGGAGTCTTCTACTCTGCCGTCCCATTCGAACGGAGGACCCGGGCCCTTGGCCGTCTTTGACTGGCCTACGAGGAGGTCTTGCAGAGGTGCTGCTATCTTGGTGAAGCCCTTGATAAACTTCCGGTAGTAGCCTACCAGTCCCAGAACCTCTTTAATGGTGGTGGACCTCGGCTAATTTTTGATTGCAGAGACCTTGTCAGGGTCTGGTGCCACACCTTCAGCGCTGACCATGTGTCCTAGGTATTGTACCTTGGGCTCCAGTAGGTGGCACTTGGATGGCTTCATTTTCATGTCAAACTTGGATAATGCTTTAAATACTTCATGCAGATGTTTCAAATGTTCTTCATACCGTCATAGAGTAGACTATAACGTCATCCAGGTACAGTAGCACATTTTCAAAGTTTCTGTGCCCTAGGCAACACTCCATCAGCCTCTGGAATGTTCCCGGTGCATTGCTGAGTCCAAACAGAGGCATGCAATTAAACTCATAGAGGCCCATCGGTGTCGTGAACACGGTCTTCTGTCTGTCCAACTCTGCTACGGGAACCTTTCAATACCCACTGGTGAGATCTAAGGTGGAAAAATAGCAGTTCTCAATGCAGCAGGGGTA
Source organism: Allobates femoralis (assembly GCA_033576535.1). Lineage (NCBI taxonomy): Eukaryota > Metazoa > Chordata > Amphibia > Anura > Aromobatidae > Allobates > Allobates femoralis. The sequence continues at coordinate 405,019,007 of JARQOC010000004.1, read as the reverse complement.
AGCATCCTTATGTGTAATGCAATTAACCTGCCTGTAGTCAACACACATTCTCATTGTACCATCTTTCTTCTTTACTAGGACCAGTGGAGGTGCCCAGGGGCTACAAATATCTCTGTTCACTCCAGCCTCCTTCATTTCCCATAACATCTCTTTGGCACATTGATAGTGAGTGGTGGTACAGGCTGGTACCTCTCTTTTATGGGTGGATGATCACCTGTGGGGATTTGGTTTAACTGCCCAAAGGATGTTAAGGATGTTTACGAAGACCCATTCATATTCTTGTACTACCCGGTAAACTCCATGCTTCTGGTGTGACGGGGTGGATCTGGTGCCTACGTGTAGCTTCTGACACCAGTCCTCCAGCTCCCACTCAGAGCCATTGTCCTCTGCCTGGTTGGATGGATCAAAGGGACCCAATGCCATGATGGCATTGTTATTGACAGTGAACAGCTTAGCAATGGTAGCATACCTAGGCAGTTTGACCTACTCCTCCCCACAGTTTAAGATACAAAAAAAATCGGACAGCACTCCTTGTTGCAAACCATGCTTTTCTTTATTGGCCCATCAAGACTGATGGCGGGTTTACACGTCGCGATATCGTAGTACGATTTCAATCAAAAGTCACGTGGTTCAATCGTCGGAGCTGGAATCGTTCCTGTGTTGTATGGTGTGAACGTCCAATACGATGCAGGAACTATGTCAATGCGATATCGGGGATTGAATGAGCGTGCTATTCAATGCCCCGATATTGAAGGAAGATTGAAGTCGGATCGTGCTGTGTAAACGCACAACTACGATGCGATTTGAAACGTCACCCATTCACTCCCATGTTAAAGGATCGTTCCTGGGTTGGGGGCGTAGACATCGCACGGACGTTGTATTCCGATATCGCAGCGTGTAAACATTCAATGCGATGCGGGAGAAACGTGCACTAAATGCGCGCTCCCACGCCATTGAACTGCGATATCGGATTGCGATTGAAGCGTGTAAACCCACCTTGAACGTTTCAGTTATATAAAGTTATATAGTGTGGCACTCATTAGAGCCATTAAAATCAATTATCTATAAAGTGCAGTTTTGAGCTGTTTTAAACTCCCTTTTCATTACATTACTGTAGTATTATAAAATGAGCACTAGGCACTTTATATGTATTAATGTAATAAGGCATCTGATGTCATATAATGAAAAGGGAGTTTAAAACAGCTCAAATCTGCACTTTATAGATAATTGATTTTAATGGCTCTAATGAGTGCCACACTATATAACTTTGTCACAATGTATGAGTTGTTCACTGCTGGAAGAAGGTTCTTGAGGAACCGAAACGTTCAGTCTTGATGGGCCAATAAAGAAAAGCATGGTTTGCAACAAGGAGTGCTGTCCGATTTTTTTGGTAACTGTATGCAGCTGAATACTGCTGGACCTTTGCACCCGAAGTGAACTGTTCCTAGTGCTGCTTTCAATTTTTTCTTATCACAGTTTAAGATAAGTATAGGTACCCTCCCCTTGCAAACATGAACTACCCCCCCAGCTGTCAGAACAGTGGGCCTGCTATCTGAGTACACAGTCTCTAGCAAGGCCTGATAATCCTGACCTCTAAATCCTATTGCTGCCATACACCAGATTAACATTTCACTTCTCAGGGGTATTGCAATGGGGACCGAGTCACTTACTCTAAAGAGCCCGTTACACACTATGATATCGTTAACGATATCGTTGGTACGTCACAGCTTTTGGGGCGGTGCAGCGACGTCACAATGATGTCATTGCGTGTGACACGTAGATACGACCAACGATAAGTCAGCTGATTGTTGATCACAGGTTTATGAACAGGACCATAAATCAGTCGTTGGTCTTCCGTTCAACCTGCAGCATCGGTGTGTGTGACACCTTGATAACGATGTCGTTTATGACTTCGCCTATTCAGAACTGAGGAACATAGGCATCCAAATGGCTGCTAATATCATTCACTTGTTGCGGAGTCGTTGCTGCGTTATTCATGATATCTGTACGTGTGACACCTCACTAGTGATCAATAAACGATGTTCCAACGATCTCAGCCAGGTCGGATCGTTGGTCGGATCGATCTGACATTGAAGAGTGTAACGGGCCCTTTACACTTCCAACTTCTCCACCAGACAGCTCCACCGGCTCCCTCTGCATCAGGGCCTTTATTTCTTTCTACAGGACTCTCTGCTGCCCTGTGTTGGCAGTCTCGGCAACCTGTTGTAACAAAACAATAATCTCTCCCAGACAATTTTTTAATTATATTAGTGCCTAGAGTAAGCATTGGGTTAGTTACTTGCCAGTCAACATCAACACTGAGAGCAATCAAAATTTTCAGATGTTAACTCTGTGTTTGATTTTAAAATATAAAGCAACCATTGACTATAGAGTCAGTATGCAGTCCAATTTGTAGATGTTGCTTATGTAGACTGAAATTGGATGGGAAAATCAGATGTATGAATAAGACCTTATGACACGGTATTAATCATTCTTGAAATCTTTGTCTATCTTCTCAATGGTGAATGCTCTCACTCTCTTGACTTGGTTTATGATCTGTGCATTAATCTGCGAGTGAAATTTTCTATTCTGTTCTCATATTCTTATTCACTTACCAGCAGATAATTACTGGGTATGTAAAGTACATACACAGGAACTATCCTATAAAAAAAGTGCAATAAAAAGCAGATAAAATAATGTATAAATTCAAAAATGGCTCACATTAGGACATTGCACCTTGGTTATCCCATAGTGTTGTACACAGTGCAAGTAAATTAAAAGAGAGGTCACTTTCATAGTGGCTTTTTGGATGATTCCATTTTTTTTACTAAAAGTGTTACAAATCTATAATCAAAGGTATTGGCCAAAAATACATATGAATTTACTCTTAAATCTGGACAGACTTCAACATATTTATATTATTACTATATTACTCTTTATATTGCTAATAGCCCAGCTATTACTACTAATACTAAGGCTGGCTTCACACTACGTTTTTTGTGATCCTATTCTGTTCGTTTTTGAAACAAACAGAACAGGACAGTTTTTGGCCCCCATGTATTCCTATTAGGGATGGGCGAGACTACTCGCTAGGACTCGTTACTCTGCGAGTAGTAAGGGACTCGCAGGACTCGGTACTCTGCGAGTTTCCCAGCGATTACTCGCACAGTAACGAGTCCAATGCAAATCAATGGCAATGGCAGAGTCTCTGACAAAACTAGGATTGCCATTGACTTGCATTGGACTCGTTACTGTGCAAGTAATCGCAGGGAAACTCGCACAGTAACGAGTCCGGCTGTCTGCTCTGTGCCGGGCTCGGGTCCTGCGGGCTGCCGCAGCTCCAGGGTCCTAGAGCCCGCCTGCTCTCCCTGTGTACAGACATGAATGTCTGTGCACAGAGATGATGTAGCAGAGCTGAGATTGTTCTCAGTCTGCTCACTCCCTGTGCATAGACATTTATATCTATGCACAGGGATGTAGCAGAGAGGACATCGCGTTTTGGACTACGTCGGACGGAAGAGGATTTTTTTAATTAAAGATGGAGTCCCTAATGGCTTTTTTTTATTTCTAATAAAAATTTTTCTCTGTGTTTTGTTTTTTTAAAAACAATTTAATAGAAATTCATGGCGGTCATGTCTAATATTGGCGTGACCGCCATAAATTTCGGGCTTAGGGCCAGCTGATAATACAAAGCTGGCCCTAACCTCTTTATTACCCAGTGAGCCACCGCCACCAGGGCCACTGGTAGAGCGGGGTTCAGCGCCAGAGGATGGCGCTTCAATGAACGCGCCATCTTCTGGGGCTGCTGCGGGCTGCAATTTGCAGCGAGGGGTGCCCAGAAAGCTTGGGCCTCCCTGTGCTGCGGATTCCAGCCCCCAGCTGCTTAGACCTGGCTAGACATAGAAAATTGCGCGGAGCCCCACGCATTTTTTTTAATTATTTCATGAAATTCATGAAATAATACAAAAAAAGGGCTCCCCTATATTCTTGTGTCCGGCCAGGTACAAATAGTCACCTGGGGGTTGGGGGCAGCCCGTCGCTGCCTGCTGGATCCGGCTGGTTCCAGAAATACGGCGAAGCCCAAGTCATTTTTTTTCTGAAAAATCAATAAAACAATCCTAAAAAAGGGACTGCATCTTTATTAACCCCTCGCCCATGGTCCAGGGGTTAATAAAGATGCAGTCCCTTTTATTCATATTGTTTTATGGATGTCAGAAAAAAATTTGACGTGGACTTTGCCATATTTCTGGAACCAGCCGGATCCAGCAGGCAGCGACGGGCTGCCCCCAACCCCCAGGTGCCTATTTGTACCTGGCCAGACACAAGAATATATGGGAGCCCTTTTTTTTTATTATTTCATGAATGTCATGAAATAATAAAAAAAAAATGTGTGGGGCTCCGCGCAATTTCTATGTCTAGCCAGGTACAGCTAAGCAGCTGGGGGCTGAAATCCGCAGCGCAGGGAGGCCCAAGCTTTCTGGGCACCCCCCGCTGCAAATTGCAGCCCGCAGCCGCCCCAGAAGATGGCGCGTTCATTGAAGCGCCATCCTCTGGCGCTGAACCCCGCTCTTCCAGCGGCCCTGGTGGCCGTGGCACGCTGGGTAATAAAGGGGTTAATACCAGCTTTGTTATACAAGCTGGTATTAAGCCCAAGATTCTTAATGTCAGGCCTGGTTTGACCCGGCCACTAAGAATCTCCAATAAAGGGTTAAAAAAAACACCACACAGAGAAAAATTATTTATTAAAAATAAAGACACAGACACCATTAGGGACACCATCTTTATTACCACCACATATCCCTCCAAAGACCCAGGTCTTCTCTCTTCTTTCTTCTCTCTTCTGTCTCCTGTCTTCCTTCTTCTTCTTGTTGAACTCATTCAGCTCTGCTGCATCACACCACAAGGGGCGGAAATGTGCTCCCCCTGCTGTGTGATGAGTCAGTGAGGCATTAAGTGGAGATTCTTGGAGATTCTTAGTGGCCGGGTCAAACCAGGCCTGACATTAAGAATCTCGGGCTTAATACCAGCTTGTACAACAAAGCTGGTATTAACCCCTTTATTACCCAGCGTGCCACCGCCACCAGGGCCGCTGGAAGAGCCCGGCAAGGCGCCTGGAAATGGTGCTTATTATTAATGCGCCATTTTCAGGGGCGGCTGCGGGCTGCTATTCTTTAGCGTGGGGGGGCCCTATAACAATGGGCCCTCACCCCGCTGAGAATACCAGCCCTCAGCTGCCTAGTTTTACCTTGGCTGGCATGGAAAATAGGGCGGAGCCCACGCATTTTTTTTTGCCAGCCAAGGGGAAATTAAGCAGCTGAGGGTGGCAGCTCGCAGCTGTCTGCTTTCATCGGGCTAGACTTAAAAATGCTGCGAATCCCCACGCGTTTTTTTTTTTTAAATAATTATTTATTTTACACCCTACAATGCCAGGTTGGTTGCCATACACTAATGTGTATGGCAACCAAGCAGAATCACTGTCCAGATTGAGAAAATCAAGTCTGATTACAACAGCCAATCACAGAGGCTCCCACAGAGTGTGAGCTCCTGTGATTGGCTGTTAGTTTGACAGTGCAGTGAATATGTAATGAGCTTAATAGGCGGCCCCGGAAGTAACAGCGGGAGCCTATTAAACATGATTTAGCTATTGTAGCATGGTGCTACAAACTCGCACCGTGTGCTGTATGGGGGCGAGATTTTCTCACATCTGCGATTTGTAAATCGCACATTACTCGCTATTACTCGCTTCCCCATTCATTAACATTGGACTCGCTAGACTCGTAACGAGTAGCGAGTCCCGGGCTCGGACTCGCTAGAGTCAAGCGATTCCGAGTAATTTAGGACTCGCCCATCACTAATTCCTATAGCACCGGATTGGCCCTATTTGGCCATCCGGTTTTGTGAATCGGGTGCAGGATTCGTTTCTGTCCTGTTTTTTCACCAGTCCCAAAAACGAGGCCTGCTGCGTTTTTGGGCTTCGGTGACAAAACAGGACAGAAACGAATCCTGTCCTGTCCGGCACACTTAACATGGGTGCCTAAGGCACCGGATACGGGAAACAACAGAATCGTTTCACGGATCCGGTGCCAGGGTACAGAGCATGCGCAGAACAGGACCGCTGCTCTGTACCCATTGTAAATCTGTCTAATATCACTTTAGTAGTTTATCTATATACACTGCTAAAGTGATATTAAATAATAAAGGGATGGTTTAAAGTAAAAAATCTTTAATTCTCACCTTCCGACGACCACGAGTGTCCCACGCTGAATCTCCCGGCCATTCAAGGACCTTGCATGATGTCACTGGGAGGGGCGGGGCAACCTGATCACATGACCACATCAGCGCGGGTTTTAATTGGTGCTGATGCGGTCATGTGATCGGGTTGCCCGCCCCTCCCAGTGACATCATGCAAGGTCCTCAAATGCCGGGAGATTCAGCGTGGGACACTCAGAAGTTGTTGGAAGGTGAGAATTTATGATTTTTTTTTAATCATCCCTTTATTTAATAAAATTTTAGCAGTGTATATAGATACACTGCTAAAGTGATATTACACAGCGCTGACAGCACTTGTCACACAGCGCTCTTTCTGTGTCCGGATACCTGACCAGACACAGAAAAAGCATCTGAAGGTGCCGATCTGGTGCTGTCCGTTCCTGTTCGTTTGGATCCTGCAAAAAACAGGCTGGTTTCACAATACGTTTTTCTCCTGTTCGTTTGGATCCTAAGACTAAAATGTCCCATTAATGAATCGTTGGCCTCAGTGGTCAAGGTGCCAAATATGTAGTTTTGCAATGTACAATTGAATTCTTACTGTTTTTTTTAAAACCTCTGCTTTGGTTCATTGAATAGAAATCTCCAATGGCTACCATGTTACTGTACTTAAAAGAAAAATACAATCAGAGATCTGGAAAGGAACTGATAAAGTGTATTATGAAAATGCAATTCTTTCAATTATGTCATTAGTCTTTATGTTAGATACCTATTTGTATTTATACACAAGACGGCTTTCTTTCACCTGGAAGGGAGGTAATGTGCATACTTGGATCATTGCCAGTAGGACTCCGTACATTACTTGAATCTCTAGAATTATTATTAGTTATTATTATAGCGCCATTTATTCCATACAATAAGAACCATTTACTATCCTTCCTCCAAGCTAACATAATAATTAAGATATAGTCACTAAAATCGGAAACCGCCGAGTGTCTTGAACTTGTGCCATAAGCCTACTGGATTTTTCCATTTTTTCCTTTCTAACGTCTTAACTTTAGCATTATATGGCTATTCTAGTCTAGACTCACATTTCCTAGGACTTTAAATTCTGTGTTTTGGCTTTGTCTACTAGCTTTAGGCATTACATCTATTTGTAAAGATAAAAATAGAATATATGGACAAAATGTAAATTTTGGAAATGTGAAAACTCTGGCGCTTTTTCACAATTAATAATGTGTTCGGATATCAGGGGAAAGTAAAAGCAATTTGTAAAATAAACTACTCCTTGGCATAGTTGCTGGAAATGAGATTTCCAAATCCGTCTTCAGTTTAGTACCTGGACCCTTGTTAGTCCTGAATGCCAGACAAAACATTGTTGCTGTATCCAGTGTCTCATCAATCATGTATATTCCATGAACTTCACTTTATTGTTCCTAATTCCTAATTAGAAAATGAGAACACTTACATTTTTTTAAAGTCGGTAATTTAACAATGTGGTGAATTCATATTAAAGCTGTATAATCATCAGCTTTATGTGTGAAGAAAATCTTTTAAACATTATGTCTCAGGGAGTACTGGGCTGGCATTGTCATTACTTTTTTTTAAATCAGAATCAAAGCCATAGGCAGCAATGGCGTACTTCCAATTGAGGCTGACCTTGCCCTATTTTGGGACCCATGTGCTAGAAGGGGCCTGCTGCTTTGTTTTGTTTGTAAAGGTAAAAGTGATGATTGTTAGATATAGTCTGCCTAATCCTAATTTTTCAGATTTAAAAATGTTGGCATCTTCCCAAAGCACTTTTACATCATTAGTGCTGGGGCTGCAATACCAGATACAACCCCTGGACACGGGTGGCACTGAGTCTGGAAGACAGCGGACATGTTTTTCCAGGGGTATGTTCACACTCAGTAGAATAGTTACTGGGGGAAGGAAGGAGAAAGTGTCACCCAGGGCCCTGCAATCACAGGGGCCAACTCAGAGCTACTGCCACTGTTAATTGTGCACAGTTCTGAGGTAGAGCAGATAGATACAATCTCCCTGGACTGCTGCTCTCTGTTCTGTAAACTGCAGGACTCCTTAAACCTGTAATCTACAAATTAGCGGTATGATAGAACACACACACAGGATGCCAGCATCCCAGCATAGTGCTATCATCACACAGTCCCGGGACTGGATCCATTAGTTCTCTGGATCCTGGATTAGGTGAATATATGATGTTAATTTTATTTTTTGTTGTGCACAATGGGGAACATATATACACCAGGATGGGGGACATACTGTATATACCAGTATGGATGGGTGACAGGTATATGAGGATGAGGGACAGATAAACCAGCATGGAGACATGACCACAGGCTCTATATTATGTGTTTATAAAGCCAGCAGCCTGTCACAAGGGCTGTGGGGAAAAAGGAAACCGGGGCACTTGATCTGCCCCTCAAGCTAGAGAGCCTTCAACTATCCATAACTCAGGGGTACTCCTGATAGTGGATAGGCCTGAGTCTCCACTCTAGCCCTGCTCCTATACAGCCCTGAACTGATTCCCACTCCCTCTCTCCCTGGAGCTGGGAAGTAAAGGAACCCACAAATAAAAACAGACAAGGAAGAACCAAAACTCAAGATCAAAGCACTCACACTATGGGAGAATACAATAAGTAATAAGTGAGAAAACAAGTAGAAGCAGAAGATAAAAATCCAACCAGGAAGTTTTCACCAAAGACCAAGCAAGTAGCAACTAATACCAGATTACTGGAACACCAGGAAAAGGACCGGTATTGCTGGAGCAAAGCTGAAGCTATAATCAGCATAGGAGATTGGGCTCCTTATAAGGTGGAGACGGCCAGGATAGGACAGAAGCAACCAAAAAGTTCCAGCAACAAATTACCAGCCAGCAGAAAGTTAACTTCTGCAAGACTGATGGCTAGAGAACACAAATCATCTGATGCCCTTGTGGCGCCCCTGCGTTCAGGAGGCCACAAAGGGAACTGCAGCCAGGCAGGTAGGACGACAGTTGCACATCAACACCCTCACAGCCCACACAACCCACGTACAGTAGAGGGCAGCACCCAACCCAGAGCCTAGGAACTCTAAGCAGGCGAGGGGTGGTGGGTTTAGAGCAGTGGGTGGGCACACACATAGTCAGGTGACAGACAGTAGAAATAGTGAAGGGGGAGGAGGAAGGAGTCAGCAGGCCGAGGTAGGCTGAGATGAAAAGAGTGAGATCACACGTCCTGCCAGTGTGGGTGTAGGAGCGCAGAATCTGAACAGAGCCAGTGCGAGCCGCAGAGAGAAAGCACGTCCGAAGCCAGCACCCCAGGAGTGTGAGGGAAGAGAGGGACGGTGATTCCGGGCCCTAGAACCACAGCCGAGACGACCAGACTGCAGGCGGATTAGCCCTCCTATGACACTGGAAGACACAATAGAGAGAGCCTGGTAGAGCCTCACACGGGAGGACTGCTGGAGGCTGGGCTGAGTAGAGTGTCGGCTCTAGAGGGGACCGTAGTTTCACCGGGCATCCCCAGACAACCGATGGGGGACCACAGCTACACGTTAGGGTCCCTACCCCAAAGGACAGACAGCTCAGTGACAACCAGGAGGACCCACAGGGGCCCTGAGTCACCGCCATACTGTCCGGAGACGCACACCAAGCGAACACAGAAACAGAGAGAGACAACAGCCCGGAAAGGACACAGAGACAGAGTGAGGGGTCACAGAGAGGAGAGACCTGGCTGCAGAGAGTAAAGGGAACCCGGAGGGGAGAGTGAGCATTTGTACTGAGAACTGAACTAAGACTTGTAACCAACTGAGAACTGTACTGAACTGTAACTTGAACTTGAGAACTTGAGAAGTAAACACGGTGAACCCTGCATACGACTCTCTTGTCTGTCTCCCCCTGAATACTACTCCCTCCATACAGGTTTGCAGCAGCCCTACAACTGGAGAGCCACAGCGTGCAGGCTCCAACACTGCAGGAGGATTCCAGCAGCATCTGGACAGTAAGCGTACTGCACTCAGCACCAGGCCTGTACACTACACTATAGACTTTAACCATCACTGCCCCGGGGAACACAGTTCTGCCCCGGGAACTATTCCATCTCCGCTGCTATTACATCATTCCCGTAGGTTCTGCAGCAGCGGCGGCCCCATTACTGGCCGCACACAGTGGGTGGCGTCACGACTGACATATCCCCTGTAAATACCCCTTATTATTGCCAGGGCCCGGGACACGGTCCGGACCAGGACCACCCGTGACTTCCCCAGCAGCGGACCCGGTCCGGTACCGAGTACCCCGTCCCAGTGGGCTCGACACCCTAACTCTGGCTGAGAAGCAAAGAAGCACAAGGTTAAATATCAGACTCCATAGTGTGAACAGAGTCAGAAGATGCTAAGACACTAAGTGAGCAAAGAGCAGAACAGCGTATTGCACATCCTCAATATTCTATATACCATATATACTTCGTGTATAAGCCGACCCCCCTACTTTTGCCCCCAAAACTGGGAAAACCTATTGACTCGTGTATAAGCCGAGGGTGGACCCCAGCACAGGTATACAGCCCCCAGCAGTGTGGTATACAGCAGCCTCCCCAGTGGTATATACAGACCCCAGTGGTAATACAGCAGCCCCAGTGGTAATACAGCAGCCCCAGGGGCTATACAGCAGCCCCAGGGGCTATACAGCAGCCCCAGGGGTAATACAGCAGCCCCAGGGGGTATACAGTAGCCCCAAGGGCTATACAGCAGCCCCAGGGGCTATACAGCAGCCCCAGGGGTAATACAGCAGCCCCAGGTAATACAGCAGCCAGGGTATACAGAGCCAAGGGTAACAGCACCCAGGGTATACAGCAGCCCCAGGGGCTATACAGCAGCCCCAGGGTAATACAGCAGCCCCAGGGGTAGACCATTAACAGCAGCCCCAGGGGTAATACAGCAGCCCCAGGGGAATACAGCAGCCCCAGGGGTATACAGCAGCCCCAGGGGTAATACAGCAGCCCCAGGGTAATACAGCAGCCCCAGGGGTATACAGCAGCCCCAGGGGTATACAGCAGCCCCAGGGGTAATACAGCAGCCCCAGGGGGTATACAGCAGCCCCAAGGGTATACAGCAGCCCCAGGGGTTAATCAGCAGCCCCCAGGGGTTACAGAGCCCAGGCTATCAGCAGCCCCAGGGGGTATCCAGCAGCCCCCGGTACCCAGCGCCCGGGGTACCCAGCAGCCCCCTGGGGGTACCAGCAGCCCCAGGGGTACCAGCAGCCCCCAGGGGGTACCCAGCAGCCCCCAGGGGGTACCCAGCAGCCCCCTGGGGGTAACCAGCAGCCCCAAATGCTGGCACTCACCCCCCCCTTGCAAGGGCCCCCCCCGGGCACTTCTCTTACCATCCCGGTCTTCTGATCCGCGCTGCTCCTCGGTGCTGCGTCCTCGCAGCTCCCGTCCTGCTACATCCGGGATCCCCGGCCGTCGCACGATGACGTCATCGCGCGACGGCCGGAGATCCCGGATGTTGCAGGACGGAGCACCGAGGACGCAGCACCGAGGAGCGGCGCGGATCAGAAGACCGGGATGGTAATATAAGCGCCCGGGGGGGGCCCTTGCAAGGGGGGGTGAGTGCCAGCATTTGGGGGCATATGCACTGCTTCCCCTGCCGCTGATTGACAGGGGGAAGCAGTGCATATATAATGAACGGCCCCACGTGACGGGGCCGCTCATACAGCAGCCTCCCCCCGCCTCCTCCAGCCTCCCCAGCCCCGACTACCGTATTGACTCGTGTATAAGCCGAGGGGGAGACTTTTCAGCCCAAATTTTGGGCTGAAAAACTCGGCTTATACACGAGTATATACGGTATATGCAGTCAGCAGTCTTTATATTATATACAGTGAAGGAAATATTTTTTTCATTCCTTACTAATTTTGTAAGTTTGCTCACTGACACATGAACAGTCTATAACTATAAGGGTAGGTTAATTTTAACAGATAGAGATAGAATATCAAAGATAAAATCCAGAAAATCACATTGTTTAAATTATATAAGGGCCGCTTCACACACACCAACTTCTGTGTCCAACTTCTGAACAGATCACTGGTTGCAGTGAAATCATGGACACATTGTTACATTTTGTGCACAGCAACAAATGTAACATGTGTCCATGATTTCACTGCAACCAGAGAATGTTAGAAGTTGGTCACAGAAGTTGGTGTGTGTAAAGCGGCCCTAACCGTATTTGCATTTTGCAGAGAGAAATACCCCTACCAACCATTAAGCGTTCTGGCTCCTACAGACCAGCTAGACGCTCCTAAGCGACTCATTACCTGCATTTAAGACGGAAGTCTTAAATTGTCACCTGTATAAAACATTCCTGTCCACACACTCAATCAGTCAGACTCTAACATCTACAACATGGGCAAGACCAAAGAATTTTCTAAGGATGTCGGTGATAAGATCTGAGACCTGCACAAGAACTGGTTATCTGCCACTGTTTGGTCACTGCATGGTGGTAATATCCCTTTGTATATAGATTTATTTCTAGCAACAGCCTAGGTATCTGCTGTGGTTGCTCTGTATGCCTGATTAGGGTGCACCACCGTAAATGTTGACTTGGTTACCGTCTTAGGTGCCAATTCAGATATTTCACCCCCCTGTGCTGGGGTATAATGTACTGTAATTTGCAGTGGGCATTAGTGGAATTGGAGGACAATAATAACGCAAGAGGAAAGATGTCAGTCTGAGAGAACTTATCACAGGCTAATACTCAAGCAGCAAATTAATGCAAAGTGTGAGTGGCCTTTGTAAAAAAAAATACCCTTTTGATCAAAATAAGTAATTGCAAATATTCATGCTGCAAATTAGGTTTTAGCTAAATGTAAATGTCTGTTTGGTACGGTGGCCCTTCGGCGGGGTGCAAGACAAGGGTGCCCGCTGTCCCCACTGATATGTGCTTTAGCGATGGAGCCACTAGTGGCCAAAATAAGAGGAGACAGAGGGGTGGTGGGCTTCAGATACAGAGAAATTGAGGAGAAGATAGCGCTCTACGCGGGCGACATCTTGTTATTCTTGGAGGACTCGGAAGTCCTGTTGATTGAGGCTATGAGGCTGATTGATCAAAACGGACTTCTCTCCGGATTGAGAATTAATTGGCGCAAATCCACGCTGTTCTCGCTGGATGCTGGAATGTCGCCCGTTGGGGAGACTGGGGGTCTCACTCTGGTTGATAGGTTTAAATATCTTGTATTTGGATATCGACCCCACTTGCAAATTATTTAGATCTAAATTTAGAACCGATTCTGGGAATTATTAAAGAGAAATCCGGTGCTTGGAATAAATTACGCCTGTCGGTAGTTGTGTAATGGATGCCCTCCACACTTTTCGGGTGGGCTGTCATCTTAATTGTCTGCCGCCAAATTGGCTGCTTTGTCTGAGTGTGTGCACGCCACCGTAAGAACCACGCTAACAAACAAGTCAAAGTAGAGCTTAATGACAAAGACCTTTATTAGGGGAGGGGTTAACAGTTTTATGCGACTCCTTAAAGGGATGTTAAAAGGGGTGCTATTAGAGATGATTGCATCATATTATGCTGAATCTACATTTTATTCTGAAAAACATTCAATTCATATTCTGTGTGTTAGTTTCAATTTAGCCTTGGATTCATACATTCAGTCCATGCTGATAAGAGCTTCTGTGCAGCTAATTCCAAGACAGTGGAATTCGAAGGGAGGGGGAGGATGAGGAATGCTGCAGTCTGCACACTGGAAGATTTCTGAATGACTTCTATAAGAGTTATATAAGTTATTAACTATTTATTGCCATAACATTCCCCCCTTTGGAGACATTCAAAATCTTACCCTAAATCTTTGCCCTAGGTGGCGGAGGGGGAAAAGGTAGAAGAAAGGGGAGGACACTTCACCAACATTGAGACAAACCGTAAGGTCGGAATCCCTTTGCAGTTGGCCTTAGCCACACCCTAAACTGTCCCTACTCTATCTTCTAGGGATAGAAGCCCCTGAACACGTGTCATAGCCCCCCTGCATGGGTGAGTTTGGGCAAATTGATAGAGTAAAACTACCACATTGCTAGCCTATCTATTATGTATTTATGCTGTACCATAATGTATGCCACAATAATGATGCCTGTATATCTACATCCATGTTATGGGGGATTGTGATCTGTTCATCCCCTTTGTAATTTGTACCTGATTTTATATACTTCCCCAGTGTTTTTTACCTTTTCACTGATGTTAAAATAAACTTGTGCACTTGCAATCAGTGGATTTTTGTGATGTTTACATTGGGCTGTTTGGCTATAGAACTCTATACTCTGGTTATTAATGTATACATTGAGTTGCTGAATACTTGAGTCCAGGATGTTACCCTGTAATCTTGTCCTTAATCATTGGGTAGAGGGCCCGTGGGGGCATGATTTTCCTTTCAGTAGTATCAGACGACTCTCATCTTACACAGCTCCATCTTGGATCCATTTTTCCTTCTCTTCATTGGATGCCTGGTCCTCCAAGAATAACAAGATGTCGCCCGCGTAGAGCGCTATCTTCTCCTCAATTTCTTGCTTCGCAACTGACTGACATGATACTCCCCCTTGTGGAATATTGCGACACTATCTGAAATTAAGAAAATGGGATGCCTGATGGAGTGGCGAGACAAAGGAATTAAGATGGCTCATCAAATTATGGATGGGCGAGAGTTGAAATCCTTTTCCCGGCTGAGGGAGGAGTTTGGGTTGAGTGAAGGGGGGACATATCAATATATGCAAATGACGCACGCTGTACGGGCACAAACCAAGTTAAACGAGATGTGGATACAATATGATATAGTCCTGGAATATGTGTGCGAGGGGGCACCCACGAGGGGTGTGATTGCCACAACGTATAAAGATCTACTTCACACCTTTTTAATTCAATACCCCTCAGAGGCTAAGAGTAGATGGGAGGCAGAGGTGTGAATCATAGAGGATGAAAAATGGACTTCCATTCTGGAATGGGTGTCGAAATTGTCGCTTAGTGAGCCTGGCAGGCTCTCTCAGCTATATATCATATACAGAGTATATCGATCCCCTGATCTGGATGACCTCATGGTGGACAATAAATTGAAAGTGATTATTGCTATTGTTATATATAGCAAGAAAGTTGATTGCTAAGCATTGGACTGACGCAGACCCTCCATCACGACAAGAATTTGTGACGCAGACTAGATACATCTCTCAGCTAGAGAGGGGTATCTATCATAAACGGGGGAAAATTGAGTTTTTCGACAAGTTATGGGCGCCGTGACTGGAGTATGGAACTTAGTGAACTCTAGAGGTGGCGATGATGGAAGGGACAGGCTGAGGGGCATCGAGAGTGCACAGTACATAGGGTACATAGGCTTTGCTGGCATGATATATACCGTATATACTCGCGTATAAGCCGAGTTTTTCAGCCCAAAAATTGGGCTGAAAAGTACCCCCCTCGGCTTATACGCGAGTCAGTGCGGGGGCTGCTGTATACAGCGGTATACAGCAGCCCCCGCATCCCCAGTAATGCAGGGCCCCCCCCCTCACGCTCCGGTCACCTGTAAAGCAAGTTATACTTATCAGTGCCCGCTGCCGTCCGCGCCCGCCGCTGCCGACATGCGATCCTCCATCTTCATTCATCTTCTTCCTGCTTCTGTGCGCGTCGCAGGCAATGACGTCATTACCGGCGACGCGCACAGGAAACAGGAAGAAGATGCATGAAGACGGAGGATCGGGATGTCGGCAGTGGCGGGCGCGGACGGCAGCGGGCACTGATAAGTATAATTTGCTTTACAGGAGACCGGAGCATGAGGGGGGGGCCCTGCATTACTGGGGCTGCCTGTATACTACCACTGGGGCTGCTGTATATAGGGGCCCTGCATTACTGGGGCTGCAATACCACTGGGGCTGCTGTATATAGGGGCCCTGCACCACTGGGGCTGCAATACCACTGGGGCTGCTGTATATAGGGGCTGCTGTATACACCACTGGGGCTGCAATACCACTGGGGCTGCTGTATATAGGGGCTGCAATACCACTGGGGCTGCAATACCACTGGGGCTGCTGTATATAGGGGCTGCAATACCACTGGGGCTGCAATACCACTGGGGCTGCTGTATATAGGGGCTGCTGTATACACCACTGGGGCTGCAATACCACTGGGGCTGCTGTATATAGGGGCTGCAATACCACTGGGGCTGCTGTATATAGGGGCTGCAATACCACTGGGGCTGCTGTATATAGGGGCTGCAATACCACTGGGGCTGCAATACCACTGGGGCTGCTGTATATTGGGGCTGCTGTATACACCTCTGGGGCTGCATATACCTCTGGGGCT
The DNA here is from genome assembly GCA_033576535.1 of Allobates femoralis. Classification (NCBI taxonomy): domain Eukaryota; kingdom Metazoa; phylum Chordata; class Amphibia; order Anura; family Aromobatidae; genus Allobates; species Allobates femoralis. Next base: position 405,002,468 of record JARQOC010000004.1, on the reverse strand, counting down.
GCATATACCTCTGGGGCTGCTGTATACTACCACTGGGGCTGCTGCTGTATACTACCACTGGGGAGGCTGCTGTATACTACCACTGGGGAGGCTGCTGTATACCTCACTGCTGGGGGTTGTATACCTGTGCTGGAGTCCACCCTCGGCTTATACGCGAGTCAATAGATTTTCCCAGGTTTTGTGGGGCAAAAGTAGGGGGGTCGGCTTATACACGGGTCGGCTTATACACGAGTATATACGGTATGTATTTATCAAAGAATGAGTAATATCTGCTGTCTGGGTGGGGGGATATTCATTGGTTTGGGGAATTACGCCATATTAAATATGAAAAGTTATAATGTTACTGTTATATGACATGTTTATTAGTGTACAATTCGACAATAAAAATTACATGATTTAAAAAAAACAAAAAAAAACATTGGAATCTCAGCTGGATTATTTCCTTTTTATACAAATAGCAGCAGACCACGCATCTACGATTGATTTTGGGGATGAGGGTTGTTTCAGTGCCAACGCCCCTTCCTTCTGCCTGACATCATACTTTTTAACTGTATCTCCATCCTGGATGCAGATACACTCATAAGCAATGATGGAACAGGGAGCTCCCTCCTCCTCCATTCTTCCTCCACATCAGACATCTCAGTTTAGAGGATATGATGATGTAACTACATTGTGACTGCTGTGCCAAGCAGTGCATCGCTTCAGACCAGACTAGCTACAGAGACCGAAGCAGTGAGGGAATGGGGAGAAGTGAGTATTTATTTTTTGAATCAATGAGTACTTTGTGTGGACCATAATACTATTTAAAGGGCTACTTGGGGGCCATCATACTTGTTAGGTCTCCAGCACCACTTCCCAGCTCACCTCTCCTGGGTCTGTATCCTCTGCTCCTCTACCGATTGGGCATCCGGCATCAAGGCGTGCTGTGTCTCGGAGCCATCGCCGGGTCCCCTTCCTGTCTGCTGACCACCGGGCTCACACTACAATGGTCGGAGTCATGAATCTAATCAGCGGTGCACTAGGCGTGGCCGCGCTCCTCCCCTGTGAATCTAGGGTCCATCATGGCTCAACCTGACACTCCCCTTGACCAATAACTGTCCATCCTCCGGTATATCAGGCCACCTCCACTGCGTGGAGGTGCCTGATTATTGTGTTAGTATGCTCCTGCTTCTCTGACTGGTAGTCAGGCCCACCTTGTGTTCTCCCCTGGTAGAGCCTGTTCCAGTTCACCTGACCCTGGGCTCTGGTGCCTCCTTCCCTGTTTGGCCTTTCTGTAGTATAGGCTAACCCTACGAGCCGCCCCCTGGTACTAGCAGCTGTGGTATTCAGACCCCCTGGGCTTGCCCCTGACAATCCTTGTATAGGGGTTGGTTAAACTAGGATCAGCTCACCCAGGGGAGTTCGGTACCATGGCACAGGGAGTCCACTCTAGGACGCCTTCCCCCGGAAGCGTGACAGAATAATCAGGCCATGGACCCTGCTGGTACCATGTTCTCAGCGCAAAAGGAGCTGGCTTATCTTTGAAAAAATCAGAACCGTATTATGGCTTTCCTTCCGTCCATGGATACCCAGTTAGCCTCCCTTCAGACGTCCGATCTAGCGTCCGCTGCTCAGCTGGCGAGCCTACAACAGGAGCTGTCCATGCAACGAGACACGCAGTCTCACATGCTGTCTTTTATATCTTTGGTGGACGATCGTCTGGTCTTCCTGCAGTCTGTAACCACGGCCTCAGCTCAAGCCGCAGCCCATGACCGGGCTCCAGGAAGCACCCCGATCCTCCGCCTCGCCTTGTAAAACCGCCGAGATACAGCGTTGATCCTAAGATGTGCCGCGGCTAACTCAACCAGTGTCGTCTACACTTTGAACTGCTGCCACAGCAGTACCCCATCGATCGGGCCAGGGTGGCCTTTGTGGTGTCCCACATAGAGGGCGAGGCCCTGGCATGGGTTAACCCTCTATGGGAGCTTGATGACCCTGTGGTCTCTCACTTGTTGACCTTTCTGGAGACGTTTCGTAAGGTCTTTGATGAACTCAGCCGGGTCGCATCTCATACAGAACCCCTCGTTAATCTCCGTCAAGGGACCCTCACCTTTGGCCAGTGCGCCATACGCTTCCGCACCCTCTCCTCCGAGTTGAGATTGAATGACGAGGCGCTGACTGGGGTCTGCTGGTGTGGCCTGTCCGGCAAGATAAAGGATGAACTTGCGGTTTGGGATATCCCAGCAGAGCTGGAGGACATGATCTTGCTAGCCACTTGCATCGATTTGCATTTTCAGGAACGCTCCCGTGAATCTGTCAAGGAGAGGGGATCCGTCCAGCCGCTTCCCTCTGAATACAGTTCGCCCTGTACACGGACTATGATGTCTGCTGCCACCCCTTTTTCCAAACCTATGCAGGTGGATCAGGTCAGGATGGCGGAACAATGCTGAGAGGAGTGGCTGGCTCACGGCCTATGCCTGTACTGTGGGGAAGCATCCCATCAGTGTCGGTATTGTCCTAAAAAAAGTGAAATCTCCTCCGCCTAGGTCAAGTAAGGGAGGCCATCCTAGGTGAGAGTGATGCCTCTTAACCCCTCACCCTGCCGTGCAGGTGATATGTCCATAGAGACGCTTCTCTGAGCTAGCCTACGTGGATTCCGGGGCAGCAGGAAACTTCATTCGGCAAGAGGCGGTGACTCGGCTTGGAATCCCCGTAATACCCCTGTTGATGCCTCATGTCATTGCGTCAGTGGATGGCAGACCGCTGCAGTAGGTCGTCACCAAGGTGATGGAGGGGGTGGAGATGCAGATCGGAGCTTTACATCATAAAAGAATTGCCTTCTACGTCTTGCCCAGTCTCTCCCATGTCCTGCTCCTTGGGCTTCCCTAGCTCAGGACTCACGAACCTGCCCTGGACTGGCGCTATGGGGATGTGCTGCAGTGGGGTCCTCTCTGCCAAGAGAGATGCCTGCAGTCTGTTCTCCCACCTGGTTCCCCACAACCGGCTTCTGTTCTTGCTGGTTTACCGGTTGCCTATTGGCAGTACGCGGACGACTTCAACAAGACAGAGGCAGAAGTCCTCCCGCCTCATCGACTATATGATTGCCCTATAGACCTGGTTCCCGGTGCTATACCACACAGGGGACGAATCTACCCGTTGTCCCTAGCCGAGTCGCAAGCCATGTCTGAATATATCACGGACAATTTGGCTAGGGGCTTCATTCAAAAGTCCACATCCCCTGCTGGCACAGGTTTTTTTTTTGTGAAGAAGAAGGAGGGCACGCTTTGACCCTGCATGGATTACAGGGATTTGAATGTGATCACCGTCAAGAACAAATACCCACTGCCGCTGATTCCGGAGCTCTTTGACAGGCTCAAAGGGGCTCGCATCTTCACGAAATTAGACCTTCGAGGAGCCTACAACCTGGTTCGCATACGTGCCGGGAATGAATGGAAGATGGCTTTCAACACCAGGGTTGGCCATTATGAGTATTTGGTCGGAGGCAATAATCTAATCAGCTGCGCACTAGGCACGGCCATGCTCCTCCCCTGTGAATCTAGGGGCAGGCATGCCTCAACCTGACATTCCCCTTGACCAATAGCTGTCCGTCCTCCAGTATATCAGGCCACCTCCACTGTGTGGAGGTGCCTGATTATTGTGTTAGTATGCTCCTGCTTCTCTGACTGGTAGCCAGTCCCTACGAGCCACCTCCCTGGTACTAGCAGCTGAGGTATTTAGACCCCCTGGGCTTGCCCCTGACAATCTGTATAGGGGTTGGTTAAACTAGGACCAGCTCACCCAGGGGAGTTTGGTACCATGGCCCAGTGGGTCCACTCTAGGACGCCTTCCCCTGGAAGCGTGATAATTAGGGATGGGCGAGTACCATAATATTCGGAATTGCTATACCCGCAACGAGTAGGTAGCAGTACTCGCTACTCGTTGCGAGTATAGCGATTCTGAATACTTTTGCAGTGTATCAATAGATACACTGCAAAAGTCCTGTAAAATAAAGGAAAAGTGGTTAAAAAATAAAAAAATCGGATACTCACCTTAACCGACGGCTGTACCGGGACCGGCCGATGCCCATCCATTCATGTAAAAGGACCTGTCACTCTCTCAGCCAATCAGATGGCTGGGAGAGATCTGGCCAATCAGATGCCGCCACGTCACAATGACGTAATCGCTAGCGGCCACCTGATTGGCCATATGGAAAGGTCCTCGGTGTACCTGAGAGGACCTTTCCATCTGGCCAATCAGGTGGCCGCTAGCGATTACGTCATTGTGACGTGGCGGCATCTGATTGCCAGATCTCTCCAGCCATCTGATTGGCTGAGAGAGTGACAGGTCCTTTTACATGAATGGATGTGCATCAGCCGGTCCCGGTACAGTCGTCGGTTTAGGTGAGTATCCGATTTTTTTATTTTTTAACCACTTTTCCTCTCTTTTACAGGACTTTTGCAGTGTATCTATTGATATACTGCAAAAGTATTCGGTACTTGCTACTCCCGAGTAATCCTAATTTATTCGGCGAGTAGCGAGTACACGAATACCGCTACTATTCGGCGAGTGCCGAATAGTAGCGAGTAGACTCGCCCATCCCTAGTGATAATACTTCTTGGAGTGCTATGTAGGGGGACATCATTCTATTTGTAAAGCTGCTTGGGAGGATAACACACTATTTAGAGGGCTATGTTTGGGCCATCATACAATTTGGAAAGCTTCTTGACAGACAATCATACTATATGGAGTGCTATTTGGAGGACCTTCATACTATTTGGAGGGTTATTTGGTAAGCCATCATACTTTTTGAAGGGGCTATGTGGGCTATCATACTATTTGAAAGACTATGTAGGGGCCATTATATTGTTAGGAGGGCAAAGGGGGGCCAATTATGTTATTTTGAGGGCTGTGTGTATGCTAATTATATGGGTTTAAGAGCTGATTGGGGTCATTATACTTTTTGGAGTGCTGTGGGGGACAATTATACTGTTTATATTGATGTGTGGGGATGATTATACTGTGTAGAGGGCTGTGTGGAGGGCTATTATTGTTTTGAGGGCAATGTGGGGGAGACTTTATACTATTTAGAGAGCAAGCGAGGGCCATTATACTGTGTGGAGGATTGTACAGAGGCCAATATACTGCGTGGAGGGTTGTGAGGAGGCCACTATACAGTGTGAAGGATTGTGTGAGGGCCATCATGCTGTGTGGAGGGTTGTGGAGAATAGTATAATGTAAAATAGGCCACTATACTGTATGATGGGACTACATACTGTACGGAGTGTTGTGCGGGAGACATCATATTGTGTGGAGGTCTGAGTCAGGGAAACCATACTGTTTGTGGGGTAGTATGTAGGCCATCAAACTGTATTGGGGTCACTGTGGGGTATCATATTTGTTGGTAAGTACTCTAGAGTCATCATACAGTGTGTGTGTTGAGGATACTTTGGAGAAATTCACTGTTGGCGCATATTGCTGTATTTGGCAGAGGCATTTGTTGGAAACATTTTTTAAGAGGGCTATGATAAGTGTATCTTAGCATGTGGAAAAACTAAGAGGCTTCAATAGGAGCAAAATTGCTTTGTATGGGCTTCTAATTTGTGAAGTGTACTCTTATGTGACCCTGCTGAAAATTGACTATTTTTGTGTGTGTGTGTGTGTGTGTGTGTTTGTATGGGTATGGGGAGGCAATCGAGACTTCTGCTATGGGGAGCTATGATTTCTATGTATGCCCCTGTGTACAACAAATAATATACATATATGTTTCAAGCAGGAAAAATACCATTGCTGAAAAAGAAGTGTTAACAAGTAGTGATAGAAGCATAATAATGTAAATCAAAGAATCAATAAATTATAGGAAATTCCAGCCACTTTGAGGTAAATTAAGCTGTTGACAGGCATCTGTTGACCCAGAAAGCGTACCATGGAAATACATTACGGCTATCCCAGTGAGGCATTGCTTCATTTCACAGCCACTCATGAATGCACAATGTGGCCTACATATAGGAGAGATCAATATTACATAAAGAGGACTGTAATGGTCACATTTTTACAGCAAATTCCTATAAAAAAATAGATTTGCTGAATTCTAAAATGCTGGTTCAACAAATGAAAGCATTACCTAACTGGGTATTCAGATTAGTGTCAGGAATGTGTAAGCAGATACAATGTGCAGAAATTTGTGTCCCTAAACAATTTCCAAATTCAAACCAGTTGACCACTACATCCAGGGGCGAACCTACCATGGTGCAGCTGGCTAGGGGGCCCCTCAGGCACCTGTAGGGCGGCCCCTCCACCTCCCTGCAGGGGGGCCCGGAGTCTGTGTGTCAATGAAGAGGTGCTGCCGCGGGAAGCTCCCTGTCTCCCGAGGATGATCCCGCCCCTCCTCTCCTCTTTATTCCCTGGACGCGCCAAGCATCCCTCCCCCGCTCCTCACCTGTGACTTCAGCACACCACCCCCGCTCCTCGCTAGCACCCCCCTGCTCCTCACCTATGACTGAACCAGCTGCACCGGGGCCCACATGGCACCAGGTCAGCCACTGACTACATCTCCAATAGATAGAGCAGTTAGGTCTGACAGACTTTGTACCGCTAATCAGTGGCTGCTAATATGATGTAGAGCTCATGTGACATAAACAATGTTACGGTAAGCCACAGAGGAGCCAGATGTTGCAGAGAAGTCAGCAGGGACATGTAGTTCCAATGGAAGCACATGGTAATGTCATGGTAGCTGATGTGGGTTGCTGGACTAGTTAACACTTCCCTCATGTCCACAACAATTGTCAATGGTAACAAATGTTCTCTAAATCTTATACGAGCTTGATGTTTGCTACTCCCAATGCATTTTAAATTACATTTGATACATTCAATGACAAAAATTACCATGTTTGATCTGTAATTAGTAGCAATTTCATTTTCTAATGATGGGTGTTATCATGGTTACTGAATTCATTGCAGTTTTTAGCGAATGGACACATGCTGCAAGTTTTTTACCACACTTAAAACAAACATTGATTGATAACCAAAATTTAGTTTTTATATTTGCATTTATGTTATGTTCACGTGAAGGTAATATATTCCCAAGAGAACATGCACAGCATGAAACCACCTGACAATTATTAAAAACTAGATGGTGGCCCGATTCTAACGCATTGGGTATTCTAGAATATGTAGAATATGCGTTCAGCAGCGACTAATCAGAATAGCGGCTTGCGCCATATTTGAAATACACTGAGCACATTGTATTTAAAATATGGGGCACGCCGCTATTCTGATTGGTCGCTGTTGAACGCGGCGGCCAATTATAATAGCGATGCACGCCATGGCGACATATTTGAAATACAATCTTCTCAGTGTATTTCTAATATGGCGCCATGACGTGCGCCGCCATTCTAATTGGCCGCCACGTTCAGCAGCGACCAATCAGAATAGCGGCGTGCCCATGGCGCCATATTTGAAATACAATAGCTGCAGTGCATGACCAATGAGAGGTGTGCCATTCAAACCGCACGCCATGCTGCGCTACCACTCTGATTGGTCGCCACAGCCACGGCGACCAGTCAGAGAAGTACCGCGGCTTGGCGCACGGTTTGAATGTCGCGCGGGGCACTACCGCTGCCAGCAGCCGGGATATGACTGGCTAACACCGGTCATTTCTCGGCTGGCTCACCGCGGACCTCTGTGCGGAAGGTGGCTGCGGCTGAGCTATTGCTGCACAGAGGTCAGTGGCTCGCCATCCGGAAAATGACCGATTGGCTCGCGCGTACCTCTGCACATGAGCCGTGGTGCGAATTTTGAGCGCGCGCGGCTAATCTGCATAGGCTGCGCTCATTGGCTGCTGCGTTTGCCGGCGGCCAATGAGCGCCACTGGCATGCGATTTCGGCCTCAGATGGAAGTGGCCGCTAGACAATTATATATTAGATGTCATTTAAAACTGGATCTTCAGTTGACAAATTGAGATTTTTAAAAAACAACTTCTTAATGTTATAAAATTGTTCACTATACTGCAACACCACTGTTGTTTGAGATCCAACATTTTCTTTCAGTGGTATATTCACATTATGAGCTTTAGTTTTGGTTTTAACAAAGGTTTCTGCACGGTGCAGCATCCATTGTTTCTAACCTCGATTCCTCAACCTTGTACTGATGATTTCCTTTTCTTTTCTGAGTGCCTCATTAGTATTGCAGTTAGGTTAGGGTCACATTACCATTTAGAGGGCGCGCTCATGGGGGTCGCACTAACAACATAGGTTTTGGCAGCCCTGACGCCTTGTTACCACTATGGTAACGCAGCGTCAGCGCTGTCAATGTTTCCCTATGGAGAGGAGGCCTGTAACGCGGCTCCAACGCAGCCATCTGATTGAAATCTTGCGTTATTTCCTAACACAAGAAAAGGCGCTTTCAACAACGTCTTTTTGTCTTTTTAACACTATGGTATCGTCAGCGCTGTCAATGTTACCCTAAGGAAAGGTGACCCATAGCACGGCGCCAACGCAGCTATCTGTGTGAAATCTCGCGTTATTTTCTAACGCAATATTTCACACAGATAGCTGCGTTGGAGCCGCGCAATGGGCCACCTCTCCATAGGGTAACATTGGCAGCGTTAACGCGGCACAACCTGATGGTAGCACCGTGTTTATGCTGCCAAATTGAAAGATTTAGCGCACCATCCCTGCCTTACAATGTGCTCTGGTAAATTTTCCAACTGGAATCGCTTTTATAGTGTGTTTGATGGTGATGACTCGTAGCATGTAAAATGCTATTCCCTGCTTTTTTTTCTATATGTCGTCGTACCCCGGAGCCCACCCCGCTGTATGCATACATAATAATCTGTAGCAGGGCAGGCTCCGGTGCTGAAGTCTCGGGCAGGAGGCAGCAAAGAGAGGCAGGGGGCGGCACAGAGAGGAACGAGGTGGACCCCCAGGAACAGAGAGGACTCCATAATCTTCAAGTCCCTCAGGACTCGTTATCTCTAAACTTTATAAAGTGTTTTTTTTTACAGTGTACAGGGTGGGTAGAAACATGGGAGACCCCTTCCGTTAATGCAGCAGACACGCTGCATTCAGTGGTACTTTCAGTTTAGAAAGCACCAGGGGGTGACAGGTCCTCTTTAAATAATCAGCAAAACCTTTGTCAAAAGATTCCTGTACATTAGGTTCTACTGATGACCAGATTATTAAAATATTGGCAATGACCCCTACTGTAAAAATGATACGGTCACGGAAAGGATTACTAGTGGAAAAAATGTACAGAGGTTCCCACCAACTCATCATATGGTTCGCTACTGATGGGGAGTATTTTGATCCCATAGAAACGTCACTTTATTGCATGTAGTAGCAATTCTCAAATTTAAAAAAATTGTTGATCATAAGAAAAAAAAACGCATCTAGAGTATAATTGAATTTGTCAATTTCCAAATCAGAGAATGTTATCAAATGATATTTCAAGGCAGCAAGTGCTACATTTGGAGGAATACTAGTGTATAATGAAACAACGTCCACCACACACCAGGAATTCACCGGGAGCAACTTGATGTTATGCATGTTATTCAACACATCTCAAGAATCTTTTAGGAGTACAGGTACTCTTCATGTTAGGGGTTGTAAAATTTTGTCTAACCTCTCTCCAAGGTGCTCGCATAGAGACCCAACACCGGACACTATTGGGCGCATGGGGGATGGTGACACCTCTTTATGAGTTTTAGGTAAAGCATACAATAGAGGTGTTTTCAGATTCTGTACTTTAAGATAATTTGTTTCTTAAGTATTAAACCATCAGACAAGTTATAATTATTACTAAGGGTGTTGGGTTCATTCAAATTCATATTCATAAATGGATTTTGTAAAAAATGTTTTATTTAGGATTTCTCTGATAATTGTGACCGTATCATTTTTACAGTAGTAAAACGCTGCTCAAAGTGTGTTGAGCGTCCGTGGAGTAAATCACTGTCAGCAGAAGACTTCATCCACTATAAGTTCATGCTCAAAATTTACAAAACTGCTCTCCATCTGGCCAAACAAGCATATTTTACCATTCTCATCACATCACTAGCTAACAACCCAAAACAGCTCTTCGAAACCTTTCACTCCCTCCTCTGTCCTAAAGTACAGGCCCTTGTCACCAACCTCAGTGTGTTTGATCTGGCCACTTTTTTCCTTACAAAAATCAATCACATCTGCCAGGATATTGCTGAACAATCTCCCTCCATCACCTCAAGATCATTTTTCATTTTTGAGCCAGTTACAGAGGAAAAAGTTACCCGGCGCCATACTTCTTCTAAGTCTACAACTTGCTCTAGCGACCCAATTCCCTCACATCTCCTTCAGTCCCTCTCCCCAGCTGTCACTACCTATCTAATATTCTTTCATCCGGAATCTTTCACTCTTTATTCAAACACTCCATCATAGTCCACCTACTCAAAAAAAATCCATTGACCAGAACTGTGCTGCTAACTACAGACCTGTCTCTAACATTCCCTTTATCTCTAAACAGTTGGTCCACTCCCATCTGATCCACTATCTCTCTGATCATGGTCTCCTCGATCCTTTACAATCTGGATTCCACTTTTTACACTCCACTTAAACTGCTCCCACTAAAGTGTCTAATGACCTATTAACTGCAAAAGCCGCTGGTCACTACTCCTTGCTGTTCCTTCTTGATCTCTCTGCCACTTTCGATACCATGGATCATCAGCTCCTCCTTACCATGCTCTACACATTAGGCCTCAAGGATCCTGCTCTCTCCTGGTTCTCCTCCTACTTCTCTGACTGCTCATTCATTGTATCTTTCGCTGGCTCCTCTTCCCCTCCTTTTCCTTTCACTGTCAGAGTTCCACAGTATTCAGTCCTAGGCCGCTTTCTCTTCTCTCTATACACAGCCCGTATCGGTCAAATCATCAGCAGATTTGGCTTTCAATATCATCTCTATGCTGATGACATCCAATTATACACTTTATGTCCTGATATCACCTCTGCAGTGATATAAAAAACCAAGGACTATCTGTCTGCTGTCTCTCACACCTAGTCCTCCCTCTTAGGGATGGGCGAATCTACTCGCTAGGACTCGTTACTCGGCGAGTAGTAAGGGACTCGCAGGACTCGGTACTCTGCGAGTTTCCCAGCGTTTACTCGCACGAGTCCAATGCAAATCATTGGCAAACGCTGACAGAACTAGGATTGCCATTGTTTGCATTAGACTCGGCTACTGTGCCAGTGATACCAGGGAAACTCGCAAATAACTGCTGTTTCTTTGCGAGCCGAGTCCAGCTGTCTGCTCTGTGCAGCTCCAGGGTCCTAGAGCCCGCCTGCTCACAGACATGATGTAGCAGTGCTGAGATTGTTCTCAGTCTGCTCATTCCATGTGCATAGACATCTATATCTATGCACAGGGGATGTAGCAGAGAGGACATCGCGTTTTGGACTACGTCAGACGGAAGAGGATTTTTTAAATTAAAGATGGAGTCCCTAATGGCTTTTTTTTAATTTCAAATAAAAATTTTTCTCTGTGTTTTTTTAACCCTTTATTGGAGATTCTTAGTGGCTGGGTCAAACGTGGCCTGACATTAAGTATCTCGGGTTTAATACCAGCTTGTATAACAAAGCTGGTATTAACCCCTTTATTACCCAGCGTGCCACCGCCACCAGGGCCGCTGGAAGAGCGGGGTTCAGCGCCAGAGGATGGCGCTTCAATGAACGCGCCATCTTCTGGGGCAGCTGCGGGCTGCAATTTGCAGCGGTGGGTGCCCAGAAAGCTTGGGCATCCCTGCGCTGCGGATTCCAGCCCCAGCTGCTTAGCTGTACCTGGCTAGACATTGAAATTCATGAAATAATAAAAAAAAAGTGCGTGGGGCTCCGCGCAATTTCTGAGTCTCAGAGTCAGAGTCTCAGAGTCAGAGTCTCAGAGTCAGAGTCAGAGTCAGAATCTCAGAGAGTCAGAGTCAGAGTCAGAATCTCAGAGAGTCAGAGTCAGAATCTCAGAGAGTCAGAGTCAGAATCTCAGAGAGTCAGAGTCAGAATCTCAGAGTCTCAGAGAGTCAGAGTCAGAGTCAGAATCTCAGAGAGTCAGAGTCAGAATCTCAGAGAGTCAGAGTCAGAATCTCAGAGTTAGAGTCAGAATCTCAGAGAGTCAGAGTCAGAGTCAGAATCTCAGAGAGTCAGAGTCAGAGTCAGAATCTCAGAGAGTCAGAGTCAGAGTCAGAATCTCAGAGAGTCAGAGTCAGAATCTCAGAGAGTCAGAGTCAGAATCTCAGAGAGTCAGAGTCAGAATCTCAGAGTCTCAGAGTCTCAGAGAGTCAGAGTCAGAGTCAGAATCTCAGAGAGACAGAGTCAGAATCTCAGAGAGTCACAGTCAGAGTCAGAATCTCAGAGTCTCAGAGTCAGAGTCAGAATCTCAGAGTCAGAGTCAGAATCTCAGAGTCTCAGAGTCAGAGTCAGAATCTCAGAGTCTCAGAGTCAGAATCTGAGAGTCAGAGTCAGAATCTCAGAGAGTCAGAGTAAGAATCTCAGAGAGTCAGAGTCAGAATCTCAGAGTCTCAGAATCTCAGAGTCTCAGAGTCAGAGTCAGAATCTCAGAGAGTCAGAGTCAGAATCTCAGAGAGTCAGAGTCAGAATCTCAGAGAGTCAGAGTCAGAATCTCAGAATCTCAGAGTCTCAGAATCTCAGAGTCTCAGAGTCAGAGTCAGAGTCAGAATCAGAATCTCAGAGAGTCAGAATCTCAGAATCTCAGAGTCTCAGAATCTCAGAATCTCAGAGTCTCAGAATCTCAGAGTCTCAGAGTCTCAGAGAGTCAGAGTCAGAATCTCAGAGAGTCAGAGTCAGAATCTCAGAGAGTCAGAGTCAGAATCTCAGAGAGCCAGAGTCAGAGTCAGAATCTCAGAGTTTCAGAGTCAGAGTCTCAGAGTCAGAATCTCAGAATTTCATGAAATAATTTTAAAAAAATGCGTGGGGCTCCGCGCAATTTCTATGTCTAGCCAGGTACAGCTAAGCAGCTGGGGACTGGAATCCGCAGCGCAGGGATGCCCAAGCTTTCTGGGCACCCCCCGCTGCAAATTGCAGCCCGCAGCCGCCCCAGAAGATGGCGCGTTCATTGAAGCGCCATCCTCTGGCGCTGAACCCCGCTCTTCCAGCGGCCCTGGTGGCAGTGGCACGCTGGGTAATAAAGAGGTTAGGGCCAGCTTTGTATTATCAGCTGGCCCTAAGCCCGAAATTTATGGCGGTCACGCCAATATTAGACATGACCGCCATGAATTTCTATTAAATTGTTTTAATAAAAACACAACACAGAGAAAATTTTTTATTAGAAATAAAAAAAAAAGCCATTAGAGACTCCATCTTTAATTAAAAAAAATCCTCTTCCGTCCGACGCAGTCCAAAACGCGATGTCCTCTCTGCTCATCCCTGTGCATAGATATAGATGTCTATGCACAGGGAATGAGCAGACTGAGAACAATCTCAGCACTGCTACATCAGGCAGCAGGCAGGCTCTAGGACCCTGGAGCTGTGGCAGCCAGCACACTGAGCAGACAGGACTCTTATCTGTGCGAGTTTCCCAGTGATTACAGTTGCAAAGTAAACGAGTCCAATACAAATAAATGACAAAACTAGGATTGCTTCAGGCTGAAGCTTCCGAGACACATCTGCGATTTGTAAATCTCACACTACTCGCTATTACTCGCTTCCCCATTCATTAACATTGGACTCGCTAGACTCGCAACGAGTAGCGAGTCCCGGGCTCGGACTCGCTAGAGTCAAGCGATTCCGAGTAATTTAGGATTCGCCCATCACTACTCCCTCTTTATGAAACTGAATATCCCCAAAACCGAATTTCTCATCTTTTCACTTTCTACTGGCCGTCCGACACCCGACATCTCAATTATCTTTGCTGTGTAAATTACAAATATCCAAATTCTTTTCATCCTGGTTGTGTCCATCCCTCCTGCTGATTTGCCCCAAATGTTTTGCAACCAGCAATCTGTTAAATCTCCCCTGGTGAGTTGTGTCCTGTCTCCCTCCTCTGACCTCTCCCTTCTACTTACCTGGCATACTGTCTGCAGACCCCAAGAGTTATAAATTGGGAAGGACAGGCCTGTGTGCCTTGGCTTGTGTGTGATTTCACAAAGTGATTTCATTAAGTGGGCTGCAGAGATATTTCAGAGATAAACCAGAAAGTACAAGCTATACCCTGTCTGTTGACTTTCTCTAAGAATTTACTTTCCCACTAATACTTTCACAATGCTTAATTATGCCCTAACAGTAATTGCTCCACTAATCCTTTCCCTATTTCACTACCCACAAGCTCAATCACTCCCAGCACAAATATTTATCTCCCCATCTCTCTTATCCCCCCATCTGATCTTCTCCGCTGACCTGCTTTTCAATCTCGCACCCCTCCTGCAGAAACACAAAACAAGCCAGCCCCTCCCATTCTCCCAACAGCTTGCCCTCTCTTTGCTGCTGCTATCCGCTGGAGACATATCTCCCAACCCAAGACCTCCACAGCCAACTTTCCCCACTATTCCTCCCTCCTATCACCCCACACCTGCAGGAAAAAGTCGCAATCTCCTAATTATAAAACCTATTTGACTAACCCTCTTTCTACCGCCCCCTCTCTCTGGAGCACTCTGGAATGCCCGTTCCATCTGTAATAAACTCCATTTCATTCATGACCTCTTTACCTCTAATAGACTCTCCTTCCTGGGCCTCACAGAAACATGGCTGACACCCTCTGACACGGCCTCCCCTGCTGCGCTGTGTTACGCTGGACTTCATTTCTCCCACACACCTGCACTGGCAAAAAACACGTTGGAGGAGTGGGTCTTCTCCTCTCTAGCAATTGCATCTTCAATCCAATTCCTCCTCCTCCCTCCCTCATCCTCTCATCTTTTTGTCTATATCTACTCTCCTTCCAACTTACAAGTGGCCGTCATTTATCGACCACTAGGTCCAACTACTACCTTCTTTGACCAGTTCTCCATCTGGCTCCTATACTTTCTATCCGTAAACATTCCCACCATCATAATGGGAGACTTCAACATCCCCATTGACACCCACCAGTCAACAGCCTCCAAACTCCTGTCACTTGCCGCATCCTTTGGCCTCTCTCAATGGTCTTCCACAGCCACCCACACAGACGGACATACATTAGACCTCATCTTTACCCGCCTCTGCTCCCTATCTAAAACCACAACCTCCCCTCTCCCCGTCTCTGACCACCATCTACTTAACTTCTCATCCTCGTCCTCCTCATCTGCCACCCATGTCCACCAACTCGCACACTCTCGCAGAAACCTCACACATCTTGACACTCACGCACTCTCTAACACCATTTTACCACTATCATCCATATCCTCACTCCACGATACAGATAATGCCACAGCTTTCTACAACTCTAAACTCACATCAGCTATTGATGCAGTTGCCCCTCACATTCATGGCAGAACTCGACAAAGCAACAGACAACCCTGGCACTCAGACTCCACTAAATATCTGCGTCGAGCGTCTAGGGTTGCAGAGCGGTGCTGGAAGAAAACACACTCACAGGAAGACTACACAGCATTCAAACAAGCACTTCTCAAATTCAAATCAGCACTCACCAACCACTAAACAGAATTAATTCATTACCCTCATATCCTTTGTCCCACAACCCCAGGCAGTTATTCAACACATTTAACTTCCTCCTCTGCCCTCCACTGCCCCCTCCTACTTCTTGTATCTCTGCAGAAGACTTTGCAACATACTTCAACAACAAGATCGACTACATCAGACAAGTCTTTGCTACTCAACCACCACAACCCCCATGTATACCAGACCACTCCCCTCCTCCACTAACCCTCCTCCCATCCATCACTGAAGGAGAACTTGCACACCTCCTCTCCAGATCGCACTTCACCACTTGGGATGGGATGGGGTCCAGTGCACATCTCCTTCCCAACCTCACCACAACACTTATCCCAGCCCTAACCCACCTCTTCAACCTATCACTAACTTCTGGTACCTTTCCTTATGCTTTCAAACATGCAACAATTACACCTATCTTAAAGAAGCCGTCCCTTGACCCCACTTCTACATCCAGCTACCGGCCCATATCCCTGATCCCGTTTGCTTCCAAACGTCTCCGAAAAGCATGTCCACACTGTACTCTCATCCCACCTTTCATCCAACTATCTCTTTCACGACCTTCAATCTGGCTTTCGCCCCCACCATTCCACTGAAACTGGCCTGACCAAAATTACTAATGACTTACTCACGGCCAAAGCTAACAGACAGTTCTCAGCTCTCCTCCTTCTAGACCTGTCCTCTGTATTCGACACAGTCGACCACTGCCTCTTATTACAGATCCTCTCTTCCATTGGTATCACTGACCTTGCCGTCTCCTGGATCTCCTCCTACCTTTCCAACCACACATTTAGTTTTCTCCACTCTCACACGACCTCCTCGCCCCATCCCCTCTCTTTTGGGGTCCTCAAGGCTCTGTCCTGGAGCCCCTCCTCTTTTCAAACTATACTCTTCGTCTGGGACAACTCATAAAGTCCCATGTCTTCCAGTATCACCTGTACGCTGATGACACTCACATCACCTCTCTGCTGTCCAGAATCCCAGAGTGTCTATCAGTCATATTGTCAAGGTAGAAAATACGCTTTTCCACTATATTTATATTTTCTTTATATACTTTTATATTATATATTTTTACTAATGCTCTAGATGAGAAACAATAGGTTTTTCCCTTAACCTAGTACCCAATAGATATATCTGTCTGCTGAAAAGAAGATACTGTTGTTTTGGATGGATGAGAACTGAGAAGATAAGCTGTCCTTGGATGCCTGTGTCAAGGAGTGTCAGGAGAAACCTGAGATGTCCTACATGCCAGGAGCCCAGAGATGGCACCGTGTCAAGAAGAAGGATGGACTCAACAGAGAAGACAAAGGACTAATTATTACTAACAGAGATAGATATATTAGCCTAACCCCACCTAACCCCCATCTAATTCCACCTTGTCCTGGCCAATTCACACCTATTCCCTAGAGTATAAAATGCTGTGTACCCGGAAATAAAGTTAGTTGCTGTGACCATTGCCATTGCTTAATAAAGCAATGAACATATCATAAGTTTGAACCAGATTCTCCGTCTGATTTACTCTTATCTGGTACCATATGTTCATAGTCTAATTTGGAATGACTGGTGAAGGAGTGTATTGTCGCAACGACCCCGACAATTTGGCGCCCTAACAACGTGGGGTGTGGCCAGCGATTCGCGACCCCCACGGACCAGTGCCCGGATGCCCCTGGATGATACCCGTATTGGCTGACCTCAAGGACTGATAACCCTTCAAGGCACGGTAAGTGGAGATCACATTCATATGTGTGTCGCCCTTACTGTGTCTCAGCCGTTATTGGTTAATCTAAAGGTGTCTTTTGGGTCCGGGGGGGTGACCGGTCGAGTGGTGAGACCAAGCGCGATCCAGCGCCACGCTCTGAACCAGCAATGACGAGATGTCGCCTCCTGCGCGTCCTCGTGTGAACACCACGCCTCCTCCACTGGTCATTATTCCTCACTCATTAACCCTGCCCGTGACTGTTGTTTACTTGTGAACTAGAGCGAGAAGTTGAAGAGATCTCAGGTTTCATAAATTGGGGACGACTGAGAGAGAGGGAGAGAGAGAAAGACAAGAGACGCACATAGCTTTGTAATAACACATTTCCAGGTGATTGTGGTGTCCCGAGGGAGGACTGTTTCATCCCTGATGAGGGGTCTCCGTGTGGAGATCGCCTAGAATATCGTGACAGGACAGTCTGTAGGCATTGGTCCAGGGTAGGTGAGCTATAGTGAGCATGAGGTTCTGTTTTAGTTCTGTATTACAAGGACGCAGTGTTGACTGTTGCTGTCAGCAAGCCTGAGCTGCAGCAGGGTGTAGTATTCTGTAAATTATGTTGCGTCTCTTAAAGCAGAAGAAGTCCGTGCCCCACACAGGCTAGACGAGGATGTTGTGGAAGTTAAGACATTAGTGGCGTCATGGGAGGGTAAGAAGGCAGTTAAGAATGTGGATAGGTTGTACAAGTATGTAGGGTTGCCTTTGTCAGGGAGATTACAGCCATCCGTGTGGCATGATCTTACTCAGAAAGAAAAAGGCAGATTGAAAGACAAAGGATTGTTAGAACAAGCGCAAGTTTATCTGCATGTTGCACGGAACCTGAAGAGTGAGGTATAGAAAGAGGTTAATGGAGAGGGAGGATCAAATAATGCAGCGCCCGTATTTGGTTACAAGATGTCTCTGAATATAATCTTATGGAGATTATTCTGTTTCATTGAAGTCATGCCGACTGTCACTACACTCTGTTCACGGTCCGTCTATCAATATATTTTACTACTTTTTTTCTGTCATGGAAAGTTCTTGAAGTTATAAAAAGTAAATGAAGAGTTAGATATTAAGCCACGGGGTCTCAGATAATGGCTGGAGTTGTTAGTTGTATATAGCTACAAGTGTGAAACAGTTAATCAAATTTGTGAGCCCTGTTTGGGAGAGAAGGATTTCTTTCTTCTATTGTGTGAATCTTGAATTCCTTATCTAGACAGCTGTGTGTGTGACCTTGTAGAAGCCTGCTTGTGTTGGAAGGAGGGGAGGGAGAGAGCGAGAGGGTGAGAGAATGGGGGAGTGAATCTTATCCGTCTTTCCAGGGATTCTGAATGGCAGGGACGGATTTTTCACATTTATGGTAGTTGGGTACTAATAATAATGCCTAATATTGAATGCAATAATAGTAATCAGATTTTTATGATTTATATGAGTGAATGTTGTCAATAGGCACCTGCAGCACATGGATAATTTAGAGATGTAGTTATGGCAGGAGAAACTTTCCCTTATTTATGGTTGTTGTGTGTTTTAAAAATTAAGCTACCTAGAGGGAAGATTAATATACTGAGCGCCCAAGGGGAAATAATATCTGTATTAATGCTGTGGGGAGGTGGTACTAGACAGGAAAATCTAACTTTAATGTGATGAAGGTATTGTTAAGTTAATAGATCCAGAATGTTTTAAGGTATGTCGATAAGCAGGAATATAGATTGTATTTTAAGGGACACTCAATTGAGTCAATGTGAGATGTTAGAGATGGAAATTAGCAAGTTTGATGAGAAAAGCAACAGAAAGTATAGTTTAGAAAGTAACACAAAGTCGAGAAAAAAAAAAAAAAGGGGGTAGAAAGACAAGTAAGAAGAAAGTAGTTAGGTCCTTTGTCAGGATTGTGGACATCTTGTAGGCACATCAAGGCCAAAGGTTTGAAAAATGGAAGGGAGTGGACCATCCTCCCCCACACCTCCTTAAAATCCTTCTATCAGAGCAGTCTTTGTTCCTTACTGTGTGAGAATATTTCTTGTAGTCCGTTACCTTTCCCCATATGGGAGGGGTGAGGAGGCTTTCTGGAAAAAATGCTGGTAGCAGGAATTTTGAATTAAAGGTGATGTTACACATGTCTGCTCTGATGTACAGCACCCATATATTCTGTAGTGTTCTACCATTTATTATCTGGTAATAAAAAATATTCAAAATAACTAGTAGAAAATTGCAATTATATTGTAGAATAAAAATGTTCTAATCTCTGAAATTAATACAAATTTCTTTGAGTTTTTTATTGCAGATATGTTTATAGACGAAAGATTTTTATGCTGGATAATGGTAGGATCCTCACATGAGGTAATCAGAATATTTGGTTCTGACTTGCACTTTCTTAGCGAATGGAGCGATTTCTGGTTGAAGAATTCCTTAACAATACGGTAAGCCTACTAAATGCAGTACTGGTATATTACGGTGAGGTAGACACCATGTTATCAGTCTAGGATGGTATAATCATACTGACAATCATCACAGGTGTCCTGTCCTCTCGGAGGTAGAAGGCAAGCTACAACAAAAGGTAGGAAAGGTAGTGGCGGGTGGTTGCCCCATCCCAGCCGGGTTGCGTCTGGCGGCCTGAGCCCTCTCTATAGTCGACTGCCTTATAGGGACTGACCGAACCACTAACAGTGTTAAACTAGGAGTCGTGAGAGGGGACAGGGCAGGCGATGATGTCTTTTATCAGCAAAGGTTAGACTGGTTTCTGCTTGGCCTCACTTTACGCCTCAAAATAGGTCATGGGTGAGATCAG
Source organism: Allobates femoralis (assembly GCA_033576535.1). NCBI lineage: Eukaryota > Metazoa > Chordata > Amphibia > Anura > Aromobatidae > Allobates > Allobates femoralis. Next base: position 404,982,357 of record JARQOC010000004.1, on the reverse strand, counting down.
GTGAGTACCTCCTAGTTCGCTCCTGGTACAGGTAAGCTGTGTATACTATCCTGCATTATTCTTGCGCACAACACAACTCAGATAGGTACGGGCTTCGAGCGGCAATCGCTTCATGGGTTTTGGAAATTGCAAGTAGTGAGTGGACAAGGAAACCAAGAAAACTGTATAAAAAATGTCCCAATATGTGCAAATCTCTTTCTATAAACAATTGTGCTTATTTGCAGATACTTCAAAGGTTTTATATCCTTTATATATTTTCTTTAAGGATGATGATATTAAATATCATCAAGGGAGGAGTGACTTGTATTTTTCTTCAACAGGTTTGCTTGATACTAATTACCCTAATCCTAGTTGGGTTGATGGCCCTCTGTTATATTATTCCCCAGTATATCTCTGTCAAGAAGTTGACCCATTAGATTTAGGAGATATTCCCAAAGATGTCCCTCTCACAAAGTTAAAGGATACCCCCTATTTTCAAATGAAGTCAAAGAGATTAAGGGAGTTAATTTAGGGACTGTCGGAGAACTCCATGTGAGGTTAGTATAGGGTTCAGGTGCCTGGGGGCCCTTCACAAGGAAGGAGTTTCTAAGGTGTCTGGATGAAGAAATCCATTTCCCTTTCCCCATCACATGGACAGTCTCGAAGGACCTTTAGGGAAAAACTTTTTGTTTAGGGAGGACTGTCAAGGTAGAAAATACGCTTTTCCACTATATTTATATTTTCTTTATATACTTTTATATTATATATTTTTACTAATGCTCTAGATGAGAAACAATAAGTTTTTCCCTTAACCTAGTACCCAATAGATATATCTGTCTGCTGAAAAGAAGATACTGTTGTGTTGAGATTAGGGATGGGCGAATCTACTCGCTAGGACTCGTTACTCGGCGAGTAGTAAGGGACTCGCAGGACTCGGTACTCTGCGAGTTTCCCAGCGTTTACTCGCACGAGTCCAATGCAAATCAATGGCAAACGCTGACAAAACTAGGATTGCCATTGTCTTGCATTAGACTCGGCTACTGTGCCAGTGATAGCAGGGAAACTCGCAAAGTAACTGCTGTTACTTTGCGAGCCGAGTCCAGCTGTCTTCTCTGTACAGGCTGCCGCAGCTCTAGGGTCCTAGAGCCCGCCTGCTCACATAGATGATGTAGCAGTGCTGAGATTGTTCTCAGTCTGCTCATTCCCTGTGCATAGACATCTATATCTATGCACAGGGGATGTAGCAGAAAGGACATCGCGTTTTGGACTGCGTCGGACAGAAGAGGATTTTTTTAATTAAAGATGGAGTCCCTAATGGCTTTTTTTTCTTATTTCAAATAAAAATTTTTCTCTGTGTTGTGTTTTTTTAACCCTTTATTGGAGATTCTTAGTGGCTGGGTCAAACGTGGCATGACATTAAGAATCTCGGGCTTAATACCAGCTTGTATAAAAAAGCTGGTATTAACCCCTTTATTACCCAGCGTGCCACCGCCACCAGGGCCGCTGGAAGAGTGGGGTTCAGCGCCAGAGGATGGCGCTTCAATGAACGCGCCATCTTCTGGGGCGGCTGCGGGCTGCAATTTGCAGCGGTGGGTGCCCAGAAAGCTTGGGCATCCCTGCGCTGCACATTCCAGCCCCCAGCTGCTTAGCTGTACCTGGCTAGACATAGAAATTGCGCGGAGCCCCACGCATTTTTTTTTTTATTATTTCATGAAATTCATGAAATAATAAAAAAAAGGGCTCCCCTATATTCTTGTATCTGGCCAGGTACAAATAGGTACCTGGGGGTTGGGGTCAGCCCTTCGCTGCCTGCTGGATCCGGCTGGTTCCAGAAATACGGCGAAGCCCACGTGAAATTTTTTTCTGACAAATCCATAAAACAATGTAAATAAAAGGGACTGCATCTTTATTAACCCCTGGACCATGGGCGAGGGGTTAATAAAGATGCAGTCCCTTTTTTAGGATTGTTTTATTGATTTTTCAGAAAAAAAATTACATGGGCTTCGCCGTATTTCTGGAACCAGACGGATCCAGCAGGCAGCGATGGGCTGGCCCCAACCCCCAGGTGCCTATTTGTACCTGGCCAGACACAAGAATATAGGGGAGCCCTTTTTTTTTATTATTTCATGAATTTCATGAAATAATTAAAAAAAAATGCGTGGGGCTCCGCGCAATTTCTATGTCTAGCCAGGTACAGCTAAGCAGCTGGGGGCTGGAATCCGCAGCGCAGGGATGCCCAAGCTTTCTGGGCACCCCCTGCTGCAAATTGCAGCCCGCAGCCGCCCCAGAAGATGGCGCGTTCATTGAAGCGCCATCCTCTGGCGCTGAACCCCGCTCTTCCAGCGGCCCTGGTGGCGGTGGCACGCTGGGTAATAAAGAGGTTAGGGCCAGCTTTGTATTATCAGCTGGCCCTAAGCCCGAAATTTATGGCGGTCACGCCAATATTAGACATGACCACCATGAATTTCTATTAAATTGTTTTAAAAAAAACACAACACAGAGAAAATTTTTTATTAGAAATAAAAAAAAAAAGCCATTAGGGACTCCATCTTTAATTAAAAAAATCCTCTTCCGTCCGATGCAGTCCAAAACGCGATGTCCTCTCTGCTACATCCCCTGTGCATAGATATAGATGTCTATGCACAGGGAATGAGCAGACTGAGAACAATCTCAGCTCTGCTACATCAGGCAGCAGGCAGGCTCTAGGACCCTGGAGCTGCGGCAGCCAGCACACAGAGCAGACAGGACTCTTATCTGTGCGAGTTTCCCAGCGATTACTTGCACAGTAAACGAGTCCAATGCAAATCAATGGCAAAACTAGGATTGCTTCAGGCTGAAGCTTCCGAGACACATCTGCGATTTGTAAATCACACACTACTCGCTATTACTCGCTTCCCCATTCATTAACATTGGACTCGCTAGACTCGCAACGAGTAGCGAGTCCTGGGCTCGGACTCGCTAGAGTCAAGCGATTCCGAGTAATTTAGGATTCGCCCATCACTAGTTGAGATGGATGAGAACTGAGAAGATAAGCTGTCCTTGGATGCCTGTGTCAAGGAGTGTCAGGAGAAACCTGAGATGTCCTACATGCCAGGAGCCCAGAGATGGCACCGTGTCAAGAAGAAGGCTGGACTCAACAGAGAAGACAAAGGACTAATTATTACTAACAGAGATAGATATATTAGTCTAACCCCACCTTGTCCTGGCCAATTCACGCCTATTCCCTAGAGTATAAAATGCTGTGTACCTGGAAATAAAGTTAGTTGCTGTGACCATTGCCATTGCTTAATAAAGCAATGAACATATCATAAGTTTGAACCAGATTCTCCGTCTGATTTACTCTTATCTGGTACCATATGTTCATAGTCTAATTTGGAATGACTGGTGAAGGAGTGTATTGTCGCAACCCCGACAATATCCTCCTTCTTCTCCTCTCGCTTCCTAAAACTCAATGTAGACAAAACCGAACTCATCATCTTTCCTCCATCTCATACACCTTCCTTACCAGACCTATCTATCACAATAAATGACATCACAATTTGCCCTGTACTTGATGTCCACTGCCTCGGAGTAACCTTTGACTCTGCCTTGTCCTTCAAACGGCACATCCAAGCCCTTGCCATCTCCTGCCACTCCAACTCAAAAATATTTCCAGAATCCGTCACTTCTTCAACCCTCTGCTAAACTACTAGTGCATGCCCTCATCATCTCCCGTCTCGACTACTGCAACCTCCTCCTCTGTGGCCTCCCTGCTAACACTCTTGCACCTCTCCAATCTGTCCTTAACTCTGCTGCCCGACTAATCCACCTCTGTCCTCGCTAGTCCTCCACTTCTCCCCTCTGCAAATCCCTCCACTTGCTCCCAATTCACCAGCATATCCAATTCAAACTACTAACATTGACTTACAAAGCCATCCACAATCTGTCCCCCCCATATATCTCTGAACTAATCTCCCGATATCATCCAACTCATAATCTTCGATCCTCCCAAGACCTCCTTCTTTCCTCCACACTTGTACGTTCCTCATCTAACTGCCTGCAAGACTTTGCCCGAGTATCCCCCATTCTCTGGAACTCTGCACCCCAACACGTCCGACTGTTGCCTACACTCAAAACCTTCAAGCGGAACCTGAAAACTCATCTCTTCAGAACAGCTTAGAACCTGCAATGACCACAGTGCCACCTCACCACCGCTGGACCTGATGCTCCACCACCATTGGACCTGGCGCTCCACCACCTTTGGACCTGGCGCTCCACCACCATTGGACCCTGCGCTCCACCACCATTGGACTCAGCGCTCCACCACCACCAGAGCAGACACAACCTACTGTCTCCCTTCCCACTGCCCAGGAGAATGTAAGCCCGCAAGGGCAGGGTCCTCTTTCTCCCCCCTGTATCGGTCTGTCTCTGTTAGTTTGTTCATTGTACTTTTAACTTGTTTGTATGTAACCCTTTCTCATGTACAGCACTATGGAATCAATGGTGCTCTATAAATAAATAAATAATAATAATAATAATAATAATCTTTGATAGGTCAGCCATAACTACCCAGTTGCAGCCAAAAACTAATCCAACACAGCACTTACACAGGATGCAGTCATACCCCAATAAAAAGCAAAACACAGGTGCACAGAACCAATAAAAATCACCATCAAACTACCAAGACATGGGGGAGGTGATTTGCTTTGCACAGCTCAAAGTTTGCATGCATAGGAAGCCATTCATATTGAAACAAATTATGCAGAATGATAGCTACACACTGATCCTGCCACCAGACCAAGTGGGCAGCCCAGCATGATGCTTCTGCACCACTGGATGAATGACGCCCCATGGGGCCCAGCTGCACCCTGCAAAGATGATTAAAAAGAGTGTTTTGTTAGGATTCGTAAGCATGGGGATCCTTGATGTGGATTACGGGCTTAAAGAGTCTTGGCCAAAACATCTAACCAATACCTTATTAAAGAATTTTTTGTTTATCATAAAAAAATTCTTGCACTTCTTTATCATCATTGCGGGGTGCAGCTGGGCCCCATGGGGCGTCATTCATCCAGTGGTGCTGAAGCATCATGCTGGACTGCCCACTTGGTCTGGTGGCATGATCTGTGTGTCGCTATCAGACACTCTGCATCATTTGTATCAATGTTAATGGCGTCCTATGCATGCAAACCTTGAGCTGTGGATAGCAAATCAACTCCCTCATGTCTTAGCAGGTTGATGGTGATTTTTATTGGTTCTGTGTCCTGTGTAGGTGCTGAGTTGGATTTGTTTTTGGTTGAAGCTGGTGAGTTTTCCTATTTCTGCCATTTTTGAGTAGTTTTAGTCAGCCATAACTACCAAGCAGCAGGCTCTTTACCTTGGGATCATATTTGACACTAAGCTATCCTTTATCCCCTATATCCAATCACTTACTAGCTCATGTTACTTGCACCTAAAAGGGCCACTTAGCATGGTGGTTATGGTGTTCTCCGCAAGGAGTCGCCCCTTAGCTGGGTCCTTCCCTGGAGGGATATCTGGCTAGTCCTGTGTTTGAGACTCCTAACCGAGGCTCCACAGACTCTATTTGCATATTCATAATTCCCAGGGGGCAATAAGCCTAGGAATTCACTGTGTTGAGTGCTTTAGCCAGCTACCCGCAGTGTTTTCTTGGACTGGTCTCCTTGAGATCAGTGAATGCTTTGTAATGTTGGTCTATTAGGCCTTGCTTCCACCTAGCCAGAATCCTACTCCACACCCCGAAACAGCTGTCTGTGGATGGATACCTGGCCTTGGTATTTCCTTGTCATATCTCTAAGCTTGTAAAAGAGCTGGATATTGACTAAAAGGCCACTTAACATGGTGGTTATGGTGTTCTCCGCAAGGAGCCACCCCTTGGCTGGGTCCTTCCCTGGAGGGATATCTGGCTAATCCTGTGTTTGAGACTCCTAACCGAGGCTCCACAGACTCTATTTGCATATCCATTAAGAAGATTGTAATATGGTAATAAGATCCAACAACATGACTCTATTACTGTTTAAGACGTATGCATGGCATTTTGTCATCCACAAGAAGATTGTTCATATTGTTTGATATGTGACAATATCTATGTACATATTTTTACCTCTCCTATATGCCAAAATCTTTCACCAACTATGCCCCACATCAAACCTGACTAATATAAAGCTCAAATATTAGGAAATTAGATAAATATGTCTGCAGCACATTGGTATCGCTGCAATACTGAACATAAGAGAAGCGCTGCATTGAGAGATCACATGATGATCTCCCTGACAACGCGCTAGTAAACAAGTGTGGTAATAAGTATACCGGTCTATTGGTACAGCGCTTCCACAGGAGACCCGGAGTTCAAATAGATTTTCCTTTATTCTTAAAGTGTATATTACAGTGGGCAGTACAACGCGTTTCGACCCTTTTAATGGGTCTTCCTCAGGTACAGTATATAACTGTTATATACTGTACCTGAGGAAGACCCATTAAAAGGGTCGAAACGCGTTGTACTGCCCACTGTAATATACACTTTAAGAATAAAGGAAAATCTATTTGAACTCCGGGTCTCCTGTGGAAGCGCTGTACCAATAGACCGGTATACTTATTACTATATGTGACGAACCAAGTTTCCTAAATCTGATCCATCCGGAGTGGGAGAGCTGCACACCAAAGGAGATCTTATATGCAATATAACCAAGACACCTAAAAGGTGAGCAATACCAAAGTATAACATCTTTATGTTGAATTTTAATTACTGCACTTAGAGTTGCGCCGGGACTTTTTCTCTTTATACCCCCCTAGAGACTTCCAGCGAAGTTAATCTAAGTACTAGTAAACAAGTGTGGTCACTTCCGGTGACGCACTTCCGGTCCCACGGTGCATGCGCCGGCGTCCTCCAACATTTCCGGCCGGCTCCTTTAAAGAGCGGCCGCATAATACAGACGCTGCACCAATCCAACCACCCGGACCAGGGACTCACACTGATTGAAATAAGGTATCTATAATATGTGCAATCTACCTTACTGCAGCGATATACTAGCGAATGTTAATGATTAACTTTTTATGATTAAGATACACATATAGAAAACTATAAATTACAACTAAATAATGTCTCCACTATGTATTGATTCGCCTCTGTGGAACACTGCCCCTAATGTGCACTTCCATATTTACAGGTACCCCTAACACAGCGTCCAAGGATCCTATGTATAGCATGCAGGTACTAAATAAAAATGAATTAACTAGATATATTTTTGCTATAATGCCTATATGCTACTAATACATTACTGTATATATCACAGGAGGATTGAAATATCGAAAGGGACTTTGATGCCCACATATATGAAAGAAAGCAACAGACATAGGGTAATGAAATAGTTAAATACCAATATCCTTATGTGAGCACTTTATAAATATGGTTGAATGCATAATTAATATTATTGACTGCATAAATTGGCATTAAGGGATTCACCAATACTTGTGATAATGGTTACATCTGGACTAATTTAGATAATAATGGATAGTTTTTACCTCTATGAACATGGTTTCTTTTGCCCATAAGACGAGCAGGAACGAAACCTGTCTCCTTCTTAGAGCTCAACCCCCATGCCATTCACTTTCATAAGATATGAATTATACTCAGGTGTGAACAAAGCAACAGGTATTTATTGTGTGATCTGTGTCTATGTGAATTGTAATATATGTAAATATCCTTTCTTCTTCTCTTTATCATTCACTGTATATGTATTGTTTTTTGTATTTTATGAATCACAGCAACTACCGTGATCAAGGTCCAAGGTTGGACCGAAACGTTGGTTCCCTGTTGCTACACTAATTAAAAGACCACTTTTTTTGCAAAACAAATCCTAAGAGTGTGCAATTGTTCTTTTACCTTATCTACATTGTGGGTCCACCAAACCTCTCAATTGGCACCTCTACCTATGCAATACAACTCAGTGTGCACGCCTTCTACTATATTACAATATTTGTGAGTTATATATTCCCCAATATTTAGAAATTTCCTATTTATTCTACCTGTCTGTTGATCTTCTCTTATCTATTACTGGGAAATGCACTTGCTCGCCGCTGTGTACACACACTCCAGTCTTTCTGTCTTCTTCTTCCCTGCTGTAATAGCTTGGCCCTGCAGAGTGTCCATAGGCTGCTTTCACATAGTGTTTTTTTTCCTGTCCGTGGGATCCTACTTTTTGCAGGACCCCACGGACAGGAAAGGACACCATTGAAGGTGACCTATTTCTATGTCCAGATCCGTGATTTTCACGGGTCCAGACACAGAAAGAGCTGTGCGGGTCTCTTTCACTTCTGCAATGTATATCCATACATTGCGGGAGTGAAATTAAGCAAAAGCAGGGGTTAAAAATAAGAAAATCTGTAACCGGTTATGTGACCCGATCAGCTGATCGGGTTGTGACGCATCGGCAGGTCCTGTAGACAGCCGGAGCTTGCTGGAGGCGTCAGGAGATCGATGGAAGGTAAGAATACAGACTTTTTATTTTTAACCCCTACTTAATTTCACTTCCTCAATGTATGGATATACATTGTGGAAGTGAAATTAGATAGTTAGGAACAGGTTTAGTGTACTGAGCATGCTCAGTACACTAAAATCGGATCCGAGAAATAATCCTGTGCTTTCTCGGACCTGTACTACATAGGCCCCATGTTAAAGGCCACGGATCAGGTCGGATGCGATTTGTGTCCGATTTTTGGCTGTGCCTAAAATCGGAGCAGTCTCCGATTTTGGGCACAGCATAAAATTGGACACAAATCAGATCCAACAAAAATCGTATGACAATTAGGCCAAATCCGATCAGTGCCCATAGGATAGCATGGGGGCCAAATTGGATCCATGGCTGTCCGTTTTACAACGGACAGCCACGGATCCTCCAAAATCGTAATGTGAAAGCATCCTTAGATACAATCCCCTGACTTCCTAATTTATACTGTAATTAGATGTCCTCACTTCTTAATTTATAATTGAACCCATTTGTTGGTTGGCAGGAGGCATCCTGTCTGAGATTCCCACATGAGTAAGAAGACTATGACTTACAGTTGATTGGCATGTCATCATATCTCCCATATACTTCACAGTTACACTCTTACAATTTTACCAAAACAGAATGTTACCTGCCTTCAATATTTGCGAATAAATGATGAAAACAAACTCAATTGAGATCCATTGAACCCCATGCAAGTAGATAAAGATTCATATTTTAAAGTCTGACTACTAGCACCCACACCAATTCTGACAAAGGTGGTCTTAGATCTCAAGAATATGACTTGGCAGGACCTTTTCTGAGTAGAGGATGAGTGCGCCTATTTGATCTCTGTCTATGAGACTGGTGGAAATAGTGGAGCGCTTAGTTCGGTTTTCAGCTGTCAGACCCCCAGGAAACAGTAAGGCCTCCCATATCCTATAGATAGGGGAAAACATTTTATTATGGCAATACTCCTTTAATGACTACAATATAAACTTTACGAATAACTGTAGACAGTGTTTGATTACTTCATTGTGTTGTATTGTCATATTTTCCATTGAAAACTCTTTTTTTTTTTTTTAACTAATTGATTCTTGCTACCTTTGTAAAGCTATTATCAACTTTACTCATGGAAAATATAATATGAACTCAGGGTGGCAGTAAAGATATATGGTTAGTGAAGTGTTCAATTCCTTATAGCATGGTTTCAGCCTATTCGCTGTACACTAACTTACTATAAAGCTAGAATAAATGCCACAGAGCTTTATAGACATATGAAAATTAAAAATAATAAATTGAATTAAATGAATAACTGTTAGATTGCTTGTTATTATTTAGACTGAGTATTTTATTTCTGTAGTTTGTTAGGGCAAAATCACATGAACACTTTTTATTTGAGACACGAAAGAGGTTGACATGCTTGAACAATATGTAGAAGCCACAATGTATGTTCTGTAAAGTTTTGACTAACTCGTTGGGGGTTTGATGCACACAAGAACTGTTTCAATTTAAGTCCAGCAGGTTTATTCGATCCTCATTAATTGCTCCAAGAAAACAGAAAAAAAAAAAGTATTTTTAGGCACAAAGAAAACAATAGAAAAAGTCCCTATATACTGTATGACTGCAGGGTTTGTGCACACAGAGGTTCATGCAGAGGAGGTGTTCCAACCTCCTTGCACAGACCATGTGCGAAACAAACAGAGTCCATTTTAACACCTGTACCACTCCCAGGGGTAGGTGTGTTTTGAGCAGCCAGACACACCCATATCTTTGGCTTTGCAAAACCCGGGCCCTGATGCACCCTAATAAATCTAGCAGTATTTAATTGTTTTAGAGCTTCAGCTGTGCTTCTGTGGCGCCCTAATCACGCAGGTAGCCACAGACGTCCCTAATGCACAGCTGGGTTTCCACAGCAGGTACCTACTACATACAACACCTTCCACCGCGCACAGTAGGGGGAGCTAGACTCACTGACTTTAGGTGGGACCCTATAAATACTGCTGCTGGGGGAGAGTTAGTCAGAATGTGCAGATGCTAGGAGAGCTGCGAAGATGTCCTGGTGATCGGTGCCGGGTTAGGCCCAAACCAGAGACCCGTAGTGGCCCTTCTGCCGTCCAGCAAGCCTAGGAGTGGGGACAGAAGGCAAGGAGAAGAGCAAAGGGACCAAGGAACTAGTGGAAGTTCACCCAAAGACGTACCGGACTTGGGGATCCGCACCTGCAGGATTACTTCAAGACTGCAGAAAACCCCTTCATACCATGTAGACTTCAGTCACCCGGTCCCCCTGCGTACCCAAAGAAAGGGAGCCAGACACCGCAGTGTAATACAGCAGTGATCAGAGAGGGTAACCCGTGACCGCGCAGGAGGAGAGAGCGAGGACCAAAGAGGGAAGGAGGCCAGTCTGGCTGCAAGCAGACAGGGCTTCAGGAACCGTAGAGAAACTAAGGAGGCCTTATACCCACTTGCTGTGGAAGCTCACAGTGCAGCTGGTCACCCGACAGTGCCCTGGACGTTTTTACCTGCTAATACCACCAGTAAAAAGGTAAAAGAGACTTCTACAGTGTGTGTCATTCCTCTCCGCTCCCGTTGCCCTTATAGACTGCTCCATCACTCCCTATCCCGACCTAAAGTGCCACTCCAAGCTGCCCCTTTATGCAACGCTGCCCCGGAGGCCCAGCTTCACCTGTAGGGAGCTTTGTCCATCTCAGCCGCATTACCATTGACCTCTGGAGGACTGTGGCGGCGCTGGTGGCCCATCACCAGGTACTACAGGTGGCGTGACATGACAAACTCTAATCCCCTGTACATACACTCTTATTGAAGTGTCACCCAGGCCACGGGCTCAGGCACTGACACCCGTGACATCCCCTTGAGAACACACACCGAGCCTGATACCCGAGTACCCCAGGGCCTGGAGCTTGACATATCTTTCTGGCGTCACAAACAGGATCCCGTGCCCTTGTATTACCGGGTACTGTGTGCCATGATTTCAACTGTATTGAGTGACTGTTAAAACTACGCCACCATTACTGCACCGAAGAGCGGGAAGAAAGGGGGCATGTTGGCCTGTAGAGCATGAAACTGAAGCCCCCCTCGCTCAGCCGAGCCTTCCCGAGCGCCGTGGCCTAGTCCAGAAACTCCCGAACTGTTTAACTGTTTGAACACTGGCTGTAATTCACTAGAGGGGCCTCCAGCATGTCGGCCTCCTCCAGCGACGACGACAGCACATTCGCCGACCCTCGGAATTACCCTGAAGTGCCCATGGCTGCCTCCAGTAGCACTGCCAGTGCCACCGGTGCACCGGGTGCAGTTGCCCCGACTATGCCGATCTCATTCTCATACATTCCAGGGGCTAAGAGGTTGCCCTTTATGACGGTCACCCCGATACGTTGGATGCTTTTAGGAAAAAAATCACTAGTGTCCTGGACATGTATGCGATGATAGGTCAGCATCGCGCCGCTGTGGTACTCAGACAGTTCACTGGCGCAGCAGAGAAATAGAGTGAGTCCTGATCTGCTGCTGAACGGAGATCAGCGGCAACAATATTTGAAAAATTGAGAGCTACTTTTGAGGAGTGCAATGAGGCTGATATACTCATGCACTTTCATCACTGTTACCAGAGGCCGGGAGATGATATCAGGACTTACGCCTGGCGCCTAGAAGAAGCATTGCGAGCCTTAAGCATGTCAGTCCTGCCAGTGTACCTGATAAGAACAAGCTCTTGATTGAATAATTCACTCGGGGATTGCTATCCCCCCGAAGACAATAAGACTGTACGTTGGTGGTCACTGAGCAACCCGGAAGCTGACTTTAACACCCTGAAGGAAATGGCCATAAAAGGGTTGCGGCTAGTAGAGACCCATGAAGCTGCCATCAAACGGTGGTGCAGCGGTGAGGCACAGGCTACCCCGAAACCAGTACCTGTATCTGCAGCCACGCACAATGTACAATCTGCTCAGCCTCTCTGTGTGCTGAGATCCGAGCAGAAATGCGCCAGATGAGCAAAAACATAACAAAATTGATGGAAGCTCTACAGCTGCAGCAGAATCAACAGCCAGCACCAAGACCCAGCCCCGACCTCAACCGCCGATTCAACTTACTGACAGTCCAGAGGATGTACCTTGGATGAGGGTGAAGTAAGCCACAGCGTACCGAGGGAGAACCACCGACCGCTACAGCTCCACTGGGGAACCCATCTGCCGTCGCTGTAACCGAACCGGCCACATCACCAGGAGCTGTCCTTTAAACGGGCCGACCCTGGGGGCCAGGGCCAAACCTCAGGAGTAACTCAACAGAGTCCAGCCACCTGGTACAAGACCTTCATCGGACAGAGGCCGTTCCTGTCAATTGTACTAGATGGCATCCCGACACCTGCTCTGCTGGACACTGGGTCACAGGTGACCAGCATCCCCTATATCCTTTATAAAAAGTACTGGGCTGATGCAGAACTGAAACAGCCTGCCCTAGACTTCACCCTCAATGCATCTAACGGTGAACCGATTACTGTAATGGGGTTAGGAAAGTACCAATAAAGGTAGCCGAGGAAGACCGCAAGAAGACAGCATTTGCAACACCTATGGGCCTATGCGAATTTAACAGTATGCCATTTGGACTATGTAATGCACCCGGAACCTTCCAAAGGTTGATGGAGAGTTGCCTGGGGCATAAGAACTTCAAGACGGTACTTCTCTACCTGGATGATGTGATCGTGTACTCTAAGACCTGTGAGGAACACGTAACCCATCTAGCAGAGGTGTTTGAAGCTCTGGCCAAATACGGGATGAAGCTGAAACCATCCAAATGCAACCTGTTAAAGCCAAGAGTGCAGTACCTGGGACACATAGTCAGCGCCGAAGGTGTGGTTCCTGATTCAGACAAGGTGACAGCTTTCAAGGAGTGGCCAGAACCCAAGACCCTGAAGGAAGTATGTCAATTCCTGGGGCTGGTGGGCTACTATAGGAGGTTCATAAAGGAGTACATGAAGAAGGCTGCTCCCCTGCAAGACCTCCTGGCAGGCCAACCCATGAAGGGCAAGTCTAAGAATTCTCCGTGGAAGTGGGGCGAGGAACAAGAAAAATCGTTCCAGATGATGAAGGAAGCCCTGACAGGAGAGGAAATCCTTGCTTACCCAGACTACAACCTGCTATTCCTGCTGTACACGGATGCCGGCAATGTGGGACTTGGAGCTGTTCTTTCTCAAAGGCAAAAGGGCAAGGAAAGAGTGATTGCCTATGCCAGTAGGAAGCTGCGCCCCACAGAGAGGAACCCAGAGAACTACAGTTCCTTTAAGCTGGAATTCCAGGCCTTGGTCTGGGCCGTCACAGAGAGGTTCAAACACTATCTGGCCTCTAGCAAGTTTACAGCCTACACGGATAACAATCCGCTGACCCACCTGTAGACTGCGAAGTTGGGAGCCATGGAGCAGAGATGGATGGCCAGATTGTTCAACTACCAGTTCACCATCAAGTACCGGGCTGGGCACCAGAATGGAAACACGGATGCCTTATCCAGAATGCTTCACCTGTCAGATGAGGGCGTGGATGAAGACGAGCTAGAAGAAGTGGAGTTATCCGCCTTCCATCAATTGAGAGTAACTCAGTGTCAGCAAACCAGTAAAGACCCTCCTGTAGGAATGGTGAACCCGTTGCCTCACTTTGATTGGAAGGAAGTGCAAGACAATGACCCGGCTGTCAGTTTAGTAAAGCAGCTGATAACCCAGGAGTCAGCAAAGCTGCCAGAAAATCCCCAACCAGAAGTCAAGCATCTGTGGAGCGAGCGGAGCAAGCTGTACCAAGAGAAGCTCTGCAGGAGGCACATCAACCCAAGGCACACGAGATGGTCTGGCAAATCATCGTGCCAAAGTCAGAAGTACCAGATGGTCTTGAACACCTACCACAATCAGACTGGTCATTTTGGGTGGAAGAAGCTAGAAATGCTACTGAAAGATAGGTTCTTTTGGGTTGGCATACGTGGATCCATTGGAAGGTGGTGTTAGAACTGTGAACTGCAGCCTGAGAAGAAAGGACTTACAGAGCCAGAAAGCACCACTTCAGCCCATCGTGACGAAGCAGCCCCTGAAAATTCTAGCCTTGGACCACATAAAACCGACTCCAAGTAGATCTGGCTACACATATGCGTTGACCATAGTAGACCACCACTTGAGGTTCTTAATGGTTGCCCCCGTGAAAGACTTGACAGCCGCCACCGCTGCCAGGACATTCCAGAATATATTCTGCAGACCATTGGGTTATCCAGAACAGTTCTTTACAGACCAAGGATCAGCTTTCGAAGTGGAGATCTTCCAAGAGTTCTGCCACATGTATGGATGCAAAAAGATAAGAACGACCCCATATCATCCCCAAACCAACGGATTATGTGAGAAAATTAATGGTATCATCATTGACATGTTGATGATCTTACCCTTGGAGGAAAGAAACCAATGGCCGAAAAAACTACCAGACTTGGTTGATATGTACAACCACATTCAAGTAAGTTCTACCAACTGTACACCAGCTTACCTGATGAGAGCCCGTACAGGAAAGTTACCCATAAACTTGGAACTTGGAGTAGTCGATCCCAAAGCAGATGACTCAATACCCAACTGGAATGAAAATCGCCTCCAACAATACAGAATGGTTCAAGCCTGTGTTGAAGACAACCTGGAGAAAGCCCGTGAAAAACAAGAAAGGGACTATAACAAACATGCTACAGCAGAACCTATTGCACCTGGAAGTATTGTCTTAAAGAGGAAGAGAACCCAACACAAATTGGACAATCAGTGGGAACAAGAACCCTACGTTCTGTTATATTCCAGATATGACAATGACAAAGTGTGGCTCATCAGCAAGAACGGAGGAAAGACCACTCAAACTGTGTCAAGAAACCACATCTAAAAGTGTCCAACTGAATGGGAAAATGAAAATCCACCAACTCAACTAATACAAGAGTCAGAACCAGTACAAGAGCTAAATCCAAGTGAAGAACCAAAGGAGAAGGTAGTCCCACCATCTTAGGAGATTTCCAGGAAGATTGGCCTTAGCAAGATGGAGCCATCTAAGTGCCTATACTGAATTTCTACCAACCCGAAGAGATGGTACGAAGGAATCAGGAAGAAATACCCATTGCCAGAGAATCCGAGGATGCTGCAATCGGTACACCTGCTAGACCTGTAGTGAGACTAAGGCCATGCAGATGCTTACCTGACATACCTGCACCAAGCCCTTCACTAGAAACCTCACCTGAGACAGTATATGCAGCTCCAAAAGATAATGTGATATAATGAGCGCTAAGGTACACACAAGGACTCGACCAGTGAATAGTTTACCTTTCAGCTTTAATCGACAAATAGATCCCTCTAGCCACAACGCGTTTCAACGCATATAGCGTCTTTCTCAAGTGATTACTGGGATCCTGAGTTAACAATGTTTATATACATTTCACACAAAAGAGGGGGAGGGGGGAATTGTTCTGGGTTCATGACAATTTAACAAATGGAGTGTGGATTGGGTTCATCAAAACAGTCTACCTATACAATGCATTGTAATAAAGTGCAATGAATAAAAATGCAATAAATAAAAATATATACATTAAAAAATTATTTTCTCTCTCATCCTTAACACTAAAATAACTTATACATATTAAAATTACCAAAAAAATACCTATTATTAAAAACTTTTATAAAAAGCACATTTACAGCATGTAATAAATTCAACATCAATAGCACCACTATCAAAGTATACAAGCACAAGAACATAGATAATTATATGATTAAAAAATTGTATGACTAAAAACAAAAATTGAAATTAAATATAAATAAAAAAAAAATAAACAAAAAATATTTATTTAAAAAAATAAAATAAATTAAAATAAAATAAAAAAAATAAATAAAAAAATTTATTTAAAAAAATAAAATAAATTAAAATAAAATAAAAAAAAAATAAAAAATTTAATAATAATAAAAGAGTGAGAAAACCTCACAATTAAAATATACAGGTGTTACGTAGTATTTTCCAAGGTGATATTAAGACCTTCTGGAGATAGCGTACCCATTTTGTATATCCAGAAGGATTCTTTTCTATTAAGACTATTAATTTTATCAATTGCATTATCATCAATTTGATCAATAACGGTGAGTTTTAATTTTGAAAAATCTCTATTATGAACTTGATCAAAATGTCTTGACACACTATGTTTTAAAAAACCTGTGTTTATGTTATGTCTGTGCTTGTTTAGTCTTGTTCTCATACTAAGGATCGTTCTGCCTATATATTGTTGCCCACACGGGCATTCCAGTAAATAGATAACACATTGAGAAGAACAGTTTAATCTTTGTTTAATTTCATATGTTACATTTGTGGTGTTAGATTTGAAATTTCTAGTATCATGGGTAATATTAAGACAACACTTACATCTACGTATCCCACATTTATAGCATCCTCTCTTTTTTTCTTCTATAAGGATTTTATTTCCAGTAGTTTCTTTAGCTTTAATTTCCCTAATTTTACTTGGAGCTAGAATATTCTGGAGGTTTCTTCCTCTTCTATAAATGATTCTTGGTGATTTTGGAATGACCCTAGATAAGATAGGATCCCCCTGTAGGATAAACCAATGCTTCTTTAGCAGGGCATAAATATTTTTATAGGATTTATTAAATGTAGTAATTAAATTATAATTAAAAGACGATTTCATATCTCTTTTATCCTCTTTTTCTTTATTATTCTTCTCTTTTAGGTGTTCCAAAAATTGTTCTTGTGAAAAATGTTTGCATTTATTATATGCATCCTTCAATAAATCTTTGGGGTACCCTTTAGCTCTAAATCTACTTTTTAATACTTTTGCCTCAACCATAAAATTATTATTATCTGTACAGTTTTTTCTAATACGTAAGTATTGTCCGTAAGGGATATTTTTTATCCATGTGGGTAAATGGCTACTCTGAAATTCCAAATAACTGTTTACATTCACATTTTAAAAAAATGTGGACGTGCTGCAGAAACCATCTTGGTCTATTTTAATAAGTAGGTCTAGGTATTGAATTTGGATATTGGAAACATTCATGGTAAAACTTAATCCCCACTCATTATTATTAAGTTCATTAACAAATTCCCTAGCCTCTTCTTCACTTCCTGTCCATAATAAAATCAGGTCATCAATGTACCTTCTATAAAATTTCTTATATTTAATCGCAAGAGGGGACCGTGCGATGGACACCGACTCAAACGCACCCATGTAAAGACCTGCGTAACTGGGTACGAATCTGGTGCCCATCGCACAGCCCCTCACCTGCCTATACAGTTTTTCTTGATCACCAAATACATTATTTTGTAATATAAAATCAATACTAGTTAATAAAAACTCTTTCTGTGCTATAGGTAATTCAGAATCCTTAGTTAAAAAATACCTTACTATTTCTAACCCTTTATTATGCGGAATATTCGAGTAAAGTGAGTTGACATCTAGGGTTATTAATAACGCTCCTGGCAACGGGGATAACTTAATAATTAAATCTATCAGTTGGGAGGAATCTCTTAAATAAGATAATAATTTCATATTGTACCTCTGTAGGAATAAGTCTATGTAATGGGAAAGATTGCTTGTTATTGAGTTAATGCCCGAGTTTATCGGGCGTCCGGGGGGTCACTTGTTGATTTGTGTATTTATCTAGGGTCATTCCAAAATCACCAAGAATCATTTATAGAAGAGGAAGAAACCTCCAGAATATTCTAGCTCCAAGTAAAATTAGGGAAATTAAAGCTAAAGAAACTACTGGAAATAAAATCCTTATAGAAGAAAAAAAGAGAGGATGCTATAAATGTGGGATACGTAGATGTAAGTGTTGTCTTAATATTACCCATGATACTAGAAATTTCAAATCTAACACCACAAATGTAACATATGAAATTAAACAAAGATTAAACTGTTCTTCTCAATGTGTTATCTATTTACTGGAATGCCCGTGTGGGCAACAATATATAGGCAGAACGATCCTTATTATGAGAACAAGACTAAACAAGCACAGACATAACATAAACACAGGTTTTTTAAAACATAGTGTGTCAAGACATTTTGATCAAGTTTATAATAGAGATTTTTCAAAATTAAAACTCACCGTTATTGATCAAATTGATGATAATGCAATTGATAAAATTAATAGTCTTAATAGAAAAGAATCCTTCTGGATATACAAAATGGGTACGCTATCTCCAGAAGGTCTTAATATCACCTTGGAAAATACTACGTAACACCTGTATATTTTAATTGTGAGGTTTTCTCGCTCTTTTATTATTATTCAATTTTTTATTTTTATTTTATTTTAATTTATTTTATTTTTTTAAATAAATATTTTTATTTATTTATTTTTTTAATTTTATTTTATTTTAATTTATTTTATTTTTTTAAATAAATATTTTTTTTTTTTTTTTTTAACTTATATTTAATTTCAATTTTTGTTTTTAGTCATACAATTTTTTAATCATATAATTATCTATGTTCTTGTGCTTGTATACTTTGATAGTGGTGCTATTGATGTTGAATTTATTACATGCTGTAAATGTGCTTTTTATAAAGTTTTTAATAATAGGTATTTTTTTGATAATTTTAATATGTATAAGTTATTTTAGTGTTAAGGATGAGAGAGAAAATAATTTTTTAATGTATATATTTTTATTTATTGCATTTTTATTCATTGCACTTTATTACAATGCATTGTATAGGTAGACTGTTTTGATGAACCCAATCCACACTCCATTTGTTAAATTGTCATGAACCCAGAACAATTCCCTACCTCCCCCTCTTTTGTGTGAAATGTATATAAACATTGTTAACTCAGGATCCCAGTAATCACTTGAGAAAGACGCTATATGCGTTGAAACGCGTTGTGGCTAGAGGGATCTATTTGTCGATTAAAGCTGAAAGGTAAACTATTCACTGGTCGAGTCCTTGTGTGTACCTTAGCGCTCATTATATCACATTATTTTTTGGAGCTGCATATACTTTCTTCCCGGCTGGGAAGTGTGATAGCCAGCAGCTCTGGGCCTCAAGACCTTGACAGACATCATTACACCACTCCCTTGGAACAGTTACTTGCAGAGAGAGAGATACGGAGGGCACGTGCAGGTTCCATCCCGCCGCTCATATTCAACTAGGAGAGCCCAGCAGCACGAGCGTTTAATCCAGTTGTGCGGACTTGCACAACTCGAGAAGGTGAGCGGAGGGGTTAATAAACCGACCCCATGTATTGATCCATAACAGTTTGGCGCAAACGATTTTGTTTTTTCACCTGAGACAGTGACACCTGTAGTGCGTAGATCACAGAGAAGCATACAAGGTCAACCCCCGTCTAGGTATGGAGAGTGGGCACAGTAAATGTAAAGTAAAACTGAAAAATAACATGTAAATAGCAGCAGTTGTAAAATAATAATGTAAATAGTAGTGTACAAAAGGGTAAAGCATAGGCCAAGAACAAAGAACACCAGGTACACAACACCAAAAGAGGGGTGAGTGGAGTTGGCGTAAGGAGCTGTCTAGGGAGAGCAACAACTTGGCCAAGAGGTGACCCCAGGGCCAGGAGGCCTACAGCACTTATGACTGGTAGAGGCCTTTATAGTACCTAGGACTCCTACGCCGAAACACCCGTAGTAGATGTTGTTCTGTATTTTGAACTTTTGAGCCTACAGAGACTTTACCTGTAAGGACTTGTTGAACTTTTTTCCCAGATTACAATTTAAAAGGACCATGGTTACAGGACTGGTGTAACAACAAACTTCTTTTTCTTTTTCAAAGCCTGCGGTGAATGGACTTGCACCGTATGGACTTACCTGTTTTCTATTTTTCCAATATTTTTCAGTGGTTTTTGTACATTTTTATATTTTGAGACTTTGCTAATATGTTACCTGTTATTATTGTTAATAATTGTTATCCCTTTGTTTAAACACAAAAAAAAATTGCTTAGTCCAGGAGTACTGATATTACCTAGGGGGGTATGTGGTGCCCTGCTCACGCAGGTAGCCACAGATTTCCCTAATGTACAGCTGGGTTTCCACAGCAGGTACCTACTATATACAACACCTTCCACCCCGGAACAGTAGGGGGAGCTAGACTCACTGAGTTAGTCAGAGTGTGCAGATGCTAGGAGAGCTGCGAAGACGACCTGGTGGTCGGTGCCACGGTTAGGCCATAACCAGAGACCCGGAGTGGCCCTTCTACCATCCAGCAAGCCTAAGAGAGGGGAAAGAAGGCAAGGAGCAGAGCAAAGGGAGCGAGGGACTAGTGGAAGTTCACCCAAAGAC